>CM060910.1:230721426-231376426 GCA_030737875.1 Allium sativum | reverse complement strand
ACATTTAAACATCAATCCACAAAATCGATCAAATTGGATTATTTTACCTAAATCACAAACCCATTCCGTTCTCCTCTAGTACACGACTAAAAATAATGAAACTTCCTTCAAAATTCATGATTTGCTAATAGAAAGCTCAACATATAATTTGAACTACAAATTCCATGATCGATTAACTATATCTCTCCACATACTTGGCTAGAACTCACCAAACTATTTTTAAAATATATTAAACTAAAATTTAAAGATGTTTATAGTTGGGAGATTTGATTAAAATGATTGGATTATGAGAAACTGAATTTTGAATCTCAAAGAACATAGTTTTTCGAGTTGACGGAGAGGACCTTCTATTTTAAATGTTCCAGGCTTCTTCTTTCTGTTTTCAGCTTCTAATTTTTAAATACAAGGGCATTTCAGGATTTTTAAAACTTGAAAATCAATACAACGTAAATTAAGATTCAAGAACTTAAGATAACAACTGTATCACAAGTTTACATCTAAAACAAAAGGAGATTGTCCATAGTTTTTAGTGCTATTAATATATAAATACAAGCCATTACACAAATTACTTACAAGCATTCAGTTTGGTACTTAATTTAACACTAAAACTCACAATTTGATATCTTGCAAACTAAAATTCAGTTTGGTAACATTAGTACTCTTTTTCTTTCTGTTAAGTCGTATCTTGTACTTTATGTTTCATATGTCCTAAGCTTCTTTTATTTATTTTATTTATTTAAAGCTTTGTATATCACATAACTTATTTTATAATTATTATATTCCTTTTTATAACTATACTTCCACAACATACTTTGTATAATTCATTATTGCATAGCATACTTAGTACAATAAAATGTTAGATTTTAAAACATCTAATGTGCATATATATCTTAGTACAAACACTTAAACCAATTCTCATCTCTTTTGAAATGATAATTTAATAAATTTTATTTCATAAAATCACATCACACATATTATAGTTAAACTTTTTAGAGAATACTTTTCAAAGCTTACTAATTTGAATAATATGCCTTAAGTATACTTAAGCATACTTAACAACATAGTTTATACTTCTTAAGTATACTAAATGTCAATACTAATTAAAATATGCATACATGTACATATACATACATACCAAATTCTCTTAATTCACTTTTTGAAAACGTGTTTTTATTCATTTTCAATACTATTTATAATATAGCTTAGATTTATTTAAAATATCAAATCAAAATTATATATTTATTTCCATAAATATCATCTAAAGAATACCAAGTTACCATTTTTTTACGAATCAATTCTCTATTTGAATAAAAGCTAAAAATCCAAAAATAAATTCCACTTTAAATTTTCAAACGAACAATCTATAAACGTAAATCAAATTCTACGATTTAATTTCAAATTATCACTTATAGATAAGATTTATTAATTTATAAAAAAACCTTTTAATGAATATTTAAATTAAATTAAATACTCACACATTTTAAAAGTTATTGAACCTTTTTATAGCAATATTTAAATATTTAAAATCAATTAAATATTCAACACGAGTTGAACAAAATTACTGCTACTGCTAGTGTTATTATTATTATTATTATTATTATTATTATTATTATTATTATTATTCCTCATGCTTGAAATTCTATTAGAAACTACAGCGCAAAATGTACTGTATCATTTGGATAAGGATTGCATGAGCACCCATAGTACGATTGGTGGTTGCAATAACATTGATGGTACTTGTATTAGCCTGATTATGGTTGTGCTAGCACCAGTAATGCTGGTGAATTACTGTCCCTTAACAGGTTTCAGTGTGGCATACACCGAATCCATCTTTAGTGCCAGAACATGAATTTGTGGTTCATATTTACCAACCAAGTTAGCTACACCACCATATGATTCTTAACCAGATGTTAATAAATTAACATCACTATATTGCTTGTCACCCACACGATTTCGTTTTGGATTCACTCATTATTTCGAAAGAGAAAATGATGATCAAATACTAGCTAGAGCCAAATATTCTATGTGAATTGTACTTGAAATTTGGAGCATAATCAATGATTGAATGTGCTCTTTCTAATACAACCGCAGATGCATGGAAGCAAATGGAACAAGTGGCCTTTTCAGAACTTCATTGTAAATAAATCTGGTGAACCAGTAAAATAAACATGAATAAATATGCATGTTTTATGCTTCTTTTGTGGCCAAAGGCTCATACCAGTTGGAGACAAACCCAGCCCTTTGACGTGCTTCCACGTTGAAAGGTGGCTTAAGTGGTCCTCTAAAGTATTCTCTTACAGTTTTATGAAATGCAGGAATGACCAATTCAGTCTCATAGTTATTATCGCTTTCATCCACGTCACTGCTGACCAGCTGCAGATTTTGTGAGGAGGAATTTAAGCACCTTGGAATATTGGAACGCTTGGTACAGAAGTATCTGAACCACTTGACGCCAGCAGCACAGTGTGTTATTTCTTCTGGGTAGATAACTGTTTCCAGTATATCTGCTGTGCATTCATCTCCTCCGTTTCGGAAGCGGGATATGATGGAGGGCAGAACGTCCAGTCCTCTTGCCTGACAAAAACATGCCCATGGTTAGATGTTAACGCAGAGTCAATGTATTGCATGAGTGTCAGAAAATTGCTAAGAATAGTCTCCCTCGGGATAAGTATGTGTATACTCTTCACATGATTTGCCAAGAGTAAAGACAATCATCGTTATAATGTAGGTAATGATTGATGAACATACACTTTTCATTATTCATATCACCATATGAAGAATGCAATTGAATTTTCCCTAAATGACGGTGTGTTTAGCATTTCTATAAAAATAATAGTCCAAGGTAACCGAAGGATTTACGTGATTGAAGGATGCAGTGTAATGAAGGAATCTGTAGTAGGTCTATTGGCCATAACCAAGTGCAGCATTCAGATTCAAATAATAGTGGTCTCCAATGAAAAATGATAGTTTCCACAATAAAGTACATATGGATGATTATAACAAATAGTCCAGTAGCATTATCTGGAGGTCTTTTTCTTTTTTTTAAAACCATAAAATTTCAGTGAATTGGAGACGAACAGTTACAACATTATCTGAAGTTCTTGTTATATCTGGATTCCCCCCACCCAAAAAAAAAAAAAAAAAAAAAAAAAAACCTTACTTACGATGTATTTAGAAGGTTTAAAAAAATCAGGAAAAAAAGAAACTATGAAATATACACACAGCATATACAGGTGGACAAAACATGATTGCATATAGCTCTAGGTCATTACAGCACCAAATTCTTACTTTAGAGCAATTTACACATTACATGGTGTGTTTAGGTGCAACTCAAACCTACTTTTTATTTTAAATCAATTGACACATTACATGGGGTGTTTAGGTACATCGACTGCAACTCAAACCTGCTTCCAGTCGCCATTAATAGGAAACTGTAATCGGTAATGGCTGCAAGTGGTATAATCATTCCATCTCAAATGAGCCGTGGAGATTATAAACTTCAGCACAACTGGGACAACACTATTTAAAAGTCCAAGTTAAAAATAAAAAGAATCCTATAAAGACGTGAGTGGCTCTTATTGACTTATTGATTACCAGAGAGATTCTCAAAGATACTGATAGCAGAGTTCAGCACAAGTACACATAACATCGTTAATTCACACTGTAAGAGTTAAACATATTAAAGGGACATGTGGCTTTTGTTGATTCAGGAATGAACAACTTCAAGATATTGATGTAACAAACGTTAGCAACCAGTGTGTTGTTTTGATGCATTACAAACACTTGGTATAGATTTATTTAGATCATCAACCAGGAACAACAAAACAAAAAAAAACAAAAGTTTAAGGCCAACCATTCCTTATAGCTATTATATGGCAAGGACAGAAAAGTTCCGTAACCCCACTGTTTTAGATCTCGAAAATATCGCCTGAGATCTCCTCTGAGATCTCGTTTTACGCTACTTCTGAAACGAAACAGCAAATCTCATTGTAAATCTCGTTTTGAATATATTGTCCAAGATATTGCAATATCGAACGATATATCGACCAAGACGAGATACTGAGATATCACGCGAGATCTTGGTTTTTCTAGTTAAAATTTAAACTTGTGCCTAAACCAAAACAATAATCAAGAAAACTCAAATTTAGCCACGATAATCTCCTGCTATTTTCTATTTTGTATGTTAAATGAATATATCATATATTCATATATGTTCTACAATGCTTATGATTTTCATATTTGTCATTTTTTTACTAGCATGCTACCTATGAAATTATGTATTTTATGTTTTATTTATGTTGAATTGTTTTATGTTTTGGATCTTTTTTATGTTCTTTGTCTAACAATTCATGTTCATGAATCGTAAGTTGTAAGCACTAATCTAGTTGTATTATGTTGTTTTTTTTAATTTAAGTATATTATGATCAAGGTTTTAAATCTCGAAACTCTCGGCCGAGATCTCCTTTTTAAGGTTAGTGATTCGAAACAAGAAAAATTGGATATATTTCGGTTTAGCAAAATCTCGGGAGTCCGAGATCTCGGCCGAAATAATGTATTTTTTGAATTTTACATTTTTAAGTGGGTTGGGCTTGGTATATATATCTTGTTGTTTGATAAGATTCATACTTTATTTCAATAAACAAGTGGACAACCAATTTAATTTCCATCCATTTATTTATTTCTACTCTCAAATCACGAATACATGCTTAGAATTTCTAGTTCTCATTTGGAACATTGCTTTTTTCCTGAAATATAGATCCTTGTTCTGTAAAAAAAAAATTGGGTAATTTCTAGTTCTCAAATCACGAATACTACCAATTTAATTTATTTGTATTTTTCTTTTCTTTTTGCATAAACTTTTTTAATCCAAATTTGTAGAAATATGTATTTGTGCTTTAAAGAATGATACCAGTGATATTTGTCTGGTTAAAATTGTTTCTTTATTTATATATGCTCTATCAAAAGAAACTGGGCAATGAATTTAACATTTCATCTTTTTATATAAAGAGCATGTATGCTTGCTTAACTGTAAGTCAGCATCAAGAATAAATAGCAGTTCATCGTTTTCTATATAACTAATATGTTGAACTTTCCGATCTGCTAGTTAACAGTAAAAAGTTTGATTTGTTATTTATTAATAAAAATATGACTTGTTTATTAATACAAAACCCAGGGCTTGTTGTCTACTGATATAAAGTTCAGACTTTCTATTTATTGACATTCAATATGAAGTCTAACTAGTGAAAGTTAAAAAAAAACATTTTTTTATTACCGCTTAGTACTTATAGTCTGAATGGATTTTCAAGTTGTAAATAATTAACAGCCAGTGCGCTCTCGATGAATATCAAGTTAGTTTATTTTTGTAGTTAGCATTTAAACCTTTAGTTGCATCCTTAAGTGTATGCCAATATTGAAAGAATCTTGCAATCCGAGATTGTTCCGAGATGTATTTTAAGGTCCGAGACACAATTCCGAGATGAACACGGATATACGTTTATCTCGTCCGAGATCTCACTCGATATGAGACTAGGTCTCAAAAAAATTCCGAACGAAATGTGACCAAAATCCGCGATTTAAAACCTTGATTATGATTTATGAATATGAATGTCTTTCATAAATTAAGAATGATGAGGTGATTAATTCTAAGTTACTATTTTTATAATGGCATTTGTGAAAATTATTGTGTAAGAATATCAATTTTTAACATATCATATACCCCGAAATTGTTCCGATATGAACTTTCAGATCGAAGATGCAAATCCGAGACAAACCCCCGAGATAGGCTAATCTCATCAGAGATCTTCCCCAATACGAGATCAAGTCTCTAAAATCGCCGAGATGAAATGCGACCGATATCCGAGATTTAAAACCTTGAGTAACCACATCGTTGCATATCTGATCCATACAACCACTAGCTCTGCTTGTGCTCAGTCGATTGTGATGTTATAGATGTCGCCCTAACATGATCACCGCTTATACCTGTAGAGTCAAGATTGTTAGAAGTAAATGTTTAGAAGGATGGCACATAGAGTAGGGTGAAGAGGTGATGCACCCTTGGTTTCTCAACACGTTATGGAAAACTTAGATAGCGTTTGATTTGAAAACGGGCTTGGTGTTTTGCGTTTCAATATGTATGTCAAATGGTATAGGAGAGACCAAGGGATTGGAAAACCCTAGCCACTCCAATAAAGGAGAAGAGGGGAAGGGTAAGTTTTTTAATAATTCTCAAAAGATGGGAAAATGTAATTTTCCATTTTATATGTTTAAATTGTTGTTCAGATCGATCGTTTTACATTGCCTCTTCTTCCATGAATTTCAAATGTTGAAACGAAAATATAAAACTTGCTTTTTAACCAACCAGTACCGCAGCGGTTATACGAAATTTGATGCAGATCTAACATTTGTACTTAAGCCTTGGGATGCTTAACAAATATATGATATACTTATTTGCCTCTGTGTTTATGATTTGAGATAATTTCAAGTATTTATGGTTATCATCATTTTATTATTATTATTTCTTCTTCTTCTTCTTCTTTTTTTTTTTTTGCAATTTATAGAGTCAAACTACATTTCATAAACTGCAAGGATTGCGTGCATGCCTCTAATACAAATCTGATTGATTACAAGATGTATGAACCCTTATTTCTACGTTCCCCTATGCTACTTTTAAAAGTAGTATTAACGATATTGCGAATGAAGTAAATAAAACATTGAATACAAATATATAGAGTTCTTGCAAAGTGGGATTTGAACCATGATATTAATGTACAAATCTTCCCAAGAAACTACTTATGTAAAAACCGATATATGAATTTGCGAGTTCACATGTATATCATGTAGAAGCATTTAACCAAAGGTATCACACACACACACACACACATACACACACACACACACACACACACACACACACACACACACATATATATATATATATATATAAGTTGAGGATTGCAACTTAAAGAGGAACGATTTTAATGAGGAGATTCATGGTTAAACATGTGCTAACCATTGTACATCAAAAAAGCTTCTTATGCAAACTTCAAAATTTTCCTTTTGACGTAAAAATAAAAAATTGTTTGTCTTAAGAGAAGTGTTGCATGATATGTTATTTGTGAAACTTATCTTCTAGATTATTTGTCATAACTAGGAATAAATAAAGAAAACAAATAAAGGGAATTGTTTTTTTTTTCTCAACAATCATCCATGTTAAATATTGTATATTAAATAACTAAAAATTTAGTCATTGACAATTTTCTTTCTTCTTCAATCCTTTGCAATTAAATCAGTGGCACCAATGGTATATACCATCTACAATGCTCCAAATTATTTAATGTTCCATTATCCCTGCTATAGGTCCAACTTGTTATTTGTGTTTTGCTTGACGTTTGACTTATTTCAACACTGGAAAGTGTGTGGGATGTATGCATTAACACGTGTCGTGGACGCTTTGTACTAATTTGTCATGAATTTAATTCCCTTTATTCCACATTGTTAATCACTTTTCTTATAGAATGACATCTTTATTTAAATTCAACAATTATAGATCAAAACTATTTCTTTGTTTCTTGTTAACTCTACTCCGGAGAGTAGAGCTAGGAAACTCGATTGTCCGCCACACTGATCCCGCTTTTATGCTAGCCCAGCTCTGGTTATCGGCTTATAAGAGGGATAACCACTTCCCCCATAAGGGATTCAAAAATATTCCTTATATTAACTTTCTATATTATTATTAACCACTAGGTGTTTTAACTAGACTGCTTCGGTCTAAGGTTATCAACTTAACCTCAATCATGAATGGTTAGACTTGACAACTTTTGATTGTTAGTTTTCTTTTATTTTTTATAATAATTAGAGACTTAGCTATAGGAATTTACTTATTTTGTTTTGTTTCTTTTCGATCTTTTGTGACAATAAAAAAAATACGTCTCTGATAATCAAAAAATATATAGTCTAACGTTAGAATAAACATATACAATGATATTTGTTTAAACAATTGTACTACATTATATTTAGTTTCTTCAATAATATTTTGCATGTTTAATTTTGAGATATGCCGCATTTTTTTGAAACAAGATGTGCGGGAAGAGATAAACTACTGGAAGGGTCCCGTTGATTCACCTCTCCCTGCAATTATGATTTTCGGAAGTTCATTG
Source organism: Allium sativum (assembly GCA_030737875.1). NCBI lineage: Eukaryota > Viridiplantae > Streptophyta > Magnoliopsida > Asparagales > Amaryllidaceae > Allium > Allium sativum. Next base: position 231,368,270 of record CM060910.1, on the reverse strand, counting down.
GTATGCTTAAAAAAAAAATCATACACACACATACATATGTAAGGGGAGTATTCCATTGCATCCCAAACAGTGCCCCTAAAAACCCTCTGATGCAAACCACATAATTCCTTTCTCTTTCCATCCACAAACACTCTCTATCTAGCTCATTCGCTTATTATTTAAATATAAACACATGGTTGTGCTTCGAGTGCAAAAGGGATGCTCCAGAATAGGTTTTGAACGTGCGGCAATCGTTCCAATGGCAAAAAGCCTTTTTCAACCTTGGTATAGCATTTAGTCACGTTTGGCAGGGTTAGTTGAATCGTATATTTAACTTTCCTTCGGTTTATTATCGATTTGACTAAATTTCTTGATCTGATTTTACTTTCATCTAATTTGGGTCCAATATTTCGGTTGATTAATTTAACACGTTTTATAGAACCTAATCTTAATTTTATCATTGATTATTTATGTTTGATTTTATTTTTTCACTGTTATGATTAATTAAATCTCATTTATGCGCTTCATCCAAAAAATCATGAACCCGGAATCCAAACTGAAGTTATGGTGAGATTTTTAACAGTTTTTTTTACTGAGTATGATGGTCTAAAAAAATTGAAAAATGGAATTATTCTGGGAATAAATTCATGCCGACTTGAGGAAAAAAATTAGATAATGGAATCATTCTAATTATCAAAGCTGGAATCATTCTGGGAATAAATAGAAATAGATCCAGAACCGGAAATTAAACGGAATATCAAGAATTTCTGAAATGGAACGAAAAAAAAGAAAAAAAAAACAAAAGAAAAAGAAAGAAAGAATGACCAAAACGGAATCGAAAGCCGGAATTTTAAACCTTGGTTCGTACTCGATTATGGAATCGACGTCGATTCCAGTACTTGAATCGAAGTTGGCATGAACAAATTACATATATTAGCTCACCATTGACTGCTTGACGGGAAGATAGAATGCGCAATAAAACATGAAACTAGGGTTTTTGAGTAAACAGTCAGCACAGAAAATAAAAATCTACTGAAAGACTTAAACCTCACTAGTACATTTTCCACCTAAAGTGGTTTTTATTTTTTTATTTTTTGCGCTTGAACCGTCTGAGACATGGAAGTAAATGCCTTTTGACTTGCATTCCGTATTTCTACCAACGTCTTGCATGTTTTTTAATGTTGACACACACACACATAGAGGAGCATTCCGCGGCACCTCAAACAATGCAGCACCCATAAATAACCCCCCACCCACACACACACCAGATTTCAACCACAATTATTTAAAAAGAAACTAGTGGCTCATACTGAGGTGCAAACGGATGCTGCAAAACAGGGATGTTGTAGAGCACACCTCATACGTATATGTATACACATACATTGGAGAAAAGCTTGTGCATTGTACAGATCCAAAATTGGTAAGTAAGTGTTTAAGTAGGACAATATTGAATTAAATTAACATAATTCCTTCAAATACAACATTTGAATACATGAACTGGTGGTGAATGTATCATTTTCATATACAGTACAATATTGTAAAGCAGAATACTTAAAACATGTGTCATAACACGTAAAATTCTGTTTCCAAAAAAAAAAAAATCTCATGTCACCTCTTAAATTTACAATAACAGTTTTCGAAAGCATTATCATCTACACCAAAACAAAGTAAATGGGTAGTAACAACATCTTCGTGTTTAGGTTCTCCATCGGCACAAACTACTAATGCAATTAACAGTAGAGAGTGAAAGATGGTGCAAAACATGTGTTATCGCTGTAAGCCAAACAAAAAACAAGTAGAAAAATATTTAATATTTACAGTCATATGTCAAAATTTTATTTTGTTATCATAAAATGATAACCATCAACGATGGAAGAAAAATGAGTGTAAAAGATATTGATGCTATATTGTAAATAATTCATGAAAGGGGATAAATTTTCGAAAAGAAAAACGTTGACAAAAGAAAAGAAATATGATACGTCTAGCGTACACTGTATAAAGTTAATTGCATTGTTTTATGCTCATTAAAAAGTCATAACAGAACATACTGAAGTAGAGTTTGATTTTTTGAATCAAGATCTAATGAGGATTAGACGTGTTTGGTTAGCTATAAACCCAATGAAAGTGCTCATAACTCGATAGTGCAAGTGCAGGACTTGTATAACAAACAAAATGAAATTTACTATGTTTTGTCAACTATTATTAGTTTGTGCTATAATAAATAATCATGTCTCTTTAGCGACGCGCTTTCAATATTTTTGAACCTTTTAGGTGAACGTATGCTTTTTTAGGCATAGAGAGTGATGGACAACTATTACTCCTCATTCCAACTAATAATTCTTAACTCTACCTTACATGATTTTTATGCAGCACTAAGTTGCTAACGACCGCTAAACCTTTTTTTATTTATAATGCTTTCAATAAGATTTTACGACTGCACGTTTTTCAAATGACTCTTCTGCCTTCTTGATTTAGGGTGACTCAACATTAAGTCTTCTTCCATCTACATTATTACATCTTTCCTTTTATTACTAGGTCGGTGATATAGCAATGGTTGGGTGGGTATCTTACATTAAAGTGGTTGTCCACGTACGCGATCGTGCCACTAAGGTTTATGCAAATATTGGAGAAACAAAACGGTAAAGCTTATTCATTAAAGTGTATTATGGTTTGACAAAACATACTAAATTCCATTCTTCTTGTTATCCAAATATTTCATTTTGCTTTGTGAAGTAATTACACTGCTCATCCAAATATTTCATTTTGCTTCGTGAAGTAATTACACTGTGCTTACAACTAACCAAATATATTTTCTTCTTTTTCTTCTTTTTACACAAGAATAGCAGTATTATATAATAAGAATAGGAGAAAAAACGCCTTTCTTCGATGGCTCGCAAAAAAGGTAGATTAGGTGAGCAACACCCAATATACCACACAAAACTGAGTACAAACAGAGAATGAAGAAACAACAGGAAAAACAAGAAAAAACTACAGCGCTAAAAACCACAAAGCCAAACAGAACAATGCAGAACAATAGATACACCACAAAACCAAATATATCTAATCCTAATTATATCTTGTAGAAAATAAAGCCTACCTCTATTATTTTAATGGATACAGAACAAGGAGCTAAAATTTCATGCCTTTTTTCTTTTTATTGGGCCATTTTCCCCCTTTTTTGATATATGAGTTGTTTACAAGAATTAAGTATACCACTGGTGTCTTTTTCCATTCAATATTCGTACATTGTTAATAGTTACGGTGATATAAGACTCAGATGAAATTTTACACATAACTTTAAGTATCAAATACATTTATACCTATTTTTGTTTAGTTTTATAAGCGATAACACATGCTTTGTTATTAGCCTTCTATTGTTTTCAACAAGGTTCAAGAACTCGGTTTCGGTCATTTAAAATTTTGTTAATTTCAGATGATTTCGTAAATTTCGGATGTTTATGTTTTTATTTCGGCCTAGATTTAGATTTTTAGTAGTTGTTAATAAACTTGTAATAACGATAAGTAGAAATATAAATGATTTATAAAAAAAAATTAGAATATAACTTCCTCAGTAAATTAAATCAGAATAAAATACCATATGTACTTTAATTATAAGCCCAACCAAGGTTTTGAATCTCGGGTTTCGGTCACGTTTCGTTTTGAAATTTTTTGGGACTCAATCTCGTATCGGGTGAGATCTCGGACGAGATAAATGTATATCGGTGTGCATCTCGGAATTATGTCTCGGATCATAAAGTACATCTCGAAATGATCTCGGACTACTTAATATTTTCAACATTAGTTTACATTCAAGTACGCAACTAATTTATAAATGCTAATTACAAAAAAAATATTTTAAGTTACTTGGTTTTCACCAAGGGTACACTGGTTGTTAATGATTTGCAGCTTGAAAACCCATCTAGACTATACAAGGGTAAAAAATAATTAGAATTTTTGGACACAACGTATAACATCACAATCATATGAAGAAATGTATAATAAACTTACATAGTTAAGAAATGTATACAATCTGCAATCATTTGGAAATATTTTTTTTGGAATGAGTCTGCAATCATTTAGAAATATATACAACTAGGGCTGTCAACGGATACCCGAAAAATTCGATATCCGTCCGAATCTGTATCCGAAATATCCGTTATCCGGCATTATCCGAAAAGCGGATACGGATATCCGATATCCGAAAAGCTTTTCGGATACGGATATGGTTATAGTGATATCCGTATCCGAAAAATATCCGTCCGACTGATTGATGTAATATATACAACTCAAAAAAGAAAAATAGAGTTAATAATTATTTTGTAACTGTTGGATGTTACTATGATATAATTCTTTGTTCATTTTTAGTGAAAAATGGTTGTTTTAGTGTTTAATTTTGAAATATTTTTGGATATGCTTATGGATATTAGTATAAAACAATGTTTCCTTATTATACTTCTTTATTTCCATGTTTTCTATAAACATTAATACAAAAATTATTTTATGTTGATCCAATTTTTTTTATTTATACTCTTAAATTTATTAATTATAGGCGGAGCGGATAAATATCGAATATCCGTCTGTATCCGAAAATTAAGCGGATACGGATATCCGATATCCGAAAATTAAACGGATACGGATATCCATTATCCGAAAATAGTTTCGGATACGGATATGGCACTATCCGTATCCGAAAGCATCCGTTGACAGCCCTATATACAACCGAATAAGTTAAAATAGAATTGCATAGTTAAGAAATTACTAATTAATTTCTTGTTTTATATAATAAACATTATCAATGAGTCAGTGACTAACATTCATAAAAATAACATTTTCTTGTTTGTATAAGTGTAGGACAGCATTTGGAATGCGCAAAAGATGGTGTCATGTTTGTACAGATGCATGACAGCATGTTCTAGTTGTACATGCATATTCTTATTCTATAGGTCATGACATCATGGTTAGAAATAAAATAGGAAGCTTTTAGTTTGTTATTTAAATAACACAGCAAATATAGGCCTAGAAATAAAGAAAATATTATAAACCCGGCCCATTATAAAATTAAAATTCAAAATACAACAGTTTTGGCTGAGACCTCGTTTATAGATCTCGACCGAGATCTATAAACGAGATTTTCAAATCTCGGCTGAGATTTAGTTCACACGAGATATGACCGACATTTGTTGTTTCGAATCGCTTAATCTCGAAAATGAGATCCCGGCCGAGATTTGAAACCTTGAGCCCAACCCAACTTCCTCAACCCTAAAATGTTTCGCCCCAACCCCCCAACCCCACCCCAAAAGCTACCGTCTCTAGAATCGAACGTAGAAGAGAAAAAGATGCGGCCTTTAAAGACAAAACACAACAATGGTTCGATCAAAGCTAAGAAAAAAAGGCAATCGAACGAGCACAAAAACAAAGAAGAGTGCGACTAGTAAATTACTATAAGCAAGATTAGACTTTTTTTGCATGAATGATGTGAATTGGATTTTTCTTTTTTTCTTTTTTTTTTCTTTTTTTGCCCCTATCTACATTTGTTCCATATTCCTTCATATGTCTGCAAAATCCCTTTTTTCTTGAAGAAAGATACGCATTAGTTTTTTTTCCTTAGTCTGATACCGATTTTCTTTGTCGGTTCCTAACCGTTCATTATCGATACTAGTTCGATACCCTTGAAATTTCGTGGTATTGCCCGAAATCTCAATCCTTGTATTTCACTCATTGTACTAGTGGTTTTTGTCAATGCGAAATTTGGACACGATGATGTCTCTAAAACTCATTTCAATTATCTGGTAAAGGTAGTGTTGCTTTCAAAAATTATTAAGCAAACGGTAAAACTATATTCTTCTGAAATAAGTATCTAAATTTATAATCATATGTTATAAGATCTATTTTTCAGCATTATGTGTCATGGGCATTATCCTTTCAACATAGGATCAATGTTGCAATTTCATGGTGCCATTAATGAAGATGTTAGTTTTAAAATTTAAGCAGGATAAGATGAAATGACGACTAGCGTCTGTCATTCTCTATGATAGGAAAATACCACAAAATCTTAAAAGAAATTTTCACAGAATAGCAATCAGGTATGCGATATTCTATAGTGCAAAATGTTGGTTTACTAAAAACAACACGTCTAGACGATAAGTGTAGCAGAGATGCATATATTGCGATGGAGTTGTGAGCATACAAGACGAAACGGAGAAATAATTATGTACGTGGCAAACTTGGAGTTGCACTAATTGAAGAGAAGTTAATCCAACACCGTTTAAGATAGTTTTGACATATCCAACGGAGGCCTCCTGAAGCACATGTACACGCGTTGGAATTATAAGCCGCACTGAATGCTCAATGAAATGTAGAGGTTAATCAAGGATGGTATGGAAGTAGTCAAAAAGATTAAGTGATTGGAATTTATCTGAAGAGATGGTGTCAGACAAGAGCACGTGGAAGATAGTGATCAATGTACCAAAACCATGAGTTTAAGATTAATGTAGAGAGTGTTATAAGTTATACATTATAAAATCGATGAATAGGGACATATAGTTGTAGTACTGGTCTTCGGTACCTATTACTACTAGTACCATTACTATTGTTAGTATTATTATTACTATTATTATCTTGGTTTATTATTATTACTATTATAATTTGTTTAGTCATTTTATTTTATCTTTATTTTTGTTTCTGCATTTAAATCTCTTATTATTGTTATTACCTTTAAACTGACTTTGTCATTTGGTTTTAGGTTCCATCTCTAACCGACTCCAATTTTTTTGAGAATAATGGTTTAGTAAGATATGAAAATGATACTACAGATTTACCAATAATTCACATTTTCAATATTATACTTCAAATAATACATTCACTAAATATTATCCACAACTCAAATATATCGGTTTGGGACCATGCATCAACATCAATAACAAAATGAAACACAGATTTTCGTTCTAATATTGATTTAAAAGCAATATTAAATCATGCAGACTTATGAATATAATATAAAGTTAAATATTGTGTTATATAGCCGATAAGTAAATTTAACGCAAGAAATTCATTGAAAATTCTCCATAAACAGTTAAAATTGTGATGTTCGATGCCAGAATAACTTTTTATTTTGCATGGAAAGTGAAAAGTCTACACATATCCCTTGACGTAGACAACTACATGAAGTCTGAAACTATATATAAATATGGTCAATCATATATACATACACACACATAGATGCATGCTCCATGGCACCCTTATTTGGGAGCACTCCATTTGTAGCCACTCGTTTAAATTAAAATATGTTAGGGGAGAGAAAGAGTTAGTGGAATGAGAGATACGAAAATGTGTAATGTAAATCAGGAGGGCTATGGGGGCGCTGCACTATTTGGGGTGCTCTTGATCCTATCTCACATATATACATAGAGAGAGAGAGAGGGGCATTCCGAGACACCCTTGTTTTGCAGCACCTCTATGCTATCGTGAGCTACACTAATCCAAATCAAACAAGATTTTGTAAATGTTCAATCCACGTATATATTATCATCTATCCAAAATTCCACTAACGTATTTTATTTTTACAAACTAAAAGCCGGATCTATGTTTAGATCTGAAGCAAAGCGTTTTGCGATTTATTCTAGAACTACGATCCAATTCAAGTCGTCTTAGTTGACTTCATGTCCTCCAGCATCTTTGTTTTTCCTCCAATAACCAGATCCATTCGTTTTTTGGGATATCCAGATCTATTAATTTTAAGATCTATAAGCCGGTTCGAACTTTATCTACTCAATCTTTACGGATCTAATTAGTTTGATAATGGATTATCAAGCCACTGTTAATTTGGGATTCGGCATTGCCGGCGCAACTGAATTAGTTTCAGTTCCAAGTTATCCAACCGATCTTCCATCGTTTGAGCTTGACCGAGTTCAGTTTGGTATTGGGTAAGATCAATCTGGAGTTTGGTTTTGGGTTAATGGTTTCTGTGTATTTTGAGTTTCATATAAGATCTGGTTATTAGTAGCAATGAAGCATCTCCAGTTTTGCTTATGGTATTCCCAACAACCTTCTATGTGATAGTTTTTTCAATAGAGCCATAAAGTACCTATGTTTATGGTTGTCTTTTGTTTAATTATCCAATTTTATCTATTTTAATCAATATTCAGCACGCTGTTCAACCTCATGCGAATCCATTTATGAGATTCGAAAAAGTGTTTGAATATTGGTTTGATATAATAGATGGTTGTTTGGTTGAATATTCATAGTAGATATTAGTGATTTATAGTAGGTTCTTCTGGTCTTCTATTTCACCTAGTCCACTATTCATTCCATTCAGTGCCATGTTTTAGCACCCTGACAATGATCAATAACTGACTTGTAGTGAGTGAAGGTGTAGGTTACAATTTTATATATTAGCAGATGGCACTTGGATACTTTTCAGAGTTTATATGAAATCTACAGTTTACATCGTCGATTCTAGTATTAAGATTGATTCATAGTTGTTTATGAATCATCAACCGGACTTAGTGCTGGAACTGGATATTCTTCTCGGATTTCATTAGCGAGAGTTTCTTATTGAAGTTAGGTACTATCTAATTTTGTGTAAGGGCTGCTTTCATTTTAGATTGGATGAATGAGGAGGCTGATGATCAGATTCTCCCTATGTTTTTTTCATCCCTATGTTTTTATGTTTTTTCATCCCAATGTTTTAAGGTATACGGCACTGCTACTGTGTGTTCATCCAATATGGAAAATAGCTCGGTAGTTTGGCTCTGGATGAATTGGGATGATTAATATACACTGAATGGGGAGTTTGCAGATTCATATGGTTGTGTAGTTACGATGCTTACAGTTTTGGCATTTCTTAAATTGATGATAAAGGGCATGCTTTGATGATTTGTAAGTAGCAAATATATTGTTGGTCGGACAGATGATCGCTTACTTTTAGAGATTTATTTGCATTAGTATTTGGTTGTGAAGTTTTACATATTTGAGGCAATTTGTCAATGGAGTGGTTTTGATCTTCTTTCGGCTTGGATTTTTATGCAGTTGGAAAATTTAGTACTTGATGCTCAAGATATCTGAAATAAATTTAATTGGCAGTATGGATTGTAGAGTGTTTGTGAAGAATATCATGCACAGGTTTGTCCATCTAGCGGGTTGAGTGTGGTGCAGTTAGTTGCACGCAGCAGCGGGAAGATGGCCTCATCATGGGCCGAATTTATGTTAACTAGGTTTAAATCTGCATGTATTTTTTTTGTTTTCTTTATGTTTGTAACAGTTAATATGCTAACCCGACTTTTGTACTGGTTTCTAGTAAATAATAAAGCGAACCAATTTTCATATATATATATATATATATATATATATATATATATATATGGGGGCGGCTATTTGGACACAAAATTAAACACAAACATAGGGACACAAAGCCTCGATCGTTGTATATTTTTGTCCTTTAATGGAGGAGTGGAATTCAGGGGGCGATTCAATGGTGGAGATCAATTGTGTCAAAAATTTGTGTCTAAATAGACTTTCCCTATATATGTAATCAATCTATGCATACGGCATTTCCGCTCCTACCAATACGAACTCAAGAATAATGACTCAATCACTTCATTCAGGAAATCGCAAGCAAGACAAAAAGCCGCTCCTTGAAACTAGAAAACTCAGACAAAGGCTTATTCTCTTATTATACGCACAGACACAAGAAGTGTTTTCATTACCAACTAATATATCAGTATTAGTTTTGGATATCATTTATAAACAACAGATTTCAGGGAAGCTTTGGTATTTTATTATATATCTTGCTTTAATATCTTATCTAACATATGTATTCCGACCATTTCAAAATATTAAATCAAATATAATTTTTGAATGAAATTATTTAAAATGTACATTGAATGAATCAAAAGTAAGAAACATATATTTTACGTTAAAACAAAACAAGCATTCTAATGAAACTGAAAAAATATTTTGTGAAAAATAAAATGAACGTTTTCATTTTGAATGTAAGTATAATTTAATTAAAAAAATTGAATTCAAAACAATATTTCACGGTCGTTAATTAAAGGACGCAAACGTTACATAACTAATTTTAATGCTAAACTTAAAATTTAAATAAATTAAAGTTGTATGATTAAAACGTCTATTAATAAGTTAAATATGCAATGAAATAAATTCAATTCTTGAACTTCAAAAAGAAAATTGTTTTGAAATCAGTTAAATTAGAAGTGAAAAATAGTTTCTTTTTTGAAATGAAAAAAATATATGAAAACATTAGAAATTTTCCTGAGTAAAACGTCAGAGTTTATTTCGACAAATTCTGAGTTTTGTTGCCCCGTTTAATCTGAATTGACGATTGTCGAATGCTTTAAGTTGTGTTTTAAGGGTTAAAGTTGAAATTTTGACACAACCAACATAACACATATATTTATTTATCATTTTATTTTTATCTTTTTGTCCCATTAATCGTAATGATACTTTAGTTTCTAATTTTGGGCTCCATACTAAGAATGAATAAACTTAAAATTAACGGCGTAGGGATACTGTTTGAAATTAGGTTCGTACACAAATATGTGTGTACTGTTGCAATGGCGGGAACGTGTATTATCGAGCTTCCTAATTTCTCTAGTGAGTCTCGTACTCGTTCAACATATATTTCTATTTTCTCGAATCGTGAACGTTTCGAATATGAGAGTCCATTTTAAAACCAATCACAATTCATCATTTATTAAAGCAACCTACAGCCGCCTCTATCTATTTCCAATTCATCGATTCTTTGGGGAATAATGCATCTCATGCCTCATCACCACACACTTCCTCTTCTCTGCTTCCCCTCCTTCGACCACCTTCGTTTTTGCTACCTCGTACCTCTGCTCCCCCCTACGTGTTATACTATGTCGCATGAATCCAACATTTCATTAGCAGCAACATCTCCACCGTTTACGCCATCCATCTTTTATCTCCTCTTATACACACACACACACACACAAATATATATATATATATATATATATATATATATATATATATATGTTGACACGCATTTTTACAAGACCGTCACGCTCTACATTTCTCATCACCAAATTGTTTGGGACTCGAGTACGGACTTATCTAAAACCGAAAAAGCTTAGATTGAGCATTGGATTTGACAAATATTCGGAGTTTCAAATGGCAAAATTCCGAATCGACAAGACCATTGCCACGAACTGGCATGAAAAATATTTGAAGCTTCAAATGGCAAAATTCCGGATCGGCATGGTCACCTCATTGGATCGGCCAAACTTGAATCGTCTCGGATCTGCTAAGCTTGTGTTGCCTCATATTGGTTTTGGCTCTGGAATCACCAGATCGGATCGGTGTTAATACCCAAGGACGGGTCGATGCAAATACCGAAAGATATATTATTGTAGCACTTTGGCACTTTGGAATTTGGCATTTTGGCACTTGAGCAATTCAAGTGTGGTACATTTTCAGATTCAAGACAAGTGCTAAACTTAGCACCTTATCGGGTCGGTCCTACTGGATCGGTACCGATCTAAACCCGGGTTGGTATCAATCTATATCATGCTTAATTGGGTCGATCACGTATCTTCCTAGTGGATTGGGTCTTCTTTGAGATCCTACTTTCGTTCCTTCTCTCCTAAATGACCCAAGCTCTTTTGCAGCTATAAATACACCACTATATGGACATTTTGGCGGATCTTCCCTTAGCTCTTTGGCACTTATACGTACGGACATTGTCACTGCCAACCAACAACTCTCTTTTCTCCATATTCTTTTAATCAAATTGAACTGTAATTGTAATCAAACGGTATAAACAAGTGATTACCGCACAGTGGACACACATTTGTCGAACTACTATAAATTTGCATGTCTATTTACTTTTACACATTCTGTGTTTGTGATCTGCAGCCAATTCTGTTATTATTATTTGGATTTATTTCATTCGTCGTGTTAGAAGAGAATTGAGACTTTTCCATCTACCATTTTTGGCACATCAAGTAGAGGCGACTACCTTTGGATTTGAATTGCTCAAAGGTTCAGATTGCCTCAGGATTCAATCATGGTGAAAGGAAGAAAGCAAATTCTACTACTCAAGCGGAAGGTGCTAGAATAGAAGACAGCGAGGAGGAAGCTTCCTTCATACCCCTTCATCTATCTAACTCGGAAATAGATGGATTGAGTGATCAAGGAACTAAAATCCCGCTTGGAACGGCAAAAAGGATTCCTCAAATTGTAGTAAGAGGAGACGATGGCTGCTTTTTTCGCTTGGGAGGTCGGAATATAGCAATTGGGACAAAAACCAGCGGTGTGGTAGGCTTTGGACAAGGCTCAAAGGCACCCTCACAAATTCATTCCGGATTGATATCGATACCATCCAAGTCGGCGCCGACCCTGCTTCGACCGAAGGCAACCCCCGAGATGGCAGCGCTGTGAATCACAATGCTTTGGTTCATCATACTATGGATGTTAATTTTGGAAATTAAGCTTAAGCGCGCATGCACGTAGACTTGGAAAAAGGAGGAGCTCCTAGAACTCGATTGGTACCTGAACCCGCTCCACGGGCCGAGGCAGATCCGAATGGCAATGTCGTGGGTCAACGTCCTTATTCTAGCTTGAACACTAGGAATGCTGGTGTTAGATTAACTGATTGGCAACAACTTTTCAACAATGGAAATTGGATCGCGGATGTGACTCGATGATTTTTCCATGCGGGACGTATCAATCAGATATGCACTATGTTAATCGCGGCCTCTTAACTCACGCTATAAGAACTTCTTGAAACCCACCAAACTTCAAGTTTTCGATATTAGAGGCTTATGATGGTTGGACGGGTCCTACTATCTATCTTATGCGCTACATGCGTCATATGCAAATGCTGGGGGAGCTAGTGACGTCATAGCAAAGCGATTTCCTCTTTTTTATCGGATATTGTTGTTAAGTGCACCTGCAACCAAAATCTATTAGCAATTGGAATGTTCTGATTGAACGATTTTTGAGTAGTTCAGGGTCCATATCTCTTAACCCAAGAACATGATGACTGATGATGCTCGCTACAATCAGCCAAAGGACCGGAGAGACTCGGTAGAAATTTTTGAAAAGGTTAATGCAACTGCAGCACCGATGGACCGACCGAATCCGTCCATGGTACTTATGGTCGTCGTCTCTGGCATTCTAGATAATTCTGCCTTTAAGATCCCACTGGAAGCCATACAGATTTCTACGTCAAGAGGATACGAGAGCGGATAAGGAAACTCTCGAGGTTAACGTTGTTAAAGATAGAGGACCGTCCGGATGTGGAAAAGGAAATGATAAAGGCAAAGGAAAAGCCTAAACTGAAAATGATCGGAATACTCAGCAACAGAGAGAATCTAAATTCTCTTTGTACAGGGGAACTCGATGCATCTTTGAAAGATGTTAATCTAAATCAGTCTTATTAATGGCGCACGGCGCAAAAAACGCAAACCCTCTCTGAAGCCTAGGTGTGCACCTTTTTAATTTATTGCGCATGTTTACTCTTTTTAAATAAAATTAATATTTTAATAAAAAATAAAAAATTCAATATTTTTTGCTAAAACATATGCAATAAAAAAAATTATGCATTTTACAAAAAACATAAAGCATAAAATTTCAAGCACTATAGTTTTCAAATCCAAAATAATAATACACATTAATGATAAACTAGAAATCTGAATATGATACAGTAATTATATTTTTCAAATCAATGTCTGTATCATCAGATTCATAAGCTTCAGCGTCTTCCTCATCTATATCATTTAGATTTATTTTTCTTCGTGGATATGTAATTATGATGTAATTATTTTTCATATAACTAAAAAAAGATATTAACAAGGTTATTCACATTTCATGTCATTATGATAATAATAGTAGCGGTGATGGTGAGAATATTTATAGTAGTAGTTATAGTAGTTCGAAATGTAAAAACTAAAAATAAACTAAAAAATAAGCGCGTTATTTCGCGCCGTGCGCCATTTATGCGCCGCGCGCCATTTAGCGCGCCATTTCATATGCACCGCGCCGCAAACAAAAATGATGCAAATGTCGCGTCGTGCTGTGCATCATGGCGCACGCCTAGGCACGCCTTTTACAACTATGATCTAAATATTCATGGAACTGCTCCATTCAAAATGCCTCCCAAGAGGGAGTCAATGCAAAAGGAAAGAGAATCTGATAAACACTATTTGTTCCACGGCATGTATGGGTACAACACAAACGAGTGTTGACATCTTGGGAATATGACTGAGGAACGTGTCAGACGCGGAGAGCTCACAATGTATATTAGGAATAGGGTCGCAGCATCGGAACAAGTGCAACCGCCTACCATTTGGAATGGGAGCGAGGAAGGTCCTAGCTCACATGGATTGACCATCAATTGATTTGGATTTCTCTAAATTTTAGTTTTTTGGATTTTGGCTTTGGATGGCTAAGTCGGTCTACCCATGTATAAAATTAGGACTTGATGCCTAGGCATACTCTGTACTCGACAATGAATCATCTGCCCTTTTATGAAATAAAGTTGTAATAAAAAGGGCTAAATCGGCATATCCACGTACGTGATTAGGATGTAATCCTTAGGCGTGCTCTGTACCCGACTATAAACCATTAGTTTTCTTTTGGATTTGCAATAACTTGACTTTAAGTTCTATTATAGCATTGTTCGAAACGATCGTAAAATTTATGGACTTCACTCATAATACAATCCGAAGAGATCGTGGGATTGTATTGACTTTTGGATTAGGATTTCTTCGGATTTTGGTCTTCTACTAATACGATTCGACGCGATCGTGATTTTTTGACTTTACGGTTTTCAGATTATGGTTTTCTATAGGACTTCTCTCGAGTTTCTGGATTATACAAAACACGTCTTCCGTCAAAAGACATGTTTGCTAAGTAAGTGTTGATCCGTCGTCTTTTTATAAGGCTATCATATTTTGGATTTCTCATCATTGGATTGCTCGGGACTCGAGTACGGATTTACCTAAACTTGAAAAGGCTTGGATTAAGCATCGGATTCAACAAATATTCAGAGTTTCAAATGGTAACATTCTGGATCGGCATGACCGTGACCCCGGATAGGCATGATTGCCTCATCGGATCGACCAAGTGTGTGTTATCCCAAATCGGCTTTGGCTATGGAATCACCAGATCGGGTCGGTGCAAATACTGAAGGAAGGATCAGTGTACTTTGACACTTTGGACTTTGGCATTTTGGCACTTGAGCAATTCAAGTGTGGTACATTTTCGGATTCAAGGACGGTGTTAAAACGGATGGCAGCATTACGGGTCGGCATGACCCTTGGCTCGGATTGACATGGCCACCTCATCAGATCGACCAAGCTTGTATCGTCTCAAATCAGTTGAGCCTTTGTTGCCCCGGATCGGTTTTGGCTATGGAATCACAAGATAGGGTCAGTGCAAATACCAAAGAAGGAATCGACGTAGTACTTTGGCACTTTGGCAGTTCGGCACTAAAGCAATTCAAGTATGGTACATTTTCGGATTCAAGGCATGTGTGAAAAGTAAAACCTTATTGGAACGGTCCTACCGGATCGGCACCAATCCAGATCATGCCAGATTGGGCCGATCAGGTTTATTCCTAGTGGATTTGGTCTTCTTCTAGATCCTACTCCCACTCCTTCCTCCCTGGCCGACCCGAGCTCCTTTGCAGCTATAAATACACCACTGGATTGACATTTTAGGGATCTTGCCTTGGCTTTTTGGTACATATACACAAGGACATTGCTATTGCCAAACAACAACTCTCTTATCTTTACATTCTTGTAATCAAACAGTATAAACAAGTGATTACCTCACAGTGGACGTAGGAACATTTGTCGACCATTATAAACTTGAGCGTCTATTCACTTTTACGCATTTTGTATTTGTGATATGCAACCAATTATGTGGATTTACTTCATTTAGGGTGTCAAGCGAGAAGTGACCATTTCTCCGTCTAACAATATACATACATACATACATATATATACATATATATAATATCGTGTGATGGGATATAAGGAGGAGAAGTGTTCTCTGTAATGGAAAGGAGAATGCGTACATTAGCATGGAGGAGAAAGTGACGTAAGTCCACTTATTTGATTTTTTTTAATATTAAATATGCCCATTTTATATTTTTTAATAATATATCTTCTAGTTTTATTATCTCCTGCATATGAACTCCAAATTATGTGCAGCTTCTTCCGTTGGATTCATGACAAAATTTCGACTAACATGAAACTAGTTTGCCTGGAATTAAACGCTATTAGGAACAACGAGTTTATTTGGATTTTAACTGAACTTAGATTCAAAGGTGTGTTTAAACTCATTCATGAAGTACTAAAATTTCTGTTGCACGTTAAATTAATAATTTATTTAATTGTCATTTGAGAATTTAAACTGAAATTGAATATATCTACTGGTTGAACACCCAATATGTGAATTAATACTGATGTGATATATTATTTTGATTGATTGTTTTGAAATTTACATATACGTTGAAATTGAATTTGAATTGATAGTAAATTGACATCAAGATAGATCTGAATTTAATTTGTCACTGAAATTGAATTGCTAGCTAAAACATTGACATTTGATAAGTAATAACTATTGTTATATATTAGTCGATTTGAATGTTGTTTGCATATGCATGTTATTTGGCTGATATGATGGAAGTGTTTATATTTTTGATAATTAGACTATGATGTATCCCTACTGTCATCATGTAGATCATTGAAATTGTATAAACTGTTATAGGTATCATTTGAACATCGTATACCTGAACTGAAAATTAGGTTGAATCAAGGTTTTAAATCTTACTCATCCCGCCCCGGCATTTTTAGTAATAAATGTTTTAAAACCTTCCCTATTTCTAAGCTAGCAGTGTTATATTAGCTAGTTTTCATTAGTTTTATATTAGCTAATTTTCATTAGTCATGTGTGTTGCAAATGCACAATTATTGCATTAAAAATAAGGTCGTTATTCCCAGTATTTCACTGTTCCAACCATCTACAGAACAAGCGTCAATCATTGCATTCATCTGTGCGGGTGTGTAACTAATTATCTCCATAGTAGCAAAGTGGACGATCAATTATTTAGTCAATGCACTTCAAAATGATGGTTTGATTTCCAGCTTGCTGTGTAAAAATTTATATGTATAGCCACTCTAGAGTTTGGAAATCGATAGTAGAAGTGCATAACCTACTCATTAAGGAAGGGAAGAAAAGAAGAAGAAGAAACAAACCTCGTGAACGCAATGCTCAATAGCAAGCCTAGCAAGAAGATCATCCTTAGTCCGGATAGCAGAGTCCCAAAGACCGTCATGTGCAGGAAAAGCCCCATAAAAAGATCCAAGCTCCTTGAGCCTCTCCGCAAGAAGCTTAAAATGGCGGCCTTCATCCTGTGCAACCCTAACAAAATCATCATAAAATCCTTTGGGTAAACCCTCCTTCGCCCCAAATCTAGCAATGATGTCCCAGGAAAGATCAATCGCCCAGCTCTCTGTGTGAACCAAGCTGTGCAAAGTAGCCTGTCTGCTGCGCAGGCTTCCTCCTTTCCCTAGTTTTGGCATCATATGTGAAGGTACTAGTTTTACCTGATATACTCGGCAGATTCATAAAGTTCGTTACTTTCAAATGTACAACAACAACAATAGTTTGGAAAAGAGGCATACATACTGTAGGAAGACGAGCTGGTCGATCTGGAGGTAGTTCATCAGAAGAAGAGGATGGAAGGAAAGGAAGGGAAATCTGGCCTTGACGCCATTGGGAGGCTGCGACTTCGCCGATTTGGGCTTTGAGGAAAGGATTCGGTTCGTTTAGCACTTCTAACGCTGCATCCACAAGCGTTTTCTGACATGACACTTCCGCCTCCATGTCTACGACTTGTTTCTTATAGTTTGAAAACAAATCCATTTGTTTGCTCCCATCGACAATAAAACGGGGGTGTATAAAGATTCAAAGGGGACTTTTAAACGGACTGACCAAGGTAAGTACCATTTTCATTTTTAAAATAAATTAGTCTCCCCTTGTCATATTAATAAAATTTCCAATACTAACCCTATACTCTTCATTAATGCAATCTTAAAACGTAAACTTTAATTTAATTTTGTACATAGAAAAAAAAAAACATAAATGTTCTGCACACATAAAAATAACATATTCAAGCATTGTTTACTTTAGTTTTCACTATCAAAGTAAGCATGGAACACAATAACAATAAATAAACACATACAAAACACACTAGCCACAAATGGAAAAAAATGTAACCACATACACATACGCTTTACACAGTATGAACATAAGCATCAATTCACTTAATAAACATTTGTTTTAATGTTGGAATATGTACACTGTTTTAATGTAATTACTTTTGATAAATCATCTCATAATGAGGTTGTTTTTCTTATCAAACTATAAGATCTAAAACGTAACACACTGTATTCACCTTCGAACAAAATCCAAACTTTCCATAACAAATTGTATTCATCGTTCACGCAAATAAACGAAATTCATCCGCTTTCTACAAATTGTATTCATCTCTTTCAACAAAATCTAAAATTTTAAAAAGGAGATTTATCAAGATTTGATTATTATTATTTTTTACCTCGCAGCATGTTTGGATTGAACCGAAATTGAATTTTGATTGATAGTGTTTAAGGGATGATGGAGCCGGGGTAATTTAGTATATATTTTATTTTATTTTTAAAATTCCAACCCCCCCCCCCCTAACAAATAAAAAATAAGATGGAGTCCCCAAAAATTTATCCTCCCCTTAACAAAAAAGGAGTCCGTTTAACAATCCCCGATTTAGATTGTGATGTTGTGTGTACCGTTTTCTCGGATTATTTAAAAAAAGTTTGTTGTTATTCACACCCCACTTTAGGCTAGTGGCCACCTTTAGAATTTTAATAGATTGGATTATTTTTAACCTACTTCTTACCACCACTTTCTGTCTTTTCACTCAGTCACTAACCACCAACCTAAAATCTACATTTTCGGCAGTTTGCAGCCGTGTGAAATTTGATGGCTCCATTCATTTATTCTGTTCGGTTGCAAACCACCGACCCAGATCTTCATTTTCATTACTTAGCAGTTGTTTGAAATCTATTTATTCCATTCCTTTTATCTGTTCGGTTTCACACCACCGAATAATACGAGATGTGAACGGTGATTAATGAACGAGTGTAATGATTTAACTAATCTAAATACAAACACGGTCAACAACGATCGAAAATCTAATATGTTCTTCGATTACCAAAAGTCGTTCACACCAATAATTACATTTCAACCAACAATTTTAAGATCCAGTGCTAAGCCTACCGTTAAAATCGATTTCAGAAGGAAAAAAAAATTTAGGGATCCGATCTTACTCGATTGGGATGTCTTCTTCCCTTTTGTCATCGTCGCACGCACAATTGAAATTGATGAACGATTGAAACTGCGTTGGTAAATTGGGATCTTGGAGCTTGATGACGGATGGAACAAATGTCAGGAAGACGAACGGTTTTTTTGGGAACGAAGATGAAAGAGAAGCAGAGATGGTGGTCGTTTAAAGTTTGAAAAATATAAGTGGTGTAAATGAGTATAGATGCATAAAAGAAGAGGTGTCATTTAGCAGAGGTGGCCAGAAATGTAAAGTAAGGTGTGAATAGCAGCGCACTTAAAAAATACCCATTAATTTACCTATGCTTCCTACTACCATATTCCGTCCTTCTAATCTCTTACTCAACCAATCATGTCAAACCAAATAAATTAATCTAGTCTTCTACTCTAATCTCAAAACCCTAAAATAGACGCTTAACACCCCTAGTCATTGAATATTTGTTGTCCACCGTCGTTCTTTTGCAAACTGCGCGTTCAACTTTACTCCCTCTTCTATTTTGCTAAACATTAATCATTGTTACCCTAATTCATTGTTGCCTCCACAATCTACAACCATTGTTCATTAACTATAGTTTCATTAACTATTTTTTAAATCTTCAGTTTTTTATAAATAAATTTGTAGACAATGGTGGATGAGTTAAATTTGGCTGAAAGTATCGTTGTTGCAATGGCGAGGATCAAACACATCTTCCAAATAATGAATCAGCTATTTGTGAAAATGCTGAAATCAATGTAACAAACGACTTTGTAACGGATGAAGAAGTGTGTCGAATTTTAAATAAATTCGATGCTAAAAAAGGTAAAAGTACATTGAATTGTATCACAATTTTGTTTGATATTACAATTTCATTTTTTGGTTCCCGCAGCGTCTTTATTCATTGGTGTAAAGTGCAAGCTGAAAAATTGAACACCATTACAATAATTATCAAATCGAATAAATCGGTACCCGGTATAAAAAAAAAACCAAGGTAGCACTTAGATTGTGGAAGAGGAAGCACATATCAAAGTCACTGTAACAACCCAAAATTTTAACAAATAATAATTAAGTATTAAATTAATTAATTAAAGATTAAGTTGTAAAATAATGAAAATTGGACAACGTGGTTTTTGTCATTGTGTCCGTTACGATTTTCTAGTCTAGATAGACATTTGGTTTGCGTAAAACAGATTTAAAACGAAGAAGTTATGACAATTTGAAATTTGAATTCAAAATTAGAAAATTAAATGAAAGAATTAAATAAAAAGAAAAGAATATGTTGCCACTAGATATTGGGTCGACCCAGTGTTCTGCAAAGCACCGTTTTCATGCCTTGCACGAAAATAGGACTTGCGGAATGTTTCGAGATTCTTCCTACATTGGACGTACAGGGTTAAAAACCTAATATCTAAAGGCCTGGGATTCCCTACCCCCACTATAAATAAGCCTATGCTCCTTCCTCATTTCACACAATTCATTTTCTTCATTTCTTTACCTCCACTACACCCTTTCCTCTCCAAACAAAAATAAAGTTTCAAAATAAAATTTGTTTGCATACGAATTATGAGGAGAGGATTATTTATTGTAAAGATTCCTATAAGGGCATTGAATAAGCATATTTTCTGAGTATTTAATGTAATTTCTACATTAGTAAAATTTTGGGAATATTTAGACAGTAAAATAGTTTGTTAATTTTCTTACAATTATTTATAGTCTTTGTGTTTATTTTCTATAGAAACTTTCCGTCTATATTCCTATTTCTGTTTATTTTAGTAATTTACCATTTATTGTTAATTATTTAGTCTTCTCCTATCCTCTTTCTTTATGGTTATTTTATTTACACTTCGAGGTATGCCCTATTTCATGTATAATTTCTTTTATTTATTTGAAGTTTAGGTCATGCGAGAGCCTAAATCTTTACCCTTTTATTTACGTCTAGTTTAGGCCATTCGAGAGCCTAAACTTTCTCCATATTATTTCTGCGCATATTGAGAAATTATTGATTTTGGGTATAAAGGGTTACTTGGTCCCTATTGAATAAATATAATAATTAGCTAACGAACTGTAATTTTGGGGAATGGTTAATAAACTGAATAATTGGAATAGGTTGACTTAGTAATTCGCTATGTAATGGGGATTGGCGTCGTATAATGAATATGATAGTGGTAGCATAAGATGAACGGGATGTTAGTAAAACCTAAAATATAATGAGAGTTTGTACTGAATGAATATGCTTATTAAGCAAATTTAAAATGTGTGTTAATTTTATTATGGAATAAATTAATAAGCGTGTAGTGAGAGTCCATTCCGACAGCGACGGGTGATTGGGGAAATAAGTGGTTCATAGTTATGGTTTGTTCCAGTAGCATAGGCTGACTAGGGAAAATAAGCGGCCTAACGAAATAATTAATCTATGATGGCTTTGGCGTTCATTGACAATTCTATAGGCTTCTAGGTAGCTAGGTAGTTAACGATGATTCTATGGTGGCAATGGCGTTCATTGACAATTCTATAGGGGATTAGTAAGCGGTCAACCATATTAAACTAAATGATAGAGACCAACTCTAGGTAGGGGTGACTTGAGCCAAATTGCATTTTCGGTTGGGGAATCGTATCAAGCATTATCGCTTTTATCATTCTATGGAGGTCTCACACAAGGACGCAGTAACAATGAGACGACCTGAACTTCCCCGTGAAGGAAAGAACGAATTGCTTTGAGAACAACACGAATCAGAACACAAACAGAAGAACATTTCATTGCTTATTACAACAATTCCATCAGAATACAAGGATATACAGAGTATGAATAAATATTACATATCAAAAAAATACCAGAGATTACAATACATTACTGCAGCGGAAAATAATACAAAACACAACTGAAAGAGATAAACGGATACAGAGCTTTCCGGATATCATTCCAGCTTTAAACCAGGATCCTGTGAATATAAATCTGCAAAACCAAAACTACCAGCTGCCCGTGTAGAAAATAGGGGCACCCAGAGTTTAGGTTAAAACAATAAACTCCAGGTCAGTCATGTGACTGGTATGAGAACTAAAAAAGTTATTTAAAACTTTACTTTAAAAGAGAGAGTAATTCAAGGGACCACGCCGTATAACACGGAACGGGTTTCCTCCCAAGAATACTAGTGCATAGAATAAACAGCGCAATGCTTTTTGGAAAAATGAAGTCATTGTAAGACCGAGGTCCCATCACACAATGCAACGCAAGCCAGAGGTTAGGGTTTTCCCTTATAATAGCCAAACATGCTTGGTACGTTTAAAACAAATCATTTGATACTATTATAAGTGTATAGTATCAAAACAACTTCAAATATAAATGTATCAATCATAGGCGGCATGGGTACCATCTATCATGTCGCCAATACTAGGCTCTACAATCAAAACCGAAATGTCACGTATTGGAAATTGGATTTCCGTCATTAGTCGAGGCCAGGGATGGCTCCTCACCGCTTCGAGACACTCTAGCAAATGCCTCAAGATCTCCCGTAGAAGACCCCTAGATCTTCAGGGTCGGTCCTCCCTTACGCTTGAGGATTGGTTATTCCTGAACACACGTTTCCCGGTCCTATCGGACCATATCCATCGGCTCCGAAGAGACCGATATATATGAAGCGCCTCACAATCCAACATCCACAAAGGTAAAAAATATAAAATGTCAGGCCTTGATAAAACACTGACACCACTTATAGCTAGAAAGAATCGTCGTGCACTCCCTGCAGTCACGATCCCGTTTTTAACTCATACCGAGGTGTGAGGCTCGCGAATTAGCGCTATACACAAAGCTACACTGTATTAAAGTCATGCTTTGATCATCTACCACAAGACTCTGCTTTTCAACAAAAGCCTTGATCACTGCATCTCAACATGCCACGCAGGCAATTCATGCCATGCGACTGATATCTATCAATATATAACCTCTGAGCTCGTATGTCTCAAAGAAGGGCGTTAAGCAAGAGAATAAATTCTCCGCCGCCAAACAGATATATATTTAATAGAAATCAATCAGCACAGAATAAAATCCAATGTCACACACACAATCCATTTACAAGTCCGTTCTGGGTCTGAACGAAACCGGAGGCACCTTATTCCTCCCCCACATGTCCAATACAGGGGATAGGTCCTCGCATATCCGTTGATCTTCAAGTACGCCTGAACGAACACCACTTATTACCTCGGCTTGGGTGTATAGCCCAATCAAGACATCAGTAATCATCCAAACGATGTGAAGACCTCCGGTCTTCAATCACCGTCTTCATCGTCGAGATATCGTCGAATCAGTTATTCAGAATGGGTATAAACCCGGCCTTTCCGAATAACTCGCGTTTATAATAAACAAGTGTTATAAACCACAACATACGCCTCATTCCAATTCTGAATATTCTTTTATTCAAATATTCACATACTTTAGGAAAGGTTCCCATTAATTTTATCAAAGATAAATTCTTTAAATTTATTCTTTAATCTTCCTTTGGATATCATTTCAATCTAATTAAAGATGCATTAAAACTCCACTTGGTTTTAATCTTCCCAAAAATCAATATTAACGATTGTTTAACTTGGGAAATCATATCCTGTCTTTAACTGGGTTAAAGAACCAATGTCATTTAAAACACAGTTCACGATAAACCCAAAATCACATTCCATTCCATCAGCCTTTAACCGTAAATTAGCAAGTGAACAATTCCCTAAGTATTAACCCCGAAGGCCGAAACCAACATCAGATCAATACCCAGGAAACCATTCAACTTAACTAATCTCCAGTTAGTTTCTGATTTTCTTAACTCCATTGGGTTTAAGAACAGTATTATTAAAGATACCATTTACGACAACCCAAGATCTCATTCCATTGTTAATCGGGTTAAAGAACAAGTGTTATTTAAAACACCGTTCACGGTAAACCCAAAGATCAATTTCAATTCAATTCCAATTAAATATTAATTAATTGGTATACTTCATTAAATCTAAATAAAAAGATTTAATCTTTTCTCAACTGGGTTTAAGAACAGTGTTAATGAAGACACCATTCACGATAAACCCAAAATCTCATTCCATTGGTAATTAGGTTAAAGAACAAGTGTTATTTAAAACACCGTTCACGATAAATCCAAAGATCAATTTCAATTCAATTCCAATTAAATATTAATTAATTGGTATAATTCATTAAATTTAAATAAAAATATTTAATCTTTTCTCAACTGGGTTTAAGAACAGTGTTAATGAAGACACCATCCACGACAAACCCAAAATCACATCAGTCTCTAACCGTAAATTAGTAAGAGAACAATTCCCTAAGTATTAACCCCGAAGGCCGAAACCAACATCAGATCAATACCCAGGAAACCATTCAACTTAACTAATCTCCAGTCAGTTCCTAATTTTCCTAACACCGTTGGGTTTAAGAACAGTATTATTAAAGACACCATTTACGATAAACCCAAAATCCAATTTGATATTAAATACAAGGCTCTGAATAGAAAATATATCGGCTAATATTCAATATCAAATTTTGAAATCAATAAATATCATATTGGAATAACGATATATATATATATATCTTCCAAATTCCTCCACAATATCTGTATAATCACGGAATCCAATATCGAAATATTCTGAAGATAATTTTGATTTAAATCCATTCCAATTCATATATTGGAAATTCTGATTACTTTTAAAACCATTTCAAACCCAATTTATTTATTTAAAAGTATTGGATTATAATTCTAGTTCATAACTAGTTCATTTCGATAAAAATATATTTTTATCCTTTCAAATATGGAATTTTTCAACCCAATTCTTTCCAAATCATTTATTATGATTTTACACAAATTATTGATATTTTTAATAATTTTATCAAGGCCCGTACGGTCGATTTCCATAAACGGTCATCGAACTGCACTTACAACGACCTTTTCCAAATTTGATTTGGACATAATTCCAAATCCAACCGTTAGATTTCAAATCTATAATATTCGTTAGAAATCTCTTTTTGATACGAACCTAATGGTTTCAGTTTTAGGAGAATCCGACAGTCGGATCTCCCGTAATGTCCGTTCGAAGTCAATGGTCGAAATTCGCGAACTATCGCGGCGCGGCGCATTCTATTCAGGCCATTATATAAATATATACATTATATATATTTCGTCGATTTCCTTTCAAAATGTATTTTATAAAATCGTTTAAATTTGTTTTCAAAACGATTTCAACTTCATATTCAATTTCAAATCAAAATTGAATATTCCATATCATCGATATATAAATGATAGTATTTCTAAAACATTAGATTTTGAAATCATTTCCTTTTCGATATTCATTATAAAGATGAATAAAATCGATATAAATATCGTTCACTTCAAAATGGCGTTAATCTAATCAACACGGCTTTATATATTTAAATATTCTCATGTCCATCCCAAATCGGACATCAAAATCAGAATTTGATTCTTTTACTGAATATTATTTTAAAATATTCGTTATTTTAAAATAATCGTTATTTCAAAATATTTATTCTTTCTGAACTGGAATCAGACACAGTCAATTACCATATAATTTGATTTATATGGATTTCATACACACATGTACACAACAACAACGATAAACAATCAACCATCATCTAAAGTGTATTCTACACTGTATAAGCATTAAATATAAATATTCAACGCTTATACAGTCTGTCAATCAATCGATCGATATACGGCTAATTATTGGGACTAGTGTATGTCATATATCATCCTGATACCCGTGTGTGGTTTCAATCAACAAATAATGAATTTTATTTGTGCAGTTGGGCGATGTGTAAAATTTATCGTCCCAATCAATATCAGTCAAATGTGTGTACAATAACAAATCGTCCGATTTGTTTATAAATATTTATTTTATTCACATACACATTTAAAAATTATTATTTTAACTATATAAAATATTTTATTCCATTCTACAACACACAATCAATTTTCACAACAACATACAATCAAACAAACAAGTCGTCCATGGCCTGTGGACGACCTATGTTGGGTGCTGCTAAGCACCGTCTGCATCCTAGTATATATTTCTAACTAGAAAATAGAATAAAAGTGAGAAGTTCTCACCTTTGGGTTCCACTTCGTCATTCTTTCTTTCTGAACTGTATGGATTCCGTTTTGATTTCCGTTGTTACCATCGCTATCTTTTACCGCTGTTCACATTAAAAATTACATTTTTACAATGGCATTTCATATGTAAAAATCATATATTTTTATCGCTTCTTTCTATATAAAAATTATATTTTTATATTTCTACTTCTTATATAAAGAATTTTTATTTCAATGATATCCATATAAAGATTGTATCTTTATCATAATGAAAGCATTATAAAAATTGTAATTTTATTTATAAAAATCACATTTTTATAATTCTTCCTACAAAATAAAAATTATATTTTTATCGCCATTCTACATATCTAAAAATCGATTCTTTATATTATTACATACACAAGATAAAATTTAAATTTTTATCTAACTAAAAATAATATTTTCATATCGGTATTCATATTATAAAAATCATATTTTTATTATCCCTATAATATAAAAATCATATTTTTATTATCATACATAAATAAAAATCATATTTTTATTATCCCTATAATATAAAAATCATATTTTTATTATCATACGTAAATAAAAATCATATTTTTATTATCTCTATAATATAAAAATCACATTTTTATTATCTATATAATATAAAAATCATACTTTTATACCGCCATTCATATTATAAAAATCCCGACTTTCCTTATTCGAAAAATCAAACCTTCCTTGATTTAAAAGTATAATCCTTTTCTATGTCATAAAAATCGAAATTACTTTTAAAAACTGATTTTCTATACACATTAAAACTGATTTATATTTTTAAATCTAACTACATTAAAATAAAAAAAAGGAGAAAGTAAAATAAAATAAAAGCTTACAGTTAAAATGGATAGAGGGGGGCTGCTCACGGCGCTCAGGCGGAGGGAGGGGCTCTGGCAGTCGCGGAGGAGGGTTAGGGCTTCTCTCAAAACGATTTGGGGTTAGTGGGAGGGAGAGCGTCGACTGAGAGGAGGGGAGGGGGGAGGTCCGGCGACTGGCGCGAGGGGAGGGGGTCGCGGTCGCGCCTGGCGGCGGTGGAGGCTCCGTCGATCGCTCCTTTTGTTTTTTCTTTTTTGTTTTTATTAACTATCGGGTTTGACTAATGAGGGTAGAGAGAGGGAGAGCGTAGGGGCTTTATAAAATATATATAATAAATTAATATTATTTTCTCCACTTAAGTTGACTTTTCGTTCGACCTCCGAATGAGACCAAACGACTGTCGTCCATAACTAATTACCCCCATTCCGAACACAATGGGATATGTATCGTAAGCCTGTTTGGCTGTTTCGATCGGTTTTCATCAAAATCAAAATATAAATCTATATTGAATTTGAACGAACATTTCAATTTACTGGGGTCACATATGGATTCAGAAAATTCCAGAAAAATAAATCTGGCTATGTTTTGATGATACGATCCTAACAAAACTAATTTCGTCAAATTTGAAGATCGTTTGAAAAATGGCCATTTTCTGGTCGATCCAAATTGACTAAAACTGTCAAAACGCGTTTTACTTCGCCACGCTCACATACTAATCCCAAAAATTATGAATTTTGGAATCTAGAAATAAATTGACATCCCGGATCCAACAAAAGTGGTTTCGTCGAAAACGGAGGTCGTTTGCAAAATTTCCATTTTTAAGGGCTAAAATTCCATTGCGACTATTCTGAATTTTCAACTGGCCATAACTTTTTATTCCCGCTATGAAATTTCAATTTTTCAGATTCGTTGAAAAGATATTTTCATTTAGATTCAAATATTTTTGGTTTTGCTAAAGTCCAGTTTATTTTGAATCCCGTACATTCATTTGAAATTTGAAATCGAATTTTCGAACTACCGCGCCATTTCTAATTCCTTTTATAATTAAAAATAGCTATTTATATTCTAACGACGATTCAAATAAATATATATGTTCTAATTCTATTCGAAATAAATTTCTCGTCATTATTATTTAAAATAATTCATTTAAAATTGCCAAAATAATTTTTTTAAATTGGTTCGGATTTTCCGGGTTGTTACAAACAACCCACATCCCTTAATGTCATCCATATGAGGATGCATTAAGTTTTGTGAAGTGCAATATGTATAAAGTAATAATATAGAGGCTAAAATTCAAAAGACAAAATATAAAATGTAGCGGAAAAATTTCAAAATGTTTATTTTTATTAAACCAGCATCACACCATTACAGTTTCAAATACCATAGAGTCATAATCATAAAACATTTGTCTCGTGGAAAGTAAATCATCAGAGTACAAGTACAAAACAATAAAAATCATATCCCTCATGAGTCATAACAATAGTCATAGAACGGAAATCAAAAAATTACATAAAGTAAGGAATAGTCCAAGTCCAAGCTGAATCAAAGGGTCACGGTGACTACTACAATCCACCACCCTGGGAAGCTGGGAGGGAAAGGAAGAGATAGAGAGAGAAATAAACTAGGTCAGACAATAAGTCTGGCGAGTTCCGATGATTTTTAGCATAAGCATAAGATAAAGAAGTATCAAGACAGATTAATAGTATTGGATATGAAAATACGGTAAAGTATAAAAGTACATAATAAACAAGATAAGGTAAGATAAGCTTCTCATTCATATCCCAGAACAGAATTTTTGCACCAACTATCAGAATATCAGGATTAGGTTTTACCTAATTTGTACCCAGTGATCGACCTTTTAAACAGACATGAATAACATGTGCCAACTGTGGTATTCAGGGATATCAGTCCTGAACACATCAAATGAAAGACACAGCCATATCCGTCGTTGCTACAATGTCTTATCTTCCCCAATCGAAACACTGCACGCTCATAGTTCCGTCGGAACGCTCCTGTACCACCTCTAGAATTTTTACCTCCTGCAATCATCCATCAGTAAAGTGTGCCCTAGTCTCTACCTAGTGCGAGACTCGTTTGATAACAGGAGGGTACTGACTGATATGGGTTCCAAATAGATAAACAAATAGTAGATTGACACAAGCCACCTCTTACGTGGGTCGACACTAGTGTTGACCCATAGGTCGACACAGGGGTCGACCCATATAAGGTCTGGGTTGCCCAATGACTATTGTCTCTTCCTGAATTTATTAATTAAATTATTTAATTTAATTCAAACTTCGTTTGACCATAACTTGTTCATACTTAGGCTAATTTACGCAAACCATAAGTCTATCTGAATTAGAATCTCGTAACGAACTCAACGGTGAAATCCAATTTATCCAGTTCTGAATATTTTATTTATTAATATTTTATTTATTAATCTTCTTCTTATAATTATTGTTTATTAAATTTTAGGATGTTACAGAGGCGAAGGAACACTTTACTGCACTGGGTAGTAAGAGCTCCAAACAAGGTGGGTATAGGTGCATTCTTATGGGGCGATGAGCATGTATCACACCGATTAGGGAAAATAAGACGTGGTAACGCCTGCAATGAATGCTATGTCTTTTACAGATGATGGGTTCAGGCCTAATAAACCTAAGGTTCATAGTGGGCATAGGTTATCACGTTATGCTATAGGAGCCGATCGATGGGTAGAAATTAGGTAACAGCATAATCATGACTTGTGGTAAGTTGGTACAGAAATCATAGTGATATAAATAAGAAGGAAATTGACTTTATTCATGCTTATCTTTCTACTGATTTATTTTACTATCTTTATGCTTTTGTGTTCTTGGAACTGTTATTCTGTTTAAACTTCCTTTTATAGTACTCGTGTAAGTAATTATAGGACTCACCGGACTAATATCTGGCTAGTTTCCTTTCTCTCTCCTCTTTTCTTCCCCTCCCCGGCCCTAGGTTCACAAGGCGGAGGAACTCAGAATTAATAGAGATTTGGTTCAGCTTGGATTTTTGCCACTTTCCACGCATTCATGTCACTACAACAAAAAACACTTTCCGCAGCAGGCAATATCTGTTGCATTAGGCTAATTGCAACACACCCACTCCCGTCTAGATAGCCAAAGTTTAATAGGTCGGTCCCTTTTCGCAACAGATTTTCCAATTGCGGTGTACTTTTTTGCAACTGGACTTTGTTGTTGCAACAGATCTTTTTACAACAACAAATGTCAGTTGCAAACCTGGAATAGACGTTGAAAAAGTGAGATATTACAACTATTTCTGACTATTGCAAATGAGTCAACTACAACTGTTTAAAACAGTTGCAAATTGATTATTTGTAGCATTACATGCACACACACATATATATATATATGTTATAATTCACCACTTTCAATATATAATAATTCATTGCTAAAAACAAATATCATAATTAAATAATCAAAAGCACACTCCTTAAGGCAAAGAAGAATACAATTACATACACAAATTCTTAACATACATTTCAAAATATTTGATAAGTTACATTAACCTTCAAGTTCTAACATATTAAAACAAATAATACATAGAAATAACTATATCCAAGTGATAGTTTCAAAAACACGGTACAGTACTAACATTTTCAGCAATAATCTATATAATCGCTCTCTATTGAACCGCCTTTCATCGGAAACTGGTTCTTTCTCAGATTTAGTAGTCGGCATTCTCAAAATTTCTCCTTTTTATGCTGGAAATAAAAATAAAACATTAGTCATCTCCACTTAACATGTGGTAACAATACATTAATAAATAAGATGGTATATTCAATTAATCTTAGCTATGCATTTTAATAATGCAACATGCATGCTACATGAACATGGTAAAATATATGCTGCATAAATATTACTTTGACTCGTCAAGTAGGGTTGACTAAATAAATAATGTTAATAATTTATTGAAAAACTACGGTCACTTTGCCTGATTTGAGAACGAAGTTAAGTAATAATATGAACTCGGTTTTACAAATTTGCTCTCTAACAGGATATAGTGCATATTTGTAACTATTTAACATACTCCGTACTTGAATTCCTTCACCTTCTACAAATGAAATGTTTGATCTAAATATGGTTGTAGTATAAACGCAAGGTAGTTTGCTTCTCAATACCACTTGTGGTGCAAATAGCAACTGAGAACATGTAGCGGTCATACACAAAAAAAAATCTTTGTAGCTGAATTTGAAAATGATATTACATGTTTAGAGAAGGAAAAAAGGCTTTAAAATGATTGGAATTTCAATCTATCCCCAAAATTGCAGACAGGAGATGCACCTCTACAACCGCCATATTTAGTAAGATAAAAGATACAACAAAGCTTATAGCAAAGCAAAAAGCTACAGTATTTAATATATAAGAATGTAGATTATCATACTTACACATGCTCAGGTCCAAACAGTTGTTTATTTCCATCTTATACATATACGTATACTTGGTTTGCAGCTGTACTTATGAGTTGTAACTGTATATAGATATGAATAAATAGTAATACATAAAAGTGTACACATATAAAATAATGCAAGCATTATTTATCAACAATATTTTTTTATTAGATGCTAATATACATAAGTGAAACAAAGTCAGTAGTAATCTATATGCCATAGTTAAGCTTTTAGCTTTTTGAAATTTTTAGTTTCACATTTGTATAGGCTTTTAACCTGCAAAGAAAATTATGTACTAAATAAAATAATTATGAATGTGACCAACTTTAGTAATTACTTAGGGGGAAAAGTTATATGAAAAATATGGTTAGCACAAACAAAACAGTAATATTATTAATGATAGCATATGAACAGAACGATTATGGTAAACCACAAAACAACATTGGTAATAGCTTTTCAAGTATAATTTAACTACAAATGTGGTATCAATCCTAATTAATAGCATGTCCTATATTTATTAGAATGCTTCAAGTCATACCCAATAATGCATGTGATAAATTTAATAATTTATCGCCTGAAATCCATTAGTGATGTCGTATATGCCAAATAGGTTGTAAAAACTCGTTGGAGTAAATGTAAGTCATAATGAATAATGCCTACTTTTAAATTGACAGGAAGATTCAAATGGCAATGCTAATGAGTTTGAGTATCTCATATTTGTGAAGAAGCCAAAATATTTTATCGTAAATAATACAGGACATTACTTACTCTTAAACTAACAGGAAGATTCAAATGACTAGGGGCGATGATTATTTGGTTAAACCAAATTAACCAACTAAACCAATTTATTTTTGTCGGTTTGGTTTTGAAATTAGATCGGTTGGTAATCGGTTCGAAAAAATATTTAGTTTGGTTATATCGGTTTAACCAAATTAATCGAACTTTTATTATGTTTTTAAAATTATCGATATTATAATAAATATTTTAGGTTAGATTAGTTATCAAAGTAAATGTTAATCATCACGTATGTGTCAAAATTACTTTTAGAAAGCATAAGAATCATAAATAATAATACTCTAATAGTATATTTATGATTTATTTTAAATTATAGTTACTATTACAAAAATAAGGTCTAAGCTTTTTTTAGTTCAATTAGATCGGATAACCAGCCGATCCAACCAAACTTAATTCGGTTGATCTTGTTTGGTTTCCATTTTTATCGGTTTTAATTTGGTTTAAGAATTTTCACCATCGGATAAACCAAACCAACAAACGCTCACCCATACAAATGACTGAGTTTGAGTATCTCATAGTTGCGAAGAGGCCAAAATATTTTATCCTTACCTAACAGAGCAGATATGCAATAGAAGAATGATGGGTATTGCCTAAAATTTTTATTTCTTTCAAAATAGCCTCATTTGGATCAAACATCATCATTTTTGTAATTAAAATTCAAGATTATTGATTAATTATTCAATATATTCAAAATCTGGAGATCGATAACATCATCCCATTTATAGAGTAGAAAAACAGTACAAGCAGAAGATCAATTATGTCGTCTTCATGATTACTTAAACTGACAACCTAAATAGTATGCAAAAATACTCTACTACATGAAGATCGATGTGCATTTTTGTATGATATATTTATGTGGGAACCTTAGGTACGGAGAAGTTGGTATGGGTATTACTTATTAGTAATATGACATTTTGCTCTTAAATGACTTAACTATAGATTTGCTTAGTAGTAAAATAAAAATAAAAATAAATGTTGATTATAACTGTTTCCCATTACATATATAATTATAAAATAAATTTGTTTAGTAAAAGCAACAATATGAGGGGAAAAGTTGAAGTGAACAATAATGACATCCAACCTAATTGATCTGAATCTTAAGAGAATATTGATTCAATCGCCTCTTTTTTTTCTAAGTTGCCTTTTCTATATCTGTATACCCATGTATATTTAAGAGTAGTGCAATTAAGGTTTTTTCTAATATGTGTTCTAAGTTCCCTTATTTCTGCATCAACATGTGTTCTAAGTCTGTTTTATTTAAAAGTAAAGTTATTAAGGTTTTTCCTAATCAAGATTCAAGATAGTACTGAAATTTAAAACCATAACAGTACCTCCAAAATTTTACAAAATAACCATAGAAAGAACGAAAAGTATAAAATTAAAAAGTATTTTAACATAAATTGCTAAAACGTTAGTGTTGCTGATCAAATATACTAAACAAGGCCAACTAATCAAACATACTTAAAAACCTAACATTGGTTACTGAGAGTAATTAACAAATTGTGTTCCTTTTTCTATTTTCATTAATACTCACAGGAACTTCGAAATTGAACTCTTTACCCGAATTTCCCAAATTAGTGAAACTGATTAAAATTTTCAAAATTATGGAAGAACAAAATCAATGATGAATCCAAGTTCTCAAACCTCAATTAAGATATGTTCTAAATTAATTTACAGAGAAACTGAATGAAGTAGCTAAGACAAATCATACAATTTTATTCTTTATTAGCAACACCTGTGTATCCAAGCGAACTTCCATTACTGGTTTTGTTCGAAACCAAATATGTCAACCCCATTTAACTAGAATCATTAGCTTTGCTACTGGATGATGTGTAATGGGCCAGTAAAATTACAAACAGTTTATTAAAGTTCATTTGCATACAGAGCCAATGGAAAAAATGCAAGTTACTGCTAATCACTAGAGAATGTGATACAAATGTTCAGGCATTGCAAATCTACACTAAGATATTTTAGCAATTTGAAAAATATTTAAATGATAGTATAATCTTACTGTAGTTGTAGTCGGAAAGTCCAATCTTCTAGGTAAATGGTCTTGGACAGAAAATCAATACCAATGGTAGCCTATCTCAAAAATGAAAAATTAAACGTACTCAAATTAAAAGGATGGTTTGAAAAGAATACTATTTCCAAACTGACATATAATGAAAACACAAAGTAGTTTCATTGGACAAATAGTATATTCTGGATCAATTGGAGCATAAATAACCATTGTTAGGGTTACTAGCTATCAGCCACCTGATTTGACTAATTAAAAAAGGTAGTAAAAAGTAAGATTCGAGAACTCAGTTTCAGTCTTGGTTGCGGCTTGTTAGTTTCGACAGGTTTTGTACATTTCGGTAGTTTCGGTTTTGTTTCGGTCCAGATTTCGATTTTCAGTATTTTGGTAATGAACTTGTTAATCGTAAATAAAATGAAAATATATTATATAAAAGAATGAATACAACATACACATCATAAACTTACAACATACACCAAACACAAAGTAGCAGCCCAATTATTCCTTGTGAACACTGTGTTGTAGTAAAAAAAATGCAAAAAGGTGACATACAATTGTTCAACGTACAATACAGTACACATTAAAAAACAAAAAGGTGGACAAGATAAAATTACCATGTCTAGTGTTATAGCCCAAAGGCCCCAAACCCACCGCCTCAAATTAATCGTTGTTTCCCCCAATTTTTCCACTATCCAGAAATGTCGAGCATACCAAAAATAAAAATAAAAAAAGCCGCTGAATCGATTCGAAGGTAGCAAAAAGAATTCGATCGTCCTGCTACTAATTTTGATCGCGCTTATATGGAGGATGAGATACTTATGATCGACTTTAAAGATTGAAATGGAATCGATGTTGTTGTTCTTCTTTTGATTTAATCTGAATTGTTGATGTGAGTTTTGCTTTTTTTAACTCTGTCGCAACTTTCACTTTTTTTCTATGCCCTTGAAAGTGAAACTAGTTTCATAGCGCGATTTCGTACCGTAGTCTGCCGGCACCGGCCCGACAACACCGAAATTTCGGGTGCCGGGCAAAACCGCAAACCATGGTAGCATAAACCATTAGAGTAAAAAAGTTTAAATACCTGAAAATGGATTTCAAATATGTTCTTAGACCCTCTTTTAGGCAGTCTCCTTCTAAGCAGAGTTTGCTGGCCTTCAAACCAAAACTTCATTGTCCCTCTCGCCTTCTAATCGGAGGGGATTTTCTTGCTGGAGACGAAAGAACAGGAAGGAGGAGCAACAAGTCAGAGTTCAGGAGGCACTCAAACGACAACAAATAGAAACTAAGCGGGTTCAATCAGTATTCCATGGTATGGATATGTTGGATCGAAAGTGGCGAACAGGAAGCATGGAGAGAATAATAAGGAGAAGGTCCTGAAAAAACTTAGATATAGAGGAGAATGATGGAACAGACGATGAAAAAGGGGCGAAGGGCTTAGAAGCAGGTAGATGAAAAGGAAATCTAGAGAGGAAGTGGGTGGCGGCGGCTCAAAACCAAGCCTCCATGGAAGACTCTCAAAACGACAATTAGATATGGCGGGTTAGCATGAAATTTTAGTTGGCGCCAGTGAATTATTAATTATCGAGAAACATCACTGGGTAATTGGAAACCTAATGTGTATATAATAAAGTATTAGCAGTTACTATTATATATCCAGTATCATTTATTAATTGTTAAAAATTAATATTAATTATCAAATACAATTATTAAATATTTGTCTTAGTTATTAATTATCACTTTTAATTATTTAATAATCATTATTAATTATTATATAATTAATATTAATTATTAAATAATTAGTTGTATATTTAACTATGTACATATTAATTAGTAGACATTAATTTTTAATTACTTATTAACTGTTAATTATTATTATTTAATTATAGAATTATTAATTGTAAATATCACATTATAATAATTAAATTTTATTATCAATTAATAATTATAATGAATTATAATCTAATTATTATGTAATTACTAATAGTTAATTATTATGAATATTTTGTTAATACTTAGTTAATTAATAGTTCTTAAATATAATTTACACGCTATTAATAACTAACAATGATAAATTATTCAAGTATTAGTTTATATTAATTACTCATTATTACTTAATACTTATTATATTATAACTAAATATTACTTATTACTTTCTACTTTTGTATTTAATAGTAATTATGTTTACCAAAGTTGGGGAAAAATATTTTCATAAGTATGTTTTTTGCAACTGGCTTTACAGTTGTAAAAAAATACAGTTATCGCAAGTAGTGGAAACAGTTGCTAAAGATATTATATTTTGCAACTATTTTGGAAGCACAGTTGCAAATAATATGTTTGTTGCAACTGGTATGAAACCGCAGTTGCTAAAAGTATGTTTTTGCAATTGGAAGGGAAGCGCATTTGCTAAAAATACGCTTTTCGCAACAGAAAGAAAAAGTTTGTTGTTAAAACTCATCTATTACAACTGCAATGAAATGTCTGTTGTTAAACATCATTTACTGCAATTGTTGTATGTCGCCAGTTGCAAATAGCTAGTTGCAATAGGGTATTTTCCTTCTAGTGCCAACTGATGAAGAAGGGCATGGTATTTTCTTGGAGTGATAAATGTGATGTGGCTTTTAGGAAATTAAAGGAAGCATTGACTAGTACGCCAGTTCTCATCATCCCTAATGGTTCAAAAATGTTCACAGTTTATACTGACGCATGCGGAACAGATTTAGGAGTCGTCCTCATGCATGAAGAAAGAGTAGTTGCCTACGCTAGTAGACAACTTAAGGACCATGACAGAAGGTATCCAATTCATGACCTAGACTTGGCTGCAATAGTATTCACCTTGAAGACGTTGAGGCATTATATTTTAGGGGAGAAATTCGAGCTTTTCACTGACCATAAATCCTTAAAGTACTTATTCTCTCAATGTGATTTGAATTTAAGACGACAATGATGGATGAAATACATTTCCTCTTTTGATTTCATGGTCCAGTATACCCCAGGGAAGGGGAACGTCGTAGTGGATACGTTGAGTAGAAGGTATGCATCTTTGAATGCAATCTTGGAATGGAAACAGTTGGAGTTTCCCTCCAACTTTAACTTGCAACCGCCACCTGTAGCTTCTAGTAGTTTTCTTGGAGTTATGTTGGTTAAACCCACTCTAAGGAAAGGATTTGGAGTATGCAAAATCCTGATGAAAAGCTAAGAAACTTGAAGGAGAAGGTTGGAAAGAAGGAGATATTTCATCATCTAGTCAGATATTTGCTTAGTGATGATGATAATTTGCTTAGGGACATGCGACTTTGTATCCCGAAGGATAACGAGTTGAGGAAGGAAATTTTAGAAGAGTGCCATAGGACAAGAATGACCATACACCCTGGTGGAGATAAAATATATAAGGATATAAAGAGAAATTTCACTGGGAAGGGATGAAAAGAGAGATAGCTGAGTTTGTGGCCAAGTGTCTAACATCAAGGTTCTAAATCTCGGATATCGGTCGCGTTTCATCTTGGAAATTTTAGAGGCTTGATCTCGTTTTGGAGGAGATCTCGGACGAGATGAGTCTAACTCAGGGGTTTATGTCGGATTTCCATCTCGGGTCTGAAAGTTCATATCAGAACAATCTCGCGGTACATGATATGTTAATAAATGATATTCTTACAAAATATTTTTTATGAATGTTATTTAAAATATAGTAACTTAAACTTGAATTGCAAAATCACTTTATTATTGTTAATTTATGAAAGATCATTCATACTCTAAATCGTAATTTGCCTAAAACAGAAATATAACACAATGCAAATAGATTAGTGCTTAAAACATATAATCCATGAAATGAATTATTGTTAGGCATCAAACATTAAAAATATCCAAAACATTAAAAAAAATACAACATAAGTAGACCATAAAATACATAATTTCATAGGTAAATGTATGTAAAAAAGTTGAATTTAAAATTCATAAACGTTGTAGAACATATATGAATACATAATATAGTCATTTAACAGGGAAAACGTAAAATAGCAGAAGATTATCGTGGCTAGATTTAAGATTTTTAATTATTTTTCTGGTTCAGGAAGAAGTTTAAATCTTAACCAGAAGGACCAAAGTCTCGGACTATATTCCAGTATTTCAAAGTCTCGGACTATATTCCAGTATTTCATATCGGTCGATATTGCAATATCTCAGGCGATATATTTGAAAGGAGATTTACAGTGATATTTGCTGTTTTGTTTTGGAAGAAGCCCAAAACGTGATCTCGGAGGAGATCTCGTGCGATATTTTCGAGATTTGAAACAGTGTCCAACTTGCCAAAAAGTTGAAGTAGAACAAGGAAGGTCCGGAGGATTACTGTTACCTTTAGAAGTTCCTATATGGAAATGGGAGCATATCTCCATGGATTTTGTTGATGGGCTACCAAGAAGTCAAAGAGGAAATGAACCTATTTGGGTCATAGCGGGCCGTCTGACCAAGAGTGCTCATTTTATACCAGCCAAGAAGAATAGGACTGCGGTTTCATTGGCCCAGTTGTATGTTAGAGAAATAGTTAGATTGCACGGAGTTCCAGTGAGTATAGTTAGCTTCGAGATCCTCTATTCACAAGTGAGTTTTGGAGGAGCTTATAACCAGGAATAGGGACAACGCTCAATTCAAGTACAACCTAACACCCATAAACCGATGGCAAAACAGAAAGAGTTAACCGGATCCTCGAAGATTTGCTTAGAGCCTGCATTATCAACCTTGGAGGAGTTTAAGAGTAGCACCTGCCGCTTGTGGAGTTTGCGTATAACAACATTTTTCAAGCAACGATTGGTATGGCCCCTGAAGCGCTTTATGGACGAACATGCAGATCTCCAACTTGTTGGTGTGAAACTACCGACAAGGTTCTACTCAGACTATACTTCATCCATTATTCCACGGAGAAGATTTCTTTGATTAGGCAGTGGATGAAGGTTGCCCAAGATCGTCAGAAATCATATGTGGATAAGAGGAGGAGGGAACTTGAGGCCAGTGTTGGAGACTTGGTATTTGTAAATGTTTCCCCTCTCAAGAAGACTGTTTGGTTTGGGAAGACTGGGAAGTTGGCTCCCAGATTTGTTGAGCCTTTCCAGATCATCGAGAGGATAGGATCTTTGGCTTACTGTGTGGATCTCCCCAAGCATCTATCGGGAATCCATAACATTTTTCATGTATCTAATATGAGGAAGTGCCTTCATGATTATGTTATTAGACTCGAGCCTGACGATA
Organism: Allium sativum; assembly: GCA_030737875.1. NCBI lineage: Eukaryota > Viridiplantae > Streptophyta > Magnoliopsida > Asparagales > Amaryllidaceae > Allium > Allium sativum. The sequence continues at coordinate 231,328,500 of CM060910.1, read as the reverse complement.
TTGGGGACATAGGAAGGCTCGAATTAGAGTCTTAGGTGCCCATGCTACTGCAAAGATTGTAGAGCACGGAATTAGAAGACTCTGCAATACGACCATTCGCCTTGTTCGAGTACAATGTGAAGATGACCCAGCTGAAAGCACTTAGGAGACTGAGGATAAATGAGATGGACCCACCTAGAGCTTTTATCGAGTAATTATCCCTCTAAGTTACGTTTATGGATGCATTGTTGTTGCTAGATTCAATGCTAGGAAGATGGATGCAACACAATTGCACAATGCACTCATATAGAAATATATTCATATTAGGGTGTTTTGCATACATACTGCATCACTTATTACATAGACACGCTAGGAATATTGAGTTACTTTAGTAAGTCTGTCGTTCATAATCACTGCGAGTCGTGGATGTTTTATGGATGAATTAAAAATAACATGGGTGTATAACATGGATGTTTAGAGCGAGTTGTGTTTTCTCCCTTTTAGACAGAATTCAAGACGAAATCTATTTTAAGGGGAAAAAAATGTAGCACCCCGTAAAAATATACCAAATAGATTAAGAAATTTAATGAACTAAATAAACAATAAATGTAAGATAATGGAAAAATAGGAATTTTGGACAATTAGGAATTTGGTCAAGAAACTATTATATTTGGATTCATGACGAAATTCTAACAAGTTTTCATATATAATATATTAAAAATAGACTACATATGAAGAAATAATAATTCAATGAAATCATACAGTAAATGTATACATACACACGTTTGAATTAATAATATATAAAAATATCTAAGGGATACAATGGCATAATTAGAATAATAAGACATTCCCTTAGGTAAATTTGAATTTAAACAATTAGATAAGACTAAGGAGACAAAGAATATATTACATAAGGGAAGGAATTAATAATATAAATTATAAATTAATTAATTAAATATGCGCACCACCAGGCTCACTAGGCGTTTTCGCCCTAGAGCGGTAGACACTTAGGGAGTCGACCATCGGTCGACCGTCCTTTGTAGGGCGGTGTGGCCCAGGCATGGTGAAGGTGGGTTAAGTTAGTGTTTAGGTTGGTTTTTATTGGAAATTGAAAGTTGACATTAATCTATATTAATCTAACGGTTGCCATTCACTTAAACTCATATAAGTACCACCTCATTCACCACACCTTTCTCTAAGCCAACTAATTCTCTTATGCCTCCATTTTGCTGCTGATATTCTAGAAGTTAGGTTTGAAATAGGTTTCTTCTTTTATCCATAACCTATTTCTTTTCTATTTCTATTTTGATTTTTATTCTAGAATTTCTATAATCTACATACGAGACTCAAATTTCTAGGATTATCATATATAGATTTGCAATAAGGTTGGAGAACGACGTTTATTTCTCGTATAAAGCATTCAAATCATTCTTATTTCCATTGCCTCGATCGCTGTGAGTGGAAATAGTATTTTCTTAAACAAAACTCTATGTTTTGTAGATTTCATATCGATTTGTATGCCTAAGGAGGTTTGGGTTTTCATGATAATATCATAATAAACCCTCCTAAATCTCCCTATATGAATTAACGTTGATTTCATACCGATTTGAACGTATTCAGATTGGAAATAATCAAATATTAACGTTTTTATGTGCAATGTAGAAAAGGGTGAATTTGATTCAAACAGAAGTTTATGTATATTGTGTGTGTGTGTGTGTGTTAAATATGTAATTATATATAACGCATTGTTTCTCTTTCATTATCTAAATAATTCTAACAAGTTTAGAATACAAGTTTGGATGATATATGTTGATATTTTCCCATTTTCTACTTGTTATTAATTATGCCATGAATTGAGTAGTTTAATATGGGAAATAAGCTTTTATAACTTATATGTGAACAAGATTAACAAAATTCACCGTTAGAACGTTTCTTAATTTTAGCGGAAATTAGCGTTTAGAGCGCGTGTTAAATTATATTTATATAGAGTAATCATCATAATTAAATGTAATAATGGCATCATAAATACATTAGGATAAGACTAGAAATTTGTAAATGTCCTCATATGAATTATTTCTTATGTATGTGTATAAACGGCTTATACATATATTAAATAGTGGCACACAAACCTCTAGGTTAGTCGTCATTTGTGGTAGAAGTCTGCCTAGAACCGACCGGCAAATCAAGTAACCATAAGTGAGTTTTGGAAAATGTGAGAGTTATGGGGTCATGGGCCATTAAAACTTATTACACTATGACACGACGTTAAGCCCACTTGTAGTAGAAGTCTTCCTGGGACTGCCCAACATATCCAGCATTTACAAGTAGTTTGTTTAATGTAAGAGGTATAGTGTACATACATACATATATATAATGTATGTGTATAGGTAGGCTTATTACCCGCTTTGAAAATGTCTTAAGTGGCTGACTTCCTTCTTATCTAGTTTGGGTCTTAAGTGGTTAGGACTAAGTCTATTTCGAAGGTTTATTCCTTTGTTTGAGCCAAAGTCGTGGGACCTTCCTTTATTAGGTTCTAAGTGGTCTATAGGTCCTCCTTCTCTAAAGTGGTCTAGTCATGGCGATAGCGGAGTAAGTTAGTTTACCGGAATATCCACTTCCTCTAGGAGCTATGTGAAGGCCAACCTAGGGGCGGGTTAGGTATACGTGGGACGTAGCATGCAATTTAATTAACCACCGTCTAAGGAAAGTCTTAAGTGGCATAGGTCTACTACCGTAATATCAGTTAAGTAGTAACATGAGGCATCCGCTGGAGGGGTCTTAAATGGCTATATGCGGCCCACCCTAAATCGGTACTAAGTGGCAAGATACTACTTCTCATATTACTTGTTAGAATAAATATATACTTAGGACTATAATGTGATAGGATAGGGTCTTAAGTGGCTAAGGTCCGCTTTAGGGTTATAAGAGATCATTGGAATCTACCCTTAATAAATATGCTAGGATGGGTTTTAAATGACTAAGAATGTCCACCTCGATGGGTCTTAAGTGACTGTTGATCCACCCTGAACACATTAATGAAAATTTTAAGTGATTGATTCAGATGTCCACCTCATTAATTAAAATATACCTTTGTGTGTGCATTCCTATATGTTTTGTAAACATACTTTGAAATATATAACATGTTAAATTTAGAGTATAGTCTTTAAACACATGTTATTTTCATTCACCAGAACTTTATGTTCTGACCCCTCTCCTTAACATACCCATCTAGTTATATTACTCTGTTATTCTATGAAAATGTAATTCCTTACAGGGACCAACAAACTGTTTAGAATGACTCTAAATTTCGATGGACCTTTCGTAGGTCAAAATTTAGGCCTACTTCGGGTGGGTTGTTATAGGTTAGGACCCTTCAGGAGGATTTTGGTTACCTTATTCCATTGGATTAACCCTTTTGACAACCACAAAGGTAACTTGCCTAGACAAATTCCTTTTGAAGTGTTCGAAAATTAAACGATAATAATATAATAATTGAATAGTTATCTTAACATAGCCATAAATGATCGAAATTGTATTCCTCCTATTAATGAATGGAACTGATACAATGACTTAAGTATCTTACTTCACCGAATTTGCCAAACTGATTTAGGAATTAGGTTTTACAACTTACAATTTTATATACAAGTGAGGGAATAAGAAATTCGGTCCAGATTCTGAACACTTAGGGTCGCATTTATAGGTGTAGGTTAACCCTTTTCCATCGTGATGCTATCGCTTTGGTGCCTTCCCTGTAGTTAGTTTTAAGGATTAGTGGAGGTGACCTCAAAACTCCAAGCTCTTGGGTTGTTTATGTGGTCAGAAAGCAAAAGGAAGGCTCCGCTATGGCTCTTTAATAAGTAACTATATGTGTGTCCTTCGAATCCATCGGGGGATAGCGCCTCATTCGAACTAAAGACCATCGAGAAATATGCCATCGAAGGTCCTTTTCCTTTTGAATTCCAAAGGGTTGTTCTTTCCAGATTGAAGCACTGCTCACGTTGCAGGTATTTTCTTCAAAATCACATGATCAAAACCTCCCTTCAAATAAGCAAAAAGATGTGTCTAGTTCGAAGCGTGTGAACTAGCTCCCCTTTTGACTTGTTTAGGTTGCTGCCTTGCGACGATAGGAGTATTTGTGCCTTTCGATACGATCAAAGGGACTTATCAATGTAGAAAGGTATCTTTTGCTCTCTTCATCCTTCCATAAGTACAAGAATGATAGAATGACTTTAGTTGCTTCTGAAGCTTCTTGTTTTCAACATATCTTCATTGTAACCTTGCTATTGCTATTGTCGTGAAGATTTTTAGTACTAACATTTCCTAGCCCCTCTTAGTAAATGTGTTTCATTGACTTTTCAAGCCAACAGTTCCAGGTCGTAGCTTCTTTAGATGTCTATTCAATTTCCACATCTTTTGGTATTTCTATCCGGACGATCAGATATGACCCAATGGCTGTGCTTGTTTTGACTTTTCCTTATAAATAGCTTGTCCTTTCTATCTTCTCCATTCACCTGCATTTATAAGAATTTCGAATGCAACAATCGGAGTTTCCAAAAGATCTACAAAATTGTTCTCTATTTCTCCTATAATTAAGGTAAGGATATGTTTTTAATCTTGATCTTAGCTACAAAATCGATTAAATTTTTAAATTTCTATGGTTTGAAATTTATGATTTAATTTTGTGTAATACCCCGTAAAATACATTTAAAAAGATATAGGGAAATAAATAATAATACTAAAATATTATTAATAGTAGGCTAAAAATATAGATATTTAATATTTAGGAATATGGCCAAGAAATTTATATCATAGAGTTCATGGCAAGATCCTAATCCATTTTCATATTTTATTTGCTTAAAATGGAGTCCATATGAAAAACATATGAGTATGAGAAGTTTCAAATTAAAAAATAAATAAATTTTAAATTTGAATTTAAATTAGACAAGATTTGAATAGGAATAAGTGAATAGGCATAAAAGTATATTCGAGGTTCGAATTTAAAATTCCGTATGTATATACGTATACAAGAAATATGGCCCGTCAAAAGAGATAAGAACGAATTAGTTAACATTAAATGTAATTAATTACAAAACGCATGGAATTAATCCCACGATGTACATAGTAGGAGGGTGGTCGACCTCCTTAACCTACAGTGGTTAATCACTCTATAGAGAGGAGGTCAACCTCTATGTGAGCATAAGTGGTGATGGTGGCAGCTAGGTTTTTAGTTTATTTTCCTTAGGTTTGATGTCATGGACAACTCAGATTTCATCATCTAATTATGACGATTCCTATACACGTTGGTATTTATAAATAAAGCCCTAGACCCTGACTCTAACTTGCATTCTTTTGCAACTATCTTCCTTCATTCTTCTCCATCTTTGTCTCTGTTTAGACTCATTTCTTAGGAAAGACTAATTTCTTTCTCCTTTCCTCCTTCTTCTATTTTATTTTAGAAATTATGGATCTAACTCTACATGTGTGTTAACCATAAAAATATTAAACACCCCAAGTTAATAGATTTTAACCAGTTCGAAAGGGTGATTTCATTTGATTTGGTAATTATGTGAAAATTTACTTTGAAAGGACCAGAGTCATGATTTTCGGATCTTCCAAAAGCCATAAAATTTTGATGATATAATGAAGTTTCAGCTTTTGGATTACCAAAGGCCCAAGAGTTAGGTGCTCTACAAATTAAACTCGTAATAGTAATAAGTAAGCTCGAGTTTTATCCCCGTTTAGTGGTTACTACCTCCGTTAAGGGATTTTATGTAATGGCCCAAATTTCAGTAGGCCCGAATTTTTCGTAAAAGTGCTAAAATCCAAGTCCATTGAAATCTGAGTTGGTTTGTCTGGTATCCTACAAAAAGGCAAAGATAAAATATATCAGAGTTCATGATAAAATATATCACAGCGGAATGAATAATATATAATAGTAAGTAAATACTTACCCTAACAATGACACTATCTAATAAGTGTCTCTAAGCTATAATATTTGCCCCCCGCCTAAGTTGCAGGTTTGTTATGAGGAGGGGGGTCAGAACAAAAGTTCCGAAGAATGGAAAAATTATACTTTCTACAAAAAACACTACATATATCGTTTTACCACTGGTTCTTATTATTTGGATTTTACTTCACAATATTCTTTCGATTTCATGAATTAATCATATCCATCTACTCCCAAGTCGATTAACCTAATAAATCATGTATGTTGCTATGTTCCCAATATATCGAGGTACTCTACATAGTACCCTTCTCGAGTGGTCCCCATCATCGTACTACGAAAAATATACAAGATCTCCATTGCCATGCTATAAAATGTACTAGTCCATGCTGCAAAATGCGCTATGTCACTATCACTACGCTATGAAAGCATACTAAGCCGCGTTATGAAAGAAAATAGGATCCTACTGTTGCTCCATAAAGGCATCCATAACCTGAGTTCCTCCATGGAACTCAGTCGGGAGATTTATTATGTCTGTCAAGGATAGCTCGGATGGCCTACAACAATAATGGCTTCGTTAAGCCCAAAATACAGATATCAAAATTTGGTCTATCTCTTTTGTGGCTCTTCAAGGCCCCACCAGCCTACCTCCTAACTAATGAAAGACTATTGAAAAAGAACTAAGTGACAGAATCTAACAAACAATCTAAACAAACATATGACCCCTCATCCAATGACCTGATAATAAAGATCATTGGCCTCTTGGTTTAGCTCCAGTCTTTCTCGCACATGCTCCGACCGAAGATGACAGGTGTTCGATGACCTACTATCCGTTGTTGGGTCCAGATCACGAAGCCTACTACCTTGAGGCGACCGTCAAATCATCCTCAAAATCATCCCAATTAGTCTTTAGGCTGTAGACAACGACAAATGCGACCAAGTCATACTCATCGGATGGTATCGTACAGACCATGCCTCTATGGATACAGCCTTGTGCCTACTACAGAGGACCATCAAGGAGTATCCTCATGTCCGATAGAAGTCTCGCACTTCCCTTTAGTCCCGCCTAATAAGTTGACATGCTCCGGCTATGTCTCCCGACACCTTCGAATCATTTGCTCCCAATGGAATCTTTACCCTTATAGACAGGACCAAGCACATTTCATTATATTTATTAGACGCTACATCTAATTTATCATTATGCGTTTCACTTTCTTTTCTTTGATTTATAATATTCATTAATCTATTTAATCTGAATATTATTTCCTTCATTAATCAACTTTGTTATTTACTATAGACTTTTAGTTTTAAGCCCGTAACTTAACCTCGTTAAGTCAATATGTTCATATTAAAGCCCGATGAAGAAAGTTCTAGGCTCGTAATTTACCCATACACTGTAAATAATTATGTACATATTAAGCATTAACTGTCATTCCAAGGGATCCCTATCAATTTAATATTTGTAAATAAACTATGTTTGTTTATTATGATTTCTCAATTATCATATTTGTGTAAATATGGGTTATAATTAGATTCTTTGTCATATTCTAATTCATAACCTTTATGTTATAATCTTTTTTATACACTATTGCCACTGAATGCTACTTATTGTATTCCAATTATAAACTTACAATAAGCCTTTTTCTTTACATAACCTCTTTATGTTATGTTATCTTTTCTTTTTATATATGTACAGTTTATCCTTTTAGGAAGTTAGGTCTATTCCAAATTGATTTGTTTCAAACACTATATAAAATCTATTTGCATAGTTTCAAGTAATTACTATAGTAGGATTCATGATTGCAAAATGCATCTTTTACTTATTATTGAGTTACTTAATTAGTGCACAATACGGTTATTCCTTATTTTGCACTAATCCCTACATTTTCTTATTTCCGTGTTTGCAACCATGTTTCCTATTCTTCTTTATTTACAAAACTATGCAAATATGTTTCTTTTTTTAACCAATCAGCACAAGTTATTCCTAACTTTTCAATATATAGATATATATGGAAATTGTTAGATTTACTATTTAACCACAAATTTACAATGCATTCTCTTAATTATGTCAAATTTGCTTACTTTCAATTCAAATATTCCTTTCATTACAATTTTTGACATTATACCTTCATTTAGCCCCAAATCATCAAATTTTCCCTTTTTTGTTAATAATTCCAATTAAACTATATTTTCCAACACGTGCAAACAAAAGGGATTATAAGTAGTCGTATAGATTAAGCCACAATTCAATTGTATATGCCAACATTTAAAGTTCATGTGTATTTTGTGCATAACTAAAATTCAACATAAACCATATATTCCGACGTAGAAAGGGGGAAAGAAGAAGTGAACATATTATAAATTCTAGCATAAATCAAATGATACAATATGCCAATATCGAAAAATATAATTTAAATCCATTCACCTAATTACTCTCCAATTCTAAATCTGATTCAGATATGTCATTCGTGGTTTCTCTAATTCGAATCTCACATAGACGAGAAATTTGAGCATCTATAGCCCAATCTACAATATTTTATCTTCAAACCATGAATCAAAGGCCTGGAGACATATATATATATATTCCAAAGAGTTTGGAGGAGAAAAGGAAATGGCAGAGCTCTAGCACCCTCTAAAAAAATATGAGGTAGAGGCTCGACTTTGCTAGTTTATTTATAGCTTCTCGAAAGAACCACGTCCATCCGATTGAATAAATTAGATATTATCCATCAACAACGAAATAAAGCATGTTTCCTTGGCCCAAAATGGGTCGTCTCATGCTTTAGGTGAGTGGACCCCTGGGTCGACCCATCTCTAAAGTGTGTTGACCCTTGGGTTGACCAACCGTAGGCGTAACAACCTAGTATTTTTGTCAATTCCAAAAATCTGAATTTAAAGCAGTTTTAAATGATATTAGGGATAATAAATATAAATTTAAAAGTTTGAAATTATTTAAAAATAGTTATTATGAACTGTTAAATTTAATTAGGAAAATTTGTCGATAACAATATTGGGTTTTGTCAAAACTAGTTGTTCGGAAATTAAGGTAACTAAATAAATTCCTAAGCAATATGAAAATTTAAATTTCAAATAATTATACTTGATTTTGGAGTAATTTAAATATGATTTTCAAATTTTGAATTTGGAATAAAATTGTTGTTTAAAACTATGGAATGTAATTGTAAATTATAAATAAAAATATATCAGCTTTTGTCAAAATTAGTTATTCAGATACGTATCAACTAAACCTTTCATAACACTTGACTTATGTTATCATAACCTACCATAGCATTTTGAGTAAAATGCTACATTCTCCTACCTTCTAAGATTTCAACAAATGTATGTATGCTTGTTAACATGCATGTGTACATGCATTAGGAAGAGACATGTGTCTCTTATGTGTCATCACATAAAGCCTCATTTATTCCTATAAATACATGCCTCCTCCCTCTCCATTTCATTCATCTATTTCTCCTCCCTTCTCCTTTCTCTTAAGCCTCTTCAATTGCTTCCTCCCTCTTCTCCTTCCTTCTTTCCCTATCCTTCTTCCTTTCTCCTCCTCTTAAATTCGACCTAAACCCTTCCGCCTCCTGCCTCTACCATTTGGCCCTCCCCTCCCCCTTTTGCTCCTTCGTCCTTGGCCCTACCTAGCCTCCCTTTCCATAGCCCAAGGCCAAGCAACAACCCAAGCTCACGGCCAACCACCTCCACACCATCCTCAACCCATGGCCTCCAACAACCTAGGACGATCCTCCTCCTACTCCTTTAAGAAAAAAAATTTATACTTGTATGTATTTTTAGTGAAATAAAATATAGAGTGAAGTGCATAGTTACGTTGTCCGTTTGTGCAGTTAGTGTTCGTGATATAAGGATTTGCAGTAAAGATTAACAATGAATCTATTGGTGAGAAACTTCCTATTTACATTTATATATATAGTTAGTTGTTAAGTAATTTATTTGATATATGTGTGATTTGATAAATGGCTGTTACTTTAGAACTAAATAATTATTACGTGTTGATTACCGTAATGCTTATGCTGTAGGAATAGTAACTGACATTGCTAATGGTCGGTATGCATGATTATATGCTTGCTGTTGACTGTTAGTGTTGATATGTCGCTATGCAAATATACACCGTGGATTATGGTATAATACAGATATTGATTAAGTATCTTCCAAACCGGTAAATAAAAATGAATATTTTATTCTGTTAATTGAAAACAAGGCGAGAAACTAAAAGATGAAATTTTATATCAGAAATTGTTTAGAAACGAAATTAAAGCGATTGCAAGAAACTTTTGTAAAGGTGGAAACGATTTTGAAAGAGTTTTGATTATAAAACGGCTTGTTCAAATTTGAAATCGATTTTGAATAATAAATTCAAAATTTGAGTTTATATAAATGATGGTTCAAACTCAAATTGATTGTTCTGATAATCTTATATAATTTTAATTTGATTTCTGCAAAGTTTTGTTTTCAAAAGATTAAATTTTGAAAAATAATAATATTATATTAATATTTTAATATTAAAATATTCAATTTTGGTAAATAATTGAATTTGAAGTTAAAATTTGAAAATAAAATTTGGAAATGAGTTTATATATATTTAAAAAGTTTTATAAATATATTTGAAGTAAATCAGATGAATTTTAGTTGGAAGTAATAATATGGTCCAAATAAGGCTTGTCGCGCTACGGTAGTTAGCGAATTTCGGCCATAAACTTCAAATAGTTATACTGGATACAATTTAAATTGGATTTTCCAAAAGCGAAAAATGTTTGATTTCTTATAATTATAAAAATAGCTTTCAAATAGAAAAGGTAATTTCGAATTTCAACGTATATATTTTCAATTATATCTTAAACAAATTTTAAATTAAATCGTAGTTTTGCAATTCGACGACCGAACTTAGAAACTACAAAACAGGCTTTACAAAATTCGGTAAAAATATGAAAAATTATAGTAAATCATAATAAGTGATTTAAAAGTAATTTGGATGAAAAATATAAAGTTTTGGGTAGCAATGTGTAATTTGAGTTTTTCAACCTAGCTAAAATTATAACTAGATACTATAAAAATGAATATTTGGAAATCTGAATGGACCAAAGTTTTCTATATTCATTGGATTTGCTTGGAGATAATATTCGAATATTTGATATTAATTCTGCAGATAGAACTCATACTATTCAGGGAATTTAAAAGGTAGATATACCGTTATTCCACTTATAGTATCCGTTGAATATGAGAATTGATATTGAATATGAGCTGATACAATTTCTATCTAAATCTTGTATTTAATATCAACTGATTTTGGATTGTTGTGGACGATGTATTTAATAACGTTATTCTTAACCCAACAACTTTTAAGTTACTTAGTTTATCAATGATAAAGTTATAAAAAAAATGTCGTTAAGACATAATGAAATTAATTACCTTTGGTTTACAATATGTTTTGAGTAAGAAGTTTGTGGTTAATTAATCTTTTGATTTAGATTAGTAAGTTAATTTCAGTTTTCTTGATTTATAAGGTTAAAGCTTCCCAATTACAAATGAATTGGATTTGGATAGAAATAATATTTGGATATTTAATTCCATGGTTGAAACTTATACTATTTGAGGAATCTGGAAGATGTTTATACTGTATTCCACTTATAGTATTTGTTAATTACGAGATTGATATTGAATATAAGATGATATATTTTTCTGCTTAAATCTTATATTCAATATCAATCGGTTTTGGATTTGTTGTGAATGGTGTCTTAAATAACATAATTCTTTATCCCAGTTGAAGATTAAGTTATGTTTTGAAAATCTAGAATGTTACAATCTTGGTTAAGATTAATGTAACAACCCGGATTTATTACAACGTGCTAGGACAAGAATCAAGGAAACGGGCTATGCCATTGCGTTCGTCTCGGAAAAATACGCGAAATAGAGTCCGAGTTTTCGAGAATCGGAGTCCGTATGACCCAGTTATGGCCCGTCAAAGTTTTCAGAAAAATTCAAGTTCAAAAACAGCTCGAAAATTCAAATTTGGAGCCAAACAGATTGGGCGGGAAAATTCCCGCCTAAGCCCCAGGTCGACTGGGGTGTCGACTGGGGAGTCGACACGCCCAGGGGGCAGGTCGACTGCTCAGTCGACACGGGTGTCGACTTCCCAGTCGACACGGGTGTCGACTGCCCAGTCGACACGGGTGTCGACCTGGGTGGTCCGACCACTTTGGCCTGGGTGCACCTGCTTGGCCTTGTGCTTTGTTCTGATGGCCTATGACGGATTTTGAGGGTTCAGATCTATCCTAGGGTTAATCTAAGGGCCTAAACTAGTCCTAATCTCTATAAAAACACCCCTAAGCCTACCCTAAACCCTCACAAATCACTCATGCCACGAAGTGCTGCCCAAATGTCGATTGATCATGGCCTCCATCTCCAATTCCTAGAGACTATGCATTCAAACTAGATCCGAATCAAAAGGTGCAAGCTTCCTATGTCAAATCGAGGGTAGATCAACGTTGCTACGCAAATTTCATGACGATTCTTCAACAAAGGAGCCACCTTTCTTCGTCAAGACGATTCATGCTCCTAGCCCTCTTGCCACGCTATGTAAGTTCTAGCTACTTCTAGATCTAAACGGTAGTTTTAATGATGGCATGGAATAAAACGAGATTAAACTAAGTATGCTAGCCTATATGAACCTTGTCATGTCTCTTTTGCTTGAACCTATGACTTTAGGCTAGGTTTAGTGACTAAATCAAGTTACTCATGTTGCATTGGACTTAGTTTGCCATGCAAGATTGAACCTTTACTTGTGGGATGTTGGCATGAACACTTGGAACCACTTTGACTTGTGAAATATGTGCATGAACATGACTTGGGGCTTATGCATATAAATGAACCCAAACCCCTTATGATATTATGCATGTTTGAGACCAAAACCCCTTATGATACTTTGCATGCTTAAGGCCAAATCCTTTATGATATTATTCACGTTTGTGGCCAATCCCTTTATGACATCGTGCATGTTTAGAGGCCAATATGCAATATGCTAGTTATGTGAACACCTTTGCCTCAATTTTCACCATGTTTAACTTGTGATTCATCTTTGCCATCTTGTACCCATCTTTGTCATATTATCCCAAATATGTTGATTCGCTTTCATGTGCGTTGGGGACACGCTTTGGGTAGTTTAGGCAAACTTGAAAATTGGCTATGATCTTGACATGAAACTACATGTAACATGTAATGATAAATAACGTGAATATGATACGAAAACTTGACATGGGGCTACATGAAAACATGGACTTAAAAAGCGGTCTAAATTTGACATGAACATGACACGTAGAAAAACATGGAAGTGGCCAACTCGAGGTTGGGTTGAGTTTGTAGCATAAATCTGCCCGGACCAGCCCGGCAAATCCAGTGGCTACAAACAATAGGACCCAATGTGGGTAGTTGGTCATGTCGCGCTTATGACCCGAGGTTAGACTAGGTTGTGGTGTAAAACTACCCGGACCCACCCGGCTTAACTAGTAACCACAACAAGGTCTAATGTGAGAGGTTGGGAGTGCATTAATTTAATTAATGACACATGATAAGGTTAAGTAAATCTGACTAATGACACTTAACCGATAAGACATGAATGGGTAGGTTAAGTGGAACCGGACCTGATTTCTTAATGACACTTAACCGTAAAATACAGTTAGGGGATGGGGTTAAGCTAATCCATACTTAACTAATTCGACTCAGTAATTAGATGGAGTTAAGTTAACCTAGACTTAACTAATCTTAACACGGTAATTAGATGGAGTTAAGTTAACCTAGACTTAACTAATCTAAACACGGTAATTTAATGAGGTTAAGTAACTTATACTTAACCAATTTGACTTGATAATTGAATAGGGTTAAGTCATGAGCTTCTTGGTATACTAAACCAACTTGTACGGCTAAGCCTTGAGCTTAAATACTTAGCGAATCTTGACATGATTCGTAGGCGGTTTAAGTCATGAACTGGAAGGACAACACTTAACCCATTAGACAAAACCCTAGTTCAGGGGACTAGGTGGAAAATCGTAGTTAACAAGGATAATGGAAAAGGGAACTAAGTGATAAACTTAGTTTAGGATAACTAAGTAATAATTCTTAGTCAAGGGATATGGACCAGTTCACAGATAGATGAGTAACCCGATATGGTAGGTCATCGCTTAAACACACGAGGAGGAGCAAATTATCTGACTTAGATAAAGGCTCCAACGAACTGGGTGACGAAGCAGTAGCTTCGGGGGACGTGAGGGTACTCTTGGTATCCCTCTGTGAGGTTGCAGATGATCCGCCTGGGCTCACAAAGGTTAAGGTCTGCGGTAGAAGAACCAAGAGTATGCCTTGGTTGCTGTGCGAGCAACCTAAAGACGGGGATGGATTAGCGTGGAGTCGACGATACTTGATTTTTGCCCTGGATAGCATGTCGTCGACTACCTACCATCTTTAGTCAATCGTGTACGTATGGAAAGGCAGAGAACTCCCAACAGACCATATACTTGCTATCGAGTTATGGGTGAGGTTGGCCACTAGGAAAGTGGGGCTATAGTGGGGCCGAGATGTAGTTCTCATACATGATTTTTCTTGGATTGCCTTTCAGTAGTTGAGGGAGGGGTCACGTGGGACCATAGCCACGGATACAAAAACAGACCATGATATCTGCATCGGTAGATGACTTAAAGCTCCCGACCGAGTTCCGTATTTCTTGATTTGCCCTGGCACATAACTCGGATGACACATTGAGATACATGTGCGTCTAGACATGGAAAACGATTCACGATACATACGTGGGATAAAGGGCGTGGTTGACGGGTGGCATAATCCCTAGCGGCCCTAGGTGGCTTGAACCCAAACCGAGACACAAAAACGTTCATTAGGTAGCATAATCCCTAGTGGTCCTAGGTGGCATAAATCCTAAGTGAACACGCGATAGTTCATGGTAAGAAAACATAACCAGGTCAAGGGTAGCAGTCCAAAACAACTTCAAGGATAAAATGGTACTACGTTGAGGTGGTATAGATTTACATGGGAAAGCCTGTACGGCCTACGACAAAGGACTGAACTTATACATGGAAAGAAACATACGAGTTGGGAAAACCTACATATGCTATATATTAGGTTGACATGGACCATTACATGACATTGGGCAAGGGACATTCATAGTTAACACATGACGCGGGTTGGGATACTAGTACGAGAGGTGCAGAGCAAATATACATGATAAATACCTTGGGATGTTATACATGATAGATACCGTGGGATGTTATACATGATAGATACCTTGGGATAGTATACTTGATAGAAACCTGACGATGTGATACCTTGATTTATCTTTACACCGTAGTTTATCATGATACCTTAGTTTATCTTGCTACAGTAGTTCATCCAGTTATCTTGGTTTAGCTTATCTATCTTGTCGTCATCCTTATGTTTACTTTCAGTTTATGCATGTCATGTTACCTTTACCTGTTTTTAAACTGGAAGTAGATAGGACTTACCAGTCTTTATGACTGACCCCGTTTTGTTTCGCCTCTTTGTCTTCCATCCCCCCCCCCAGGTTTTCAGGGAGGAAACACTGTTATTTAGTTCGGACTTCCTCTGCTTGAAGGTCATCATGCATGGCTTGGACTTTTCTTGGCTATGGCTACCTTACTGTTTTACTTGGGGAATAATTTATGAAATGGTTTATGCTTCTTTACTATTGCAAGACAGGTTTTGATGTATTCTGATGTAAAAGGCTTTTGACCTTACTATTTTATAAGGTAATGAAATTTGCTTTACTTTCGCTGTTTTATATGTTCTGTCTTGTAATATTTCTGTGCATGTTTACCTCGATAATGCTTCACCAAACCTAGTGCATTCCCTATGTGAATGACCCTAGCGGAGGTGGGGTGTTACATTTGGTATCAGAGCAGAAGGTTACCAGACTGGGAAAAAGTTTTTAAAACCTTCTGAAAACTATTTGAGAAACCGTTTACAAAGAAGCATTTGTCAAGAAAAGTTTTTAAAGGCTATTCCCCAAAAGCCATTAGCACTATCCTTTGTTTCCTTGATTGAATCTCTTTTCCTTTCTTTCCTCCATCTGTAGTCACTGTAATTTTAACTGCGACTAATCCTTGTCTAGCTACAAAGTGTTTTCCGTGAGATGGAGGTGGTTCTCGAGAGGCCTGTTACCGTGTTACAAGGAAGGGTAATAAGAGCAAGGATAAAGGACACAGACGTAAGGATAAGCAACTTGTTGGTATGGATTAGTCCACGAAGGAAGACAAGGACAAGATCAGCGAGAGGACAATTGTATGCTCTCACTCCTAGCGTACCTAAGAGGGATTGTATCGTTTCTGTTAAAGGTTTAGCCTTTCTTTTCTATCATCCCGTCCAGACTTTGTTTTGATCATCGCATCATTTAAGTCTGCTTCGATAGTTAAGTCTCTGCACCTTAGTACTAGCATGGTAGAAGATCCCACTTTTGTCCCAAAATCTGGTTGGAGAGTCGGTCCATTTATTCATGACTTGTTTGGAATTGAGAGTGTAAATGCCAAGTGTTGAGATTAGAAGCAATGCTTCTATTGTTGAGCTATGGATGGATTCTAGGGATGAAGTGGTTATCCAGTAAGGGATGCCATTCTCGGTTTTGAAAGGAGTGTAGTTAAACTCTTAACTTGCCTTGGTAATACCCTCGAAGTCTCGTGTAACCTTATGAGTTCTATCATGGTTAGTTACCTAGAATCTCTTGATGCATTTATCGGAAATCTCTGATCCGATCGAGTAATGTTCGCCAATAAGGCGGATGGTTCATTCTGCTTAAGCATGGGCTGTAGGAATCACCCTAGTAAGTACACTGGGCAACATGGCTGGCATCGGTTGTTTTCAAGGGAAAGCTCTTCTGCGTGGAATACCTCTTAGTAGGTAAACGAGATCCAAGATTCGCTAGTAAATTGTTGGAAAGCTTGCATGAAACCATGAGTACGCAGTTATGGTTGAGCCAAGTATTCTAGAAAAGAATAAGTGAAAAAGGAACGAGAGGCGACAGTGAAATGAGTTCCGACTCATACCTTGGAAATAGGAATCAAGGAGCTACGAAATCATGAAGTCAAAGGCGGTCAAGGCACAATGGAATTAAGCTCATGGAAATGCGGCTTAGACGCGCGCATCATGTCTCTTTTTAAGAGTATATCGTTGATCCCTGGTTCTCCTGTAGAGCTTGCTTGCATGCTATCGCTTGGTGGATATCCTCTCGGTCCTGTTTCTGTTGCAAACCCCATAAGGAGTTTGTCTTGTTTATCTTCTCGATCCTATCTTGGGAACCTTAGGTAGAACTCTATGGATGTAAACATGTATTTGAAACATGTTATGATTGATATGGTTGCAAATGGTTGCTCGTGGATGCGCGAATACACGTTAAATACTAGATCGACACACTCACATTTTGCATTGCATATGCACGAGTATTTATAATTGTTTGAAAGTTAATGTGTTGTCATGCGGATGTTGCATATGAATGAATGTTTGTGCATGCATGTAGTACTTATATGACTAGGACTATTTGCATACATGTTGGATTCATGGCACTAAACATATTTTGCATTAGAAAGATCATTCAGGCCTGATCATTAGCATTAGCTAAGGAGCATATACACACATATTCTGCATATGTTCATATGGCATTAGAAATCGTCTAAGGACAATGGTTGCCTGTGAATGATGTTTTGAGTAGATGGATGATGGATGGTAGGATACGTTCTTCCTAACTTGGAGATTTCGGGGACGAAATCCTTTAAGTTGGGGAGAATGTAACAACCCAGATTTTTTACAACGTGCTAGGACAAGAATCAAGGCAAAAATTTAATTATAAAATCTGAATCAGGGGAAACGGGCTATGCCATTGCGTTCGTCTCGGAAAAATACGCGAAATAGAGTCCGAGTTTTCGAGAATCGGAGTCCGTATGACCCAGTTATGGCCCGTCAAAGTTTTCAGAAAAATTCAAGTTCAAAAACAGCTCGAAAATTCAAATCTGGAGCCAAACAGATTGGGCGGGAAAATTCCCGCCCAAGCCCCAGGTCGACTGGGGATTCGACACGCCCAGGGGGCAGGTCGACTGCCCAGTCGACACGGGTGTCGACCTGGGTGGTCCGACCACTTTGGCCTGGGTGCACCTGCTTGGCCTTGTGCTCTGTTCTGATGGCCTGTGACGGATTTTGAGGGTTCAGATCTATCCTAGGGTTAATCTAAGGGCCTAAACTAGTCCTAATCTCTATAAAAACACCCCTAAGCCTACCCTAAACCCTCACAAATCACTCATGCCACGAAGTGCTGCCCAAATGTCGATTGATCATGGCCTCCATCTCCAATTCCTAGAGACTATGCATTCAAACTAGATCCGAATCAAAAGGTGCAAGCTTCCTATGTCAAATCGAGGGTAGATCAACGTTGCTACGCAAATTTCATGACGATTCTTCAACAAAGGAGCCACCTTTCTTCGTCAAGACGATTCGTGCTCTTGGCCCTCTTGCCACGCTATGTAAGTTCTAGGTACTTCTAGATCTAAACGGTAGTTTAATGATGGCATGGAATAAAACGAGATTAAACTAAGTATGCTAGCCTATATGAACCTTGTCATGTCTCTTTTGCTTGAAGCTATGACTTTAGTCTATGTTTAGTGACTAAATCAAGTTACTCATGTTGCATTGGACTTAGTTTGCCATGCAAGATTGAACCTTTACTTGTGGGATGTTGGCATGAACACTTGGAACCACTTTGACTTATGAAATATGTGCATGAACATGACTTGGGGCTTATGCATATAAATGAACCCAAACCCCTTATGATATTATGCATGTTTGATACCAAAACCCCTTATGATACTTTGCATGCTTAAGGCCAAATCCTTTATGATATTATTCACGTTTGTGGCCAATCCCTTTATGACATCGTGCATGTTTAGAGGCCAATATGCAATATGCTAGTTATGTGAACACCTTTGCCTCAATTTTCACCATGTTTAACTTGTGATTCATCTTTGCCATCTTGTACCCATCTTTGTCATATTATCCCAAATATGTTGATTCGCTTTCATGTGCGTTGGGGACACGCTTTGGGTAGTTTAAGAAAACTTGAAAATTGGCTATGATCTTTGTAACAACCCGAAATTTAACAACGTGTTAAATTCAAGAATCAAGGCAGAACTAAAATATAAAATCTGAATCAGGAGAAACGGGCCGTGCCATTGCGTTCGTCTCGGAAAAATACGCGAAATAGAGTCTGAGCTTTCGAAAATCGGGGTCCGTATGACCCAGTTATGGCTCGTCAAAGTTTTCAGAAAAATTCAAGTTCAAAAACAGTTCAAATTTGAATTCAGAAATTCAAAATTTAGCCAAGCAGGGCAGGTGGGAAAATTCCCGCCTCCCCCAAGTCGACTTGGGAGTCGACACACCCCAGGTGGTGTCGACTTCCCAGTCGACACCCCTGTCGACTTGGGTGGTCGGCCAGTTTGGCCTGGGTGCACCTGACTTGTTTCTCAAGACATGATTGGAGGCTTGTGACGGATTTTGAGGGTTCAGATCTATCCTAGGGTTAATCTAAGGGCCTAAACTACTCCTAATCTCTATAAAAATACCCCTAAGCCTACCCTAAACCCTCACAAATCACTCATGCCACGAAGTGCCGCCCAAACGCCAAGTGATCATGGCCTCCATCATCAACTCCAAGAGACTATGCATTCAAATCGGATCCAAATCAAAAGATGCAAGCTTGCTACATCAAATCGAGGGTGGATCAACGTTGCTATGCAAACTTCATGACGATTCTTCCACAAAGGAGCCACCTTTCTTCATCAAGACGATTCATGCCCCTAGCCCTCTTGCCACGCTATGTAAGTTCTAGCTACTTGTAGATTCTAACGGTGGTTCTAATGTGACATGGGATAAAATGCGAGGAAGCATAAGTACGCTAGCTTATGTGAACCTAAATTTGCCCCTTTTCTATGATCTATGACCTTGGGCTAGGTTGTAGTGACTTAATCATGCCACTCATGTTATGTTTAACCTAGTATATCTTGCAAGTTTGAATCTTTATCTATGAAATGTTAGCATGAACCTTTGGGAACCACTTGACTTGTGAAACATGGGCAAAGACTTGACTTTGGGGCTTATGCATGTTTGTGGCCAAATTACCTTATAATGTTATGCATGTTTGTGGCCAAATTACCTTAGAATGCTATGCATGTTTGTGGCCAAATTCACTTATGATACTATGCATATTTGTGGCCAAATTCCCTTATGACACTATGCATGTTTGTGGCCAAATTTCCTTATGACACTATGCATGTTTGTGGCCAAATTCCCTCATGAAACTATGCATGCTTGTGGCCAAATTCCCTTATGATACTATGCATGTTTGTGGCCAAATCCCCTTATGATACTATGCATGTTTGTGGCCAATATGTTGGCATAATACCCTATTATGTGACTCGCTTCCACTTGGGTTGGAAGTACATTGGGTAGCTTAGGAAAAACGTGGGTATGACATGAAAAACTTGACATGGGGTTTACATGAGAACATGACATTCATGATACATTTAAATATGGTCATGACACGTGGGGAAAACATGGAACTTGAACTAGACATGGGTGGGTTGTAAGTGTAATAAGACACTAGACCAAACATGAAAGTGGCCAACTCGAGGTTGGGTTGAGTTTGTAGCATAAATCTACCCGGACCCGCCCGGCTTAACTAGTGGCTACAAACAATAGGACCCAATGTGGGTAGTTGGTCATATAGCACCTAGAACCCGAGGTTAGACTAGGTTGTGGTGTAAATCTACCCGGACCCGCCCGGCTTAACTAGTAACCACAACAAAGTCTAATGTGAGAGGTTGGGGTGCATTAATCTAATTAATGCCACATGAAAAGGTTAAGTAATTTTGATTAATGACACTTAACCGATATGACACGAATGGGTAGGTTAAGTTAAACCGGACTTGGTTCCTTAATGACACTTAACCATATAAGACAATTAGGGGATGGGGTTAAGTAATTTACACTTAACTAATCCGACACGGTAAATTAGATGAGGTTAAGTAACCTACACTTAACTAATCTAAACACGGTAATTAGATGGGGTTAAGTAATCCATACTTAACTAATCTAACACGGCAAATTCGATGGGGTTAAGTAATTTACACTTAACTAATCCGACTTGGTAATTAGATGGGGTTAAGTAACTTAGACTTAACTAATCTAAACACGGTAATTATATGGGGTTAAGTAACCTTCACTTAACTAATATACGCACGGTAATTCGATGGGGTTAAGTTAAACACTTAACCAATCTAAACTTGGTAATTCAATGAGGTTAAGTAACTAATACTTAACCAACTTAACATGATAAATCTAATGGGGTTAAGTAACTTATACTTAACCAATTATACATGATGATTTGATGAGGTTAAGTAACCTATACTTAACCAATCTAATATGCGGACCTGATAGGGTTAAGTCACAAGACCTTTTAAATATACTTAACCATTGTAATACGATTAGTGGATGGGATTAAGCTAACCCATACTTAACCAATCCGACTCGATAATCTGATGGGATTAAGATAATCTATGCTTAATCAATCTAACACGATAATCTGATAGGGTTAAGACAAATAAATACTTAACCAATTTGACTTGATAGGGTTAAGTCATGAGCTTCTTGGTACACTTAACCAACTTGTAGGGCTAAGCCTTGAACTTGAGTAATTAGCCAATCTTGACATGATTCGTGGGCGGGTTAAGTCATGAACTTGAATGACAATACTTAACCCATTAGACAAAACCCTAGCTCAGGGGACTAGGTTGAAAATCGTAGTTAACAAGGATAGTGGGAAGAGAAGCTAAGTGGTAAACCTTAGTTAAGGATAACTAAGCAATAATTCTTAGCCAAGTACATGGGACTAGTTCTTAAATAGATGAGTAACCTGATACGGTAAGTCATCGCTTAGTATACGAGGAGGAGCAACTTATCTGACTTGGATAAAAAGCTCCAGCAAACTGGGTGACGAAGTGGTAGCATCGGGGGACGTGAGGGTACTCTTGGTATCCCTTTGTGAGGTGGCAGGTGGTCCATGAAACCCGGCCTCACAGAGGTTAAGGTCTGCGGTAGAAGAGCCAAGAGTATGCCTTGGTTGCTATGCGAGCGACCTAAAGACTGGGATGGATTAGCATGGAGTCGACGATACTTGTTTTTGCCCTGGATAGCACGTCGCCGACTACCTACCATATTTAGTCAATCGCGTACGAACGGAAAGGCAGAGAACTCCCAACAGACCATGTTCTTGCTATCGAGTCATGGGTGAGGTTGGCCCATTGGAAAGTGGGGCTATAGTGGGGTCGGGATGTAGTTCTCATACATGATTTTTCTTGGATTGCCTTTCAGTAGTTGAGGGAGGGGTCACGTGGGACCATAGCTACGGATACAAAAACAGACCTTGATATCTGCATCAGCAGACGACTTAAAGCTCCCGACCGAGTTTCGTATTTCTTGATTTTCCCTGGCACGAAACTCGGGTGGCACATTGGGATACATGTGCGTCTAGACATGGAAAACGATTCACGATACATACGTGGGATAAAGGGCACGGTTGACGGGTGGCATAATCCCTAGTGGCCCTAGGTGGCTTGAACCCAAACCGAGACACAGAAACGTTCACTAGGTAGCATAATCCCTAGTGGTCCTAGGTGGCATAAATCCTAAGTGAACACGCGATAGTTCATGGTAAGAAAACATAACCAGATCAAGGGTAGCAGTCCAAAATAACCTCAGGGATAAAACGTTTACATGGGAAAGCCCGTATGGCCTACGGAAAAGGACTGAACTTATATATGGAAAGAAACATACGAGTGGGGAAAACTTACATATGCTATATATTAGGTTGACATGGACCGTTACATGACGTTGGGCAAGGGACATTCATAGTTAACACATGACGCGGGTTGGGATACCAGTATGAGAGGTGCAGAGCAAATATACATGATAAATACCTTGGGATAGTATACATGATAGATACCATGGGATGGTATACATGATAGATACCTTGGGATAGTATACTTGATAGAAACCTGACGATGTGATACCTTGATTTATCATGACACTGTAGTTTATCATGATATCATAGTTTATCTTGCTACATTAGTTCAGCCTGTTATCCTAGTTTAGTTTATCTATCGTGTAGTCATCCTTATGTTTACTTTCAGTTTATGCATGTCATGTTACCTTTACCTGTTTTTATACTGGAAGTAGATAGGACTTACCAGTCTTTATGACTGACCCCATTTTGTTTCGCCTCTTTGTCTTCTGTTTCCCCCCCAGGTTTTCAGGGAGGAAACACTGTTATTTAGTTCGGACTTCCCCTACTTGAAGGTCATCACGCATGGCTTGGACTTTTCTTGGCTATGGCTACTTTACTATTTTACTTGGGGAATAATTTATGAAATGGTTTTATGCTTCTTTACTATTGCAAGACAGGTTTTGATGTATTCTGATGTAAAAGGCTTTAGACCTTATTTTATAAGGTAATGAAATTTGTTTTATTTCCGCTGTTTTATATATGTTCTATCTTGTAATATTTCTGTGTATGTTTACCTCGATAATGCTTCACCAAACCTAGTGCATTCCCCTTGTGAGTGACCCTAGCGGTGGTGGGGTGTTACATTTGGTATCAGAGCAGAAGGTTACCAGACTGGGCAAAAGTTTTTAAAACCTTCTGAAAACTATTTGAGAAACCGTTTACAAAGAAGCATTTTTCAAGAAAAGTTTTTAAAGGCTATTCCCCAAAAGCCATTAGCACTATCCTTTGTTTCCGTGATTGAATCTCTTTTCCTTTCTTTCCTCCATCTGTATTCACAGTAGTTTTAACTGCGACTAATCCTTGTCTAACTACGTGAGTGTTTTCCCCGTGCGATGGAGGAAGTTCTCGAGAGATCTGTTACCGAAGTTATAAGAAGGTATAATAAGAGCAAGGATAAAGGACACGAGCTTAAGAATAAGCAACTTGTTGGTATGGCTTGAGCCACAAAGGAAGATAAGGACAAGATCAGCGAGAGGGCAATTGTATGCTCTCATTTCTGGCGTACCTAAGAGAAATGGTACCGTTTCTGTTAAAGGCTTAGCCTTTCTTTTCTATCATCCCGTCCAGACTTTGTATTGATCATCGCATCATTTAAGTCTGCCTCGATAGTTAAGTCTCTGCACCTTAGTACTAGCATGGTAGAAGATCCCACTTTTGTCCCAAAAATCTGGTTGGAGAGTCGGTCCATTTATTCATGACTTGTTTGGAATTGAGAGTGTAAATGTCAAGTGTTGAGATTAGAAGCAATGCTTCTATTGTTGAGCTATGGATGGAATCTAGGGAGGAAGTGGTTATCCAGCAAGGGATGCCATTCTCGGTTTTGAAAGGAGGGTAGTCAAACTCTTAACTTGCCTTGGTAATACCCTCGAAGTCTCGTGTAACCTTTTGGGTTCTGTCATGGTTAGTTACCTAGAATCTCTTGATGCATTTATCGAAAATCTCTGATCCGATCGAGTAACGTTCGCCAATAAGACGGATGGTTCATCCCGCTTGAGCATGGGTTATAGGAATCACTCTAGTAAGTGCACGTGGTAACATGGATTGACATTGTAAACGAGATCTAGAATTCACTAGTAAATTTTGGGGAGCTTGCATGAGTACGCAGATATGGTTGAGCCAAGTATACTAGGGAAAGAATAAGTGAAAGTGGAACGAGAGGCGACAGTGAAATGAGTTCCAACTCATACCTTGGAAATGGGAATCAAAGAGCTACGAAATCATGAAGTCAAAGGCAGTCAAGTCACAATGGAATCAAGCTCATGGAAACGCGGCTTAGACGCGCGCATCATGTCTCTTTTTAAGAGTATATCTTTGATCCTTGGTTCACCTGTAGAGCTTACTTTCATGCTATCGCTTGGTGGATATCCTCTCGGTCCTGTTTCTGTTGCAAATACCGTAAGGAGTTTGTCTTGTTTATCTCCTCGATCTTATCTTGGGAACCTTAGGTAGAACTCTATGGATGTAAACATGTATTTGAAACATGTTATAATTGATATGGTTGCAAATGGTTGCAAGTGGTTGCTCGTGGATGCGCGAATACACATTAGATACTAGATTGACGCAGTCACGTTTCATGTTGCATATGCACGAGTATTTATACTTGTTTATGGGTGAAATTGAATTGGTTGTCATGCGGATGTTGCATATGAATGAATGGTTGTGCACGCATATAGTGTTTATATGACTAGGACTATTTGCATACATGTTGGATTCATGGCACTAAACATACTTTGCATTAGAAAGATCATTCAGGCCTGATCATTAGCATTAGCTAAGGAGCATATACACACACGTTTTGCATATGTTCATATGGCATTAGAAATCGTCTAAGGACAATGGTTGCCTATGGATGATGTTTTGAGTAGATGGATGATGGATGGTAGGATACGTTCTTCCTAACTTGGAGATTTCGGGGACGAAATCCTTAAAGGAGGGGAGAATGTAACAACCCGAAATTTAACAACGTGTTAAATTCAAGAATCAAGGCAGAACTAAAATATAAAATCTGAATCAGGAGAAACGGGCTATGCCATTGCGTTCGTCTCGGAAAAATACGCGAAATAGAGTCCGAGTTTTCGAAAATCGGGGTCCGTATGATCCAGTTATGGCTCGTCAAAGTTTTCAGAAAAATTCAAGTTCAAAAACAGTTCAAATTTGAATTCAGAAATTCAAAATTCAGCCAAGCAGGGCAGGCGGGAAAATTCCCGCCACCCCCAAGTCGACTGGGGTGTCGACTTGGGAGTCGACACACCCCAGGTGGTGTCGACTGCCCAGTCGACACCCCTGTCGACTTGGGTGGTCGGCCAGTTTGGCCTGGGTGCACCTGACTTGTTTCTCAAGACATGATTGGAGGCTTGTGACGGATTTTGAGGGTTCAGATCTATCCTAGGGTTAATCTAAGGGCCTAAACTACTCCTAATCTCTATAAAAAGACCCCTAAGCCTACCCTAAACCCTCACAAATCACTCATGCCACGAAGTGCCGCCCAAATGCCAAGTGATCATGGCCTCCATCTTCAACTCCAAGAGACTATGCATTCAAATCAGATCCAAATCAAAAGATGCAAGCTTGCTACATCAAATCGAGGGTGGATCAACGTTGCTATGCAAACTTCATGACGATTCTTCCACAAAGGAGCCACCTTTCTTCATCAAGACGATTCATGCCCCTAGCCCTCTTGCCACGCTATGTAAGTTCTAGTTACTTGTAGATTCTAACGGTGGTTCTAATGTGACATGGGATAAAATGCGAGGAAACATAAGTATGCTAGCTTATGTGAACCTAAATTTGCCCCTTTTCTATGATCTATGACCTTGGGCTAGGTTGTAGCGACTTAATCATGTCACTCATGTTATGTTTAACCTAGTATATCTTGCAAGTTTGAATCTTTATCTATGAAATGTTAGCATGAACCTTTGGGAACCACTTGACTTGTGAAACATGGGCAAAGACTTGACTTTGGAGCTTATGCATGTTTGTGGCCAAATTACCTTATAATGTTATGCATGTTTGTGGCCAAATTACCTTAGAATGCTATGCATGTTTGTGGCCAAATTCACTTATGATACTATGCATATTTGTGGCCAAATTCCCTTATGACACTATGCATGTTTGTGGCCAAATTCCCTTATGACACTATGCATGTTTGTGGCCAAATTCCCTCATGAAACTATGCATGCTTGTGGCCAAATTCCCTTATGATACTATGCATGTTTGTGGCCAAATCCCCTTATGATACTATGCATGTTTGTGGCCAATATGTTGGCATAATACCCTATTATGTGACTCGCTTCCACTTGGGTTGGAAATACGTTGGGTAGCTTAGGAAAAACGTGGGTATGACATGAAAAACTTGACATGGGGTTTACATGAGAACATGACATTCATGATACATTTAAATATGGTCATGACACGTGGGGAAAACATGGAACTTGAACTAGACATGGGTGGGTTGTAAGTGTAATAAGACACTAGACCAAACATGAAAGTGGCCAACTCGAGGTTGGGTTGAGTTTGTAGCATAAATCTACCTGGACCCGCCCGGCTTAACTAGTGGCTACAAACAATAGGACCCAATGTGGGTAGTTGGTCATATAGCACCTAGAACCCGAGGTTAGACTAGGTTGTGGTGTAAATCTACCCGGACCCGCCCGACTTAACTAGTAACCACAACAAAGTCTAATGTGAGAGGTTGGGGTGCATTAATCTAATTAATGACACATGAAAAGGTTAAGTAATTTTGATTAATGACACTTAACCGATATGACACGAATGGGTAGGTTAAGTTAAACCGGACTTGGTTCCTTAATGACACTTAACCATATAAGACAATTAGGGGATGGGGTTTTACACTTAACTAATCCGACACAGTAAATTAGATGGGGTTAAGTAACCTACACTTAACTAATCTAAACACGGTAATTAGATGGGGTTAAGTAATCCATACTTAACTAATCTAACACGGCAAATTCGATGGGGTTAAGTAATTTACACTTAACTAATCCGACTTGGTAATTAGATGGGGTTAAGTAACTTAGACTTAACTAATCTAAACACGGTAATTAGATGGGGTTAAGTAACCTTCACTTAACTAATCTACGCACGGTAATTCGATGGGGTTAAGTTAAACAGTTAAACACTTAACCAATCTAAACTTGGTAATTCAATGAGGTTACGTAACTAATACTTAACCAACTTAACATGATAAATCTAATGGGGTTAAGTAACTTATACTTAACCAATTATACATGATGATTTGATGAGGTCAAGTAACCTATACTTAACCAATCTAATATGCGGACCTGATAGGGTTAAGTCACAAGACCTTTTAAATATACTTAACCATTGTAATACGATTAGTGGATGGGGTTAAGCTAACCCATACTTAACCAATCCGACTCGATAATCTGATGGGATTAAGATAATCTATGCTTAATCAATCTAACACGATAATCTGATAGGGTTAAGACAAATAAATACTTAACCAATTTGACTTGATAGGGTTAAGTCATGAGCTTCTTGGTACACTTAACCAACTTGTAGGGCTAAGCCTTGAACTTGAGTACTTAGCCAATCTTGACATGATTCGTGGGTGGGTTAAGTCATGAACTTGAATGACAATACTTAACCCATTAGACAAAACCCTAGCTCAGGGGACTAGGTTGAAAATCGTAGTTAACAAGGATAGTGGGAAGAGAAGCTAAGTGGTAAACCTTAGTTAAGGATAACTAAGCAATAATTCTTAGCCAAGGACATGGGACTAGTTCATAAATAGATGAGTAACCTGATACGGTAAGTCATCGCTTAGTATACGAGTAGGAGCAACTTATCTGACTTGGATAAAAAGATCCAGCAAACTGGGTGACGAAGCGGTAGCTTCGGGGGACGTGAGGGTACTCTTGGTATCCCTCTGTGAGGTGGCAGGTGGTCCATGAAACCCGGCCTCACAGAGGTTAAGGTCTGCGGTAGAAGAGCCAAGAGTATGCCTTGGTTGCTATGCGAGCGACCTAAAGACTGGGATGGATTAGCGTGGAGTCGACGATACTTGTTTTTGC
Source organism: Allium sativum (assembly GCA_030737875.1). Classification (NCBI taxonomy): domain Eukaryota; kingdom Viridiplantae; phylum Streptophyta; class Magnoliopsida; order Asparagales; family Amaryllidaceae; genus Allium; species Allium sativum. Next base: position 231,299,879 of record CM060910.1, on the reverse strand, counting down.
CCTGGATAGCACGTCGCCGACTACCTACCATCTTTAGTCAATCGCGTACGAACGGAAAGGCAGAGAACTCCCAACAGACCATGTTCTTGCTATCGAGTCATGGGTGAGGTTGGCCCATAGGAAAGTGGGGCTATAGTGGGGCTGGGATGTAGTTCTCATACATGATTTTTCTTGGATTGCCTTTCAGTAGTAGAGGGAGGGGTCACGTGGGACCATAGCCACGGATACAAAAATAGACCTTGATATCTGCATCAGCAGATGACTTAAAGCTCCCGACCGAGTTCCGTATTTCTTGATTTGCCCTGGCACGAAACTCGGGTGGCACATTGGGATACATGTGCGTTTAGACATGGAAAACGATTCACGATACATACGTGGGATAAAGAGCGCGGTTGACGGGTGGCATAATCCCTAGTGGCCCTAGGTGGCTTGAACCCAAACCGAGACACGGAAACGTTCACTAGGTAGCATAATCCCTAGTGGTCCTAGGTGGCATAAATCCTAAGTGAACACGTGATAGTTCATGGTAAGAAAACATAACCAGATCAAGGGTAGCAGTCCAAAATAACCTCAGGGATAAAACGTTTACATGGGAAAGCCCGTATGGCCTATGGCAAAGGACTGAACTTATACATGGAAAGAAACATACGAGTGCGGAAAACCTACATATGCTATATATTAGGTTGACATGGACCGTTACATGACGTTGGACAAGGGACATTCATAGTTAACACATGACGCGGGTTGGGATACTAGCACGAGAGGTGCAGAGCAAATATACATGATAAATACCTTGGGATGGTATACATGATAGATACCATGGGATGGTATACATGATAGATACCTTGGGATAGTATACTTGATAGAAACCTGACGATGTGATACCTTGATTTATCATGACACTGTAGTTTATCATGATATCATAGTTTATCTTGCTACATTAGTTCAGCCTGTTATCCTGGTTTAGTTTATCTATCGTGTAGTCATCCTTATGTTTACTTTCAGTTTATGCATGTCATGTTACCTTTACCTGTTTTTATACTGGAAGTAGATAGGACTTACCAGTCTTTATGACTGACCCCGTTTTGTTTCGCCTCTTTGTCTTCCGTTTCCCCCCCAGGTTTTCAGGGAGGAAACACTGTTATTTAGTTCGGACTTCCCCTGCTTGAAGGTCATCATGCATGGCTTGGACTTTTCATGGCTATGGCTACTTTACTATTTTACTTGGGGAATGATTTATGAAATGGTTTTATGCTTCTTTACTATTGCAAGACAGGTTTTGATGTATTCTGATGTAAAAGGCTTCAGACCTTATTTTATAAGGTAATGAAATTTGTTTTATTTCCGCTGTTTTATATATGTTCTGTCTTGTAATATTTCTGTGTATGTTTACCTCGATAATGCTTCACCAAACCTAGTGCATTCCCCTTGTGAGTGACCCTAGCGGAGGTGGGGTGTTACATTTGGTATCAGAGCAGAAGGTTACCAGACTGGGCAAAAGTTTTTAAAACCTTCTGAAAACTATTTGAGAAACCGTTTACAAAGAAGCATTTTTCAAGAAAAGTTTTTAAAGGCTATTCCCCAAAAGCCAATAGCAATATCCTTTGTTTCCTTGATTGAATCTCTTTTCCTTTCTTTCCTCCATCTGTAGTCACAGTAGTTTTAACTGCGACTAATCCTTGTCTAACTACGTGAGTGTTTTCCCCGTGCGATGGAGGAAGTTCTCGAGAGACCTGTTACCGAAGTTATAAGAAGGGATAATAAGAGCAAGGATAAAGGACACGAGCTTAAGAATAAGCAACTTGTTGGTATGGCTTGAGCCACAAAAGAAGATAAGGACAAGATCAGCGAGAGGGCAATTGTATGCTCTCATTTCTGGCGTACCTAAGAGAAATGGTACTGTTTCTGTTAAAGGCTTAGCCTTTCTTTTCTATCATCCCGTCCAGACTTTGTATTGATCATCGCATCATTTAAGTCTGCCTCGATAGTTAAGTCTCTGCACCTTAGTACTAGCATGGTAGAAGATCCCACTTTTGTCCCAAAATTCTGGTTGGAGAGTCGGTCCATTTATTCATGACTTGTTTGGAATTGAGAGTGTAAATGTCAAGTGTTGAGATTAGAAGCAATGCTTCTATTGTTGAGCTATGGATGGACTCTAGGGAGGAAGTGGTTATCCAGTAAGGGATGCCATTCTCGGTTTTGAAAGGAGGGTAGTCAAGCTCATGACTAGGTTGTGGTGTAAAACTACCCGGACCCGCCCGGCTTAACTAGTAACCACAACAAGGTCTAATGTGAGAGGTTGGGAGTGCATTAATTTAATAAATGACACATGATAAGGTTAAGTAAATCTGACTAATGACACTTAACCGATAAGACATGAATGGGTAGGTTAAGTGAAACCGGACCTGATTTCTTAATGACACTTAACCATAAAATATAGTTAGGGGATGAGGTTAAGCTAATCCATACTTAACTAATCCGACTCGGTAATTAGATGGAGTAAAGTTAACCTAGACTTAACTAATCTAAACACGGTAATTAGATGGAGTTAAGTTAACCTAGACTTAACTAATCTAAACACGGTAATTTAATGAGGTTAAGTAACTTATACTTAACCAATTTGACTTGATAATTGAATTGGGTTAAGTCATGAGCTTCTTGGTATACTAAACCAACTTGTAGGTCTAAGCCTTGAGCTTAAATACTTAGCCAATCTTGACATGATTCGTAGGCAGTTTAAGTCATGAACTGGAAGGACAACACTTAACCCCTTAGACAAAACCCTAGTTCAGGGGACTAGGTAGAAAATCGTAGTTAACAAGGATAACGAAAAAGGGAACTAAGTGATAAACCTTAGTTTAGGATAACTAAGTAATAATTCTTAGTCAAGGGATTTGGACCAATTCACAGATAGATGAGTAACCCGATACGGTAGGTCATCGCTTAAACACACGAGGAGGAGCAAATTATCTGACTTAGATAAAGGCTCCAACGAACTGGGTGACGAAGCAGTAGCTTCGGGGGACGTGAGGTTACTCTTGGTATCCCTCTATGAGGTTGTAGATGATCCGCCTGGGCTCACAAAGGTTAAGGTCTGCGGTAGAAGAACCAAGAGTATGCCTTGGTTGCTGTGCGAGCAACCTAAAGACGGGGATGGATTAGCGTGGAGTCGACGATACTTGATTTTTGCCATGGATAGCGCGTTGTCGACTACCTACCATCTTTAGTCAATCGTGTACGTACGGAAAGGCAGAGAACTCCCAACAGACCATATACTTGCTATCGAGTTATGGGTGAGGTTGGCCAATAGGAAAGTGGGGCTATAGTGGGGCCGAGATGTAGTTCTCATACATGATTTTTCTTGGATTGCCTTTCAGTAGTTGAGGGAGGGGTCATGTGGGACCATAGCCACGGATACAAAAACAGACCTTGATATATGCATCGGCAGATGACTTAAAGCTCCCGATCGAGTTCCGTATTTCTTGATTTGCCCTAGCACGGAACTCGGATGACACATTGAGATACATGTGCGTCTAGACATGGAAAACGATTCACGATACATACGTGGGATAAAGGGCGTGGTTGACGGGTGGCATAATCCCTAGCGGCCCTAGGTGGCTTGAACCCAAATCGAGACACGGAAACGTTCATTAGGTAGCATAATCCCTAGTGGTCCTAGGTGGCATAAATCCTAAGTGAACACGCGATAGTTCATGGTAAGAAAACATAACCAGATCAAGGGTAGCAGTCCAAAACAACTTCAAGGATAAAATGGTACTACGTTGAGGTGGTATAGATTTACGTGGGAAAGCCCGTACGGCCTACGGCAAAGGACTGAATTTATACATGGAAAGAAACATACGAGTTGGGAAAACCTACATATGCTATATATTAGGTTGACATGGACCGTTACATGACATTGGGCAAGGGACATTCATAGTTAACACATGACGCGGGTTGGGATACTAGTACGAGAGGTGCAGAGCAAATATACATGATAAATACCTTGGGATGTTATACACGATAGATACCGTGGGATGTTATACATGATAGATACCTTGGGATAGTATACTTGATAGAAACCTGACGATGTGATACCTTGATTTATCTTTACACCGTAGTTTATCATGATACCTTAGTTCATCTTGTTACAGTAGTTCATCCAGTTATCTTGGTTTAGCTTATCTATCTTGTCGTCATCCTTATGTTTACTTTTAGTTTATGCATGTCATGTTACCTTTACCTGTTTTTATACTGGAAGTAGATAGGACTTACCAGTCTTTATGACTGACCCCGTTTTGTTTCGCCTCTTTGTCTTCCGTTCCCCCCCAGGTTTTCAGGGAGGAAACACTGTTATTTATTTCGGACTTCCTCTGCTTGAAGGTCATCATGCATGGCTTGGACTTTTCTTGGCTATGGCTACCTTACTGTTTTACTTGGGGAATAATTTATGAAATGGTTTATGCTTCTTTACTATTGCAAGACAGGTTTTGATGTATTCTGATGTAAAAGGCTTTTGACCTTACTATTTTATAAGGTAATGAAATTTGCTTTACTTCCGCTGTTTTATATGTTCTATCTTGTAATATTTCTGTGCATGTTTACCTCGATAATGCTTCACCAAACCTAGTGCATTCCCTATGTGAATGACCCTAGCGGAGGTGGGGTGTTACAATTAATTGGATCTTTATTTTAAAGATTTATAAGTTTGCAAATTTAAGAAAGATTATACTCTTTTAATTTAATGTTAATTAAAATAATATTAAATGATCTTTGACTAAAGATGGGTTTTAAAAGAAAATGCTAAGTATAAAGAGTTAATGGATCTTTGTTAAAGATTAACAAATGATTATTTAGGATATGCGGCTTAATTATCCTTGATTTAAAAATATATGTTTTAAAAAGACGAATTTATGGAATTCATCTTTTGGAATTTGAATTTATAAGGAACCCTGGTTAACATTAATGAATCTTGGTTCAACGATTTCAAGGATTAAAGTTTTTGGATTAAAAAGTTTAAGAATTGAGTTAAAAACCATTGTAAGATAATGATAAATCCTTAATGAATGATTTGGTATTAAAGATTAGAGGAAAATATTTGGTCTAAGAATATTTGACTACTAAGTCAAAGTGAAAGAGATTTAATTAGAATTCTGTACAAGTCTATAGTGTTTTAAAATCACATTCATTATTCGTAAGACCGGGATTCTGAAAACCATTTCGATCAATGATACGTCGAAATGGAGCAAATAAAGGCATTGAAGAGGATGGTTGAAGACCAGGAATCTTCACATCAAAAGGGCTGTCCGCTAAACATCTCAAGTGGATAGCTTCCATCTCGAAATTAATTATATTATAGCAGTAGTCTGGATATATTTGGAGAATTTACGGATTTGCAAAGGCTTTTCTCCTTTATTGGAGGAGGAATAAAGTGCATTCAGTTTCATTCAGTCGCAGAATGAACTTGTATGGATGTGTATCTGACATTGTATTTTGTAATATATTGATTGATCTTTACTAAACATATTTTTATCTGGCGGTGGAGGATTTATTCATTTAGATTAACACCATTCTTTTAGACATACAAGCTCAAAGGTGATATGATTAGCAATCATCTATTGTATGTTATGAAATGCCAATGTGACATGCTGTAATGATCCGTATTTTAGCCATTTAATTCTGAATATTTAATTTTGTTTTAAATATTTTATTTGAAATAGAAATCGTTTTTTATAAGGAATTTATTTAATTAAATGATGTTAGAACGTGTTAATTATAATATAATTATAATCGAGCTCGTAATGTTACGGTAGTTCGTAATATTACATTTTCAACTTCAATTGAATATACATGATTCGTTTTAAGTCAGATTTCTTTGAAATAAGAAACGTTTGAATCTATTATACTGTATCTTTCTAATGGAAGTGAAAAATTGAGATTTCGTCTTATAGATTATAAGTTATGTCCAAATCAAATTTTCAGAAAGTCATTGTGGAGTCGTGTATAAGCCATAAAGGTTTATTTAATATAATTAAATATTCGTTTCAAATTTGGATAAGATTTTTGAGACGTAGTTATAATTTAATTTATAGAATTTTTGTGCAATTTTTATTTTGAATAAGCAATTTTTTATTTGAAGTATTTTACACCTTATATTAGCGTTTTGGGATATCACAATATAAGTTAACTTGTCTATATTATTATATTTTTGGGATCACGACACATCGCTTGACACGATAGTATTTTTTTTATAGCAGTGCATAAGTGAATGAAATTCTATGTAGCGTGGTACACTAATCTTTACATACTAAATAAAATAAATGGGTTGGATCTCTGGATAGCCACACAGTTCCTTCCAACAGAAGCCATTCTAAATCTTCTGCATGAAGCCAAATTCTTCCTTATTATATATCCAAATCTCTTCCATTTCCCATTTCTTACTTTCCCAATTAAATTTCTCCATTCGCAGAAACCAACGCAAGTTTCAAAATCAATTAAAATTCATACAAACCTCCTAAATTCTCGAAACATATATAATTAGACTCCTGGAGAGATGCTCTTCGATCTCCTGTCCATGTCGCAACATGCGGTGCGTTTCTGGAATGCTCAAAATTTTTGTAGTAGCACTAAGGTTGAGAATTGAGATGTATTGAAGCATCAGTGTATGTTTGTGATGTAGTATTTGGGTGAGACTAACAGTAGTACTATCGGTTGATGTGAAAATGGGACACACTAAACTACTAGCTGCACGTTTCTGCATGGAGGTCTGCTTCCTTCTGCATGTTGCGAGCTTGATGTAATGGTATATGAGAAGGACAAGAAGGGGAGGGGAAGGTAATGGAGGTGTCTGTTTGTGGTTTTATTGGGTGTCGAGGTCGGTAGGAAGAAGAAGGGGTGGTCGGATAGGGCATTATAGTGGAGGAGTTAGTGATGTTTATTTTGGCGAAGCATGTTTAAAGCTGTAGGTCCGAACTAAAATCAGAGAGGAAGTTTAAATTTTGCGAAGTGGGGATTTGTATGTTGCGAAGTGGTTTGATGGGTGGTTTTGTGTCAGTGGGTGACATGCGCTGTGGGTTAAGGGAAAAGGAGATTGGTTAAGCCAGTTGTGAATTTTGTACTAAAACAAGAGAGAGGAAGTGTTAAGGAATAAAATGGCGATTTTAGATTGTTGAATCATGAAGAGGACATGGAGATGTGGGGGAAGTTGTAGCGGCCATGGCATTGGTTTGAAGGAGCAAGCGTCGAATAGAGAAAGAAAATATATTAGGCATGGGAATTTGGGGATCAGAAGAACAATAACATGGTAAATAGAAATAATGATGGTGCTAGGCTATGTAATGGGCAGTGTGGCATTGAAAAAGAACCATGCGTGATGAAGGTATGGAATTCATTTGAACGGAAGAGCTGAAGAGGAAAACAGCTTGCGTCCCTGATTGGTTAAAGTAATTTACATTTTATTTAAAAATTAATTAAATTAATATTATAATTAAGGAATAAGTTATATTGTTTAAATCGTAGATAATTATAATTGGTAACTTGGTCACATGTTAACAGAATTGGGCGAAACTGGTCACATTAGAATCGTAGCAAAGAAATCTACGTTATGGAACTATTGCAGCTGAAAGCAAAGCTTTTGGAAGCATTAAAGTCAAACGTCTATTTAATTTTAAATGAAACCAAGCAGAACCATCAATTACGAACCAATATGAGTAAACTCACTAACTCTAGCTCATTTATATTTTTATATAAATAAGTTTTAAATTTTTATATAATAATTTTATATTGTGTGATGGTTGTTTGGATGAAGGGTTGATAAAATTGGTTGAAATGATTGAGTAGTTATATATATTTTATCATCGGTTGAATATTGATTCTGTTTACTATAATATCTTATATTTAAGTGAAATTGGTGGTATCTATGTTGATTAATGTCTATGGATGCACGGAAAACAGGTTGGAGGGATCCAACTGGATTCCTCAATAATTATATTGTTGTTTTTCATATACTGCGTCATATGATGTGATATATATTTTGTGATTGATTATATTGGATTTGAATATCATTGGCCCTAGAATTTTGGTACTTAAATACCGTAAATATTTTAGAATGTAGAAAAGGAATTTGAGATTTTAAAAAAATTTGCAAAATAGAAGTTAAATTTCAAATGGACTGTAAATAAAACTTGTTTAAGTGGATTAAACAAGAAGTTGATTATAACGATGTTTATAAATTAAATAAAATCTTTATCATAGGATAAATTAAAATATAAATTCAAATTGATTTATATAAGAAAATTGGAAATTGGTGTTGACACCAAAACCTGAAATGGGATTAAAACCTAGTAGTTATAAAAGAAATTTAAGGCGGGAAAAATGAATTCAAATGGAAATGTGAATGAGAATGGAAAATCATTTAAAAAGGAAACGATGGATTTTATTCCAAAGTTTGAAATATAAAATAAATTGAGATAAATCCAAGGGATTTATATTAAGAATTCAACTATATCGAATATTATTAAAAGGATTTATTTCAGGAAAGATATTTTAGCTCTGTCTAGTGTGAATCTATAAATTAGATGAAATATGTTAAGAAACTAATATTTCAATATTTATAGCTATGTAAATATGATTTATATTTTTGAGATAATTTAATATTACTTTAAATTAAGTTTATTAAACGAGAAGGGAATTATAGAAATCAAATAAAATTGATTTCAAAAGTTATAAAATGCAAAATTAGTAAATACATTTTGAAAAGGGGAATTTGAATTGTTGGATATAGATAGAAAGTGGTTAGTTGCCGTTTTATAAATGGAATTTTTAAAAATGTTGTGAATTTACAAAGTAACTAGATTTGAATCTGAAATAATCAAGATGATTTGATAAACGATCCTAGATTCCTATTAAGGAATAATATTCATATTTGAAAATGAATAACGATTTCAAAGTAAATGTCCTGTAAAAAGAATAATTATAAGATAATTTGAGTTAAACTGAAATGGTAGATTTACTTCGAAGTTCGAAATATTAATCTAATATAAAATATTCGAAAGAGAATTGTTTATTGGGATTCGATTCTATCGAATTCAGGAATGTACTTTTTTACTTTCCATTATAATCAAGATTTAATTATTTAATTATTTGTTATTTATTTAATTATCTATTCAAATTAATGAATATAAGTTATATTTTTAAATTAAATATTTCGGAAGTAAGGATTGTAACACTATCGAATCTGAGAATCGTGAAGATGATGTATGTTTGAAGTTGCGAGCTTTGACTATTTCGAAGTTGAGAATGTTGTTCAGTTAAGGTCTAAGTGGTAGTTATACCCCAACTTGATTGACTTCATTATTGACTGAGGAATAGTTAAGGTTCAGTAACAAGATTGGTTAGTGATACGATTAACGAATGATTAACGAGTTAAATATAGTAACGATGTTTTATATAACATCTGTTCAATCCAATAGAAAGAATTTGGAAATGTTTTCTAAATGTAATCAGAAAGCTTATCTAATCATAAAATATGGACTGTTGTGGAAAATATAGAAATTAAGAAATGGAATTGGAAATGTTTTCCAATATTAAAACATATATTTCTAAATATAGAAATAAGAAATGTGCAGTGACGGAAGTGTTTTTTTCCGACGTTAATATCGTATATTTCCTAGGATATAGGGAATAAATAGTTTATATAATTTGGAAATGTTTTCCAAGAATATAAGAGACCGAACGAGTTTTATGAAATATCTCGGAAAAGATAAGTAACTGAGAAATTGGAAAATGGTAGATTAATAAGAAATAATTTGTAGTGGCCAATGTTGTTTGATGGTTGATCGATAGAATTTATGTTTGGAAATAGGACCATTGATTGTATGGATGTTCCTTTGATAGTTAAATCACCGACTATCAAAATTTTGGTTTATTTTATACCTCCGTTGTTAATACGGAGAGACCGGGATCAGATCTATTATCTGAAAACCACTCTGTATGGGAGTAGGCATTACGAATCAATTTATGCTGAAGATGATTGAAGACGGAGTAAAGTGCAAGGGTTGTTTTGTTAATTCTAGGTAGAAATTGCCTAAGATGGATTAATAAAACGGTGACTTCGGTTTGTCCAGTTCCAGGACAATGTATATGGATGAATGTCTGATAAAGTATTTCTAGATGGTCACATACATTGATTTCTTCAAATATACTAAGTATGGTGGTGGGGAATTTATTCTCTAGCTTAACACCCAGAGTGTATTTGTGGATGTCAATTAGTGATTTGACTGATCTGACGATGTGGCATTCAAAGTAAATAGTGGCAAGATGTTCTAAAAGATAATCGTGACCTCAAGCCTCATCAACCTGGAAATGACAGAAATCGGGTAGGCAGCATGACCAAGTGGATCATTCCCATTAGGGTTATTATCACATGATCTAGATATTTATTTACTTCTTATTCCTCTGCTTCTGTATGCTTTTGGATTACGATTGCTGATCACAACCGTGGGTGATAATATGCTCAGCACACTCAAGTTAAATGAGTGACCAGTCATGTGTTGTCGGGTTGCAAGATGTTCTTGTTGAACCCCAGTGTATCCCCTCTAGAGTACACTGATCAGAAGGTGGTCCCACACCTAGTCATGTTGGAAATCCAATCTCCAATGAGCACCTTGCGTTTTTTGATTTTATATTATATATGGAGCGTGAGATGCAAGCGTTCCGCTATATTTCTATTTATTAATGTGGACACTATTATAATATCACCGGATTTGATATCAAAAATATTTTGGGTTATCGTAAGGTTAAAACCATCTGTGTTTATATGTGGATCGGTCTTACGATTATCTTTTCTTTTGAAAGAATTTTTGAAAGTTAAACCAATGGTTGGAGTTTACTCACACCAGTCCCATAACCGACCCAGAGTTTATTTTGTTTTGTTTTACCCTAAACTCTTAGGTGCCCAAATTTGTATGGGCAATCAAGTAGTCGGGAGTTTAAAAATTCAATTGGAGGATCCTGAAGCAGGAGGCTTCATCTATTAGCTATAGACTATCATATTTTCCGTTGTGTACTATGTTGTATCTGGAAACAAGTGTCGATAACTGTTCCAGGAATAACTATATTGCTCTGATGATGGTATGTATATACAATTACTGATTTGTATTTCAAAAGTTATGTTATTTAATATATTTTGTTCGTTTCACTGTGATATTTGTGTTCTTCGTTTTCTTCTATTCTAACTTTTCTTTCTTTCTATTCTTCACCCTCTAACTTCTTTCTATTAATGATTCGTATTTCTGTACAATTTGAGTTGGATGTGTGGTGTAATTAGTGAACTCCAATGGTACGATAATTCGGGCCATTACACATGCGAAGTGTTAAGAGCTGCATATGATCAAAGCATGGCTTAGTTAAGTGTAGCTTCGTGTTTGATGAGACCTCAAGCCTTACAATCCGGTAATGACCAAAAACCTGATTATCATAGCAAGGCTATGTGGGTCACTCCCATTAGGGTATGGTCATTCCTTTCTAGATAAAAATCATACAATGGTATAGAGCACAGGTATTTACTTATGTGGGAAATTGTACTTTATATGGATGATGGGTGAAGAGCTCTCAGAAAAGGTTAGTTATGTTTGGAGAATGTCATGTTCGTGCTGCCATCTAACGGGTTAGCATGTAGAGATGGTCTGGTTTTGTGTAGCGGAGAAAGCATGAGTTGTTTTCTCACAGGTGCATCTTTCTAGAAGTGTTCCTATTGGTTGAAGAAGATCCTTTTCCTTGGTCATTGTTGGCGTCCAATTTCCAATATAAGCCTTTACGTTTTTGTTTGTCTAGGCATTAGCCGTCAACATAATATAATGATACCTATGCTGGCTAAGATTAATATACATTTATTTGTGGAAGGTTTTCGACACTATGCACGAATAATAATAGCAATGATTTTTCGTATCAAAGGCATTTTTGGTTGTCATAAGGATAAAACTTGCTTAAACAATGCGCGTGATTTATGTGTGTGGTGCAAGGCCTTATGTTAGCTTCATTTTCCAAAAAACATGTACTATTTTATGCACTAATTTCATGAATTACCTCTTTTTAAAGGAAATCCGTTTTAAGTTCTCACACCAGTCCCATGACCGACCTGGAGTTTATTGTTCTTCCACATAAACTCTAGGTGCTCTTAATTTTTCGATATGGGCAGCCTAGTAGTTAAGGTTTGCAGATAGTCTTGGAGTCATCTTTTAGATCATGTGCCGGAATAAGGCTAAAGTTGTATTTGGTGCATTTTGGATTGTTCCGCTGAACCGTAGTATTTTCCGCTGTGTAATTGATGTACTCTAATATATCTTTATAACTCTGGTGTAAAATTATTGTTATATCAATAATATTACATTTCATTTTTGTTTTAACCGCAGATGACATGGACTCCAATATCTGAATCTCTGACATTTTTTTGGCATAGCCGACTAGTTTCTATAGTTGTCTGTAACACTTTTTTTTATTATAACCAATAATAAAAATACAGTATAGTAAGGTGATTGTGGTTACAATCAACTTATTTGGTTTTTAAGGTGGACCGTCCACCGCTTACAGAGTTTATAGTGTTCCGTCTACTCTACCTATCAGGCTTACAACATTGGAGCTAGCTAAATTACTAGACTACAAATTCATTAGTACTCCATGCAGGCAAACAGAACATTACATTGTTACGAAATTTCATATTACAAACTGCAGTGATTTACATATGGATACACAAAATATACAGTACAGAACTGCTCGGCTAAAAGAAAAAGTATCCATCATACGACATGCCAAGACCACTATTGTACAGTGCAGGAAACCCACTATGGAGAACTGTAGCCAGGCTGGATCCTCGATTCCACCCTAAAGCAGCAGAGACGAGCAACAATTTCAAGGGTAAAATACATAACAACCATATTGGAAGGGCAAGGGAGAGGAAGGAGGCGGTAAAGGCACCCTAGAATTACATAAAAAATGAGAGCATCACGCTTCACCTGCTTCACTGAACTGCAATGACAAACAAAGGCCAGAGCACCACTCCACGCACACCAAACATAAACCAAAAGGCAAGCTGCCAATCAAAAAAAAAAACAAGCCATGCAAGCTCGAAAAACATCCAGTCATGCATAAACATCAACATAAGAACATCAACAGTGGTCAGTGCTAGGCATCTCGTATATTGCTTATGTTCAATGATGATGACACAACCGAACGTGAACCAAACTACATGACCACTACCTACAATAAACATAACAAGCAGTTCACCATTTACATGGGATGTTACGATAACCAGATCAACAAAAAACTACCAATCACCTCATCAATAATAACAAACCCATAGCACAATTTCGGGATCTAAATTACCAACAAGACTAAAGCCAGATGAACATTGAATACTCAAAAAATTAAAACGTACCATCATAATCATAAATTAGGAAATGCGAAACATCTCAACCTCATGAGAGTTGCTGCAGATCTAGAAACCTCTGTGTTAGTGACAGCCTTTCCAAACACTGTAGAAACTAGTTGAAGGTCTTGCCAAAGACAAGAGATTGCCTGAAGTTTCTGTAGTAGAGAGGAAAGGGGGAACCCAAAATCAACAATGGGAAAGAGATTTATGAGGATATAAGGCAAAGCAAACAGGAGAAATTGCTGCTCAGAACCATTTCATAGCGGAAAAGCTTAGATCTGAGGAGATAAAAGGTTGATTGAGTGGCAACCACGCATCACGAAAGTAGGGAAAGGGGAAGAGTGGAATAGTAAAAAAAGATGAAGAGGAAAAAGTGTTGGGCACGAAAAGGTGAAGAAAAAAAGGAAAGAATTGCGTTCCCTATCGCCATTAACAGTGCCCCTCAACCAATCAAGCTTTTTTTGTGCCCCTCAATCTTTGACATTTGAATACTAATAAGTATTAAGTGTCGATTTTCGAAGGTCAAAAGTTCAAGTCATTACAGAATGGTATCAGAGAGGTATCAGAGCATTGGTATATATAAAGCTTATGGGGTATGACTCATTAGAGTTGATGGTAAAACCTCATCAGAAATAGGATTAGTAATATCCTAGGATGAGTAACTCATTAGAGATAGGGGTTAGTAATGCTGTTGAATGAGTTCGAGTGTTATATACGAGAGAACATATTTGCTAAATGAATACAATTTTGAAAGATTATATTTTGAATATAATTGAAAGGGTTTTGAAACTATATATGGTCAGTTATAACTTGTACGATTAGATGAATAATTAAGATGACTAGAAATTGAATATGGACATCTTGTGATTAGAATTTCATAGTTAGACTAAAGATGTTCATGTGTTTATTAACTAATTAGAATAATGATCCAAGTACAAAAGGGTAGAATAGTTTGAATAACCCAAAATAAAGAAAAGGAGTAGCTAAGAGTTAAGGCCTTAGTGTATTTAGGAAAATATTTAAGGGAAAGCATATTTGAAATTAAGAAATTTGGGAAGAACTTAAGTTAAACCATTTAAGTTGGAATAAAGAGTCGAAATTATTGATGATTTTGGACAGTCGATAATTTTTTTAATAAGTTTAGATAAAAGCAATTTAAATGCCTTATGTATTAAGTTAAAGTTAAAGAATTTATATGTTTGAATAATAGGCTATGGGTATTGGTATTAATACGGTATCATATGGTTATGGGCTTACGCTTGTTTTTTATCCAAATTTCGAGGATGAAATATCCTAAAGGTAAGGAGAATGCAGGAACCCAGGATTTTTGTCAATTTAAAAATTGGAATTTAAAGCAATTCTAAATGATTTTGGGGATAATAAATATAATTTGGAAATTTGGAAATTATTTAAAAATAATTACTATGAACTATTGTTAAAATCCAAATAGATTACAACACCAAAGTTACAAAGATTGTACTTCACCAATACAGTAAGAAATTAAAAGGAGCCACATTCGTAGATGCAAATAAAAAGACAATGATTTTAATAGTGGTTCGATCTTAGGAAAGATCTACGTCTACTTTGAGAGAAACTTTCATTATCACATGCATATTTACAAGGTTTGAGTATTATTTCATTACATAAATTTTCATCCTTACACACTCTATTCTTGATTTAAACAAAAAGCCAAAAGAAGTAGAGAAATCCTCTAAGTATAGCAACTTGAGAAGTAGATCTTTGATTCACCAAGCTTTTAGGTGGATTTCCATGATTTGATGGAGAATTCCATGTTTAATCTTCAATTGGAGAAGTTAGGAGAGGAAGAAATCACTTAGAATTGCTTACGAAATAGTTGGACAACCCTTCAGGGTCATAAAATTAGGTCCTTGTTAATGAGGGTTTCATTCCCTATTTATAGGAGTGAGGAGGAGCCAAAATATAGTATACAGGCCACCGGTCGGTCTAGAACTTATTTACGGAGAATGCCACTGGCTAGCTGTACCCAGTTGTCAATCAGCTGCCAACAGGACCGATCGGTCTAAATTGGAACCGACCGATCAGTATTGTTTCCTTTTCTTTCCTGGAACTGACCAACCCTGGCTGTTGTGATACGACTGATCGACTATACTATGTCCTGACCGATTGGTATGATGGGATTTGACCAAAGTCAGTTGCTCTTGGTGTGACCGATCGGTTCGATTACATTATATTATTGCTAGTTAATCGTTCTAGTACTTCAGAACAAGACCGATGGGTCTTGTACCTCCCTGGACGATCGGTATGGTGATAATTGATCATGGTATGTAACCTTAGGACCAACCGATCGGTACTTATACTTCATACTGATCGATTGTGCTGAATACAAATTGAACTGAGGGACTTTAAAGAGGACACTGACCAATCGGTGTCCACGCTTTAGACCGCTCGGTTGTAGATTGAACCAAAGAACTACTGATCTTTCCTTGTGTCTCGATTTATCAATGTGTTTGAGTTTTGAGGTGTAAACATTTGCCCCTCGGAGTTTATAATTTTTTGTTTTTGAAAATTGCGAGCCTCTAAATGAACGTTTTTATCACATAATTGATAGGTCGTTCACATGGACTTTACTTCGGGTTAGCATGCACAATCGTTCATAATAGCTAACGGAATGACCGGTCGGTGAGTTAAATTTGCTTGGTAGGTGACCGATCGGTTAGATGTAGCTGGGTTCCAAAGACCGACCTACCTGACTGTTGTCTTTAATTGCACCCCTGTCCTTTCTTCTTCCATTCACTTTACTTTTCCCTAGACCGATCAAACATTCCCACTAATGGCGGTTCACTGCGATTCGACACTGATTCGATCAGCCCTAATTCCGATTTGACCACTGCGAATCAAAACCAATCAGAAAGCCTTCAACTCTGATTCGATCATTGCGATTTAGCACTGGTCAAAGAACCTCCAATTTCAGTTCGACTAGCTCCAACAAACTCGAATTAAGTCCAGGTATTACACTGAAACTCCATGCACATGTGTAGATGTTAGATTTGGATTGAATTCGAATGGAATTGGATTTGGTTTGTGATGAGTTTCAAGTCGAATCGTCTTTGGATTTTTAGGGTTTCGAATTTTAGTTTTGGGATGATGTGAATTGGGATTATGCTTGATTGTAATAAGGTTGCGGTTGTGTATGGGGTTTTGTTGCACATTGTTCATTTAAAAACCCAATTTCCATTATACGCACACAAGGTGTTTGTGAAAATGCTCAGGCTGGAAATTCTTAACTCTGCATGCTTTTTCTTTTGTTGTTGTGAATCCATCTGTAACCAACTTGAATGTAATCTTTCACCTTTAAATTGTGAGTCTCACGTTGACAATGCTTGCGTGTATTGCTTTTGTCTTTGGGATTGTGCACGATTTTGCATGTTGGTGAAGTACGATGACTTTTTGCATATGTGTTGAACATTGTTCGATCATATTGTTTGTGCTTGGGTTGGTCACGCTTGCATTTGATCATGGTTTAGAAGTAGTTGTGCATTTCAGAAATGCACCAGGACCGATCAACTATCGCCATCCTTTTGGAGAATTAACTGTATTTCTTGATTGGTTTTGGATACCGATCGGTCGACTTATGGAAGATTGGAGATACCGGTCGATTTGTACTGAACACCGATCGGTTAGTTCCAATCCTCTAGGGGTTAATGGTACCAGTCAGCTCATCCTAGGCACTGATCGGTATTGTAATTCTCCGGAGGATTGAGAGTACCGATCGGTCAGTTTTGAACACCAGCACTGATCGGTCAGTTCCAATCCTTTAGAAGGTGGATAGTACTAATCGGCCTGTGTTCAGCTGCGATCGTCCCCTTATGTTTCATGCCTTTTTCACAACTTTCCGTAATCGATAACTTGAGTGTAACCTCCTTTTATTGTCACCTGTCACAAGACATCTGAATATTTCGGGCCATTATACTCTACCACTGACTGCCCGTGTCAGTAACAAGTCAGTTAAATATTTTAGAGAGTTCATACATAGCATTTTACCACCTATATTTGAACGATATGTTTGCGCTGAAGTGCTTCAAAGACCATTTCTAGTTTGGTTATGCACTTCTCGCACAAATTTAAACATTCATGTATAAGTTCGTATTAAAATTTGAGATCGATTAATCAGTCGTAGATTTCAAACCCTACTTTCATGTTGCTACATATAACATCTCTTATTTGGAAAAAGTACACTTATCTGTGTAGAAATGATAACCCGAAAACAAATGCGTGAACAGCCTGGGGAAACATCTGGGCCTACTCAAGTTGGAACTTCTGCCCAGACTGTAATGGTTGACGCCCCTGGATCTGAGATTACTTAAGAATTCCCTATGCCAAAACTTCTTACCATAGCGCATAATGAAACGAAATCGATGAAACTTTCCGAGCGGGCATATAAGAGCTTATGTGCTCTGTTTAGGATTTCAGAGGATGATGCTAAACTTCTAGAGGATAATGAATTTGCTGATTCCCCACCTCCAAGATTTGTTGCCATTAATCGACAGATGTTAGTGATGGGAGTTGTCCCTCCTTTCAATCCTTTCTTAGAGATGGTTCTTAAACGCATAGCCGTTGCCCCCATGTAGTTACACTGAACGGTTATGCCATTTTAATCGACTTATATGTGCTTTTTATGAGGGTTAAGCAACATCTGCCCACTTCCCAAGAGATTTGTTTTCTGTATGCCTTTAAAAAGAGCCTGGGGATAGTTCTATTTATGGAAGCGAGGCATTCCAAAATTATCACAGACTTATTGGACAGTATCAAAGGACTTAAAGAAAATTACTGCTTTGTTCGGTTCCCTGACAGATTCTACGGAAGATGGATGGAAGGAGGTAAAGATCTACTTGTTTGAAATCCTCCCATTTCTCTTTACGTTTAAATCTTGATCTTTACATTCTTTATCTGTTATACAGAAATCCCATCGGCTGACCCAGACGTTGCTGTGGATGAGGATTTAGTTGAGACTCTAAGAGCTGTTAACGAGAAAGAAAAAAGTAGGAAATTCTTGATCATAGAGGGGTTTCTCCGTCAATACCACCTGCTTTATCCTTCTCGTAATCTTAAATTAGATTTGACTCTTAGAGTAGAGGTTACCACGAAATCTCCTACTAAGAAAGCTTCTTTAAAGAAATACTCGATGTTGCGAGCAGTAGCAAATCGCTTATTAAACACAAATTGACCTCTATTGGAGTAGAGGAGCCTGAACATCACAAGGGCGAAAGTGAATAGGTTAAGAAAGATGATAGAGCGAGTGATGCACATGAGACTGAACATGTTGGGGAAGGTGAAGTCCCACTAGAGATCAATCCAAATACTAAAGCGATAACCGAGGACCCTCTTGTCCAAAATGTAACTAAAGAAGGTTCCACAGGTACCTTTGATAATTTAGGTGACCTTAACTCGGCTAAGTATCTTAGCCAAGTCGATACTATTTCCTAATTATTTGAGCCTCAGACCACATGAACCGAAATAATGGATGTTGCCACCACTCGGCCAGGAAAATACCTCGCATCTCTAGGAGTTTCCCTAGAACTGGTTTGTTAATGGCAACGCTTTAGAAAACACGTCTAATACGCTTAGAATTCGTTCACAGCTTTTTCAACTTGGCCCAATACTCTGTAGTTTAAGTACTTTAAATCCTCTTTATCTTGTTTCAGGTTCAGATGTGCATGGGAAAACTTAACAAATTTTAGGAAGAAAAGTAAAGCATACAATCCGAAGCATTTGTTACAATCTGACCCTTTCGCGACTACCGCATCACTCTAAACATCCTCACCCTCCCTATTCCCCTCTTCATAAATCTTCTCACAAACCATCTAACATATCAGAATCATAATTGATTGATGAGAAAAGGCGTAAGATGTGTGAGGAAGAAGATGAGGAAAGCAGAAGATGTTCTTGGCTTAGGGATGACACTCCTGATGAAGAGGATAACGTGGAGAAATGGGGGAAAAATGATTAAGGGAAAGGTGGCTCACGTAAACGCTCTCGATTGGAGAAGTTTCATATTATACCTCGTTCGGTTCCATCCTCAGGTACCCCTGGTCCTTCTACTGAAATCTTCTCAATTATTCAAAAGCCTCGCTATGAACCTGAACCAACAAACGCTCCTCTCTCCGAACGATTCCCAGGTTGGAACTTGAAAGGGATTATGTTTGATCGCGGTGCAAATCCAACTGATGCTGACAACGTAGCTGATGAAGTAGATGCTGCAATAAGGCAAACATATACCCTGCTCGACACTATTAAGAGCCAACTCAATACGAAGCTAAGTATTGTTAGGGACAGTGCTAGGAAAAATCTGCGCAGATGGAATAAATCTGGCGAGGATCTCCAAAAGCATAATGACACTTGTCTTGCTAAAATCACAGCTTGGGAGAGTGACAAGCAAAGTGGGGTGAACTCTTAGATTCTCGTGATGCTACCATCGCCTCTCTTACTAAAAGATTTGCAGAACTGGAGGGATTGGATACCGAGAATAAGAAACTCAGAGAAGAACTTGAGGCTGCTAAACAAAAGGAAAAGGAAGCTCTAACTGCCAAAAGCAATGCTGAAGCTACATTGTCTGTGGAAAAAGATTTTTCTAAGCAATATCGGGACAAAGCTTCTCAGCTTAGAGAAAACATCAATTCTTTAAAAGCTTTCAATCATATGTTGACAGCTAAGGTCGAATCTCTTGAGAAGGACAAAAGGACTGCTGAGGAAACTCTTAAACAAACTATAGACGAGGCTGATAATGACATATTTCGGTTTTATATTTTCAGTGTCATGAGCCATGGGAGTTTACACTACTTAGGGGACACTTTTCCAACTACCTTGGCACTTTTTTGGGAACGAGTACTTGAGATTAATGGCGGCGATCGTAGTGAAGACGATCTCATCAACGAACTTTTAGATGACAAGTCCAAGAAGGCTCTAGCTGAGGGAAAAGCTCAGTTGGCGTATGATAGGACGGTGCTTCCGGAGAGAAGGTTTAGAGTCCAACTAACATTGATCCTCCCATCGATCCTACAACTATCGAAGCTTCTAGTTCACAGACTCACGTGAATGTTCCTGTTACTCTAACAGAAAAAGACATAGGCTCTAAAGAGCGCACTTTTACAAAGAATGTTACAGAGGAACATGATGAAGGCGATGACGAAAACATAGACAACTGGAGAATTGAGTAGAGAGATGTCCAGGAAAACCTTCTAGATGCAGGTAAAATCGAAATTGGCTATACCGTGTCAAACTTAGAATCCATTTTTGATTCGTCTGGGTTTCTTGCCTCATATGCTCGTTGCTTCCATAATCTAGGTTTAATTTCACCCCTATCTTCTTTCGCTATAGGCAAGGCAACGACACTTGAAACCGCTATAACTGACTCATTGTTGATGATTATTCCCCTCGCTTCCCTTATCACTCCCCTCCCCCTAGTGACACATCCTTACTTGTCATTACAGTTCCCAGGTCACAGAATGCTAATATTGGTGCGCTCTCTATCTAACTTAGAGGATGTTGATTACACTCTTAGTGATGATTCTGGAGCCACAGAAACAGATGAAAGCCCGAAAGATGCTGCTAAGGGTAAAGGAAAGAAAGCTGCCAAGTCCTCATCATCTACGAAGTGCCAGAAGAACAAGATGCGTGCTATTTAGAATACGAAAGATATCACTCCGTCTTCTTAAGTGAATCCAAGTGATGTGGTAGAGACTCCTCCCAACAAACCAATTCTGAGGTTAAGTGATAAGAAGAAGTAGTGCTCGGTATTAGCTTATTTTGCTTCTCGACTATTTTCTTTTATATGTTGTACTCAGATCGGTTGTATATACGGGTGCCGGTCCCTGTTTACTGCTTTATGTTGCTCTACGTCTGAAACTTCTGTATTAGATTCGTGGCTTTATGACTTGACCTGTGATTCTGACATTCGGTTCTGTGTTGCTGAAATGAAACTGTGTTCTGCTTACTGTACTTAACCTTTTACTTTTAGCTTTGTTGTACCTTCTTGTTTTGCATTCCACACCTGTTTTCTTTTTTACTCACAACACAAATTATTTTATTCCACAAGCTATTTATTACTACAATGTCCGGTATTATAATGACCTTGCGGCACATTTTGATAAACTGGTTTTTCACTTCTAGCAACGATTCATTACTAACTAGATTTTCTTGACCAATTTTGTTAAATTTCCTTGGTTTTAACTGGGGCAATGCCTGAGACTTCTTTCTCATGACTAATCACTTTTTTGCTTGTCATTGTATCTAAGCACTTAAGTTTGCCTTAGCGATTTCAAGGGATTCAACTTTATTGGTTAAAGTAATACTTGTAGATGCTAAACCTTTAATGTAAAATTGTGATGAGTTTGTGGTATGCTTAACCGAGCATTGTCAAATCTCATTAATGCGGTAGTAATGCCCCCATACGAAAATTGGTCACAATTTTTAAAGGTTTGGCACGACATTTTGTGAACGACTTCATTTGGAATCTTCTGGTCATGTGTTTTTTCCATTCTAAAATTTCCAGGCACGACCATAGTCAAAGGTTTCCATCTTAGTTGATCGAGCTCATACCTTTTTGTGAGGGTGAATCTTTGTTTATGCCCCTGCTTGAGTGGTCTTACATTTTAGCATGTTTAATCATATTTCTCACTAACCTGGAAATCTAGGTCCTTCAGAGATCAGATTTGAATAGGTGCCCCCGGAGAGGTCTTGGTTTTGTGCCCTGATAGAGGTCTTTTATAAACCCATTATTCGTTGTGGTTGAATGATTCAACCAGTTGTAGAATTTGTAGGGTGCCTTCGAAAAGGTCTTTGGGTCCGTCATTTACCAAATTTGGAAGATTCGGCTTATGGCCGAATGCCCCCGAGGGGATCTTTTGAATCCCTAGGTTTGTCATAATCGGGCCATGTATTATGGCACTGATGATTGACCTAGTGCCCCTCGGGGAGGTCTTTGGTTTAAAAACCCAGTGTTTGTCGCAGTTGGTCCATTTACCAATGGTATCGGCGGTCGACTGGGTGCCCCTCGGGGAGGTCTTTGGTTTAAAAACCCAGTGTTTGTCGCAGTCGGACCATGTATCAATAATGGTACCGGCGATCGACTGGGTGCTCCTCGAGGAGGTTTTTGTTTTAAAAAACCCAGTGTTTATCGTAGTCGAACCATGTATCAATTGTATCGGCGATCGACTGGGTGCCCCTCATGGATGTCCTTGATTTAGAGTTGCATCGTTTCACGGGGCGGACGCTAGTTCATCCATCGGGTTTTACGTCAATTTGTTAGAACCAGGGCTATGGACCTTGCAATTAAGAAGGTGTCCCTTCGGTGAAATTCACAACTTCATTTGTAGTTTGAATGGTGCATCATTTGACTATTTAATTCCTGGTGTCCCTTATTTGCGATGTTGTGCTTCACACCTTTGTATTTGTTGCGAGTGATGTTTTAAGCATTGAGCAATGGGCATTTAAGCTATCCCAATTGGATGTGCTGTAATGGTCACTAGGCTTTATTAGGTCATAGA
This sequence comes from Allium sativum, assembly GCA_030737875.1. Lineage (NCBI taxonomy): Eukaryota > Viridiplantae > Streptophyta > Magnoliopsida > Asparagales > Amaryllidaceae > Allium > Allium sativum. The sequence continues at coordinate 231,276,929 of CM060910.1, read as the reverse complement.
CGTGTCAATGTTCTTTTAGGGGACCTGCAATCAAAATCGAATTTAAGCAACTTGTAAACAAGAATTTGCAAATTTACGATTTAGGCAAGTAAAGCAATTTCTTTCATTAATAAGTACAAAATTTGTAACAATGTTTCATGGTATTTACAATGCATGATGTTTACAATTTGCAAAATGAACGAACTATTAAACGAAGTAATGACGAAGATGTATGCTGTTCCATGGTCTCGGAAGTTGGATCCCATCCGTTGTTTTCAACTCGAATGTGCCATCTGAGAATTTTGGCTTATCATATACGGCCCTTCCCAGTTGGGTCCAAATACTCCTGTTCCTGTCATGATTCTTTTTAGAACAAGGTCCCCAACTTGGAAGGTTCTCTGTTTAATTTTAGCATTAAAATGACGAGCTATCCTTCTTTGATGCGCAAAGATTCTGAGTTCGTCTTATTTTCTTTTTTCTTAAAGAAAATCAAGTGCTTCGAGCTGTAGTTTCTCATTCTCCTCTTGGTTGAAGTAGATTCTTCGGTGAGTGGGAACTTCCAGCTCCACCGGAATCATAGCCTCGGTTCCAAATGTGAGTGAGAATGGAGTGTGCTCAGTCGTAGTTTTATGAGTTGTAAGATATACCCATAGTGCAAGAGGAAGCTCGTCTATCCAACCACATTTAGCCTTTTCAAGACGCTTCTTGGTGGTTGACTTCAAAATTTTGTTGATTGCTTCGACTTGCCCGTTGGCCTGCGGATGAGCAACGGCTATAAAACTCTTCTTAATCTTGTATTTAGCACAGAAATCTAGGAACTCACTGCTCTCGAATTGAGTTACGTTGTCAGTGATTATTTTCTGAGGTATCCCAAATCGACAAATAATGTTCTTTAAAACAAAGTTGATCATCTTCTTCGAGGTAATATTTGTTAACTGTTCAGCTTCAGCCCATTTAGTGAAGTAGTCCACTGCTACAATTGCATATTTCATATTCGACTTAGGTGTAGGCAATGCTCCAATCAAATCTATGCCCCAGACGGCGAATGGCCATGGACTAACCATCAGAGTCAATTCTGTGAAAGATGCCCTTGGAATCTTCGCAAATCTCTGGCATTTGTCAGATTTCTTAGCATAAGTCATTTCATCCAGGTTCACATCGGGCCAAAAGTAGCCATATCATAGAATTTTGTTGGCCAATGTTTGACCGCCTGTGTGACCTCCGCATTCTCCCTCATGTAATTCTGCCAAGATTGCTCTGGACTCCTCCTTAATTACACATCGCAGCAGTGGCATGGAGAATCCTCGCTTATACAACCTCTCGTCCTGGATAAGGTACAATGGAGCTTTGCGCAATATCTTCCTTCGTTTTTTTGGCTCTTCTAGAAGCATTCCGTTGAGGATATACTCCTTAATCGGAGCCATCCATGACACAAGTTCTTCGAAAGTCTCCATAATCCAGTCAATATCCGCTTCTTCAATGGAGGGAGTTGAAAGAACTTCAACGGGAGTCAAACCCAGCAACCGTGCATCTGAGGAACTAACATACTTAGCAAGAGAATCTGCCTTTGAATTTTTCTCCCTAGGAATGTGAGATATAGTGTAGTAGTCAAGATCGTTGAGACGTTCCAAAGCTTTGGTAAGATAAGCGGGAAGGTTTCCAAGTTTGGATTGGAATTCCTTTAGGACTTGACATACTACCAGCTGTGAGTCTTTAAGGATTTGCAAGGTTCTCAAATTCAATTCCTTTGCTAGTTTTAGCCCTGCGATCAATGCTTCATATTTGACCTCATTATTGATCGATGGGAATTCCAAATCTTAAAGCATAACATAAGGAATGACCAACTGGAGTTTCTAGGACAATTCCGGCCCCTGAACAGTAATCATTTCTGGATCCATCGATGTATAGTGTGAAGACCCGCAACCTCCCCGTAAAGGAAAGCGTCGGATAGTTCGAGAACAAACCACAACAGAACGCATACAGAAGAACATTTCATTGTATATTACAACAATGCATCAGATTACATGAATATACAGAGTATAAATGAATATTACACAGAAATATCAGAGATTTAAATTACATTTAAATACATAGCAGCGGAAAATAACACAATACACAACTAGAAGTAGATATACGGATACAAAGCTTTCCGGATATCGTTCCAGCTGTAAACCAGGATCCTGTGAATATAAATCTGCAAAACCGAAACTACTAGCTGCCCGTGTCAAAATAGGGGCACCCAGAGTTTAGGTTAAAACAATAAACTCCAGGTCAGTCATGTGACTGGTGTGAGAACTAAAACAGTTATTAATCTTTATTTTAAATCATTAGGTAAATCAAGGGACCACGCCGTATAACACGGAACGGGTTTCCTCCCAAGAATACCAGTGCATAAAACAAACAACGCAATGCTAAATAAAGAAAGATGAAGCTGTTATAAGACCCAGGTCCTATCACACAATGCAACGCAAGCCGGGGGATAGGGTTTTCCCTTATAACAGCCAAAGAATGCTTGATACGTTTAAAACAAATCATTTGATACTATTATAAGTGCATAGTGTATAAAACACTTCAAATCATAAGTATCAATCATAGACGGCATGAACGGCCCATAACACTATGTCGCCATATATAGGTTTACAATCAAAACCGCAAATGTCGTATTGGAAGTTGGGTTATCATTTATGGTATGAACCGAGGCTAGGGGCAAGATCCTCAATGATTCGAGACAATCTAGCCCATGTCTCCGGAACAGCCGCAACTGCCCCTTGGATCGTCAGGGCCGGTCCACCGATGTGGATTATAATGCCTGAACACTACGTTTCTCCGCCCTTTGGGGCGTAAATCTGGCCCGTCAGCCGACCAGAAGCATCGGCCGAAACCGATATCACGAGGCGCCTCGCTTTTCAGCAAGTAATAATAAGTAACATCCACATGAGTCAAACTCGTCAGCCAGTTCAAGCACTGACGCCACTCATAACTAGAAAGAAACGCATGTCCTCCCTGAGGTCCGTCTCCCGTTTTTGATTCATACCGGGTGTGATACTCGCGAATCAACGTTACACAAAGCTACGCCACAAAGGCCGTGCTTCGATCATCAACCACAAGACTTTGCTTTTCAACAGAAGCCTTGATCATTTGCATCTTAGCATGCCACACAGGCAATTCACTCCATGCGATTGATATCCATCAATATATAACCCCTGAGCTCGTACGTCTCAGAGACGGGCGTTAAGCAAGAGAATAAATTCTCCGCCGCCAAACAGATATATATTTAATAGAGATCAATCACACGGACTAAAATCCAATGTCAGACACACAGTCCATTTACAAGTCCGTTCTGGGTCTGAACGAAACCGGAGGCACCTAGTACCCCGCATATCCATCGATCTCCAAGTACGTCTGGACGATCACCAACTGTTTCCATCTTCTTGGGTGTACAGCCCAATCAAGATCATCAGTTATCACCCAAACGACGTGAAGACTTCCGGTCTTCCCATCGTCTTCATCTTCGACTTATCGTCGTATCAGTTATTCAGAATGGGATAAACCCGGTCTTTCCGAATAACTCGCGTATATTTAAATAAGTGTTACACAAACACAACATACGCCTCATTCCAATTCATCAGTCACTAACCGTAAATTAATCAAGAGAATAATTCCCCAAACATTAACCCCGAAGGCCGAAACCAACATCAGATCAATATCCAGAAGACCATTCTGCTTGGCTAACCGACAGTTAGTTTCTAAATTTCACATTCATAGGGAAAGGTTCCCATTAATTTTATCAAAGATAAATTCTTGAATTTATGCTTTAATCTACTTTTGAATATCAATTCACACTAGTCGGGATTAGCGAACCTTACCGAAGTAATCATTTGTTTTAATTTCCCAATCCCAACCTATTCATCCCATGAAGTAAAACTGGTTATACTTCATATCTAACACCACGGTGTTATTGGTAAATTCAATTACCATTTCACGTTCAAATCTAATTAAAGATTTAACTATCGCCTGGAGCAAAACTGGTGATACTCCACTTCGATTATTTCAATCTAATTAAAGATTCATTAAAACTCCACTTAGTTTTAATCTTTGACTGGGTTAAAGAATCAGTGTCATTTAAAAACACGGTTCACGATAAACCCAAAATCACATTCATTAATCATCGGGTTAAAGAACGAGTGTTATTTAAAACACTGTCCACGATAAACCCAAAAATCAATATCAATTCAATTCCAATTAAATGTCATTTAATTGGTACACTTCATTAAATCTAAATAAAAAGATTTAATCTTTTCTCAACTGGGTTCAAGAATAGTGTTAGTGAAGACACCATTCACGACAAACCCAAATCACATTCGATATTCAATACAAGGCTCTGAATAGAAAATATATCGGCTTATATTCAATATCGAATTCTACGACTAACAAATGTCGTATTGGAAATAACGATATCAATATATATCTTTCAAATTTCCATAACAACACCTGTATAATCACGAATTCCAACATCGAAATATTCCGAAGACAATTTCGATTCAAATCCACTCCAATGCAATCATTGGAAATTTTGGTTATTTTTAAAACCCTTTTCGAATTCAATTTATTTATTTAAAAATAAATAGAATTATAATTCTAGTTCAAAACTAGTTCATTTCGATAAAAATCTATTTTTATCTTTTCAAATATGGAGTTTTTCATCCCAATTCTTTCTAAATCATTTCTTATGATTTTACACAAATTATTACTATTTTTAATAATTTTATCAAGGCCCGTACAGTCGATTTCCAACAATGGCCATCGAACTGCACTTACAGCGACCTTTTTCGAATTTGATTTGGACGTATCTCCAAATCCAACCGTTAGATTTCAAATTTCTAACATTCATTAGAAAGCTCTTTTCGATACGAACCCAACGGTTCCGGTTTTAGGAGAATCCGACGGTCGGATCTCCCGCAATGTCCGTTTGAAATAAATGGTCGAAATTCACGAACTGCCGCGGCGCGGCGCGTTCTATTCAGGCCATTATATTATATATATAATATATATAATATATACTTCGTCGATTTCTATTTAAAACGAATTATATAAATAGTTTTAAAATCGTTTCAAAACCTATTTCAACTTCCATTTCAATTCAAAGCAAAATTGAATTCTTCTTTATAAATTCGTTTCAAAATTCATTTCTATTCAATTCAAATTTCAATTCAATTTGAATTCATTTCAATTCGCTTTCAATTCCATTTGAATTCGTTTTCAATTCAATTCATTTCGAAATCGTTTTCAATTCATTTCGAATTCGTTTTCAATTCATTTCATTTCGAAATCGTTTTCAATTCAATTCATTTCGAAATTGTTTTCAATTCATTTCGAATTCGTTTTCAATTCAATTCATTTCGAAATCGTTTTCAATTCATTTTGAATTCGTTTTCAATTCAATTCATTTCGAAATCGTTTTCAATTCATTTTGAATTCGTTTTCAATTCAATTCATTTCGAAATCGTTTTCAATTCATTTTGAATTCGTTTTCAATTCAATTCATTTCGAAATCGTTTTCAATTCATTTTGAATTCGTTTTCAATTCAATTCATTTCGAAATGAATAAAATCGATATAAATATCGATTTACGTCAAAATGGCGTCAATCTAATCAACACGGCTTCATAAATTTCTATTTTCAAAATAGTTGTTATTATCAAAATATTTCGTTCAACACATGACCAATCTCAATGAATGAGTACTGTCAACACATGAACTTTTATTTTATAATATTCTTTATTTTTCAAATTGGAATGAGGCCCAATCAATTACCATATAAAGTTAATTATATGGATTTTCATACAACACATGTATATAATTACATTGAAAAATAATCAACCATCAACCAAAGTGCACTACACTGTATAAGCATCAAATATAGATATTCAACGCTTATAACAGCCTGTCAATCAATCGATCGACACGTTTAATCAATCAGGATGAGTGAACTTCAAGTTTCATCCCAACACCCGTGTGGGGTTTCAAACAATCAAACCAATATTTATTTGTGCAGTCGGGCGATGTGTAAAATTTATCGTCCCAATCAATGTCATTCAAATAGGTGTACATAAACAAACCGTCTGGTTTGTAAATGAATATTCTATTTTATTCACTTCACGTTAAAAATTATATTTTTAACGATAAAACATTTTATTTCAACCTATGAATTTCTATTCAATTCATTTATTCAATAAAATGATATTTTTATTTTTCTAACATATTTTAGAAAATTTCGACGGCATAACGGCACGATACTAGAAACGGGACAAGGCCTAGCCTTATCCCCGGTCTAGTGAAGGCCCACGCCATTCACACATCAATCAAATCAATTCATTTTGCAAACCACAAAATTTGGGGTAAGGGTCTAACCTAGCCTTACTCCTACGCCTTATAACGGCGCACGTCTAATCCTAACCAATTTATCGATTCGATTTTTCACACCACAAACCACATTCAAACCAATATCGCAATCAATCACCAAACAGTCAAACAAACAAGTCCATGGTCTGTGGACGATTGTGTCGGGTGCTACTAAGCACCGTCTGCATCCTAGTATATATATATAACTAGAATTAAAATTGAAAGGTGAGAAATTCTCACATATAGCTATCCTAGCTCCACGGCACTTCTTTGGTAGAAATCTTCATTGCTATCGCATCTTCGTCGTCTTCGTTGCCCATAGCCACTACATATGTAAAAATCGAATTTTTACTTCGTTATTCAATTTATAAAAATCGAATTTTTAGTTCGCTATTCAATATATAAAAATCGAATTTTTATTTCAAAGTTCAATATATAAAAATCGAATTTTTATTTCAAAGTTCAATATATAAAAATCGAATTTTTATTTCAAAGTTCAATATATAAAAATCGAATTTTTATTTCAAAGTTCAATATATAAAAATCGAATTTTTAGTTCAAAGTTCATTCCTATATATTTTCAAAACCTTGTGATATATACATATTCACAACTTTGTGATATAGATATATTTTCAACAATGCTAATTTTTATATTTAAAAATCATTTCAAATTTATATTTTTTTATTTAAAGTTTTAACCTTTTTCTAATCAGTTTTAAATACCCTTTTAAAATCAGTTTTTTTTTTTATACTTTAAAAACAAATCAGATTAACAATATAAATACAATAAAGAAATAATTAAAATAAACTTACATCGACTGTTGAAAGGGGGGGGAGGTCTCGCGGTGGATCTGGTAGAGGGGGGTGGCGCTTGCGGGTGGCGTCGGTCTTCGATTGGGGTGCGATTTGGTCCTCGCGGTGCTGGAGGGGTCGTGGTCGGAGGATAAGAGGGAGCGCGAGAGGAGAGGGTCATCGATGTGGTGGTGGTTGCGATTTCCGTTCGATTTGGGGGTTCGTGGTTTCGTGGGTGGCTGAGGGTCTTCGACGGAGTGAGGGGAGAGAAGGAGGGCAGTGGTGAGGTGGGGGGGGGGGGGGGGAAGATCGACGGAGGAGGGCAGAGCTAGGCGGAGGCGACGAGCTGCTCTCCCTCCGTTCTTCTTCTTTATATTTTTTTTTTGTTTACTGCAGAATGAAATCGGGGGGGGGGGGGGGGCAGAGGGAAAATAAAGGAGGGAAATATATATATATATATATATTTTTTCCATTTATGTTGACTTTTACATACGAACACCGAACTGGGTCCAACGACTGTCACCCCTAGCTAATTACCCCCATTCCGAACACAATGGGATATGTATCGCAAGCTGATTCTACTGTTTGAATCAGTTTTCGTTGAATTTACATTTAAATCTTTATATTGAATTTTAAACGCACATTTCAAATTACCGGGGTCACATACTAACTAGAAAAATTCCCGAAAAATATTTTCTAGCTTCATATTGACGATACGGTCCTAACAAAACTAGTTTCGTCGAATTCTGAGACCGTTTGAAAAATGGCCAATTTCCAGTCGATTAAAATCAACTGAAACTGGTCAAACGCGTTTTCCTTTGCCACGCTCACATATTGAATCGAAAAATTATGAAATTTGAAACCTAGCAATAACTTGGCACCACGGACCCAACAAAACTGGTTTCGTCGAAATCCGAGGTCATTTGCAAAATGTCCATTTTTAAGGGCCTGAATTCCATAGCGACTATTCAGAATTTTCAACTGGACATATCTTTTGATTCCCGATATGAAATCTTGATTTTTCGCATTCGTTGGAAAGATATTCACTATTAGATTCCATTATTTTTGGTTTCACTAAAATCCGGATTGTTTTGCACCCGGTATGTTCAATTGAAGTTTGAAATCGAATTATCGAACTACCGCGCCATTTTCAATTCTATTTATAATTATATATATAAATATTTATATTCTAACGACGACGCGTATAATATATACGTTCGAATTCTATTCAAAATAAATTTCTCGCCGATATTATTTAAAATAATTCATTTTAAATAATCAAAATTCGCAAAAATTGCCAAAATAAAAATTTTAAACTGGCCCAGATTTTCCGGGTTGTTACATATAGCTTCCAGCCAGACATTGTCTCTGTTGGTTCCTCTATTTCCTCTCCCTATCCATGAACTTGGCGATGAAATCCTCTAAAGCCTGCCCATTAATAGCTCTTCGAGGGTGATAAGTGATGTCATATTTACTGAGCTAAATGTTCCACTTCAATAACCTTCCTGAAGTTTCTAGACGAAAGAGAACTTGTCTTAGCGGTTGGTTGGTGAGAACTTTTATAGGATGGGATTGAAAATATGGGCTTAGCTTTTTTTGAGGTGATAAGCAGACAGTACGCAAGTTTCTCTAACTTTTGGTAGTTTAGTTCTGCCCTAGCGAGCCTTTTACTAATGTAATAAACTGGCCATTGAACCTAGCCATCTTCCCTGACAAGCGTTGCGCTTAGGGCATGTGATGAGACGGCCAAATATTGGAACAACTCCTCTCCATCTTTAGGTTTAGAGAGCATCGGTGGTGACTCCATGTGCTTAATCAACTCTTCAAAGGCTATTTGGAATTCAGAAGTCCATTGGAAAATTTTCTTTCCTTTCTTCAGAGCGTCGAAGAGCGGAATGCACCGATTCGTTGCTTTAGAGAAATGGTTAAGTGAAGCTAATTTCCCATTTAGGCTTTGAAGCTCTTTCTTTGTCCTTGGAGCATACATTTCCTGTAAGGCTGTGACTTGGGAAGGATTCGCTTCAATGCCCCTAGCGTTGACTATGGACCCAAGGAACTTTCCCGATGAAACTCCAAATGAGTATTTGAGCGATTTAGCTTCATCCCGTATTTTTTGAGGATATGAAACATCTCAGCCAGATTTTCCAGATAATCGTCGACTTTCTTTGATTTTACTAGCATATCATCTACGTAGACTTCCATCGTGTTTCCAATTTGGGATTTGAACATGGAATTCACAAGGCGCTGGTATGTTGCTCCTGCATTTTTCAGGCTGAATGGCATAACTTTATAGGAATACAAACCTCTATCCGTTATGAAACTTGTGTATTCTACGCTGGGTTTGTGCATCATGATTTGATGGTACCCGAAGTATGCATCCATAAAGGATAACAATTCGTGCCCCTTCGCATCAACAAGTTGATTAATTTTAGGTAACAGGAAGCTGTCTTTGGGACACGCCTTGTTGAGGTCAGAATAGTGTATGCACACTATCCACTTACCGTTGGACTTTTTAACAAGAACTAGATTAGAAGTCCAATCGGGATATGTAGATTCTCGTATAAAGTTATTCTTGAATAACCTATCAACTTCTTCTTTTAATGCTACAGATCTTTCAAGTCCTTGAATTCGTCTTTTTTGTTTTATCGGAGTTAAACTTGGATTAATATTCAACTTATGTACAATTACATCAGGTGATATTCCGCACATATCGGAATGTGTCCAAGCGAAAACATCTAAATTTGCCTTTAAAAACAAGATTAAATCTTTTTGCAGCTTTAAGCCCAGCTAAGAACTTATTTTTAAGACTCTGCCAGGATCTTTATCATGCACTGGGATGGAGATTGTGGCTTCAGCTGGTGCTGCTCTATCTTCCCCCGCGCTGGCTTTTTTTAGATCGATCTCTTTCTGAGCTCCGCTGTGCTCGCTAGCGTAAGGGACTTGCCCTAATTACTATAAGGGGGTGTCATGAATGCAGAGCGGAGGCTCCACATCCTTCTTCACTTCCTTCTTTCTAGCTTTAACAAGTTCCGTCGTATAACATTCCCTTGCTGCCTATTGGTCACCTTTAATCATGCCGACTCCACTTTCAGTAGGGAACCTCATAGTCAGGCACCATGGAGCCGTTGTTATTCTGAAGGCCGCAAGGGTTGTTCTCCCAAGGAAGGCATTATATGCCAAAAGCTCATTTACTATGACAAAATCTTGCTTTATGGAAACTTTCTATTTTCCTTCTCCGAGTTCGACGAGTAGGTTGATGATGCTAATTGGTTAAGTGGGTTGCGCCGTGAACCCGTGGACCTTGTTCTGATAAGCTTTCACGTCATCCACGGAAAGGTTCGTCCTATTGAATGCATTAATGAAAAGGACAATGACGGATGCCCCACTGTCAACCAAGACTCTTCTGACTATGGCTGGATCCAAACCGATGGTGATCACCATTGGATCTACCGTTAGTGTTAGCAGTCCGTCTGAGTCTCTTTCCTTGAACACAATGTCATCCCATGGAGTCTTTGGCATCTTTTCCTGAAAGGCTTCGTGCATGATCATGAGTTCTTCTTCTTTAGGAAGGTACTTCATCTCATTTGTGTATTTCACAGTGTCCCCCTAGCTTCTTCCGGCTGGGTGAGGCCCACCTGAAATGGTATTGACGATCAGTCTTGGAATGGCATCAACTGGAGCACTTTCATTCTGTCTAGGTTGTCCCATAGATGTTCCTTGTCCTTGATCGGTTTGAGTGTTTTTCGGGTTCTTTGTATACTGTTGGAGTTTGTTCGTCCTTATCAGTTCCTCAATAAGGTTCTTTAAATGTCTACACTCTTTCGTATTGTGGCCCGGTTGGTTATGAAACTGGCAGAACCTTCCTGACTTTATCATAGCATCACTGACCTTTGCTTGCTTCGGTGTAGGATATTCTTCAGTATCTTTACTTGCCATAAAGATATTTTCTACGGTGTCGTTCAAAGGAGTCAACTTTAAAATTTCAAAGAAATGGAATTTCTTGTTAGCTGATTATCTTTTACATCATTGCTCCTTTTCTGACCACCTGGATTCTTCTGGCCGCCTTCTATATCATTCTTTTTCTTTTCAGGTTGTGTGTTGCTTTCAAGAACATCCAAAGCATAGGCCGGATCCTCATCCACACCTATATATTCCTCGGCTCTATCAAATAGTTCCTCAAGCGTACTTGGCTTCTACTTTTTATTCCATCATCCAAGCTTGGTCTTTTTGTTTATGGCTCCCTTCAAAGCCATTAAAGACAAACGAGGCTCATAATTCTCAACCTCGGCTGCAGCTGTGTCGAAGCGGGTAAGAAAGGCCCTAATGGGTTCTCTTGGCCTTTGCTCAAGCTCGTTCAACTCCATGACATCTCGCACCTTCATAGCTTGGAGTCTGAATTGCTTTCTGAATAGTTTGGCCAGGGTAGCAAAATCATCCACAGACTTAGGTGGAATCTTTGTGAACCAAAGTGAAGCCACCCCTTCAAATTAAGTTGGAAAGTACATTTCAGCTCGTCTACGGCCTATGCTTTGTCCATATGTTAATCATATTTGAACAGGAACACGTTAGGATCACTAGTCCCATTACAAGCTTACACCGTCGGGGGTTTGAACTTGTTTGGATATGGAGCCATCTTGATCCTCTCCATGAGTGGGGTTTTGGTAGGAGCGAACCCCCGCTCCTTCTCATCGTCTTGCTTTCTTAAGCTCTTTTCCATGATTTTGCAGACCATTTCCAATACGCGCTCCTCTTCGTTGAGCTGGTCCACGGGGCGGATTCCATCATCCTTGCTGGATGTTTGCCTAGGCAAACGGTCTCGGTTCGGATTCCGGGGCCCTGGGCCTCCCGCTTGGGGAGGTACCCCTTTGGTGGTTCAAAGCGATTGTCGAGAGGGCGCTTTATTGGGGCTGTTACACATAAATGATTTAGCTTCTTTATATTGAGGATCGTTAGGATCTGCAACCTCTTGGACAAAATCTCCTTGATTTGGACTTGAAGAGGATAAAACCGCAATTTCTGTATGATCTGTCTGAGCAGACTTAGCACGAGCGGTATTCATAGTAATCTTTGTCGTAGCGGCCTACATGATGAACATAGATTCAAGTTTCTTCAGCATGGCATTGTTTGTAATGTCCATTTGGCTTATTAAACCTGCAACAACTTCATCCAACTCTCTTCTCTTTACAGCCATTCCAGCCTTAGAGTTTCCCCATCTTCGAATTGGTTGGTGAGCAGAGTATTTTCGTTGTTGGCGGCATTGTCAATCTTTTCGACAGTTTTACTAACAGTCTTCTTCGGTGATCTACACATGATCTGAGACAAGGACTTGAGTTTGTAGGAAAGTTCATCGATTGGCTTAGATCATAGATTCGTAGGATCTATGGTTGAAGTAGGCTTAAAACTTCAATGCAAAGCCTTCAACCTCGTGAGAGAATGTGAGAGAAAAGGAAGATCGAATCTGACCACATGGTGGGTGCCAAATGTTAAAATCCAAATTAGATCTGAACACCAAAGGTACAAATATTGTACTGTACCAATACGGTAAGAAATTAAAAGGAGCCATAATCGTAGATGCAAATAAAAAGACAATGATTTTATAGTGGTTCAACCTTAGGAAAGATCTACGTCCACTTTGAGAGAAACTTTCATTATCACATGCACATTTACAAGGTTTGAGTATTCTCTCATTACATAGATTTTCATCCTCACACATTCTTTTCTTGATTTGAACAAAAAGCCAAAAGAAGTAGAGAAATCCTCTAAGTATAGCAGCTAGAGAAGTAGATCTTTGATTCACCAAGCTTTTAGGTGGATTTCCATGATTTGATGGAGAATTCCATGTTTGATCTTCGATTGGAGGTGTTAGGAGAGGAAGAAATCACTTAGAATTGCTTAGGAAATAGTTGGACATCCCTTCGGGGTCATAAAATTCAGTCCTCATTAATGAGGGGTTCATCCTCTATTTATAGTAGTGAGGAGAAGCCAAAATATAGTATACAGGCCACTGGTCGGTCTAGAACTTATTTACGGAAAATGCCACTGGGCAGCTGTACCCGGTTGTCAATCAGCTGCCAATAGGACCAATCGGTCTAAATTGGAACTGACCGATTGGTATTGTTTCCTTTTCTTTCTTGAACTGACTGGCACTGGCTGCTGCGATACGACCGATCGGCTATACTATGTCCTGACCGATCGGTATGATGGGATTTGATCAAAGTCAGTTGCTCTTGGTATGACCGATCGGTTTGATTACATCATATTATTGCTAGCTGACCGTTCTTGGACTTCAGAACAAGACCGATGGGTCTTGTACCTCCCTGGCCAATCGGTATGGTGATAATTGATTATGTTATGCAACCTTAGGACCAACCGATCGGTACTTATACTTCAGACCGATCGGTTGTGCTGAATGCAAATTGAACCGAGGGACTTTAAAGAGGACACTGACTGGTCTGTGTCCATGCTTCAAGCCGATCAGTTGCAGATTGAACCAAAGAACTTTTGGTCTTTCCCTGTGTCTCGATCTATCAATGTGTGTACGATTTTTGAGGAGTAAACAACTATAAAGTTTAATAGTGAAAATTTGTCGATAACAGTATTGGGTTTTGTCAAAACTAGTTTTTTGGAAGTTAAAATAACTAAATAAATTCCTAATTGATATGAAAAATATAAATTTCAAATAATTATACTTGATTTTTGGAATAATTTTAATATGATTTTTAAATTTGAATTCAGAGTAAAACAGTTTTTTTTTTGCAAGTTAAGCAGAGTTTTATACAGGACCCTTACCTCTTTCTATTAATAAAAAGCATAGATACAAAAGCTTGATGTAAACAAAAACCAAGCAGGCTTGGGCTAAATAAAAAAGCAAGCCATATATCATAAACATATTTATCTTCAAAACTAGTATTAAGTTTATCCCCCACATCAGTAGCCTGTCTTGTATGACCTTCAAACAACATAAGACAATTTGATTTTCATTTATTGCTTTGTTTTCAAAGCTCCGCAGGTTCCTCTCTTTCCAAATTTCCAACAATTCGATTTAAGGCTAACAATTCAGAATTAAACAGTTGTTTAAAACTATAGAATGTAATTGTAAAATATATTGATAGAAATATACCAACTTTTGTCAAAATCTATTATTCAAATACGTATCAACTAAACCTTTCATAGCACTTGACTTATGTTATCATAACCTACCACAGCATTTTGAGTAAAATGCTACCTTTCTCCTATTTCCTAAGATTTTAACAAGTGTATATACACTCGTTAACATGCGCGTATACATGCATCAGGAAGAGACATGTGTCTCTTATATATCATCACCTAAAGCCTCATTTCTTCCTATAAATACATGCCTCCTCCCTTTCCGTTTCATTCATCCATTCCTCCTCCCTTCTCCTGTCTCTTAAGCCTCTTCCATGGCTTCTTCTTCCTCCCTATTATCCCTCCTTCTTTCTCTCTCTCTCCCTCTTTTCTTCTCCTCCTCCTAAATTTGACCTAATCCCTTCCACCTTCTCCCTCCACCATTCGGCCCTCCCCTCCCCATTTTCCTCCCTCCCCCTTGGCCCCACCTAGCCACCCTCTCCATGCCCCAGGGCCAATGCCACCCCAAGCCCATGGCCAACCACCTCCATTCCATCCCCAACCCATGGCCACACAATTACTTGAATATATTTTTGGTGGAAAAATATATAGAGCGCGATGCACGGTTACGCAGTTAGTGTTCGCTATATAAAGATTTGCAGTAAAGATTGATGGAGTGGAGATGTTTGTGAGAAACTTTTTATTTACACATATATACTTAATCATTAAGTAGTTTAATTAATATATGTGTGATTTGATGAATGGTTGTTACTTTAGAATTAAATAATTGTTAAGCGTTGAATACCATAACGGTTATGCTGTGGAACAGTAATTGACATTGTTGATGGTTATTATGGATGATTATATGCTTGTTGTTGACTATTAGTGTTTATATGACACTTTGCACATATATACCTTAAATTATATTATTATATAGATATTGGTTAAGTTTCTTCCAAATCGGTAAATAAAAATGAATATTTTATTTAGTTAAGTGAAAATAAGGAGAGAAACCGAAAGCTGGAATTTTATATCCAATTTTTTTTAGAAATGTAACTAAAGCGATTGTAAGAAACTTTTGTAAAGGTGGAAATGGTTTTGATTATAAAATGGCTTGTTCAAATTTGAAATCGATTTTAAATAGTAAATTCAAAAATAATGTTTGAAATAAGTATATAAATGATGGTTTAATCTCAAATTTTTGTTACGATAATCTTTTTTTTTTTGAGCAAAAATGTGTGATCTTCCAAAAGGAAGGGAGCACACATATATAAAACAAATAAGGTGATACAAATATCCAAAAACAGACCCAAGACAAAAGACTAAGATAGAAATGTAAGGGAAAATAGATAGATGAGTTCCGGCAAGGCCACCACCCATCATACTTCCTTATCGAATTCCGGCAAGGCCACCACCCGATAAGAAGTATATCTATTCCCATACATATATCAATCTAAGAGCTAAAGCAAGTGGTGTAACAAATCACCAAAAAATACAAACACCCCTACTCCTCCTACACCAATATATCCAAAGCAAGTCTAAAATGAACAATCCAAATGGCAACTCCAAAAGCTCCACAGTTAAATCTACCACCTGTAATCTGAAAAACTGAAACAAAATTATCAGTACCTTACACATATATATATGAATATATGTCTATACTTAAACATATATAGACATAAATCCATATATACATGTATATAGAGAAGGACAAAAGAAACAACAAACAAATAGTAAAGTGTCCACACAAGCAAAAAGGAATCACCAACCGAGTCGAGGACTATAACATCTAAAATATCTATTAATACGAATGAATAAACTCAAGTTATATCTGACTTTGATCAGAAAACGCCCAAATTGCAATTCACTAAATGGTTTATAACTCGAATTAGACAACCAAAATAGACAGAAATTTACAATGTTAATAATTAAATTATCCTTAGATACAGAGATTGAATGGAAGATTCTCTGGTTCCTTTCCACCCAAATGAACCAACTAATGAAAATTATTAAAGAATCCAATATGTATTTCTGTCTAGAATTGTAACGTAATCTATAACAATACCAATAATCAAAACAGTTACTAAAGGAATTAAAACAGTCAAAGGTAAAAATCCTAATAATCATATTAAAATTTGAAAAGGTCAAATGACAAGAGAAAAATAAATGATCTACATCCTCCTCTCCAGAATTACAAAAACAACATTTTACATCAAAATTAACATTTTTCTTTTATAATAACACAATCGTATTGAGCTTTTTATGGGTGATTAACCACATTAGGAACTTTGCTTTAGGTGTAGAATTAGATTTCCATAAAAATTTAAAGGGATATAATGAAATACCAGAAAAATTAATAAAACTATACATAGATTTAACAGTGTAAACACAACTCTTATCTAAACCCCAGCTAATAGAATCTCCATTCTTGTCCAATTGGTACAAAGCAAGCTTAGCTTTAAGTAAGGCCAATTGTCTTAATAAATCTTCTTCCAAAATATTATCGAATGAGAAGTCCCACGGCTGATCCAAATCTGGTTTGTAAACATCCTTAATTAAAGCATTCTTAAATCTACAAATGTTAAAAAGCTTACTAAATTCAATTTTTAACGGCACTCTAGATATCCAAGCATCATGCCAAAAAAAGTAAGGTTTCCTGAATGAACTAAAACTTTGCAACCTAAATTAAAAAAGACAAAACAATTCAAAACAGACTTCCAAAAATGAGATAATCTATTGTCCCACCCCCCACTATTTCCGATAATGAACTCTCCACTTGAGTAGTAGGATTTGGAAACGATAGACTTCCAATAAGCCTTCACATCTGGACATCTAAATTTCCATAACCATTTAGCTAGCAAAGCAGAGTTAAAATTATGTAGATTTATGATCCCCAGCCCCCCCTCTTTCTTAGGTTTACAGCACATGTCCCAATTAACTAGGCATTTATAACCTCTACAATTAGAATCCCCATTCCAAAGGTAATTACGCCTAATCCTATCAATCTTCTCAATGACCCAATTAGGAAATTGATGAACAGCCATCCAATAAGAGGGAATAGCCGTTAGAACCAAATTGACTAGGACTAATCTACCTGCTCTAGACAGAAATCTATTATTCCAACTAGATAATCTATTACTAATCTTATCAATGATGACTATCCAATCTTCCTTCTTAAGCTTCGACGGTCTTATTTTAAAACCTAAATAATCAAAAGGAAATTTCATAATCGAACAGTTCAAAGTGTTGGCTACCAAAGACTCAACATTGTTACGATAATCTTTTATAATGTTTGATTTAATTTCTGGAAAGTTTGGTTTTCAAAATATTAAATTTTGAAAAATAATGATACTATATTAATATTTTAAAATTAAAACAATCAATTTTGGTAAATAATTGAATTTGAAGTTAGAATTTGAAAATAATGTTTGGAAATGAGTTTATATATATATATATATGTGTATGTACTGCGCTAACAAGCATTTCTGGAGTATGGCAAGAGACAACAATGCCTCATGTACTTGGAAGGCTTTACTTCGACTAAGATCAACAGGAGTTCAACTATTTCAAAAGGTTCTTGCTAATGGTTCAACGACCTCACTATGGTTTGAACCATGGGTTAACGCTCAATGTCTAGTTGATCTCCTAGGTTTCCATAGACTCTCCATGATAGGTACGGCCTTGGATACAGTTTCAGATATCATGAATGATGGTCAATTACAACCTATGTTACATCCTGCTACCAGGGAGTTATCCCAACTCATTTCCTCTATTGAGTTACATCCTAATTATGCGGAGGATTTCTATGCATGGTCTCAGGGAGGTGATTTCACATTTCATAAGGCTTGGGATTGGGTTCGTTCTAAGCAAGATAAGACATCATATTATCCAGTGATTTGTCACTCTAAGAATTGTCATAAGATGGCCTTCATAGCCTATTTGGCTATCTCTAATCGTTTAAATACGAAAATAAGACTATCTAACTTTGGCATAATAGATGATGTTACCTGTGTTCTGTGTAATGCGGCAGAAGAATCTGTAGATCATTGGTTTTTCAACTGTTTATACTCTTCCTCAATTTGGAGCATCCTTCGTTCCAAGCTTGGCATTCAGTCGAACACCACCACTTCTATCCAACAGGAGATCATGATGATTCAACAACATTTCAGACATCGAGATCAGCTTCGAGATGTTGCTTGTGGAGTTCTTACAGCAGCAATATATCATATATGGAAAGAACGTAATTCAAGGATTTTCAAGAATCGTCAAACTTCAGAGTTGATTAAGCTGATACACATTGAAGAGGAGCTGAGATTATTACTTAACAATAATGGAACTTCAACTATTCGATCAGCACACACAGTGGAGTTTTTACGGAAATGGGGAATTGAACTGAAGGATGCAGGTTGATTATCTAGAGAAGAAGATGATTAGAGTGGCGGGTTTCTTTTCTTTTATGTCATTTTGTAATTTTTATGTAATTTGGTTTGTATATAAAACAGTTCAATATATGGAAGTTATATGTACTCTTTTCCCTTACAAAGTACCCAGTAAGGGGGTTGTAAGGTTTTGACGAGGCATATAATGGAAGTATATGGTTGGTAATAAAAGTACCAATTTTCAAAAAAATAAAATATATATATATATATTTATATAGGTTTATAAACATGTTTGAAGTAAATTGGACAAATTTTAGTTTGAAATTATAATATGGACGGTATAGGCCTTGTCGTGCTATGGTAGTTCGCTGAATTTTGACCATAAACTTCAAATATTTATACCAGATATAATTTAAATCGTATTTTCCTGAAACAAAAAAGTTTTGTTT
Source organism: Allium sativum (assembly GCA_030737875.1). Lineage (NCBI taxonomy): Eukaryota > Viridiplantae > Streptophyta > Magnoliopsida > Asparagales > Amaryllidaceae > Allium > Allium sativum. The sequence continues at coordinate 231,257,843 of CM060910.1, read as the reverse complement.
TCTTATAATAATAGCTTTCAAATAGAAAAGGAAATTTCTATTTATTGATTTTCATTTATGTCTTAAACAAGTTTTAAATAAAATCGCGGTTTTGCAGTTTTGTGATCGAATTTGGAAAATTCTCAAATAGGCTTTATAAAATTTGGTAATGGAATGGAAAAATTATAGTAAATCATAACAAATGATTTAAAAGTAATTCGGACGAAAAATTTAAAGTTTCATATAGTAATTTGTAATTTGGGTTTTCAACATAGCTAAAAGCAGAATTGTATACTGTAAAAGAAATGTTTTGGAAATCTAAATGGACCAAAGTTTTCCAATTTCATTGGATTTGGTTGGAGATAATCTTCGAATTTTTGTTTAATTCGGTAGATAGAACTTATATTCGGAGAATTTAGAAGGTAGATTTACGGTTATTCCACTTATAGTATCTATTGAATATGAGAGTTGATATTGAATATGAGTTGATACAATTTCTATCTAAATCTTATATTTAATATCAACTGATTTTGCGTTGTTCTGGACGATATCTTTAATAACGCCATCCTTAACCCAACAAGTTTTAAGTTACTAGTTTATCAAAGAATATAAAAAATGTCATTAAGATGTAATGAAATTAATTAACTTCGGTTTAAAATATGCTTTGAATAAGAAGTTTATGGTTAAGTAATCTTTTGATTATGATTACTAAGTTAATATTAGTTTTCTTGATTTATAAGGTTAAAGCTTTTTAATTACAAATGAATTAGATTTGGATAGAAATAATGTTCGGATAATTGATATTTAATTCCATAGTTAAAAATTATACTATTTAAGGAATTTGAAAGTTACTTACGCCTTTATTCCACTTATAGTATTTATTAATTATGAGAATTAATATTGAATATAAGATGACATAATTTTCTTTTTAAATCCTACATTCACTATCAATCGGTTTTGGGTTTCTTGTGAACGGTGTCTTCAATAACATCAATCTTTATCTCAGTTAAAGATTAAGTTAAGTTTTAGAAATTCAGAATGTTATAATCTTGGTAAAGATTAGTTGGATCTTTATTTTAAAGATGTATAGGTTTGCAAATCTAAGAAGCGTTATAATCTTTTAATTAACGGTTAATTAAAGTAATATTAAATAATCTTTGATTAAGGATGGGTTTTAAAAGAAAAAACTTAGGTATAAAGAGTTAATGGATCCTTGTTAAATATTAATAAATGATTATTTAAGATATGAGGCTTAATTATCCTTGGTTTAAAAAGATGCGTTTTAAAAAGAAGAATATATTGAATTCATCTTTTAGAATATGAATTCATAAGAAACCCTGGTTAAGATTAATGAACCTTGATTTAACATTTTAAATGAATAAAGTTTTTGGGATTAAAAAGTTTAACAATTAAGGGTTTGTTAAAACCCAAAGTAAGATACTGATAAATCCTTAATGTTTGATTTGGTATTAAAGATTAAAGGAAAATATTTGGATTAAGAAGATTTGATTTACCAAGTCAAAGTGGAAGCGATTTAATTGGAAGTCTATATAAGTCCTTATTGTTTTTAAGTCATTATTCGGAAAGACCGGATCAGATTTCTATCCGAAAACCATTTCGGATAATGATATGACAAAATGGAGCAAAAAAATATATTAAAGACTATGGTTGAGGACTGGGAACCTTCACATCGGTAGGACTGCTCACTGAACGTCTCAGGTGGATAGCTTCCATCTTGAGATTAATTATATTATAGTAGTGGTCTGGACGTATTTGGAGAATTTGCGAATTTGCAAGGGCTTCTCTCCTTTATTGGAGAAGGAATAAGTGATCAGTCGTAGAACGAACTTGTATGGTGTGTGTCTGACATTGTATTTTGTAATGTATTGATTGATCTTTACTAAACATATTTCTGTTTAGTGGTGGTGGATTTATTCCTTTAGCTTAACACCTTTCTTTAAGACGTACGAGCTCAAAGGTGATATTGTTATTAATTATCAATTGTATGCAATGAAACGACAATGTGGTATGTGAAGTGTTAAGAGCTACAAATGATCAAAGCATGACTTAGTTAAGTGTAGCTTTGTGTTTAACGAGACCTCAAGCCTCACAACCCGGTAATGATCTGAAACTGGATTGCTGTTGCAAGGCTATGTGCGATGCTCCCATTAGGGCATGGTTATTCCCTTCTAGATATAGGTTATTCCATGGTATGAAGCCCGAGTATTTACTAATTTGGATGATGGATGGAGAGCTCTCGAAAATGGTTTGTTACTACTAGGGAATGTCATATTCAATTTGACATCTAGCGAGTTAGCATATAGAGACGGTTCGACTTTTTATAGCGGAGAAAGCATGAGTTGTTTTCTCATGGGTGCATCCCTTTAGAGATGTTCCCATCGGTTAAGGAATATTCTTTTCTGTTGTATTTGTTGGCATCCAATTTTAAATACGAGGCTTTACATTTTTGTTTGTCTAGGCATTAGCTGTCAGCATAATATAATGGTACCTATGCAGGCTAAGATTAATATATTTATTTGTGAAAGGTTTTCAACAATATGCACTAATAATAATAGCAAGGATTTTGTATATCAAAGGCATTTTTGGTTGTCATAAAGATAAAACTCACCCAATGTGTGCGCTTACATTGTGTATATGGTGTGAGATCTTATGATAGCTTCATTTTTCAAAAGACATGTGAAATTTTATGTACTGGTGTTCATAAGGGAAAAACCCATTCTATGTTTGTACGGCGTGGTCTTATAATTTATCTATTTGTAAAGAAAACTGTTTTAAGTTCTCACACCAGTCCCAAGACTGACTTAGAATTTATTGTTCTTCCACCTAAACTCTGGATGCTGTTAATTTTCCACACGGGCAACCTAGTAGTTAAGGTTTGCAAATAGTCTTGGTGTCATTTTTTAGAGCGTACGCTGGAATAAGGCTACAGCTGTATTTGGAGCATTTTGAATTTTGTCGCTGAACCTTAATATTTTCCATTGTGTAATTGATTTACTCTAATATATCTTTGTAACTCTGATGTAAAATTATTGTTGTATCAATGAAAGTTCATTTTTTTTATGTTCTAATGTGTTATTACCCCAAATGACATGGACTTTAGCATTTGAATCTCCAACATTTGAATACTGAAAGGTATTATGTGTCGATTTTCGAAGCTCTAAAGTTTAGGTCGTTACAGAGTGGTATTAGAGCATTGGTTTATACAAAGCTTATGGCTATGACTCATTAGAGCTGATGGTAAAAAATTATTAGAGATAGGATTAGTGATACCCTAGGATGAGTAACTCATTAGAGATAGGGTTAGTGATGCCCTAGAATGAGTTCGAGGGTTATATACAAGAGAAAGCACATTACTCCCATAATTATTTTGACAATTTGGTTAATTTTTATTATTTAAGAAGGAGGGGTGTTACATTCTCCCACCTTAAGAAATTTGCAAAATTCGATAAGGATAAAATTATGTAATTTCTCGTATAATTTGCAACCATAATGTGTACATCCAGTTTTTCAACCATTTGTGCACTTGTGTAAAGTGTAACACAATATAAAAATATATGAATGTAATGAACGTCTAAGTGGTACCTCCTATATGAATACAAATTTTCTTGAAAACCTTTTGAAACATGATGCACAAATCCTAAATATACTCGCAATTCCTATATGAGTGCAATATTTTAAAAATCAAAAATACGTTTTCATCCAATTTTTCCCAAACCCTTACAAAGTAATATTGTAGTTCATCTGATTTTTGAATCCAAACCTCATCCACCAACTTTAAATATGCGAATTTCAGAAAAATCTAATTTTCCGAATTCTATTTCTTATATTAGAAAAGGGTAGAAAAGGGAAAATTCTATGTTTTCCATCCCACTTTTATGCACTTTTCCCCCGTAGCTGGGAATCTTAATCACTCATCTTACAAAAATTCCTATTTTCTATTTCAAGCACTGTTTACATAAGAAGAGTTTCTTTTAGTTTTCCAAACTTACCATGGAAAATTTTGGTTTTCTTTTATTGTTCTCAATTATTGCAGTCTTCATTGCTTTTGTAAAATTTTCTTTTTTCTTTTAGTTGTTCATCTTCTGCTTTCATTTTCATTTTATTAACAATATCCTACGTTTTTGTTCATGTCTGGTGATCATCACAATAACCTAGAAAGAAAATATCCTACTAAAATATTCTTATTTTTCTAAAATAAAATAGAGCACTACATAAGAGTGCAAATCTATAAGAAAAGAAAACAAACTTTACAACCATCACTATTAGGTAAAAGTTATAATGGCTAAAGGTAGTTATCCACAAGGACTAGGATCCCTAGGACCATGTCCCTTTTACATAAGAAGGTCCTCATCCCTAAATATGGATAATCATGGCTCCCTTCCTTTCTATCCTCCACTCTCTACAAACTCATGTCGCATATCCCTAGCTCTCATTCCATCATAAATTGAGACAACATGTCAAACCTTCCTAATAAATGGTAACTTTTTATATTTTCTCTCACTCAAGGTCACCTATGCACCACCTATGTCTAATTCATTTATAACTGCATTTCTCTTAACCACTTACATTACTTAACCCCACAACTTGCTTACACACTTTATTCTTTTTGAAAACAAATTCGCATAATTTTATCAAAAATTATTTTAATGCAAATCTCAATATTACAAACTAATAAATATATGAAAACTGTAACCTTTTCAATTTGAAACTTGAAAACTCTGCTAAAGATATTTTTCTATAATTTTTTTTTCAAGTTCTTTCTAAAGTTTAATTGTGGGAAAAGCACAAAGTGGTTTCTAACCTTTGCATCTCCAAATCCTTTGCGCTAAATTATACTTCTCCATCCAAAATTTCTCTCTTTACGAAATTCCTCCAAAAACGTGTCTAAACTGAAAAATAGGACTAGCACCACTTTTGTGTCAAATGTATATATAAATTCCTAATTTAATTTTCTCTTTCTAACTCTTTCTCGATTTACAAGGCCCTACTTCCCAATTTACTAGTCTGAAATACCAAAAAATTCGGGTATCAACACATGGAATTTTCTTTTTCATTTCAAAACATATTGTACGCGCTACATTATTGCCCTCATAGGTCTACAATCCTCAAATTTCCATAACAATTTCTTAGGGTAGAAAACTGACATCCCAACTTCCTCCATGTGTTGTTTCACTAGATTAGTGGGTTCCTCTATGGATACAGGTATATATATAATATATTTATATTTAAAAAATACAAATACGTTTACTCACTATCTATTTAGGAACCTTAAACCTAAGCTTCGATACAAGATGTAACAACCCAAATTTCAATGGGCTTGAATTTTTCACCAAAATGCTAAAATCCAAGTCCACCGAATATGAGTTTGTTTGTCTGGTACCCTTCAGAAAGGCAAAGATAAAATATACCATAGCTCGCGATGAAATATCTTGCAGCGGAATGAATAAGATATAATAGTAAGTATACCCTAATAATGACACCGTCTAACAAGTATCTCTAGGCTGTAATCTCTAACACTTGTCTAACCTACGGGTTTGTTATGATGAGGGATCAGAACAAAATTTCTGGTGAATGGACAAATTATACTTTCTCCAAAACACACTACATGTACCGTTCTATCATTGATTCTTATTTATTAAGTTATTCGGGTTTAACATTACAATATTCTTTCGATTTCATGAAAAATCATGTATGTAGCTATGTGCCCAATATATTGAGGTACTCTCCGTAGTGACCTTCTCGAGTGGTCTCCATTGTCGTACTATGAAAAAGTACAAGACCTCCATTGCCATGCTACGAAAGAGTACTAGACCATGCTGCTAAAATGCACTATGTCCTCATCGTTACGCCATGAAAGCGTACTAAGCTGCGCTACGAAAGCGAATAGGCTCCTACCTGTAACAACCCGGAATTATGACAATATAAATTAATTATTAGAATATCAAAATAGGAATTTCTGCAAATGATGGAATTTGACAATGAAAATTTAACTGATGTGTTCATCTCGGAATTCTTGTCAACTTTCATGTTTGGAGTTTCGCGAACGGAGTCCGTATGAAAAAGTTACAGACGAACTACGAAAAACGAACGGAAATAAATAAATAGAAAAATTAATATATATATGTTTCCCTCGCTAAACCAGCCCTCACTAGGGAAAACCGCTCAACGGCGGTCGACACCCCTGTATAGAGCGGTCGAATGCTCCGAGCCTGTACAGCCCAGTGACGACAAGGTTTTGAGGGGAAATTTCGTTATATTTTATAATATAAACAAACGGATGTTAATTAAAATAAATCAAATGGTTCATGGCCAATTCCACTCGTATAAATGAAAGGGTAAGGCCTCATTCTTTTTTACACAAATTTGTGGGTAGCAGCGAAGCTCTGCCATTTTTCCTTATTTTCCAAACCTAATTTGTTAAATAAAAATATATTCTTATACAACAATTCAAATCCAAATCACATAGGATTGAGAGGATTATCAGATCCAATGGAAAAGAATGCAAATTAGCACTCAACAATATATTCTTCCCTCTCTTTCTATTTCCTTACATCTCTACAGATCTGAAATTATCCATTTTTCAGATAAATTGTAGATTTATAAGAATATGGGAATTGTAGGCCTAATGAGTTCAAACTTTGGATTTAGATGCTTGTGGATGAGTAGGAAATTTACAAATATAGTTATAATAGCTTATTTAGTTCTTTTAAATTAAATCTAAAATTTTATGCCTATTTTCATCAAATCTGTTCGTAATATTGTTGTGATTGAATTGATACCTATCAGATCTGACTGAAAAATTATGAAAACTTGTAAATTGCAAATTGTGGTTAGGCATTAATTGTAGGATTTTTAAATTTGTTTATACATATTTCCTACACTTATGTGTAAAACATATTGTGATTGTTGCAAAGCACTATAGATCTGGAAATCAGTCCCATTAAACACCATTTAGATTTAGTTATATTCCAGATCTATGATTTCAGTGTTGAATGACAAATTATGTGAATATTGGATTAAATGTTAAATTGTATGATTGTAATTTTAAAATACTTATACCTACTTGTATTCAGTATTGTTGGATTTTGGCTTAATTGTTGTAAATATGTCATTTTCCTCCTTTTGAACAAAAAGATGTCAATTTGAATTCATAAGAGATATGACAAAAAGATTTAAAAAGGAAAAGTGGTGAAAACGTACTTATAAATATAAATATACATATTTGTGCTTAGTTTGCATTGACTATTCGAAAAATATATATATACATATATAAATTTCTTGTGAATTTGTGATATGTTTATTTTACTAATTAGGCATAATTTACAATAATTTCAACTAACAGTCTTTTTGTAAGATCTGAAACTTTTGGAAAGATTTAATGCAAAAAGGAATGTTTAGTTGTTGATTAAACCAAATCATTAAATTTAAAAGAATAAGATTAATAAAAATAATAATAACTACGTTGACCGGACAAAAACATAAAATATAAATATATACATATTATCCATCCATATCAATGTAAAATGGTAGAATATACATCGAATATTTGAATGATATTCAATTGTGAAATTATATATGTAAATGTAATCCATACTGAATTAATGTATTTGTGGTGACCATTGTAGCAATTAATACGATTTATTGCTATAAATGGGACCATAAATCAATAAGTAACAATTGTAACCAATGTTAATTGGTAAAAGTAAAGACAATAGGATAACAGTTACAATTCCTAAATTAATTAGGATAAATGTTGTAAAATCCGATTTGGAAATTTGAATTATAACCGCTTTTAGACTCGAGGTTAAGCTCAACTTGTGGTAGAAGTCTGCCCGAAACCGACCGGCAAATCCAACATCCACAGGTAGTTATCTTAATGTGAAGGGTCAAGTGAGTAAATATAAACGTACTGAAACAACCTGAAATCCCCCGATCTTCGAAGAGACGGAAAATAACAGATTGCTTTGAGAACACGATGCATCAGACACAAACAATAGAACATTTCATTGCTATTACAACAATCACATCAGAGTACAAGAATATAACAGAGTATGAATAAATATCACACTGCGGAAATAAAATAATATCCGAGATTAAAGTACAAAGCAATGGAAATTTAAATGTACAAATACAATATGTAGCGGAAAATACATCACCTAGCACAATTGAAAGAAATACACGAATACAAAGCTTTTCAAATATAGCTCCAGCTGTAATCCAAGATCCCGTGTAAAGAAATATCTGTGAAAACCAAAACTACTAGCAACCCTTGTGGAAAATATGGGCACCCTGAGTTTAGGTAGAAATAATAAACTCTGAGTCAGTCATGGGACCGGGTGTGAGAACTAAAGCAGTCATTATATCTTTACTTCAAAAGTTGGGAAATCATGGGACCACGCCGTATAACATGGAACGGGTTTACTCCACACAAATCTCAGTTTAAAATAAAACAACACGATGCTTTTTGGAAAATGAAGCTATTATAAGACTTAGGTCCCATCACACAATGCAACGCAAGATGGAGGATAGAGTTTTCCCTTATAATAGCCAAACATACTAGGTACGATTTAAAACAAATCATTTTGATATTAATATTAGTGTCTAGTGTCAAAATCAACTTCAAATGTAAATGTATCAATCATAGACGACATAAGTACCATATATTTTTCCGCCATACATAGGTTTACAACTAAATCCAAAAGTCGCATATTGGCAATTGGATTCCATCTAAAGTCGAGGCAAAGGATGTTCCTCTCCGATTTCGGGCCATCTCTAGTGGAATGACCCAGGATCCCCCGTAGTGAACCCTTGGATCTAGCAGGGTTGGTCCACACTTACTTTAGTGGATTGATTATTCCTGAACAATACGTTTCCATATCCCATCAGACCTCTAAACAGGTCAGTACGTCAACCCTATGAGCATATAGCCCTACATCTGAGGTGCCTCGCAATCCATCATCCACATAAGTAAAAATGTCTGGGCTCCATCCCATGGCACCACTTCTAACTAAAAAGAAACGCATGCACTTCGTGCTATCCCATCCCATTTTTACTCATACTGGGCGTGAGGATCGCGAATTAACGCTATACACAAAGCTATGCTAATTAAAGCCGTGCTTTGATCATCATCCACAAGACTCTTCTTTTCAACAAAAGCCTTGATCATTGCATCTTAACATGGCACACTGACAATTCATGCCATACAACTAATGTCTATTAATATATAACCTCTAAGCTCGTACGACTCAGAGAAGGGTGTTAAGCAAGAGAATAAATTCTCTGCCACCAAATAGATATATATTTAATAGAAATCAATCAATACAGAATGAAATCCAATGTCAGACACACATCCATTTACAAGTCCGTTTTAGGTCTAAACGAAATCGGAGGCACCTTATTCCTCGTCCCATATGCCCAATATAGGAGAGAGGCCCTCGCATATCAGGTCGTTCTCCAAGTACGTCTAGACGATCACCACTTATTACCTTATCTTGGGTGCATAGCCCAATCAAAACATCAGTAATAAACCAAATGATGTGAAGATCTCCGGTCTTCAACCATCGTCTTCGTCATCATATTAGTTATTCAAAATGGATTAAACCCGGTCTTTCCGAATAATTCGCGCATTTTATAGTCAATAATCAAGTGCTATAAAAACACATCATATGCATCATTCCAATTCAGAATATTCTTTTATTCAAATATTCACATCTTCAGGGAAAGGCTCCCATTAATTTTATCAAAGATAAATTCTTTTAAAATTATTCATTAATCTTCCTTTGGATATCATTTTCAAAGATTTTATTTTGTCCTTTAACAATTTCAAACCAAATTAAGGTTTATAAGACTAGTCGGGATTATCGAGGCTTACCAAAGTAATCCTTTATTTTATTTTCCAATCCCAACCTATTCATCCCATGGAGCGAAACTGGTAGTACTCTATATCTAACACCCACTGTGTTATCGGTAAAATTAATTACCATTTCACGTTCAAATCTAATTAAAGATTTAACTATCGCCTGGAGTAAAGCTGGTGGTACTCCATTCTCGATCATTTCATGAATTCGATAAATTTAATTACCTCATTCCCATTCCAATCTAATTAAAAATTCATTAAAAACTCCAATTTAGTTTTCAGTCCTAAGAATCATTCCTTAATGATTTTTCAATTTTAGGAAAATTTATCCTGTCTTTAACTAGGTTAAAGAACTAATGCCATTTAAAACACAGTTCACGATAAACCCTAAAATTGTCTTCCATCAAAATGGGATCTTCACGGAAATCATAACAGTATATAATCGATATAAATTTCTATATCGTACTAATACTATAAACGGAATAATGGCAAGGCCTTTTAATTCCATAAATAGCATTGGTCTTCCATCACAGAATCTCATTTCGGTTATTACCAAATCGAATTCCATTCAATTCCAGTATAATATATTAAACTGGAAAACTTATTTTTTGGAAAATTTCCATTAAATTTTAATAAAAAGATTGATAAATTCCATCTTTACTGCTAATTTGGGTTAAAGAACAAATGTCGTTTGAAACATCGTTCACAATAAACCCCAAATCAACTTTCATTTCAATTCCAATTAAATTAATTAATTGGTAAATTTCTCTAAATCTTAATTAAAAGATTTATTCCTTTCTCAAAGGGGTTTAAGAATGGTGTTATTAAAGACAACATTCACGACAAACCCAAAAATCCAGTTTGATATTAAATATATGGCTCTAAATAGAAAATAATATCGGCTTATATTCAATACCAAATTATGAAAACAACGGATATCGTATTGGGAATAACGATATCTGTATCTTCCAAATTCTGCAACAATATCCGTATAATCACAAAATCCAATATCGAAATATTACGAATTTTTTTCCATTCAATTCCATTCCAATTCATTCATTGGAAAATTCTGGTTATTTTAAAACCCCTTTTTCAATCCAATTTATTTATTTAAAAACATTGGATTATTATTCTAGTTAATAACTAGTTCATTTAGATAAAAATATCTTTTACCTTTTCAAATATGGAAATTTTCATCCAAAAACCTTTCCAAATCATTTATTATGGTTTTACAGCATTTTTCCATATTTTTAATTATTTTATTAAGGCCCTTACAGTCGGTTTCCAATAACGGCCACCGAACTGCATCCATAGCGACCTTTTCTGAAATTGATTTGGACATAATTTGAAATCCAACCCTTCAAATTTAAATCTCTTATACTCGTTGGAAAGCTCTTTTCAATACAAACCCACCGGTTCCAGATTTAGGAGATTTTGACGGTCGGATCTCCTGTTATGCCAATTTGAAGTTATGTTTGAAATTCGCGAACGGTCGATGCACGGTGCGTTCTATTCAAACCATTTATAAATATGATATATATATTTATATAGTGTCGATTTCTATTTAAAACGTATTTTATAAATCGTTTATAAATTCATTTTAAAAACGATTTCAATTTCCATTTCAATCTTAAATCAAAATTGAATTTTCATATCATTATAAATTTTAAATGATAATATTTTCAAAGTATCTGATTTTGAAATCCATTTCCTTTTTTGTATTCGTTATGAAATGAATAAAATCAATCGATAAACCCGTTCGGGTAAAAATGGCATTTTACTACTTAACCCGGCTTCATATCCCAATATTTTCGTGTCCATCCAATTTAGCTATCCATCCAATTTGCCAAAAATCCAACACGCGTTTAATTTAGCTGAAAATCCAATTTGCTCCATTTCCGTTCTGGTCAGTTCCATGTTGTAGCATTTATTGTCATGATTCCAACGTGACTGAAATCGTCAGATTTGGACCTCGTATGAAAAAGATATGATTTATATAAGTTAATTACATATTTAAATTAATCAAATTGTAATTAAAACTAATTACCCTTTTAATAACGTTTAAAATAAACATTGCCGTCCTTGTTGAAAATAGTAACCCATGGTTCCTTCCCAAATCATCACCGTCGCACCCCCCCCCCCCCCCCCACGCGCCACCTGAACCCAATCGGAGACCATCCTCCGACGCCTCTCTCCTCCCTAGACCACCACGCCAAGCTCCGTGCCATCCGATCCTATGTCCAGCCCTCATAGGCTCCATGAACGACGCCCCTTCCTGGACCAAATTCGACCACCACGCAACCTCATTCAGATCATGACCATTGAGGAGGAGCATCTCACGATGTTGAATAGGGTTTCCATTGGAGATTTTGTCAATCGATTTGTGGATTTGAACAATTGGAGGAAGGAAGTTTCGAAAGACAGGGAGCATTCGTTTCTACTGGTGGCTGAACGTTACAAAAGGGATTTAGGGTTTTGTTGAGAAAGAGGGGCTATTTATATAGTTAGTTTATTGTTTAATTTTCTAATTTATTCTCTAATTGGTCATATTGCGTCCGAATTCCAAATCAAACCTAATGACTGTCGCTCCCAACTAAATACCCCCATTCCGAACACAATGGAATATGTTTCGTAAGCTAATTCGACTGTTTCGATCAGTTTTTCTTTAAATTAAATTATAAATCAATATATATGGCTATGTTTTGATGATACAGTCCTAACAAAACTAATTTCGTCGAATTTGGAGACCATTTGAAAAATGGCCTTTTTCCAGTCGAGTAAATTCAAACTGAAATTACCAAACACATTTAAATTCACTGTACTCACATATTAATTCCAAAAATTATGAAATTTGAAACCTGACAATAATTTGGCATTCCAGATCCAACAAAAGTGGTTTCGTCGAAAACGAAGGTCATTTCCAAAATGGCTATTTTAAGGGGTATATATTATATTACAAATATATATAATTTCCATTGCGACTATTCTTAATTTTAAACTGGCCATAACTTTCAATTTATATTATGAAATCTGAATTTTTCACATTCGTTAGAAAGATATAATTAAACTTATTCAAATGTTTCTTGTTTTACTGAAATCCGATTTATATTGAATTCTGTACATTCATTTGAAATTAAAATTCGAATTTTCAAACTACCGTGCCATTTCAAACTCCTTTTATAATTAAAATAAATTTATACGTTCTAACTTCAATTTAAATAAATTTTAAATCATTATTATTTAAAATAAATCATTTTAAATATTCAAAATCCATTAAAATAGCTAAAATAAAAGTTTTAAATTGGTTCAGAAATTCCGGGTTGTTACAATCTCCCCCACTTAAAATCTTTTCGTCCTCGAAAAGGTACATAGCAGAAATTTGTTTAAGTAAACAACTCAACTTTCATTCTGGCTTTCATTCTTCAACTTTTCAATTACTAAGGGCTTTCTAATTTCTCAAAAATTTGGCTAACATCCTTAATTTTTGAAAAATTTTGCCATAACCTCCTTTGTACGGGGAGGGTTTGAAAATTTTATTGGACTATATTAGGTACCCAATAAATAAAATAAAAGCATACACAATTTTTGTGACCTATTTGTGTACAAGGGAGAACATGTAAAAATCGAAATCTCAGACCTTGCCCCAGTGTTGGAAACAAAATAATCCATGTGTCGTAAATTAAAAATAAGAGAGATGTGAATTTTGTCATCTCCAGACCTGTGTAGGGTTTTTATTAAATCCTGCCCTGAGCACCGTTATATGTATTCCTTAATTAGGTCCATAATCAGTCTTTAATTCAACTTGTAAATCAACATCGCCCTACAAGTATCTGGCCCGTATGGAAATTCAAACCTCATCATATAAACACCAAATGCTTATATGGAATATGATATGGTATGTTGTCTTCATATAGTATGCCATGTAGTGTAGTTCATAATTTATTTGTTGCTATCCTATAGCATGGTTTATAATCTCACACAGAACAACCATCACAACGCAACCAATTTCATTCACAGGAGTTTATATAATAAATATAATTGTGCAACCAACTCATTAAGGTGCACCTGTTTGTCGGGCATGCAATTTAATTCTCTACTCAACGCGAAGCCATTAACCTATTCAATATATATATATATATATATATATATACATATCTATCTAATATATAAATCCAATTCGGACTAAATTTTCTATTCAGCTCTGTATATTTTTTTGTTTGGTTTTATTTATCATTCATTATCATATGGGTTTAATCATTTCAGTATTTTTATCAATCAAACCAATAATCACACGCCACAACCAACAATCTATTAATCAATTAAATTTTCAAACATATAACTTTTATATACTCAAAAATCATATTTTCATTGTCAAATCACAAACAATAAACTCTTACTGAATTTTGGTTCTCATACCAGTCAATTGGAAATATATAGATATCCACTTTCGAAACTCGAACACAAGCACTGGTAATGTGATCACAATTACCAAGATCATCCCCGGGCGACTAGAGTGTGATTCTATATCTATCCAGCATATTTGAGACTTCGAATATGCTTTAATTACGCATATATTCAAGATCTTCTTATACTTGATAGTCCAAATTCAATATAAAATAAAATATTTAAATACGTATAATAGTTATAAAATTTCAAAACTAAATTTGCTTTTATTAATAACACTCTTCTAACTCATTCTAGGGTATTACTAACCCAATCTATAACGAGTTATTCTAATAGGATGTTACTGATCCTATCTATGATGAATTCTCTCATTCGGTTCTAATGTGCCTTGTTCTCCGACCTTTGCAAGCCAATGCTCTGATTCCAAAATGAAACAACCCGAAATCCCCCGATCTCCAAAGAATCGGAAAACAACGGATTGCTTTGAGAACACGACGCATCAGACACAAAAAATAGAACATTTCATTGCTATTACAAAAATTTCATCAGAGTACAAGAATATAGCAGAGTATGAATAAATATTACACAACGGAAATAAAATAATATTGGAGATTAAAGTATAAAGCAGCGGAAATTTAAATGTATAAATACAACGCGTAGCAGAAAATATATCAACTAGCACAACTGAAAGAAATACGCGGATACAAAGCTTTTCGAATATAGCTCCTGCTGTAATCCAGGATCCTGTGTAAAGAAATATCTACGAAAACCAAAACTACTAGCTGCTCGTTGGAAAATTTAAGCACCCAGAGTTTAGGTATAAACAATAAACTCCGAGTGAGTCATAAGACTGGTATGAGAACTAAAACAGTTACTATACCTTTACTTTAAAAGTTAGGAAATCTTGAGACCACGTCGTATAACACGGAACGGGGCTACTCCACATGAATCTTAGTTTAAAATAAAACAATGCAATGCTTTTTGGAAAATGAAGCTATTATAAGACTCTGGTCCATCACACAAAAGCCGTAGGATAGAGTTTTCCCTTATAATAGGCAAACATGCTTGGTATGTTTTAAAACAAATCATTTTGATATTACTATTAGTGTCTAGTGTCAAAATCAACTTCAAATATAAATGTATCAATCATAGACGACATAGGTACCATATATTATGCCGCCATACATAGGTTTACAGCTAAACCGGAAAGTCGCGTATTGGAAATTGGATTCCTTCTTTGAGTCGAGGCAAAGGATGTTCCTCACTGATTTCAGGCCATCTCTAGCGGAATGACCCAGGATCCCCCGCAGTGAACCCTTGGATCTTGCAGGGTCGGTCCACAATTACTTTAGTGGATTGGTTATTCCAGAACAATTTCCCTGTCCTATCGGACCTCTAAATAGGTTGGTATGTCGACCCTATGAGCATATAGCCCTATATCCGAGGCGCCTCTCAATCCATCATCCACATAAGTAAAAATATCTGGACTCCATACCATGACACCACTTCTAGCTAGAAAGAAATGCATGCACTCACTGCTGTCTCATACCGTTTTTGACTCATATCGGGTGTGAGGCTTGCGAATTAACGCTATACACAGAGCTATGCTAACTAAAGTTGTGCTTTGATCATCATCTACAAGACTCTACTTTTCAACAAAAGCCTTGATCATTACATCTTAGCATGCCACACTGACAATTCACGCCATACAATTGATGTCTGTTAATATATAACCTCTAAGCTCGTACGTCTCAGAAACGGGTGTTAAGCAAGAGAATGAATTCTCCGCCACTAACAAATATATACTTAATAGGATTCAATCAATACAGAATGAAATCCAATGTCAAACACTCATTCATTTACAAGTTCGTTCTAGGTCTGAATGAAACCGGAGGCACCTTATTCCTCGTCCCATATGCTCAATATAGGAGAGTGGCCCTCGCATATCCGGTCAATCTCCAAGTACGTCTGCCCCTTTTTCTCAACAAAACCCTAAATCCCTTTTATAACGTTCAACCGCCAGTAGAAACAAACGCTCCCTTTCATTCAAAACTTCCTTCCTCCAATCATTCAAATCCACAAATCGATCGACAAAATCTCCAATGGCAACCCTGTTCAACATCGCGAAATGCTCCTCCTCAACGGTCATGATTTGAAATGAGGCTGCGTGGTACTCGAATTTTGGCCAGGAAGGAGCGTTGTTCGTGGAGCTTATGAGGGCTGGAGAGAGGATCGAATGGCAAGGGGCTAGGCGCGGTGGTCGAGGATGGAGAGGCGCGATGGTCCCCGATTGGGTTCAGGTGGCGCGAGGGGGTGCGACAGTGATGATTTGGGAAGGAACCATGGTTACGATTTTGAACGAGGAAGGCAACGCTTATTTTAAACGTTATTAAAAGGGTAATTTGTTTTAATTATAACTTAATTAATTTAAATATGTAATTAACTTATATAAATTAATATCTTTTCCATACGAGGTCCAAATTCGATGATTTCAGTCACGTTGGAATCATGACAACAAACGCTACAACATGGAATTGACCAGAATATAAATAGAGAAAATTAGATTTTAAACTAAATTAAATGCCTGTTTAATTTAGCTGAAAAATACAATTCAGAAATAAAGAATGATGGAGTGGAACCCAATGTGAGAATTCTCTCACTTATATTTTGTACAGTTATTTACTTTATTTTATAATTGTAAATGTATTTAAATTGCCAGTATTGACTTTTATCTGTTGTATGGAGTTCAACACATGAATTCGCACAAATCACATAAACTGGAAGCGATGTATGGATATTACCGACATTCGAATTTCATGCTCCACAAATGGCCACTTATGGCACCGTAAATGTCATTGGGTAGTTGAGTATTTAGTTATTTGGATGATTGGGTGATTTGTGTATTGTGTTGATGATTTGTGATATTTAACTTATTAGATATATTAATATTAAACTGATAAATAAAAATGGACCAAATAATCATTTATATATTGAACAGTGAAAATTGGTTAATTAGAAAAATAATTCAAACCGAATTTGAATTGGTCAAATTTATTAACCAATGATTTCTTTAAATCAATTGTTGTTGTTTGAGAACCTCACACAGGTAATGGGATGATATTTGACAAACACTTATTCCAATATTTAGTTGTATGTCAATCGACGGGTTGACAGGCTGTGATGAGCGTTATTTATTTATTTTGATGCTTATACAGTTGTAAAATGCACTATGGATGATGTTTGAATGTTGAATGATTATTCATCATTATTGTGGAGTACATGCGATATATGAAATCCATATAACTGAAATTATATGGTAATTAATTGACTCGCATTCCGATTCAGAAATAACGAATATTTTAAAATAACGAATATTTTAAAATAATATCCATTGAATAATCAAAATATGATTTTAATGTCCGATTTTGGATGGACACGACAATATTGGAATATGAAGTCGGATTAAGTAGTAAAACACCATTTTTACCTGAACGGATTTATCGATCGATTTTATTCATTTTATAATGAATACGAAAAAGGAAATGGATTTCAAAATCAGATATTTTGAAAATACTATCATTTTACCAATTGTAACGACCCGCCTTTTTGCCCAATTTTCGCCGGTAATTAAACCAACTTAAATCGTTCACAAAGACGAATTGTTATGGGTACATACATACATTGAACAAAATAACAGAACTTTTCATTGCTCATAACAATATTACATTAGAGTTACATTAATATCAGAGTTACAACATAAACATACAGCGGAAGAAAATATAAATATACTCTCAGCGGAAGAAGAGAAAACAGCGGAAGCTTCAACCCTAGCAAGGACTCTAACTCAGAAAGTGCTCCGAACTTCGCTCCAACGAAACATAACTGCAGAACTAAACTACTAGCTGCCCATGAAAATTTATGGGCACCCAGAGTTTAGGTAGGAACAATAAATTCCAGGTCAGTCATGGGACTGGTGTGAGAACATAAAACAGTGGCTTTAAAATTTATTTTAAAGTTGGGAAATTCACCGGACCACGCCGCTAATGCTGAACGGGTTTATTCCATGTGAATGCCTATGCATATAAATTTGCAATGACTTTTGGAAAATTGAAGCTATCATAAGCTCGTCCCACATCACACAATGTAAGCGCACACCATATGGGCGAGGTTTATCTTATGACAACCAAATATGCTTTCATACGTAAAAATCCTCTTCAATGCCATAATATATATATATATATATATATATATATATATATATATAGTGTGGAAAAAAATATTTTGCAAATAAATGTATTAATCCTAGACGACATAATACCCTATCCTATTATGTCGCCACATATATATGTATATGTATATGTATATATATATATATTTATATTTATATACAAACCAAACCGTGTGGCACGTATTGGAGATTTGGTTTTCCAACTTGATGATCCCTGCCATGAAAGATCAATTGGAACACAAACGAAATGTAATCATGGGGTTTTCATCCAGATGCGGACACCAATACAAATCGCAAGGTAGATCAACGTTTTTCGACCAGACACGGCCCCCCGAACATACCTTATTCCATAAGTCATAAGTGGTTTCCTACTTCGGCAGCGGTCATCATCAATTCATATATATACACACAACTAACCGCTAGTTTTTCATCATCCGGGGTGTGAGGTTTGTCGATGTCACGTCATGGACAAAGCATGCCTAGAGAAGTAATGCCTTGATCGTACAAGCTCATTTCACTTCTTAAGTATGTCACATTGTTCATCCACATCATGAACACTGATTTCCATCCATACATAACCACTTTGAGCTCATACGTCACAAGCCAGATACATCTCAACGGAAATCGGTGTTATGTCGTCAATTGCAATGTTAGACACACAATCCATACAAATCCATTCTGGGTCTGAACGGAACAAAATCCGAAAATTCTCCAAATACGTTCAGACTTCTTGCCACTCTGGTAATAGGGGCATCTCTCTACTGTAGCTATTCAATAAAGAAACCAATCAACAGTTAGTCCGTTCGATATGAAGAACCACGGTCTTCCTTCATCGATTCCAAGTTTTGAATTTGCTTCATGCGTCGTATTATTACTTGGAATGGTTTCAGACTTAAATCCGATCCGGGTCATTCCAAGTAATAAGCGTATTCATAAACAATGGTTATGGACTACATAGGGTTTCAATCCAAATTTCCTTCCAATCGTCGTTCATTCATTTACAAATCAAGGTGATCATAAATTCCATTATCATTTTAACTCTTTATTCGAAATAAATTATTCAATTTACCAACTTTATATTTCAAAACATACCTTTCAATTTTCTCATACTTCTTTATTTCTTTCGTCAAGTCATTAAATTTACCAAATCCCTATTTGGATTACAAATTTCATATACGATAATCCATACAATTTATATCCAACATAAGTTTTGATAGAGTCATATTGACTTATATTCGATATAAATACACAACTCGACAAACACTATTAGAATTTTGATGTAAATATCTTTATTTGCTTCTAATAGTATTTGTTCAACCTTGGAATTTACATATTGAATATACGACACAAACTCTATCCAACTCATTTCCCTTTTAAATTCTAACTTTTTAGAATTAGTAAATAATTCCATATTAAATCACTTAAAAAATATTTCTAAATATTTTAAGAATCCTTTAACCATTTAAAATAATGGTTTACGATTTATAAGTTTCAAAACCCATTTGTCTTTGGAAATGAGATAATAACGTTTTGAACGTTACTAAAAGTGCTGCAATAGCCATTTAATTCAAATCGATTTCAAGTCAATTCAAAAATTCAAACGATTCATTCAAATTACTTTAAGTTAATAAAGTAAGATTTATCATGAATTCTCTCTAAATTTAAAGTTGGTTTTATTTGAATTTTCGCTATGGTCACTGAACTGCACTTACATCGACCTTTTCCAAATTTATTTTTGAACATAACTTGAAAATTTTATGTTGAAATTCGAAAATTTCTTTTCTATTCAAAACTGTTAATATTTGAAAATCCACGTTTCTTGTTTCGAGTCAAACCAATTTCAAACGGTCAAGTTATAATCGTTTGAAAATTTAAATCGATGTTTACGAACTGTCATGCCGCAGTGCGTTATAAAACGATTTAAATATAATTCCTTCAAATCCTTTTGAATTTAAATTTAAAATTTCAAAACAACTAAATTTCAAAACTGATTTTTAACGATACGGAACATTAAATTTTGATTTAAGATTGAAATGGAAATTGAAATCGTTTTTAAAATGAATTTATAAATGATTTATAAAATAAATTTTAAATAGGAATTGACGAAATATATATATTATATATATTTATATGGTTTGAATAGAACGTGCCGCGCAGCTACGGTTCGCGTATTTCAACCATTAACTTCAAATTGGCATAACGGGAGATCCAACCGTCGGATTCTCCTAAAACCTGGGTGTATATCGGAAAGAGCTTTCCAATGAATATAAGAGATTTAAATTTGAAGGGTTAGATTTCAAATTATGTCCAAATCAATTTCAGAAAAGGTCGCTATGGATGTAGTTCGGTGGCCGTTATTGGAAACCGACTTTTAGGGCCTTAATAAAATAATTAAAAATATGAAAAAATGGTGTAAAACCATAATAAATGAATTGGAAAAAATTTTGGATGAAAAATTCCATATTTGAAAAGATGAAAGATATTTTTATCTGAATGAACTAGTTATTAACTAAAATAATAGTCCAATGTTTTTAAATAAATAAATTGGATTGAAAAAGGGGTTTTAAAATAACCAGGATTTTCCAATGAATGAATTAGAATGGAATTGAATGGAAATAATCTTTGAAATATTTCGATATTGGACTTCGTGATTATACAGATATTGTTGAGGAATTTGGAAGATACATATATCATTATTCCCAATACGATATTCGTTGGTTTCAGAATTTGGTATTGAATATAAGCCGATATTATTTTCTATTCAGAGCCTTATATTTAATATCAAACTGGATTTTGGGGTTTATTGTGGATGGCGTCTTTAATAACACCATTCTTAAACCCCGTTGACAAAGGAATAAATCTTTTAATTAAGATTTAGAAAAACTTACCAATTAATTAATTAATTTAATTGGAATTGAAATGATAGTTGATTTTGGGGTTTATTGTGAATGATGTTTTTAACGACGGTTGTTCTTTAACCCAAATTAGCAGTAAATATATGATTCAGAATTTATAAATCTTTTTATTAAGATTTAATGGAAATTTTCCAAATATAAGTTTTCCAGTTTAATATATTGGATTGGAATTGAATGGAATTCGATTTGGTAATAATCGAAATGAGATTCTGTGAAGGAAGACCAATACTATTTATGGAATTTAAAAAGGCCTTGCCGTTATTCCGTTTATAGTATTACTACGATACGGAAATTTATACAGATTCTATACTGTTATGATTTCCGTGAAGATCCCATTTTAATGGAAGATGATTTTGGGGTTTATCTGAACTGTGTTTTAAACGGCATTAGTTCTTTAACCCAGTTAAAGATAGGTTAAAATTTCCAAAAGTTGAAAAATCATTAAGGAATGATTCTTGGGATTAAAAACCAAATTGTAGTTTTAAATAAATCTTTAATTACATTGGAATGGGAATGAGGTAATTAAATTTACCGAATTCATGAAACGATCGAGAATGGAGTACCGCCAGTTTTACTCCAGGCGATAGTTAAATCTTAAATTAGGTTTGAACGTGAAATGGTAATTAATTTTACCAATAACACAGTGGGTGTTAGATATGGAGTACTACCAGTTTTTCTCTATGGGATGAATAGGTTGGGATTGGAAAATAAAATAAAGGATTACTCTGGTAAGGCTCGGTAATCCTGACTAGTCTTATAAACCTTAATTTGGTTTGAAATTGTTAAAGAATAAAATAAAATCTTTGAAAATGATATCCAAAGGTAGATTAAAGAATAATTTTAAAAGAATTTATCTTTGATAAAATTAATGGGAACCTTTCCCTAAAGATGTGAATATTTGAATAAAAGAATATTCTGAATTGGAATGAGGCGTATGATGTGTCTTTATAGCACTTGATTATTGACTATAAATACACGAATTATTCGGAAAGACCGTGTTTAACCCATTCTGAATAACTAATATGATGACTAAAAGTCGACGATGAAGACAGTCGTTGAAGATCGGAGATCTTCACATCGTTTGGATGATTACTGATGTCTTGATTGGGTTGTACACCCTAGATAAGGTAATAAGTGGTGATCATCCACAATATTTGGAGATCGACTAGATATGCGAGGGCCACTCTCTTGTATTGGACATATGGGACGAGGAATAAGGTGCCTCCTGTTTCGTTCAGACCCAAAACGAACTTATAAACGAATGTGTGTCTGACATTGGATTTAATTCTGTATTGATTGATTTCTATTAAATATATATCTATTGGTGGCGTAGAATTTATTCTCTTGTTTAACACCCTTCTCTGAGACGTACGAGCTTAGATGTTATATATCGATAGACATCAGTTGTATGGCGTGAATTGTCAGTGTGGCATGATAAGATGCAATGATCAAGGCTTTTGTTGAAAAGAAGAGTCTTGTGGATGATGATCATAGCACGACTTTAATATGAAGTGTGACATGCTAAAATGCAATGATCAAAGCTTTTGTTGAAAAGCAGAGTCTTGTGGATGATGATCAAAACACGACTTTAATTAGCATAGCTTTGTGTATAGTGTTAATTCACGAGCCTCACACCTGGTATGAGTAAAAGATGGGATGGGACAGTAGGGAGTGCACGCGTTTCTTTCTAGCTAGAAGTGGTGTCATTATGTAGTGCACAGACATTTTTACTTAAGTGGATGATGGATTGCGAGGCGCCTCGAATATAGGGCTATGTGCTTATAGGGTCGACGTACTGACCTGTTTAGAGGTCCGATAGGACAAGGAAACGTATTGTTCAGGAATAACCAATCCACTAAAGTAAGTGTGCACCAGCCTTGCAAGATCCAAGGGTTCACTGGGGGGATCCTGCGTCATTCCGCTAGAGATGGACCGAAATCGGTGAGGAACATCCTTTGCCCTGACTCATAGATGGAATCCAATTTCCAATACATGACTTTCGAATTTAGTTGTAAACCCATGTATGGCGGCATAATATATGGTACCTTTGTCATCTATGATTGGTACATTTATATTTGAAGTTGATTGTGACACTAAACACTAATAGTAATACCAAAAAGATTTGTTTTGAAACGTACCAAGCATGTTTGTTTATTATAAGGGAAAACTCTATCCTACGGCTTGCGTTGCAATGTGTGATGGGACCAGAGTCTTATAATAGCTTCATTTCCAAAAAGCATTGCGTTGTTTTATTTTAAACTGAGATTCATGTGGAGTAAACCCACTCCGTGTTATACGGCACGGTCCCATGATTTCCCAACTTTTAAAGTAAAGATATAATAACTGTTTCAGTTCTCACACCAGTCCCATAACTGATTCGGAGTTTATTGTTTCTACCTAAACTCTGGGTGCCCATATTTTCACATGGGCAGCTAATAGTTTTGGTTTTCGCAGATATTTCTTTACACATGATCCTAGATTACAGCTGGAGCTATATTCGAAAAGCTTTGTGTAACGACCCATATTTTTACGGTATATAAATAATTTATATAATTATTTAAATAATGGTTTGGTTATTTAAAATGACCAAATTTAAATAAAATTGAATATTTAATTAAAATAAATAATATAATAATATATTTAATTTCTGAAATAGTCAGAAATAGTGGAATTCACAAAATAGTGTGAATTGGATCATCTGTGATATTTAATTCAGTTTAGAATTGAATTAGAATAACGAATATATTATTTAAACGATAATTGAACGTATAATTATATTATAATTAAAATCGAGCTCGAAATGGAGCTGCATTTCGTAATTTGGCGATTTGAACTTCAATTGAATATACATAATTCGTTTTAAATCGGATTTCTGTGAAACAAGAAACGTTGGAATCTGTTGAATTGTATTTTCCTAATGGAAGAGAAAAATCGGGATTTCATTGTGCAGATTTTGATTTATGTCCAAATTAAATTTTAGAAAAGTCGCTGTGGAATTCCTTTATAATTTATAACGATTTATTTATATTTATAAAAGGAATTTCATTATAAATCCAATATCGATTTAATTAGGATTTGAAATATCGAGTTAAAAATTCATATAGGAATATTCTAGAGCTGTATTATATTCTGTGTGAATATATACAATAATATGTATTTATATATATTTAATTTAATTGTTTTTGAATATATTTATATGTTTAAAAGGGTTATTTAGAGCTTTAAAAATAGCCAGTTTTGTAAACGACCTCAGAATTCAACGAAACTAATTTTGTTGGATCTGCAATGTTAAATTATTGCTAGATTTCAATTTCCGTAAATTTTGAAGTCAGTATGTGGCCGTACGGGATTTTAATGTGAAAAACAGTCGATATTCTGAAGGTTAAAAATACGTTGTGTGAGCAAACGGAGTCGGAATTCAACGAAACCAGTTTCGTTGGGTTTGTAATGTCAAACTGTAGCTACATGCCCATTTTCGTGATTTTTGGGTAGCGTATGTGATCACATGGATTTTTAGAAGGCAAATACAAGCAGTGTTGAAGTAAAATAAAATAAAATAATGAATATAAAAATAATATTTTCACCCTATATATAATCCTTATCATTTTCTAACTCTAAACTAATTCCACAGTTAACACAAGTTTTCCGCCGTCGCTCAAAATTCTCCTTACAGCTAAAATCGGATATTTAAAAATCCAAAGAAAATCAAAGAAATTTCCATAAATTGGAAAACAAGTGTAATTAGTTTTCTAGTGAGGTGATTCCCATTCTGGTGCATTTTTTCTGAGTATCGAATACCATTTCTGTTCACTGGATCTGCTCGACGCAAGCTAGGGTTACGGTTCATCGGAGTTAGGGGCAGTCGAAGGTTGATTAGACGGCGCGGGATGGTTCGGAGGGGCAAGGCGCATCGAATGGAGGGGGTTTGGGGAACTCCGGTCACTGGAAATGGATGGCGACGTCCATGGCAGCAGGTTGAAGACCTCAATGTCGCATTGGGTTTGATGGTCACGAGTTGGAAATGGAGAAGTGCTAGTGTTTTCAGTTTGGATATCGGTGAAGAATCTGAAGAGGAAGGAGTTGGTGATTTTTAATTGAATTCAAAGGAAGAGATGAAGAAGCGGTTGGGCTTGGGAAGTTGGAAATGTCCAACGAGGAGCTGTCTGGTTCGTTACTGCAATTGGGGAAGATGGTTAAGCAGGTTCGGGTTTTACCAGTGGGGAGTTGGGCCGAATTTTGAAAGGTTAAGGCCCATGATGATATTAAAATCCAAGTTTTTACTTTATTTAAATATACGTAAACTTCGAAATGGAATAACTTCGTCAGACCTTATCAAAATCTGACGAAACAAGATCCATTGGGATCGTATGGACGAGCGCTACACAACTGAGCGGATGGGGAGTGAATCTGAGCTTGCTATAATTTCATAGTGAAATGAAATTGATGTTAATATTTCATTGTGAAATGAAATTGATGTTAATATTGTTGTTTAACATCTGTGAATGCAGGGAAACAGGTCGGAGGAACCCAACTGGTTCCTCAACATTTATTTTACTGTTTTTCATATATTGTGTTATATGATGTGATATGAAATCTGTTGTTGATTTTGTATGGTTGAATGATACTATCATTTGTTATATGGTACGTTGAATACCATAAGGGAATACTGGAATGTTAGAAAAGTAAATTTTCAATGTTATATTGAAAAATAAATATTTTATAAAAAGAAAACTATTTATTTAGAAAACAATACATTAAAAAGGATTATTTATTTGTAAATCAAATAGATAGAATTGAAAAAGAAACATTTGTAAACCATTTACAAATAGAATTAAAAAGGGATATATATTTGAAAAATAAATAGAATAGAAAGAAGAAGTATTTGTATAACAAATAGAAAAGGAAATATTTGTATAACAAATAGTAAAGGAAATATTATTTAGAAAATAAATAAGATCTTTTAAAAGTGTATATTAGAAATAAAATATTTATAAAATCAAAGGATTTTATAAAAAGAATATTTATCATCTGATAAATAAAATAAAGTGATATTTATTTAGAAAATAAATAGACTATTAAAGGAAATACTTGAAAAATGAAGAAGTGTATAAAAAGAGAATTTTACACTAGGAAAGTTTGGACCCATGCTTCGCACACGGGTATAATAGAATATGAATTTAAAGTAGATTTTTAATAGAAATCTATTTTAACAGATAGGTGGAGAAGATAAATTCATAAATAATATTTTTTAATCAAATAAAATGTTTATCATTGTATAAATAGAATACAGAAGTCAAGACTTATATAGAGAAGTAAGAATCGATTTCAACATCGATATTTGAAACTGAATAAACGTAGAGTTAAGCGAAGGAGTTAATCAGTTAGAGTCAATTATATAGAGTTAATCGAATTAGAATTAACTGAATATTAGTTATTCAATTAGAGTTGATCGAATGTAGTTATTTGAGATAGAGTTAGTCAAACATAGTTATTCAGGATGAGTTGCCATTTCGTACGACTGCTAGCGTAATTCGTAGGGCTGCAGATAGCCTACGGCGGTCGGATGTTTCCTGAGGGAATCAGGCATAACCATTGTGATCGCTGCGATCTAGAGTCAAGCGAATGGAGTTAAATCGAATATTAGCCATTTGAAATAAAGTTAAAACAAGCTTAGTTATTCGAATATTAATTAATCGAATATTAGTTATTAGATAGGAGTTAAATAAGTTGAGTTAATCAAGTAAGTTAACCAAGTTGAGTTAATCGAGTTGTGTTAGTCAAAATGAGTTAATCAAACTGAGTTAATCCAAATGAGTTAGTCCAAAGGAGTTATTCGAAATAGTTTATTCGAATAAAATTAAAGGAGCTAATCGAATATAGTTTATTCGAATGGAGATTAATCGAATGTAAATCATTCGTAGAAAGTTAATCGAATGTAAGTCATTCAAAGAGAGTTATCGAATATAGTTATTCGAAGAAAGGGTTATCAAATATAGTTTATTCGAAAAGGAGTTATCGAATAGAGATTATTCGAAAAAGAGAATTATACATTGAATTTAATTATATCGAATTCGGGAAAGTAATATTTACTTTCCATTTTTTATCAAGATTTTCTTATTTATTAATAAATTAGTGGTTTAGTTATTTAATTAAATTAAGGAATAAAAGTTATACTTTGAAGTTAGATATTTCAGAAGTAGGGATTATAATGCTATAGTTAAAATAAATGTTTTCAAATAAGAAGTGGATTCGTAAATAGATTCCGAGAGTTTCGCAAGGAAGTTTGTTAATGATTTTAAAGGTGAACCTTGTCTATTTCGAAGTTAGAAATGTTGTTCAGTTAAGGTCTGAGAGGTAGTTATACCCCAACTTGATTGGCTTCGTCTTTAAGTAAGAAATGGTTAAGGTTCGATAGTGAAGGTTGATTAAGTGAATTTAGTTAATGAGTGTAATGGTTTAAATTGGCTTAGTGATGGTTTATTTAAACATCTGTTTAAATCAAATGAATAAAATTTGGAAACATTTTCCAAATATAATCAGAAATATTTTCTAATCATAGAAAATGAAATGTTGATGAAAAAGAATACTGGAATAACAGTGATATGTGAAACAAAAATGGAAATGTTTTCCAATGATTGATGATGTATATTTCTTAAAAGTAGGAAACAAGAAATGTTGAGTATATAGAAATGGGAAATGAAGAAATTAATGATAAATTAAATTAAAGGTGATAAACGTTGAATGTTGATTGATCGATAGAATTTCCATCTGGAAATAATATCTTTGTTAGTACACCTATTTTTCTTTGATAGTTAAATCACCGACTATCGAAGTTTTTGACCATTTTTCGTCGTCAATACGGAGAGACCGAGATCAGATTCATTATCTGAAAACCACTCTGTTTAGACGTTAGCATTGCGATCAAATATTATGAAAATATTTGAAGATGGAGTTATGCAAGGGTTATCCTGTTTACAGAATAGTGCCTTCGATTTGTCGAGTCCCAGGCAACGTAAATGGACGAATGCCCGACAGAGTATATCTAACGGATCGCATAAGTTGATCTCTTCAAACATACTTATGTTTGATAGTGGAGGAATTCGTTTCTCTTAGCTTTATACCCGTGGTATTTTTGGGGAAATCAATTTGTGATTTGGTGGGTATGACGATGTGGCATTCAAAGTAAATGAATGTATGATCTGTCAAAAGATACGTTTTGACCTCAAGCCTTATCAACCGGGAAATGACAGAAATCGGGAAGGCAGCATGGCTAAGTGGGTCGCTCCCATTAGGGTGTATATCACCTATCTAGAGAAAATCCATTTCATTCTTTTAACTATTATCGATGCTGTCCCTTTTTGGGAAACGGTGGGTAGCTCCCAACCGTTGATGATATACATTCGATACACTCAAGCGAAATGAGTGGTCGGTCATGTGTGGGCCGGGTTGCAAGACATTCTTGCTGAACCCAGTGTATTTGCCTCTAGAGATCAATATCGACAGGTGGTCCCATACCTTGTCATAGTCGGAATCCAATCTCCAATTAAGCGCCCGCGGTTTTGTTTGTATACAATATATGTGGAACGTGAGATGCAAGCGTTCTTCTAGGTTGTTATTTACTTGTGATTAAACATTATTATAATATTAGAAGAGTATTGATTTCCAAAACTGTTTTGGGTTATCGTAAGATAAAAACCGTCCATGTTTATGTGTGGATCGGGCTTACGATTACCTTTTCTTTTAAAAAGGAATTTTGAAAAGTTAAACAAAAATGATTTGAGTTTACTCACACCAGTCCCATGACTGACCTAGAGTTTATTTTTGTTTTGTTTTCCTAAACACTTGGGTGCCCAAATTTGTACGGGCAGTCAAGTAGTTCAGGTCTTTACAGATATACTTGGAAGAGCTTGAAGCAGGAGGCTTCAGGATTATATAGCTATTGTTATTTCCGCTGTGTGTAAGTGTTGTACTCTGATAATGTTATTATACTGTTTTTATTGCAAAGTTATGATATATATATTATATTTTATTCGTTCCGCTGTGAGATTCGTATTTACTCTCATTGTGTTCTTCTTCTTCTTCTTCTTATATTCTAATTTTCTATCTTATCTATTCTCACCCTCTAACTTCTTTCTATTAATGATCAGGTATTTCCGATGTCTGAATAGTCAACAAGGTAGTCTTGTGTTGATTTTCGGAGTCGAAAATCCCAGTTCGTTACAGTGGTATCAGAGCTGAAGGTTAAGTGATTACCTTGGCTCCGTGGCATGACTTAGTAGAGATAGGGTTAGTAATACCCTAGATTGAGTTGAGTGTATGTATACGAGTGAACGTATTTGTAGATTTTATAATAAATTTTTTTTTATATTGTTGTGATTTATTGATTGAGTTGTTTATGAATTTTGGTCGATCAGTTTGATCCAGTGTATCGATAAGGGTTTCTAGACATTCAAGTACGATAAACCGACACAGTATGTTTTGAAAAAGGGTAAATGAAATAATTTTACCCAAAATATATTTTGATATAAAAGAAAGGTATACCTTGGAATTATTATCATATATTGGATGTGTTGGTTGATTATAATTGAAGTGGTTATATAAATAACCAATTTGAGTTCGTATAATATAAAAGCAGATTAATTAAATCTGAATTAAATCTGGATTGGAATTAAAATTCTGAAAACTAGGGAAAAAGTTATTGTAAGTGGATTTGAGTTAAGTTTAAGAAAATTTTAAAATTCTAGGAGATTTTAAATTGGTTTATAAGCATCGTGAATGATATTTTGAAAAAGATTTCAAAATGAAAGTGTTTAAATATGGTTTTGATAAGTGATATAGTATTGAACTCACTTTGATCACTGGGAAATAACTCTGATGATCACTGGGAAATAAATGATATTTTCGAGTTGTAAGTGACGGATTACTACCAAAGATTTTGTTTTCGAATTATTTTGGGAAAAGTAAGTTGTTTTAAATCCCGAAAGGGAATAATTTACTTTAGAAAAAGTAAACTGTTTGAATCCCCAGGAAGATAGTATGAATTAAAAACAAATTAAATAGAAATTTGTGAAAGTAAATATGAATTGAACTGAAACCAATTACCTGGAAATTGAATTAGAATCAGATTTTTGAGTTGTGAGATAGGAATCTGAAATGGTATTGATTGGTGAGTTAGGAGTGGGAATCAAGGGTGGAACTTTCGTTTGAAATGGAATTTGGCTTGGAGACTTGAATGATTTGGTTCTGAGGATATAATTGGAATTTGCTCGAAAATGCATTTATATATGCTGACAAGGTATCAGATGGAAAGGATGTAATGATATGCCTGACAAAAAGGTACACATTTATTTTTATAGATTTGGTGATTTATGGGTCGATTTGGCAAGCCGCTTGGCTATTTGATTTTCTTTTGGATTGGAGAAGGCCTAGAGAGGCGAGTTGGGGTTTGAATTATTGACTGGTACAAAGGAGGTGCTGGCGAAATTTTCCGGAAATTTAAGGTGATAGGAAATTTTCATAATTTTTGAAAATTTTCGTTAATCGAAATTAATTAATATTTTAATTGGAATTAATCGATTCAGTTGAAACTAAAGTTAAAGAAGTAAACGCGTAATTTTAACACAGTTTATAGGGTCTGTCTTCTACCTTAGCAATTTCGAGGACGAAATTATTTTAAGGGGGGAAGAATGTAACGACCAATATTTTTACGGTATATAAATAATTTATTTAATTATTTAAATAATGGTTTGGTTATTTAAAATGACCAGAATTAAATAATATTGAATATTTAATTAAAATAAATAATATAATAATATATTTAATTTCTGAAATAGTCAGAAATAGTGGAATTCACAAAATAGTGTGAATTGGATTATCTGTGATATTTAATTCAGTTTAGAATTGAATTAGAAAACCGAATATATTATTTAAACGACAGTTGAACGTATAATTATATTATAATTAAAATCGAGCTCGAAATGGCGCTGCAGTTCGTAATTTGGCGATTTGAACTTCAACTAAATATACATAATTTGTTTTAAATCGGATTTCAATGAAACAAGAAACGTTTGAATCTATTGAACTGTATTTTCCTAATGTAACGACCCAAGGATTTCCGACCCCGAAAATCGACATAAATACCTTTACCGTAACTCATGTCGATCCTCCAAGCATCGAAACACTGGATAGTTATTAGAAAGAATTTAGAGGGTGCGATAAGAAAGAAAGAATATTATAATAGAAGAAGAAGAAGCATCACAACAGAGTCTCACATCGCAGCGGAACAAAATATAATACTGAAATAAATCTTTACTGAGAGATTTAGAAATACTTACAATATCAGAGTACATCACACAACGGGACAGTTGTAAGAACCTGTTCTCATATACAGCACACAACGGAATAGTAGCTATATAATATCGTACGTCTGAACATCTCCAGGTCGTCTCTTCACAGCATTTGACCACCTGAACCTGTACAACCCGGTCTAACCCGAGCATTTACAAAACACTGGGTCAGTCTGGTGAACCAGAGTGAGATAAACTCGCACAGTGCTAAGGGTGATCATCCAACTTGATTTTTAAGTTAAAATCCTTTGGAAAGAAAGGGATAATCGTAAGACCAAATCCACACATAAACACGGATGGTTTTAACCTTACGATGACCCAAAATATTTTTAAAACCAATATCTTGATATGATATTATGATAATGTCTAAATACAAGTAATTAGAATCTAGTGGAACGCTTGCATCTCACGCTCCACATATATAGTATACAATCAAAACCGTGGACGCTTATCGGAGATTGGATTCCAACTATGACAAGGTATGGGTCCACCTACAGATAGTGTATTTCTAGAGGCGAATACACTGGGTTCAACAAGAACATCTTGCAACCCGGTGCTCACATGGCCGACCACTCATTTCGCTTGAGTGTATCGAATGTATATCACCAACGGTTGGGATCAGCAACCGTCTCCCGAAAAGGGACAACATCGAATATAGATTAAAGAATGAAATGAAATATCTAGATAGATGATTATACACCCTAATGGGAGCGACCCACATAGCCATGCTGCCTGCCCGATTTTTGTCATTTCCCGGTTGATGAGGCTTGAGGTCAGAATTAACTTTTGATCGTCATTCACTTTGAATGTCACATCGTCAGATCCGTTAGATATCACTAATTGATGCCACAAAAATACTCTAGCTGAAAGCAAAGAGAACGGCAAATTCTCTGCCAACAACTATAGCACGTTTGAAGAAGTCAACGTACGTGACCCTTTGGAAATACTCTGTCAGACATCCGTCCATACAAGTCATCCAGGAACAGGATGAACCGAAGGCACTCTCCTACTGCATCCAATATAGGAATCACCCCATGGATCAGTAGTGAGAAGTCCTTGCAACCCGTAGAATCCACCCACGACAGAACCACAGCTTATCTCTGCTTGCCAGGTAGAGAATATTAGTGGTTCTTCCGTGTATGAAAATCCATGCTCTTCAATGCTCCATCTCGATCATCTTCTGATATCTTCACGTATTTGTTGGTCGGAATGGTTTTCGAATATAAATTCGATCCCGGTCTTTCCGTACCAACAATCGTATTGGACAGATTTGATGGTCGATGATTTAACTATCAAAATATACAGTGTTTCAATCATGACACTCCAATGAGTTCACTGGTTCAGTATTCGGCATCCCTTGGCCTTTTATTTAAACAAATTAATTCACTTCTGCTTAATTAAAACTTCTAACTCTTTAATTTAGAAATACGATAATTGAATCTTATATACAAATGTTCTCAAAACCCTTCTATTATAATACTCAGTAAAATAACCATACTAAATTTCCACTTACCTCTCCTTTCAAAAACATTTATTACCTCATTCCTTATTATTTAAAACATGGAAAACCCGTTCGACTCATTTTTCTTTAAATAGCGTTACGTAATATCTTGTATTCCATTCTCGAAACCATAACTAACATTGATTAGTATAGAATAAAACTAACTTTACATTTTCTGTACTTCGATCTCTCGTTATATATATTTTCCAATTCTCACCAACGTTACATTATTTCACTAATGGAGATAATGAACCATCACTAAACTCTTTTACGATTACCAACTAATATCATCTTCAGATAATCCTGATGTCGTTCAAGTTGGAGTATTTTAATTACCTCTCAAACCTTGATCAACAACGTTCATATCCTCAGATAAATATAAGTTGTAATCAAAACCTAATATTCCATTTCAGTATCAAAACAATTTCCATCATAACTTGGATTTGGTTATACGACCCTATAACCCGCTTCTTTAACCAGATTCACTTATTTCCAATCTCCTTTCAAATCTATTCGACCATTCCCCACTTTGGAAATCCTATTTCAATTCCCCCATTTTTACTTGATCTCATTTTCAGGTAACGTTAATTTAAAATTAACGCTTTGAACACGTTAAATCCCATTTATATCATCTTCATTTATTTTAAAACCTTTTTATCTTAACTTAATTCAAAGAATTTAGTGGCATTTACATTAAAGTTATCACTTTCGCTTAAAAACTCTCTTTATAACTTCGTTATAAAAAGTCCGGGTTTTAAATATAAAAAAAAAACCAATTCAAATACTCCTTACACCATCCCATTAGATTTCCTTTCAACTTTAACTACTTTTTAAATGAATTCAAATAAAAAGTAATTCTTTACAAAACAATTATCAAAGTTTAACCATTCGATTCATTTCTTATTCTCATACCTATAAATCTGATTAACATCAGAATTTATTTTATGAAATAAATTATTAATAAATTGAAGTCTTAAATAAATAAAATATTTATTTATTTCTCTTTAATAACTCTTATTCAAAATAATATTTTTCAAAATCTAACTTCAGTTATAAAATAATTTTTATAACTTCATCTCTATCGATTCACCCGAGGGTGAATCAATATTTATAAAACGATTTGATTTTATAGGCCATACGCTGCAAAATACCCAACCAATATCACCCATTGGTTTAAACAAAACACAGGTTGACTTTTCAGTAAATGATCACAAACCAAATCAATCACCAATCATGACAGTTCGTATATGATAATATGAAAATAAATAATGTATTTGAGGAATCCGGTTGGATCCCTCCAACCTGTTGTTCCCTGAAATCACAACGGTTATCTCTAACCAGACAATTCAATTCCAACTAACAGATAACAATAAATAACGAGCAACCAACCATTCGCAAACAGTTTAAACAATTCAAACGATTTAAACACGTTTATAAATAAACGTGACCAACCAAGGTGAGTTACCTTTATTGGAACCAATCGTAAAAAATAACGATTTGGTAATTCACTGAAATTAAAAAACGGTTTAATTTCATCAGTTAAATCAACAAACAAATGTATAACTAGCAAATAGGCAACCATCAGCAAGCAGAGCACGCAAATAAAAACCTAATTTATATAAAGTATAAATTGGAAAACTGAGTGAGTTTAACTCACCAAATTTGATTTACTTCTGAAGCGGTTCATTTTAATTAAATTAAACTAGTCTTTAATTTAATTAAAAATTTATAGAGCTTTCGGCTTCGCCCAAACTGCTCCAGAATGTAGATCTCGGCAACATAGTTCCAATAAAGCTCGTTCGATCCAATTCTGATAAGATATTCACAAATTATAAATGTTATAATTCTATTGTTAAATTAAATAAAACAATTT
Source organism: Allium sativum (assembly GCA_030737875.1). Taxonomy (NCBI): domain Eukaryota; kingdom Viridiplantae; phylum Streptophyta; class Magnoliopsida; order Asparagales; family Amaryllidaceae; genus Allium; species Allium sativum. The sequence continues at coordinate 231,222,720 of CM060910.1, read as the reverse complement.
CTACAATTATATACTTATATATATATTTATATAATTACTTTAATTATCAGATGATTCAGAATCCAAGCCCGATTGCCTTTCGTTTCCTTCATAAGAGTTTTCTGTTTGAACTGCATGAATTAAAATATCATGATTATCCGATTTTAAATAAACTAATGAAATTCTTAAGTAACAAATTTTAAATTAATTTACTTTGTAAATTTACATCTTCACAGAAGCCAATGGGCCTACTACTTTTCCCTTCCATCCAAATGACACATGCTCAGACAAAATCTCATTCCATAGTCTTGATTCCATTCTTCACATATACGATGGAGTTATTAACAATATAAGCTATATATATCTAGTTATACTAATTTTACTTAATTAAGTTTTGAACTAATTTCCTTTCTTACTGCTAATTACGTTTTGCATTCCAGAATTTAGACGGACCCAGTATTCTTTCGGTTATCTGCTTTTGCCATTACCATCTTTGTTTTAACCTGCATCAGGTAAATACTATTTTAATTACAATCCTTATCCCATTGTTAAACATAATTAAATTATATTTAATAATTTACGCTATTATTAGGATTCCACCGAGTCATTCATCCTGTTTTAATTTCGTTCTCTTCTGCTCCTGGCCTTCGAGCCAGCTTTCATCGTGCTTCCTTAATGGACGCTGCCATGCAAAAGAATCCACGTTGTAATTTAACAATTTAAAGTTATTAAGCCTCACTTAAAAACTAATTAAGTTAATTTCTCAAGATTTGGCCAATTAAACCTTTCTTTTACTGAACGATCCCTTTATCATTTCACGTTGCTTTGCTTGGGAACCAAAAACCACACCGCACCCGTTTCCTCTTCACGGTCCTTGTCCCAACTTGCTGCGCCTAAACCTAACGCTGGAGGTCATCACCCCACTGGCAATCGAAAGCCAGTCGCCTGCTCTACCAACACTAGAAGTACAGTGCCATTCGGTCCTCTTTAGACTTCAGGGAACCAACTCGACGGCGGCGCCGTTAGGCTCCAATTCCTCATGAACGACGAAGCTAATTAACATCACAACCGTACAGATTTCGGACCTCATTGAGTGGAATATTTTTGTAATTGAAACTCTTGTGAATTTGTGAATATATTTTATCAGAAAATCAAAGAAAAGATTGAAGCTTTCTCGACTGTTCAATCATTTGGTGGAGGCGCTAATGAAGGTTGACCAGAGGAGGAGTTTTGTTTTAGGGCTGAACATCTTTTAGGGTATATATAGTGGAAGGAATATTATATTTAATTATAAAAATGAAACTTCACCATGAAGTAACACCAAAATCTACCACATACGATTTTTGTCTACTGATAAAAAAGCTAATCTTGATGTAAAAAGGTATTCCGGACCCAATGGGACAAGTTTCGTCGAATTCCGACTTCGTTTGGAAAATTTTCCTTTATAAAACCAAAAATGAACACGCGTTTAATTTTTCCATGGTCACTAGATAAATCAAATCAACTTGAAACTTTCAAATCTTACAATAATTTTTCGATACGAACCCAACGGCACCAGTTTCGTCGCATTCTGAGACTGTTTCCCCGGTAGGCTATTTTTACCGCGTACCGCAATACCCTTTTTAACACCAAATTATCCGGTCTCCAAAAATAACAAACTATATACCTATCCTGACTCTAATCGATGATACGAACTCAACGGGACTGGTTTCGTGGCCTAATTCGATCATCTGCTCAAGTTACACTCAAATATCTCTCTATTAATTTAATTACGCGCTATAGAATTTGATTGGGCATTTTCAGCTACCGTGGTCACATACGACATCGGTTTGCCACACAATTTGATTTTCTGACAATAATTTGACGATACGGTTCCAATGAAACTAATTTCATCGAAAACAGAGTTCGTTTGCAAAATGGCTATTTTAAAGCCGATAACGATTTCCATAACGTTTTTTCCAAAATTTGATTTAGCCATAACTCGCAATCTATAACACGGAACTGGATTTTTCTCTTTCATATGAAAACTATTGTCAACACGATCCCAACGTTTCTTGTTTCACAGAAATCCGATTTATATCAGACTATGTATATCCAATTGAAGTTCAAAACTCGAATTTACGAACTGCACGCCATTTTCAAGCTCGATTTATAATTATATAAATATATAACGTTCGAACTTCGTTTAAATAACGAATTCAATATTAAATTCCATCTATATTCCCAATATAATATTTAAAATAAATAAATTAAATTAAATATTTGACGGCCAAAAACACGGGTCGTTACATTCTTCCCCCCTTAAAATAATTTCGTCCTCGAAATTGCTAAGGTAAGAAAGAATTATAATCCCATTAATTTCCAAATCCTATTTAGTTTAAATCAAAAATCAATTCAATACTGTAAATAAATATTTTCAAAAATATTGAAAATTGTCTAACACCTTAAATTTCCAAAAAATTTCGCCAGCACCTCCTCTGTACGGCTTAATCGGTACAACTACACTCGCCTTTCTAGGCCTTCACCAATCCAAAAGAAAATAAAACAGCCAAGCGGTTCGCCAAATAGGCTCACAAATCACCAAAACCATATAAAAATAAACATGTACCTTTTTGTCGGGCATATCCTTATATCCTTTCCGTCTACTACCCTGTCAGCATATACAAATGCATTCCAATTTTATCCTCAAAACCAACTCCTTTACGCGTCCAAGCCAAATCCCATTCTTAGCTCAATTTCCATCCATTATCAATTTCAACTCTTAACTTACCAGTCCAACACCATTTCAGATTCCTGTCTCACAGTTCAAAATCTGATTCTATATTATATCCTGATTCAATTTCCAGTTAATTGGTTTCAATTCAATTCATATTTGTTTTCACAAATTCCTATTTAATTTTGTTTTTGTTCAAACAATTTCCCTGGGAGTTTTTAAACAGTTTAGCTCTTCTAAAACCAATTATTCCTTTTTAGGATTCAAAACAACTTGTTTTTCTCAAAGCAATTCAAAACAAGATTTTTTTTTTTGTAGTAATCCGTCACTTAGAATTCGGAAATGAACACCGATGATGTGGCCAGCATCATCAGAGTTATTCCCCAGCTATCGAAGTGAGTTCAATACTATATAACTTTTCAAAATCATATTTAAACACTTTCATTTTGAAATCCTTTTCAAAATATCATTCACGATACTTGTAAACAATTTAAAATCTCCCAGGATCTTAAAATTTTCTTATATTTAACTCAAATCTCATTATGAACATATTTCCCAGTTTTCAGCATTTTAATTCTAATTATGATTTAATTCAGATTCAATTAATCTGCTTTTATATTATACGAATTCTAATTGTTCATTTATAGTACCATTTCAATTGTAATCAACCAAAACATCCAATACACTATAATACTTCAAATATTAATCATTCTTTTATATTAAAATATAATTTGGGTAAAATTATTTCATTTACCCTCTTTCAAAACATACTGCGACGGTTTATCGTGCTTGATTGTTTAGAAACCCCTATCGATACAGTGGATCAAACTGATCGACTAGAACTCATAAACATCTCAACCAATAAATCTCCACAATATAAAACAATTATTTATAAAATCTACAAATACGTTCAATCATATATATATAAACTCAAACTCAATCTACGGTATTACTAACCCCATCTCTATTGAGTCACGCCACAGAGCCAAGGTAATCACTTAACCTTCAGCTCTGATACCACTGTAATGACCCAAGGATTTCCGGCCCCGAAAATCGACATAAATACCTTTACCGTAACTCATGCCGATCCTCCAAGCACCGAAACAATGGATAGTTATTAGAAAGAATTTAGAGGGTGATATAAGAAAGAAAGAATATTAGAATAGAAGAAGAAGGATCACAACAGAGTCTCGCATCGTAGCGGAACAAAATATAATACTGAAATAAATCTTTACTGAGAGATTTAGAAATACTTACAATATAAGAGTACATCACACAACGGGACAGTTGTAAGAACCTATTGTCATATACAGCACACAACGGAATAGTAGCTATATAATATCGTACGTCTGAACATCTCCAGCTCGTTTCTTCACAACATTTGACTACCTGAACCTGTACAACCCGGTCTAACCCGAGCATTTACAAAACACCGGGTCAGTCTGGTGAAATAGAGTGAGATAAACTCGCACAGTGTTAAGGTGATCATCCAACTTGATTTTTAAGTTAAAATTCTTTGGAAAGAAATGGATAATCATAAGACCAAATCCACACATAAACACGGATGGTTTTTACCTTACAATGACCCAAAACATTTTTAAAACCAATATCTTGATATGATATTATGATAATGTCTAAATACAAGTAATTAGAATCTAGTGGAACGCTTGCATCTCACGCTCCACATATATAGTATACAATCAAAACCATGGGCGCTTATTGGAGATTGGATTCCAACTATGACAAGGTATGGGTCCACCTGCCGATAGTGTATTTCTAGAGGCGAATACACTGGGTTCAACAAGAACATCTTGCAACCCGACCCTCACATGGCCGACCACTCATTTTGCTAGAGTGTATCGAATGTATATCACCAACGGTTGGGATCAGCAACCGTCTTCCGAAAAGGGACATCATCGAATATAGATTAAAGAATGAAATGAAATCTCTAGATAGGTGATTATACACCCTAATGGGAGCGACCCATGTTGAGTATAACAGTGTGATTTTTTGTTTGATGATAACAAACATATATATATATTTTTAAAAAATGTGTTTGTAAATAGTACTTTTCTATATTTTACACACAGAAATAAATATTTATTGAATAGAACACTACTATACAGAATTGAATTTCCAAACAGTGTTTTTATTCGAATAAATATTTTATTTTCAACATTTGAAATATTACATATACAACCCACCACTATTTACACTTTCAAATATCTCTGAATATTTTTGTCATGACACATTTAACACATCACAGACATTGTACTATTAAAAGATTCAAATAAAAAACAAACAGATTGAATTGAACACAACAAAATAATATTTTATTTCAACCAAATCTGTTTATTACATACAATCAGTACAATTCTTTCACAGCTCCTCATTACAGTTCATTCATTACTTATACAATCACTTTATACATTGACACTGTTATTTTTACTGTCTTCCATCTTATGTCTTCACAGCTTTCAGTCGGTCCATCTTCATACCTGTCACATACAGAAGAACACACACAGTAAACTGCAACAAAAATAAAATTAAATAAAAGCAAATAAAAATTTATTTTTAAATTTTATTTGCCTCAGAATTATGGTGTGTTTCTCATCATTTTTCTAGACGTGGTCTGATATGCACGGACAGAAAATCTCGTCTGATGGCTGCATGTACACACGTGTATACACGTGTGCACTGCCTCGCCAATCAGTGTGCAACTGAGGAGTAGCCACGTGGACCTTCTCGACTCAGTGCAAATCAGTGTGCAAATGGTCGAGCCAAAAGTACAAATCAAGGCAGAAACTGTCTTTATCATTTTAAAAAAAAATTATTTAGCAAAAGCACAAGTGCAGTATCAATTCAATGGACAAGTACAACATGAATGGCCGATGCAACATGGCACAACAATGGTCCATTATGCAAGACATTAACAAATATACAGGTGGGTCAAGCATTGGAGCATGGGTTCATCTCAGCATGATTCAAAGCAAATGGACAAATGGTCGAGATTAGTAGTACAACATGGAAAGCATGTTTTTAGCATGGCAAGTCGAGCAGTGCAAGCATCCTAAGGGATGAACAAGATTGAGACTGCTCTTATCAGTTAAAACCAAATTCGATGACCAAATCAAATATGAAAATAACTCAAGAAAAAAGTGTAGTAGCTCGAATACAAGTATTACCAGTGTTCGAGCAAGCAGAAGTATTAAAGGTTCAATGTATCTATACAGGAAATGGCAACAAACTACTCGAGCATCAATAGACCAACAAAAAGTTCAATATCAAGCAAATCAATAATGGAACATGGAGCTAAGAATAGCAGGAATATAGATTATACATGGGATCAACTCACTTAAGACAATAAGCAAATTTGTTGTAGTAAACAAGCATTCATGCAAGAATGGTATGGTCAGAACAACATGATGACATCAACTTAGATGAAGAACGTACAAGTAGTGATAAATGAAACAGTATAACAATTGATCAAAGCAGTATGGAGAACGAGAATACAAGGCACTGTTAAATTCAAGTGTTCATCTGATTTTATCAGTTCAAATCAGATTCGGCAAGGTGTAAAGCAACTGTTCATATCAGACTTAAAGACAGAAAAAAGGGTTTTGTTTTCGAAAAGAATGATTCAAAGAATCTTTTAAATTTCCAGAAATCAGGATTTAAACATGGAAGTATTAAAGAGCAGAATCAAGTTCGTGCCGAAGTTTATAAGTCATGGTAAAAAGGCATGGTATTCAAATACAAATATATATACACACAAGTGACTGCAAGTATCAGTTCAATCAGCAGGAAGTTAAACTGAAATTGCATAACAAGTTCGAGCATAGTTTCTGTTCTTATCAAAGAAAAACATCAGTTCAAAAGTCAAGTTTACAGGGGTAAATGTCAAGCACAGTATTTGTTGCATGCTCAAGGATAGTATCTGTTCTTATTTAAAAAGTAATCAAGAGCAATGTGTGTTTTCAGTTTTCAATCAAGGGTTATTATGGTTCCATAAAGTTAGCATTTTTTTTGGAAGAAAAATTCTCGAACAAAACAGTGTTTGAATCAAAGTTTTTTAAAAGGCAGCAAAACTCAAATTTAAATCTTTCCAGAATTCAAGACCAATTCAAAGTTCTAGAAGCATACGGGGCAAGAAAGAATTTATCTCGCAAAATATTCGGTTTTGTTTAAGCAGGGAGAAATTCAAAATCAAATGCAAGTTTCTCACGCAAGGTTGAAGATTTCAAATTCCAGAAATCACGATTTAAGCAATATACATTCAGGCTTTAAATCGAAGAAGTATCAAGAGGCAACAGATCAATTCAAAGTCAACCCTATATTTCAGCATATATCAATCCAAATCAAACCAAGTCTAATCCATACGAAATCAGAGCAAAATTTATGGACTTTTAATCCTATATAAACACCCAATCCTCATCGGCAGTAAATCATCCAAGTTCGAACAAGCAAAAAGCAAAAATCCGAATTAAATTCATACCAGTAAAAAGGAGATTACTTGGATCCAGTTCAACACTCATCAACGTTCAATCGAAGAAGAGGATAGCCACTGAATAACTCGAAATCATCACACGAGAAAGTGGCGACCTCAAGTTGAATAGAATCGAAACCCTAGAGCCGTCGAAGTCGAGTTTAACGAGAAGCGCAAACCCTAGAAATAGCGCCAGCCTCCAGAGATCGAAGCCAAACAGACTCGAGCATCATAGAATTAATCATACAAACGCGATTTAGGGATTTGGAGAAACCCTATTTTCCAGCCGCCATTTTTCAGAGAATAACAAAAGTGATTGGGCTCGAGAGAAAAAGGGTGAAGCAAATAAGAAAGGGGCCGGCCAAGTTTTTAACTAAATGGGATAACCCCTATTTGATTCCTAGGGTTTTTCAAAGTTTTTAAGGGGTCTTTTATTGTTTTTTTTTGCTAGTCTTTAATTTCAATTTGTTATCAAGTCTAGAGTTTTCTAGTTTGTCTCTAAAACTAGGGAGACGAATTACTGGGTTTGTAATTCGGGGAAATCTGGTTTTGGGGATAAAAACCAGTGCAGGGTTTTGAGTGTAGGGTTAAGAACAGTTGGGAGCGAGTGTCGCCAGTTTACAGGGGATTGTAAGCGTAGAGATTGTTTTAACTCCTAGTAGAAACCTTGGGGAATGCAGCAGTAGGCAGGGTTTTGCCGAAGCTGGGTATATCTGTGTGTTATTTATTTTCCGCATTTATTCTGATTATTATCTGTGCTGTTTTTATTTAATTATTCTGCAAAAATCTGCAATAAACCCTATTCACCCCCCTCTAGGGTTAATTTAGATCCTACAAGTGGTATCAGAGCAGGAATTTTTTTATTATTTATTTTAACTCTAGAGTCATTAATCTGTCCAATAACGCGTTTTCTGAGGGTCAGTCCATAGCTAGGCCACCAATGTTTAATGGAACTGATTATGCATATTGGAAAGCTAGGATGAAAATTTATTTGAGTTCAGTCGATTATAATGTGTGGGATATTATTGAAACGGGTTATAGATCTCCCACTGTTATTGTTAGTGGTGTTGAAATTCCTAAATCAAAAGATAGGTGGGATGCTAATGATAAAAAATTATTTTCAACCAATGCCAAAGCGATGAATGCTTTAATCTGTGCTCTTGATAAAACAGAATTTAATCGAATTTCTCATTGTGAAACTGCACAGGAAATATGGCATACGTTGGAGGTCAAACACGAAGGTACATCTCAAGTAAAGGAATCTCGTCTCGCTCTACTCAGCAACGAATATGAAAATTTCTCTATGCAAAAAGACAAAGATATAAAAGAGATGTATGGACGCTTCTCATCACTGGTCTACAATGCAAAAGCTCTTGGCAAAACCTATACCGAAGTGGAATTGATCAGAAAAATACTGAGAGTGCTACCGATGAATTTTGAAGCAAAGGTGACGGCGATTCAAGAATCAAAAGATTTGAATAAAGTAAGCATGGAAGAGTTGATCGGAAATTTGATTACTTACGAGATGGAGTTGAAAGCAAGAGAAGAACGAAAGGATTCTGAATCAAAGAAGAAGACAATCACTCTAAATAATTCTATTGAGAGTAATGATGATGATCCCGCTGAAGAGCTAGCCATGGTTTTGAGAAAGTGGGACAAAGGAAAATACAAGCCACAAAAGAAGAAAACTGTCAAATCCGAAAGTTTCGAAAGTTCAGACGATGAAGTATATTGCTACAACTGCAAGAAACCCGGACATATCAAACCAAATTGTCCACAACTCAAAAATGAAAAGAAGAAGAAGTTCAGAAGAAAGAAGAAAGCTTTTGCTGCTACATGGGATGACGAAGAAGGAGAAGAAGTTTCTGAAAGTGAAGAAGAGGAAGCAAATTTGTGTCTTATGGCTCAATCTGATTCAGAAAGTAGTGAAGAGGATTCAAGTGAGGTACCGAATTTTACTTATAAAGATTTAATTTTAATGTTTCACGATCTCACAAAAACCGTTGATTCTCTTGAACTAAAAGTTAAGAAATTAAAATCTGATAGGTCAAAACTAGTTCAAGAAAATAACAGTTTAGAAACAAAACTTGAAAAAGTTAAGAATTCATCGTTTTCAGAATGCGAAAAATGTCAATTTTTGAGTAACGATTTTTTGAAATTAAAAACTAATCTTGAGTTACTTAAAAGTGAAAACATGAATTTGAAAAATGAAAATCATGATTTTGAAAAGGTGATTGAAAAGTTTAGAGAATCTGAAAAACTTGATTTTGAAAAGCGAAAACAATTTGAAATTGAAATTTCCAAGTCCGATGCTAGAATCAAAGCACTTGAAAACGAAAATTTGATCTTAAAACAAACTGATGCTGAAAAGAGGAAAATCGCTATTAATCGTTATTCAAATTTAATGAAAGAAAATAGCGATCTTAAATTTAAAATTCAACAACTTGAGTCAGCTTTGACTAAATTTTCTAAAGGAGAGAAATCGTTGAATATGTTGTTAAAAAATTAATTTTTTGTTCAGAATAAAAAGGGACTTGGATTTGAGTCTGATCAAGTTAAAAAACAAAATTTTAATGATTTTAAAAATCCTTTAATTGGCTTTGAAAACAATCAAATTGAAATTTTGAAATTTAATAATTTCAAAGGGTTTTTAAATCATAAACAAATTGATAACTCGTTTAAAAACAATTCATTTAAATCTATTTGGATTCCAAAAATTAACAAAATAAATTTAAGCAAATCTAAACAAATTTGGGTTCCAAAGGGTACGCTAGTGAATAGTAATGGATTGTTATATAAACGGGTTTGGGTACCAAAACGTGTAAACGAAGATAAGAGTGGTAAAACAACTTTTGTTAGACCACTCGATCATATAAACATTTAGGTATCGTAGGAGGCTAAGGAACAACTATGCTTAAGTGAGATAAAATTCAAGTTGATTCATATATCGAATTATTTGGAGTTCCTTAGCCATAGATTCGGAGTTGGAGATTCATTGCATCACGTTGATTATGGTAAGTCAGGTATGATCTCTAAACTCGTACTTTTATTCCTTTTAGTTTATTTTTATTTGGCTGTTTTTGAAATCATTCGTTATGGATTGTTGAAATTCTTGGATTATAAAAAAATTGATTTTTTTTGGTGATTTCAAATAATTATCTTCAGATTTGATAAGTTGACTGTTTCTTGAGTTTGTCCAAAAATTCTCAGAAAATATCACTTGTGATTCTTGCTTTGAAAATAATCTTGTGCTGCTCTGATAAGGAAATTGATTTGATTCATTGGTGAATAAATGATAAGTTGGAAAATCAGTGACTGGATTTAGTTAAAATTCATAGGCAATTTGAATTAAATTAATATATAAATGGTTTTAAAAATTGTCTAGGAGCAATCAGTGTTAAAAATATTAGAAAATTTCATTTTTTAACTGATTGATTTTTTTTAAGCTGATTTTCAACTTGCATTTTCAAAAACTCCTCTTGAAATTAATATTTTCAATTTTAAAATTATTTTTGATTATTTATTCAAAAATTGAAATTATTGACTAATTTGAACCATTTTGTGACTCATCAAAATCGTTAATAGATTTATGAAATTGTGATGAGTTGTGACTATGGTATAAATTCTTAACTAGAGGAGATATTATTTTAAATCACATGATGATTGGACAAATTTTATAATATCTTTGAATTAGAGCTTATTTCACGACCATCTTCTATATCTACCATGTTTCTGTCATTCATCAGGGTTTTATTTAATTTGGGGAGTTCTAATTATTCTTGAAATAAATAAATAAATAAATAAATAAATAATTTATCCTTGGTATTCACTCCCATTTAAAAATCCTCGCGGTTATGCGTGGGTGAGTTACCTTAATTTCTATGTGCTTCCATTCTCACTTAAAAGACCTTCGGGCTGTGCATGGATGGAACTCATTAGAGAGGATAAAGTTAAGTTACTACTAACCCCATTTAAAAGACCTTTGGGCTATGCGTGGTTAGATAGTGCTTAACACTTTTTTAGCATATTCAAAATCTTTAAAATTCATATTCAAATATTCAATTTTTATTGAACTCTCCTCATTCTATAAAATCCATCGTAAATCCATTCATTCTGAAAGTGAAATTTGCTTCTGATTTAATGATTATTATGATTTTTGTTTGATTAAATGGGTTTTACGATATATATTCTCTCTCTGAATATGAATTTATATTTTTAGTCTATATTCATCACTGTTTCGATTTCTATTTTCCTTTTGATGATAACAAAAAGGGGAGAATGGTTAATATTTTGATTGATGGGTATATAATTCAAAAATATTTTAAGATTGGAAATTAAATATCTAGAGGGAGAATGGTCAATTGGATTTCATCATTTATATTTTTTCACATATATAGAGGGAGTTCAGTTGTAGGGGGAGCAAACAAATAGGGGGAGTAATATATTTCATGTACAAACACATCTAACACATTCAAAATCTTGTGTATGTTTGTCATCATCAAAAGGGGGAGATTGTTGAGTATAACAATGTGATTTTTGTTTGATGATAACAAACATATATATATATATATTTAAAAAATGTGTTTGTAAATAGTACTTTTCTATATTTTACACACAGAAATAAATATTTATTGAATAGAACACTACTATACAGAATTGAATTTCCAAACAGTGTTTTTATTCGAATAAATATTTTATTTTCAACATTTGAAATATTACATATACAACCCACCACTATTTACACTTTCAAATATCTCTGAATATTTTTGTCATGACACATTTAACACATCACAGACATTGTACTATTAAAAGATTCAAATAAAAAACAAACAGATTGAATTGAACACAACAAAATAATATTTTATTTCAACCAAATCTGTTTATTACATACAATCAGTACAATTCTTTCACAGCTCCTCATTACAGTTCATTCATTACTTATACAATCACTTTATACATTGACACTGTTATTTTTACTGTCTTCCATCTTATGTCTTCACAGCTTTCAGTCGGTCCATCTTCATACCTGTCACATACAGAAGAACACACACAGTAGACTGCAACAATAATAAAATTAAATAAAAGCAAATAAAAATTTATTTTTAAATTTTATTTTCCTCAGAATTATGGTGTGTTTCTCATCATTTTTCTAGACATGGTCTGATATGCAGGGACAGAAAAACTCGTCTAATGGCTGCATGTACACACGTGTATACACGTGTGCACTGCCTCGCCAATCAGTGTGCAACTGAGGAGTAGCCACGTGGACCTTCTCGACTCAGTGCAAATCAGTGTGCAAATGGTCGAGCCAAAAGTACAAATCAAGGCAGAAACTGTCTTTATCATTTTAAAAAAAAATTATTTAGCAAAAGCACAAGTGCAGTATCAATTCAATGGACAAGTACAACATGAATGGCCGATGCAACATGGCACAACAATGGTCCATTATGCAAGACATTAACAAATATACAGGTGGGTCAAGCATTGGAGCATGGGTTCATCTCAGCATGATTCAAAGCAAATGGACAAATGGTCGAGATTAGTAGTACAGCATGGAAAGCATGTTTTTAGCATGGCAAGTCGAGCAGTGCAAGCATCCTAAGGGATGAACAAGATTGAGACTGCTCTTATCAGTTAAAACCAAATTCAATGACCAAATCAAATATGAAAATAACTCAAGAAAAAAGTGCAGTAGCTCGAATACAAGTATTACCAGTGTTCGAGCAAGCAGAAGTATTAAAGGTTCAATGTACCCATACAGGAAATGGCAACAAACTACTCGAGCATCAACAGACCAACAAAAAGTTCAATATCAAGCAAATCAGCAATGGAACATGGAGCTAAGCATAGCAGGAATATAGATTATACATGGGATCAACTCACTTAAGACAATAAGCAAATTTGTTGTAGTAAACAAGCATTCATGCAAGAATGGTATGGTCAGAACAACATGATGACATCAACTTAGATGAAGAACGTACAAGTAGTGATAAATGAAACAGTATAACAATTGATCAAAGCAGTATGGAGAACGATAATACAAGGCACTGTTAAATTCAAGTGTTCATCTGATTTTATCAGTTCAAATCAGATTCGGCAAGGTGTAAAGCAACTGTTCATATCAGACTTAAAGACAGAAAAAAATGGTTTTGTTTTCGAAAAGAATGATTCAAAGAATCTTTTAAATTTCCAGAAATCAGGATTTAAACATGGAAGTATTAAAGAGCAGAATCAAGTTCGTGCTGAAGTTTATAAGTCATGGTAAAAAGGCATGGTATTCAAATACAAATATATATACACACAAGTGACTGCAAGTATCAGTTCAATCAACAGGAAGTTAAACTGAAATTGCATAACAAGTTCGAGCATAGTTTCTGTTCTTATCGAAGAAAAACATCAGTTCAAAAGTCAAGTTTACAGGGGTAAATGTCAAGCACAGTATTTGTTGCATGCTCAAGGATAGTATCTGTTCTTATTTAAAAAGTAATCAAGAGCAATGTGTGTTTTCAGTTTTCAATCAAGGGTTATTATGGTTCCATAAAGTTAGCATTTTTTTTGGAAGAAAAATTCTCGAACAAAACAGTGTTTGAATCAAAGTTTTTTAAAAGGCAGCAAAACTCAAATTTAAATCTTTCCAGAATTCAAGACCAATTCAAAGTTCCAGAAGCATACGGGGCAAGAAAGAATTTATCTCGCAAAATATTCGGTTTTGTTTAAGCAGGGAGAAATTCAAAATCAAATGCAAGTTTCTCACGCAAGGTTGAAGATTTCAAAATCCAGAAATCACGATTTAAGCAATATACGTTCAGGATTTAAATCGAAGAAGTATCAAGAGGCAACAGATCAATTCAAAGTCAACCCAATATTTCAGCACATATCAATCCAAATCAAACCAAGTCTAATCCATACGAAATCAGAGCAAAATTTATGGACTTTTAATCCTATATAAACACCCAATCCTCATCGGCAGTAAATCATCCAAGTTCGAACAAGCAAAAAGCAAAAATCCGAATTAAATTCATACCAGTAAAAAGGAGATTACTTGGATCCAGTTCAGCACTCATCAACGTTCAATCGAAGAAGAGGATAGCCACTGAATAACTCGAAATCATCACACGAGAAAGTGGAGACCTCAAGTTGAATAGAATCGAAACCCTAGAGCCGTCGAAGTCGAGTTTAACGAGAAGCACAAACCCTAGAAAAAGCGCCAGCCTCCAGAGATCGAAGCCAAACAGACTCGAGCATCATAGAATTAATCATACAAACGCGATTTAGGGATTTGGAGAAACCCTATTTTCCAGCCGCCATTTTTCAGAGAATAACAAAAGTGATTGGGCTCGAGAGAAAAAGGGTGAAGCAAATAAGAAAGGGGCCGGCCAAGTTTTTAACTAAAGGGGATAACCCCTATTTAATTCCTTGGGTTTTTCAAAGTTTTTAAGGGGTCTTTTATTGTTTTGTTTTTGTTAGTCTTTAATTTCAATTTGTTATCAAGTCTAGAGTTTTCTAGTTTGTCTCTAAAACTAGGGAGACGAATTACTAGGTTTGTAATTCGGGGAAATCGGGTTTTGGGGATAAAAACCAGTGCAGGGTTTTGAGCGTAGGGTTAAGAACAGTTGGGAGCGAGTGTCGCAAGTTTACAGGGGATTGTAAGCGTAGAACTTGTTTTAACTCCTAGTAGAAACCTTGGGGAATGCAGTAGTAGGCAGGGTTTTGCCGAAGCTGGGTATATCTGCGTGTTATTTATTTTCCGCATTTATTCTGATTATTATCTGTGTTGTTTTTATTTAATTATTCTGCAAAAATCTGCGATAAACCCTATTCACCCCCCCTCTAGGGTTAATTTAGATCCTACAACCCACATAGCCATGCTGCCTGCCCGATTTTTTTCATTTCCCGGTTGATGAGGCTTGAGGTCAGAATTAACTTCTGATCGTCATTCACTTTGAATGTCACATCGTCAGATCCGTCAGATATCACTAATTGACGCCACAAAAATACTCTAGCTGAAAGCTAAGAGAACGGCAAATTCTCCGCCAACAACTATAACACGTTTGAAGAAGTCAACGTACGTGACCCTTTGGAAATACTCTGTTAGACATCCATCCATACAAGTCATTCAGGAACAGGATGAACCGAAGGCACTCTCCTACTACATCCAATATAGGAATCACCCCATGGATCAGTAGTGAGAAGTCCTTTCAACCCGTAGAATCCACCCACGACAGAACCACAACTTATCTCTGCTTGCCAGGCAGAGAATATTAGTGGTTCTTCCGTGTATGAAAATCCACGCTCTTCAATGCTCCATCTCGATCATCTTCTGATATCTTCACGTATTTGTTGGTCGGAATGGTTTTCGAATATAAATTCGATCCCGGTCTTTCCGTACCAACAATCGTATTGGACAGATTTGTTAGTCGGTGATTTAACTATCAAAATATACAGTGTTTCAATCATGACACTCCAATGAGTTCACTGGTTCAGTATTCGGCATCCCTTGGCCTTTTATTCAAACAAATTAATTCACTTTTGCTTAATTAAAACTTCTAACTCTTTAATATTTAGAAATACGATAATTGAATCTTATATACAAATGTTCTCAAAACCCTTCTATTATAATACTCAGTAAAATAACCATACTAAATTTCCGCTTACCTCTCCTTTCAAAAACATTTATTACCTTATTCCTTATTATTTAAAACATGGAATACCCATTCAATTCATTTTTCTTTAAATAGCGTTACGTAATATCTTGTATTCCATTCTCGAAACCATAACTAACATTGATTAGTATAGAATAAAACTAACTTTACATTTTCTGTACTTCGATCTCTGGTTATATATATTTTCCAATTCTCACCAACGTTACATTATTTCACTGATGGAGATAATGAACCATCACTAAACTCTTTTATGATTACCAACTAATATCATCTTCAGATAATCCTGATGTCGTTCAAGTTGGAGTATTTTAATTACCTCTCAAACCTTGATCAACAACGTTCATATCCTCAGATAAATATAAGTTGTAATCAAAACCCAATATTCCATTTCAGTATCAAAACAATTCCCAACATAACTTGGATTCGGTTATACGACCCTAAAACCCGCTTCTTTAACCAGATTCACTTATTTCCAATCTCCTTTCAAATCTATTCGACCATTCCCCACTTTGGAAATCCTATTTCAATTCTCCCATTTTTACTTGATCTCATTTTCAGGTAACG
Source organism: Allium sativum (assembly GCA_030737875.1). Classification (NCBI taxonomy): domain Eukaryota; kingdom Viridiplantae; phylum Streptophyta; class Magnoliopsida; order Asparagales; family Amaryllidaceae; genus Allium; species Allium sativum. The sequence continues at coordinate 231,206,315 of CM060910.1, read as the reverse complement.
TTAATTTAAAATTAACGCTTTTAACACATTAAATCCCATTTATATCATCTTGGTTTATTTTAAAACCTTTTTATCTTAACTTAATTCAAAGAATTTAGTGGCATTTACATTAAAGTTATCACCGTCGCTTTAAAAACTCTCTTTATAACTTCGTTATAAAAAGTTCGGGTTTTAAATATAAAAAAAAAACCCATTCATAGACTCCTTACACCATCCCATTAGATTTCCTTTCAACTTTAACTACTTTTTAAATGAATTCAAATAAAAAGTAATTCTTTACAAAATAATTATCAAAGTTTAACCATTCGATTCATTTCTTATTCTCATACCTGTAAATCTGATTAACATCAGAATTTATTTTATGAAATAAATTATTAATAAATTGAAGTATTAAATAAATAAAATATTTATTTATTTCTCTTTAATAACTCTTATTCAAAATAATATTTTTCAAAATCTAACTCCAGTTATAAAATAAATTTTATAACTTCATCTCTATCGATTCACCTGACGGTGAATCAATGTTTATAAAATGATTTGATTTTATAGGCCATACGCTGCCAAATACCCAACCAATATCACCCATTGGTTTATACAAAACACAGTATGACTTTTCAGTAAATGATCACAAACCGAATCAATCACCAATCATGACAGTTCATATATGATAATATGAAAATAAATAATGTATTTGAGGAATTCGGTTGGATCCCTCCAACCTGTTCTTCCCTGAAATCACAACGGTTATCTCTAACCAGACAATTCAATTCCAACTAACAGATAACAATAAATAACGACCAACCAACCAATTCGTAAACAGTTCAAACAATTCAAACGACTTAAACACGTTTATAAATAAACGTGACCAACCAAGGTGAGTTACCTTTATTGGAACCAATCATAAAAAAATAATGATTTGGTAATTCACTGAAATTAAATGACGGTTTAATTTCATCAGTTAAATCAACAAACAAGTGTATAACTAGCAAATAGGCAACCATCAGCAAGCAAAGCACGCAAATAAAAACCAAATATATATAAAATATGTAACACCCCGAATTTTAGTTAATACTAAAATTCACTAATTACAGGATAAATAATCTCAGACGAGGGAATTGGGGGTAACGGGCTGCGTTATTGCGTTCGTCTCGGAAAAATACGCGAAATAGTGTCCGAGTTTTCGAGAATCGGAGTCCGTATGGCCCGGTTATGGCCCAAAGAAGTTTGCAGAAAAATTAGAGCTAAAAACAGATTTAGGAATTTAAATTTAGATTTTAAATTAGAACCAGCGGGGCCAGGCGGGAAGGTTCCCGCCCTAAGCATGTCGACAGGGGTGTCGACTTGCCTGTCGACTTGCCTGTCGACACGGCGTGTCGAACCAGGGTGCTTGGGTGCACCAGATCTGGTTTTCTGGCTAGGGCTGGGCTTGGTTCTAGAGATTTCCTAAATCTAACGGACCTAAATTAATCTAGGGTTAATCTAAGGGCCTAAAACACTCTCTTAATCTATAAATACACCCTAAACCTACCTTAATCCATACTAAAAATAGAAATGAAGGCCTCATGCCGCCAAATTAAATCCTAGAAGGAGTCTCCATTAATCTTAGAAGGAAGTTTCAAGCTAATCCCTCTCAAATCATTCTCTAATCATCACCATCTTCATAATTAGCAACTAATTCCTCTTCATAAGTTGGTTAATTTTGGGTTTGGTGAGTTTCTATCACTTTAACATCAATTGTTAAAGTAAGTAGATTGGGTGTAATGAGACTTATGGTCTTAAATGCGGATTAGTGAGTTTGAATCATTTATAATGATATGTTACTCTATGTTGTTCTATGTTTATGCATACTTGATAAGTTAGTTTATGCATGCTTAATAAGTTAATTTATGCATGTTTAACAAGTTGGTTTATGCATGTTTAACAAGTTGGTTTATGCATGCTTAACAAGTGGATTTATGCATATTTAATGAGTGGAATTATGCATGTTTAACAAAGTGAGTTATGCAAGTTAAGTATATGTTTAAATGCAAGTTTAATGTGATATGCAAGTTATGCATGCTTATGCAAGTATATGGATGCTTATGCAAGTCATGTATATGTTTAAATGCAAGATTTATGTGATATGCAAGTTATGCATGCTTATGCGAGTATATGAATGCTTATGCAAGATATGTATATGCTTAAATGACATGATATGCAAGTTATGCATGTTTATGCAAGTTATGTATGCTTATGCAAGTATGTGAATGCTTATGCAAGTATGTGAATGCTTATGCAAGTTATGTGTATGCTTAAATGCATGTTTAACATGTTATGCAAGTTATGAGAATGCCTATATGCAAGTTCAACATGTTATGCAAGATATGTATATGATAATATGCAAGCTCATATGCAACATGTTATGCAAATCATGTGTATGATAATATGCAAGTTTGGGTAAAATGTAGTTGGGTTAATATGTGCTCATATATGCAAGTTGACATCCTCTTAACCCATGACAAAGTTATATGCTAAACCCATGATATTTGGGATGATCTTCCCCTTTTATTATGTCATGAAATGAGAACGATTTACGTGGGGAACGATGGGGTTGGTAAATATGTTAATAAATGAATGATTGGGTATGATTAAGCATACCATAAAAAAATAAATTACCATAAGTGGGAATTTACCTATTGAGTTAGGTCTACCCCATGGGAATTTACCTATTGAGTTAGGTCTACCCATGTTATGGAAAACTTGATATTAATTAGGGATAATTAATATGGGGGTGATTAATTAGGTGTAATTAATCGACTAAGACACGAGGTTGGACTCATTTGTAGTGTAAAACTGCCCGGACCCGACCGGCTTAACCAGTTGCTACAAATGTCAGGCCAATGTGAGAGGTCTTAGCCATAAATTAAATACGTGATTAAGGTAAAGACACGAGGTTAGACTCTGTTATGACGTAAGACTGCCCGGATTCTACCGGCTTAACCAGGCGGTCATAACAGCCAGTCTAATGTGGGAGGTCTTTATGGGAGATCACGATCTTAATTAATTAAGAAACACTTAACCATATTAGCATGTAGTGGGACATGAGGGGTTAAGTGGGTGCCTTGGGTGGCATGTGGAAATTTAATGGTTGCCTTGGGTGGCATGTGGAATCTAGTGGGTTGCCTTGGGTGGCAATAGAAAATACGATTAGAATACTTAACCAAGTGGAAACAAGTAATTAAACATGATTAAAGGGTTAAGTGGGATACATTAGATATTTGACAAGCTTAAGTGGGTAGCTTGTGGGGGCCCATTTCAACCAATATCCCAAACGTATCTTTGTGGGCTCGACCCATGTCGAGTGACGGGACACGCATATTGGGCTTGATTATAAGAGGCCAAAACGGGTTAGCGGTGGCAACGCAAGTCCAACGGGTTTCATATGCGTGTGTGGGCCCGGGCTGGTAGATAAGCCGTTGTTGCATCGTGTAGATATAAAGCCGTGCACCGTTAGTATTGGGTAGCCACTTTAGGGGAGTGATACACCCCACTGTGGGACCAGCACGGGTATCTACGGTAGGGAGCCGATCGCTTGGGGAGTAGTGGGTACACCTAATGAAGATAGGGGCAGACGGCACCTATGTAGGGGTACACGAAACTACTGGGTAAGAATTACTGAGTACACCTAGTGGAGATAGGGGGCAGACGACACCTATGTGGTGGGCTAGGAGTACACGAAACTACTGGGGAAAATTTTCTAAGTCCTTGGAAGGGATCAACCTTTAAGTAGGAATGACTGGTGTGGTGCAGTTAGTAATTATCCTTGGGTGGGTAGATGCGTCCTGACGGTTATCTTAGTTTATCCTAAGTCTACCAAGCTGCTTAGTGTAGCCATTCATCCCCAGATATTACCATAGGTCAAGTTTATGTCTTCTCTGGTTACTTTAATGATTGTATTGTTAAAGTTATAGGACTCACTCAGACTTATGTCTGACCCCGTTGTTTTTATCTTTTTCCCAACCCTCAGGTCCTACGGTGGATCCTAGCGGTAGTAGAGCTTGATCGGATTGCTGTTCCAGTCTTTAGGAGCTTGGGTAGATGTAAAGCTCCAGTTATCCAGTTATCTTTTCTTTTGTTATGGCTATTGTATGAGAGAGTGGGATTATGTACTTCTTTATTTTGATGGATATTGTACTTGACTTTTATCGTGGTTTTATGATGTAACCAGACATGTTTATTTCCGCTGTTGTGAGATGATATTTTTAAATTTCAAGTACTAATTATATCTGTCTTGTTGTAATTTTTCTGTTCTATATTCACTAAAATACTCCACCGATGCTATGGCATTCCCTTAGTGAGTGACCATAGCGGGCGTGGGGTGTTACACGTGGTATCAGAGCAAAGGTTACCGGAACAGATAAATTTTTTAGAAAACTATTTTTCTAAAACATTTTTGGAAAAGATATTTTCAAAAACATGTCTTTTAAGAGAAAAAGTTTTTGAAAGAAAAGCATAATCCCCAATAGCCATATCTATATCCTTCGAATTCTCCGTTTTGAATCTTTCCTTTTTCGTTTCAGCATGGCCGAGAATCTTAATCTTCCGGAGGGTGTGACGGTACCAGTATGGTATAGGAGATTGATGGAGGCTAGGGCCACCACTACGGGTCCAGCAAATGTTCCTCCACCAACCGTAGCACCCGATCTTCCTCCTCCCCCTCCTCCTCGCACGGATACTTTTGCTAAGACTTGCAAGGAATTTAAAGCTATGGGAGGGAAACCTTTTCAAGGATCTGAAACCTTTGTGGAGGCTAGAGATTGGCTTAAAGAGGTGGAAGAGTTGATAGATATCTTTGAGATGGAAGAAGGGAAGAAAGTCAAGTTGGCTGCTTGGTTAATGAAGGGAGAGGCCTCATTCTGGTGGGAGGTCACTAATGGAGAACGCCCCGTTGACTCTTGGGCGGATTTTAGGCAAAGATTTGTGGCAAAGTTTCTCTCAAGGGCGGAGGAAAACTTGTATATGGAAAGATTCTTGACTCTAAAGCAAGGAAATCTCTCGGTGAAGGAATATGTCAACAAGTTTAATCAATTGGCAAGGTTTGGCCTAGATATGGTGAATACACCGGAGAAGAAGGCTATGCGGTTCGTGAAAGGCTTGAATGAACCTATGCATGGGTTGGCTATGACTCATATCCCTATGGGAGCCACCTTTGAGAAGCTAGTTGACATGGCACTCATGTATGAGGAAGAGAAGGGTCCTAATGCTAATAAGGCACCCGAGAAGAAGGGAGATCAAAAGAGACCTCAACAACAACAAAGCAAAGGTGGGAAAGGCAACGGTGGCAAGGGCAAGAAGAAGAAGTGTTTCAATTGTGGGACACCTGGCCACCTAAGCAAGGATTGTCGCAAGAAGAAGAAGACTGGCTGCTTCCACTGTGGCGAAGCAGGGCATTTAGTGAAGGATTGCCCTAAGAAAGGGCAAAGGACGGGATCTACCTCAGGAGGACAGGTGCAGGCTCTTATGGCACCGAGTCAGGCTAGGGGGCAAGTACAGGCTCTCGCGGTTCCACCGATTCAGGAGAGAGGTAGAACTATTTCCGTTGAAAGCCTGGTTTTTCTATTTGACCATCCTGTCCGTACATTGTTTGATTCAGGCACATCGCATTCGTTTATCTCATCATCATTAGTTGAGTTACTGCACCTAGACACCAGTCTGGTAGATGATCCCTTGGTTGTTTCAAACCCAATTGGGGGCTCCACTTATTTGTCCATGATATGTTTGGGTTTGAAGATTTCTATACTTAGCATTGAGTTTAGATGTGATGCTTTTGTATTGGGCTTCACGGGCTATGGGTTGATTTTGGGCATGGACTGGTTATCCAGTAATGGTGCCGTTCTTGATTGCGAAAGGAGAGTTGTTAGGCTCATGACCCGCTTGGGTAACACTCTCGAGATTTCTTGTAATCCCAGGGACTCTGTTATGCTAAGTTATCTTGAATCGCTTGACGCTTCGGTCGAGAGTTTGCAATCTGTTAGAGTGGTCCGAGAATATCCGGATGTGTTTGAGGAGGTGAAGGGCTTACCTCCGAAGCGGGAGATTGACTTCCGAATATATTTGGTGGATAATGCTAAACCGGTATCTTTACCAGTGCGCCACATGGCTCCTCGTGAGAGGAGGGAACTCCATAAGCAAGTAGGGGAGTTGCTTGAGAAGGGGTTCATAAGACGGAGCATATCGGAGTGGGGTGCTCCAGTAGTATTTGCTACGAAGGCGGATGGGTCCCTTAGACTTTGTGTAGACTATAGAGAACTCAACAAGCTCACAAAGAAGAATAGGCACCCATTGCCGAGAATAGATGATCTTTTCGATCAGTTGGTTGGCGCTTCAGTATTTTCTCAGTTGGACTTGGCCACGGGGTTTCATCAGTTGAGAGTGGTTGAGGATAGCATAGACAAGACTGCCTTTAGAACTCCGGATGGTTTCTATGAGTGGCTGGTGATGCCATTTGGGTTGACGAACGCCCCTGCATACTTTGTTGATTTGATGAGTAGGGTGTTCAGGGAGTTCCTTAATAAATTCGTGGTGGTCTTTGTGGATGATATCTTAGTATTTTCTAAGAGTGAAGAAGAGCATGCCCTACATCTTGGGGAAGTGTTGAAGACTCTTCGAGCACATAGCCTTAAGGCTAAATTCTCTAAATGTCACTTCTGGAGGAAGGAAGTACGGTTCTTGGGGCACGTGGTCTCCAAGGAAGGGATAGCTGTGGATCCCGCGAAGGTAGTATCAATTCAGGATTGGAAGGTTCCGAAGAATGCTACCGAAGTAAGAAGTTTCTTGGGGTTGGCGGGTTATTATAGGAAGTTTATTAAAGACTTCGCGAAGATATCAGCCTCATTAACCCGCTTAACAAAGAAGAATCTTGTTTTCACATGGGACGTAGATTGTGATGATGCGTTCCGACGGTTAAAGAGAGCTTTAACCACCGCTCCAGTTTTAGTGTTGCCAGATGGGAGCAAGCCATTTGTTGTCTATACCGATGCCTGTGGGACAGGACTTGGCGCAGTCTTAATGCAAGAGGGAAGGGTAATAGCCTATGGTGGAAGGCAGTTGAGGGCACATGAGAAAAATTACCCTACCCATGATCTCGAGCTGGCCGCTATTGTTTTTGCGCTTAAGATTTGGCGTCATTATCTTCTTGGTGAGAGATTCGAGTTGTTCACTGACCATAAATCATTGAAGTACTTATTCTCTCAGAAAGATTTAAACTTAAGACAGCAAAGGTGGATGGAGTTTTTAGCATCCTATGATTTCGAGATAGCGTATACCCCTGGCAAGGGTAACGTGGTGGCGGACGCCTTGAGTAGGAAGAGGTTGTCCTTGAGTCCATTGTTCGTGGAACGACGAAGCTTGGAATTTATCTCGATGTTTGATTTCAGACCTTCCATTGACTATGTACCCGGTTTGCTAGCTTCCTTGGAAGTTAGGCCTACTCTTTTGGGGCGGATTGGAGAAGCACAGAGGGGCGACCCACAGTTGGTTGAGTTAGTAGAGAAGCTCATGGGGGGGGGAGTCGTCCAGCCATTTGAGTAGGTACACCCTAGACGATAGGGGGTGCTTGCGTAGAGACGGTAGACTTTGCGTACCGCAAGACGAGGGTTTGAGGAAGGCTATTCTTGATGACGCACACCGTTCTAGGATGACCATTCATCCCGGTGGGGATAAGATGTACCAAGACATGAAGAGGGTTTTCTTCTGGGCCGGTATGAAGAAAGATGTGGCCGAGTATGTCGCTCGATGTTTGGTGTGCCAGCAAGTGAAGGCGGAGCAAAGGAAACCAGGTGGGTTGCTTCACCCATTGGAGGTTCCGCAATGGAAGTGGGATAGCGTCTCGATGGATTTTATTGACGGGTTACCCAGATCGAGGAAGGGTAATACAGGAATTTGGGTGGTGGTAGACAGACTTACTAAGAGCGCCCATTTCATACCTGTGAAGAGTAAGAGGACTGCTCCATGGCTAGCTTCAGTATATCTTCGAGAGATAGTTCGATTACATGGGGTACCCTCTAGCATAGTAAGTGATCGAGATCCTATCTTCACTAGCGAGTTCTGGAGAAGTTTGCAAGAAGCAGTGGGGACTCAATTGTGTCTGAGCACCGCATATCATCCTCAGACGGACGGCCAGACTGAGAGGGTGAATCGTGTTCTAGAAGACCCTTTGAGGCTTTGTATCCTAGATTTTGGAGGGACATGGGAAGAGCATCTTCCATTGGTGGAGTTCGCATATAATAACAGCTTTCAGTCCAGTATTGGTATGGCTCCTTTCGAAGCTCTCTATGGAAGGCCTTGTCGATCACCTACATGTTGGTGGGAATCTACGGATAAGATCTTGCTTGGGCCTGATATGGTTAGGGAGACTTCAGAGAAGATCGATTTGATTCGAAGAAGGATGAAAGCAGCGCAAGATAGGCAAAAATCTTATGCGGACAAGAGAAGGACGGATCTTGAGTTTGAGGTTGGGGATATGGTTTTTGTTAAGGTATCTCCGTTGAGAAATGTTGTTCGCTTCGGATCCGTTGGGAAGTTAGCACCGAGGTTTGTTGGGCCGTTTCCTATTAAGGAAAGGATTGGACGGATGGCATATAGAGTGGAGTTGCCCGACAGACTTAGTGGTGTTCATGATGTATTCCATGTGTCCCATTTGAGGAAGTGCTTACATGAGACCACAGAGGTGGTAGAGCCAAGCTTGCTTAGAGATGTAGAGGTAGAGCGTGATGCGACTATTCGACGAGCCCCTACTCGCATCCTTGGGTCAGAGACTAGGAAGTTGAGAAACAGAGAGGTTCAGCTAGTCAAAGTGCAATGGGGAGAAGATGAGAGCAACGCAACTTGGGAGACGGAAGCGAAGATGCGTTCATTGTACCCATTTCTTTTTGAGGGTATGTCTTTACTTTCTCCTTTATCGCTTGTCTAGTACTTATCTTATATTTGGTATGTCCTCTCGTTAGTACCTTTGACCTTTAGATAGGGTAAACCTATGGTTGAAACATGTGTTTGAGACATGTTATGGTTGATGGATGCAAGTGGATGCAAGTGTTTGCTAGTGGTTGCTCGTGGATGCATATACACACACTCTAGGCACTAGATCGGCTCAGTCACTTCATATTGCATATTGCATAAAATTGTGTGTAGGAAAATATATTTATGGATGTATAATGGTTGTGTTATCACATGGATGATGCATTTTGGTGAATGATTGTGCACTCATGTAGATATTGTATGTGTCGATAGGGTTTTCTCGCATACATAATGGATGCATGGCACTATCATGGTTTGCATATGTTCATACATTAGATAGGGAACATATACACACACTGTTTGCATATGCTCATACATCATTAGAAACTGTTTAAGGACAATGGATGCCCGTGGTTGATGATTTGAGTAGATGGTTGTTTGGATGATAGGATATGCATTCTCCTTAGCTTAGAGATTTCGGGGACGAAATCCTTTAAGGAGGGGAGAATGTAACACCCCGAATTTTAGTTAATACTAAAATTCACTAATTACAGGATAAATAATCTTAGACGTGGGAATTGGGGGTAACGGGCTGCGTTATTGCGTTCGTCTCGGAAAAATACACGAAATAGAGTCCGAGTTTTCGAGAATCGGAGTCTGTATGGCCCGGTTATGGCCCAAAGAAGTTTGCAGAAAAATTAGAGCTAAAAACAGATTTAGGAATTTAAATTTAGATTTTAAATTAGAACCAGCGGGGCCAGGCGGGAAGGTTCCCGCCCTAAGCATGTCGACAGGGCTGTCGACAGGCCTGTCGACAGGGGTGTCGACTTGCCTGTCGACACGGCGTGTCGAACCAGGGTGCTTGGGTGCACCAGATCTGGTTTTCTGGCTAGGGCTGGGCTTGGTTCTAGAGATTTCCTAAATCTAACGGACCTAAATTAATCTAGGGTTAATCTAAGGGCCTAAAACACTCTCTTAATCTATAAATACACCCTAAACCTACCTTAATCCATACTAAAAATAGAAATGAAGGCCTCATGCCGCCAAATTAAATCCTAGAAGGAGTCTCCATTAATCTTAGAAGGAAGTTTCAAGCTAATCCCTCTCAAATCATTCTCTAATCATCACCATCTTCATAATTAGCAACTAATTCCTCTTCATAAGTTGGTTAATTTTGGGTTTGGTGAGTTTCTATCACTTTAACATCAATTGTTAAAGTAAGTAGATTGGGTGTAATGAGACTTATGGTCTTAAATGCGGATTAGTGAGTTTGAATCATTTATAATGATATGTTACTCTATGTTGTTCTATGTTTATGCATACTTGATAAGTTAGTTTATGCATGCTTAATAAGTTAATTTATGCATGTTTAACAAGTTGGTTTATGCATGTTTAACAAGTTGGTTTATGCATGCTTAACAAGTGGATTTATGCATATTTAATGAGTGGAATTATGCATGTTTAACAAAGTGAGTTATGCAAGTTAAGTATATGTTTAAATGCAAGTTTAATGTGATATGCAAGTTATGCATGCTTATGCAAGTATATGGATGCTTATGCAAGTCATGTATATGTTTAAATGCAAGATTTATGTGATATGCAAGTTATGCATGCTTATGCGAGTATATGAATGCTTATGCAAGATATGTATATGCTTAAATGACATGATATGCAAGTTATGCATGTTTATGCAAGTTATGTATGCTTATGCAAGTATGTGAATGCTTATGCAAGTATGTGAATGCTTATGCAAGTTATGTGTATGCTTAAATGCATGTTTAACATGTTATGCAAGTTATGAGAATGCCTATATGCAAGTTCAACATGTTATGCAAGATATGTGTATGATAATATGCAAGCTCATATGCAACATGTTATGCAAATCATGTGTATGATAATATGCAAGTTTGGGTAAAATGTAGTTGGGTTAATATGTGCTCATATATGCAAGTTGACATCCTCTTAACCCATGACAAAGTTATATGCTAAACCCATGATATTTGTGATGATCTTCCCCTTTTATTATGTCATGAAATGAGAACGATTTACGTGGGGAACGATGGGGTTGGTAAATATGTTAATAAATGAATGATTGGGTATGATTAAGCATACCATAAAAAAATAAATTACCATAAGTGGGAATTTACCTATTGAGTTAGGTCTACCCCATGGGAATTTACCTATTGAGTTAGGTCTACCCATGTTATGGAAAACTTGATATTAATTAGGGATAATTAATATGGGGGTGATTAATTAGGTGTAATTAATCGACTAAGACACGAGGTTGGACTCATTTGTAGTGTAAAACTGCCCGGACCCGACCGGCTTAACCAGTTGCTACAAATGCCAGCCCAATGTGAGAGGTCTTAGCCATAAATTAAATACGTGATTAAGGTAAAGACACGAGGTTAGACTCTGTTATGACGTAAGACTGCCCGGATTCTACCGGCTTAACCAGGCGGTCATAACAGCCAGTCTAATGTGGGAGGTCTTTATGGGAGATCACGATCTTAATTAATTAAGAAACACTTAACCATATTAGCATGTAGTGGGACATGAGGGGTTAAGTGGGTGCCTTGGGTGGCATGTGGAAATTTAATGGTTGCCTTGGGTGGCATGTGGAAACTAGTGGGTTGCCTTGGGTGGCAATAGAAAATACGATTAGAATACTTAACCAAGTGGAAACATGTAATTAAACATGATTAAAGGGTTAAGTGGGATACACTAGATATTTGACAAGCTTAAGTGGGTAGTTTGTAGGGGCCCATTTCAACCAATATCCCAAACGTATCTTTGTGGGCTCGACCCATGTCGAGTGACGGGACACGCATATTGGGCTTGATTATAAGAGGCCAAAACGGGTTAGCGGTGGCAACGCAAGTCCAACGGGTTTCATATGCGTGTGTGGGCCCGGGCTGGTAGATAAGCCGTTGTTGCATCGTGTAGATATAAAGCCGTGCACCGTTAGTATTGGGTAGCCACTTTAGGGGAGTGATACACCCCACTGTGGGACCAGCACGGGTATCTACGGTAGGGAGCCGATCGCTTGGGGAGTAGTGGGTACACCTAATGAAGATAGGGGCAGACGACACCTATGTAGGGGTACTCGAAACTACTGGGTAAGAATTACTGAGTACACCTAGTGGAGATAGGGGCAGACGGCACCTATGTGGTGGGCTAGGAGTACACGAAACTACTGGGGAAAATTTTCTAAGTCCTTGGAAGGGATCAACCTTTAAGTAGGAATGACTGGTGTGGTGCAGTTAGTAATTATCCTTGGGTGGGTAGATGCGTCCTGACGGTTATCTTAGTTTATCCTAAGTCTACCAAGCTGCTTAGTGTAGCCATTCATCCCCAGATATTACCGTAGGTCAAGTTTATGTCTTCTCTGGTTACTTTAATGATTGTATTGTTAAAGTTATAGGACTAACTCAGACTTATGTCTGACCCCGTTGTTTTTATCTTTTTCCCAACCCTCAGGTCCTACGGTGGATCCTAGCGGTAGTAGAGCTTGATCGGATTGCTGTTCCAGTCTTTAGGAGCTTGGGTAGATGTAAAGCTCCAGTTATCCAGTTATCTTTTCTTTTGTTATGGCTATTGTATGAGAGAGTGGGATTATGTACTTCTTTATTTTGATGGATATTGTACTTGACTTTTATCGTGGTTTTATGATGTAACCTGACATGTTTATTTCCGCTGTTGTGAGATGATATTTTTAAATTTCAAGTACTAATTATATCTGTCTTGTTGTAATTTTTCTGTTCTATATTCACTAAAATACTCCACCGATGCTATGGCATTCCCTTAGTGAGTGACCATAGCGGGCGTGGGGTGTTACAAAATATAAATGGAAAAACTGAGTGAGTTTAACTCACCGAATTTGATTTACTTCTGAAGCGGTTCATTTTAATTAAATTAAACTAGTGTTTAATTTAATTAAAAATTTCCAAACCTTTCGGCTTCGCCCAAACTGCTCCAGAATGTAGATCTCGGCAACATAGTTCCAATGAAGCTCGTTCGATCCAATTCTGATAAGATATGCGCAAATTATAAATGTTATAATTCTATTGTTAAATTAAATAAAACAATTTCTACAATTATATACTTATATATATATATATTTATATAATTACTTTAATTATCAGAAGATTCAGAATCCAAGCCCGATTGCCTTTCGTTTCCTTCGTAAGAGTTTTCTGTTTGAACTGCATGAATTAAAATATCATGATTATCCGATTTTAAATAAACTAATGAAATTCTTAAGTAACAAATTTTAAATTAATTTACTTTGTAAATTTACATCTTCAAAGAAGCCAATGGGCCTAATACTTTTCCCTTCCATCCAAATGACGCATGCTCAGACAAAATCTCATTCCATAGTCTTGATTCCATTCTGCACATACACGATGGAGTTATTAACAATATAAGCTATATATATATATATAGTTATACTAATTTTCCTTAATTAAGTTTTGAACTAATTTCCTTTCTTACTGCTAATTACGTTTTGCATTCCAGAATTTAGACCGACCCAGTATTCTTTCGGTTATCTGCTTTTGACATTCCAATCTTTGTTTTAATCTGCATCAGGTAAATACTATTTTAATTACAATCCTTATCCCATTGTTAAACATAATTAAATTATATTTAATAATTTACGTTGTTAATAGGATTCCACCGAGCCATTCATCCAGTTTTAATTTCGTTCTCTTCTGCTCCTGGCCTTCGAGCCAGCTTTCATCGTGCTTCCTCAATGGACGCTGCCAAGCAAAAGAATCCACGTTGTAATTTAACAATTTAAAGTTATTAAGCCTCACTTAAAAACTAATTATGTTAATTGCTCAAGATTTGGCCAATTAAACCTTTCTTTTACTGAATGATCCCTTTACCATTTCACGTTGCTTTGCTTGGGAACCAAAAACCACACCGCACCCGTTTCCTCTTCACGGTCCTTGTCCCAATTTGCTGCACCTAAACCCAACGCCGGAGGTCATCACCCCACTGGCAATCGAAAGCCAGTCGCCGGCTCTACCAACACTAGAAGTACAGTGCCATTCGATCCTCTCTAGACTTCAGGGAACCAACTCGACGGCGGCGCCGTTAGGCTCCAATTCCTCCTGAACGATGAAGCTAATTAACATCACAACTGTACAAATTTCGGACCTCATTGAGTGGAATATTTTTGTAATTGAAACTCTCGTGAATTTGTGAGTATATTTTATCAGAAAATTAAAGAAAAGATTGAAGCTTTCTCGACCGTTCAATCATTTGGTGGAGGCGCTAATGAAGGTGGACCAGAGGAGGAGTTTTGTTTTAGGGCTGACCATCTTTTAGGGTATATATAGTGGAAGGAATATTATATTTAATTATGAAAATGAAACTTCACCATGAAGTAACACCAAAATCTACCACATACGATTTCTGTGTACTGATAAAAAAGCTAATCTTGATGTAAAAAGGTATTCCGGACCCAATGGGACAAGTTTCGTCGAATTCCGACTTCGTTTGGAAATATTTCCTTTATAAAACCAGAAATGAACACGCGTTTAATTTTTCCAAGGTCACTAGATAAATCAAATCAACTTAAAACTTTCAAATCTTACAATAATTTTTCGGCACGAACCCAACGGCACCAGTTTCGTCGCATTCTGAGACTGTTTCCCCGGTAGGCTCTTTTTACCGCGTACCGCGATACCCTTTTTAACACCAAATTATCCGGTCTCCAAAAATAAAAAACTATATACCTATCCTGAATCTAATCGACGATACGAACTCAACGGGACTGGTTTCGTGGCCTAATTCGATCGTCTGCTCAAGTTACACTCAAATATCTCTCTATTAATTTAATTACGCGCTATAGAATTTGATTGGGCATTTTCAGTTACCGTGGTCACATACGACATCGGTTTGCCACGCAATTTGATTTTCTGACAATAATTTGATGATACGGTTCCAATGAAACTAATTTCATCGAAAACAGAGTTCGTTTGCAAAATGGCTATTTTAAAAGCCGATAACGATTTCTATAGCGTTTTTTCCAAAATTTGATTTAGCCATAACTCGCAATCTATAACACGGAATCTGGGTTTTTCTCTTTCATATGAAAACTATCGTCAACACGATCCCAACGTTTCTTGTTTCACAGAAATCCGACTTTTATCTGACTCTGTATATCCAGTTGAAGTTCAAAACTCGAATTTACGAACTACACGCCATTTTAAAGCTCGATTTATATCGAACTTCGTTTAAATAACGAATTCAATATTAAATTCCATCCATATTCCCAATATAATATTTAAAATAAATAAATTAAATATTTGACGGCAAAAAACACGGGTCGTTACACCTAATGGAAGAGAGAAATCAGGATTTCATTTTGTAGATTTTGATTTATGTCCAAATCAAATTTTAGAAAAGTCGTTGTGGAATTCCTTTATAATATATAATGATTTATTTATATTTATAAAAGGAATTTCATTATAAATTGAATATCGATTTAATCGGGATTTGAAATATCGAGTTAGAAATTCATATAGGAATATTCTAGAGCTGTATTATATTCTATGTAAATATATACGATAATATTTATTTATAAATATTTAATTTAATTGTTTTCAAATATATTTATATATTTAAAAGGGTTATTTAGAGCTTTAAAAATATCCAGTTTTGCAAACGACCTCAGAATTCAACGAAACTAATTTTGTTGGATCCGCAATGTTAAATTATTGCTAGATTTCAATTTCCATAATTTTTGAAGTCAGTATGTGGCCGTACGGGATTTTAATGTGAAAAACAGTTGATATTCTAACGGTTAAAAATACGCTGTGTGAGCAAACGGAGTCGAAATTTGACGAAACTAGTTTCGTTGGGTTCGTAATGTCAAGCTGTAGATATATGCCCATTTTCATGATTTTTGGGTATCGTATGTGATCACACATATTTTTAGAAGGGAAATACAAGCAGCGTTGAAGTAAAATAAAATAAAATTATGAATATAAAAATAATATTTTCACCCTATATATAATCCTTACCATTTTCTAACCCTAACCTAATTCCACAGTCAACACAAGTTTTCCGCCGTCGCTCAAAATTCTCCTTACAGCTAAAATCGGATATTTAAAAATCCAAAGAAAATCAAATAAAAATTCATAGATTGTAAAACAAGTGTAATTAGTTTTCTAGTGAGGTGATTCCCATTCTGGTGCAGTTTTTATGAGTATCGAATACCATTTCCGTTCACTGGATCTGCTTGACGCAAGCTAGGGTTACGGTTCATCGGAGTTAGGGGCAGTCGAAGGGTGATTAGACGGAGCATGAGGGTTCGGAGGAGCAAGGCGCATCGAATGGAGGGGGTTTGGGGAACTCCGGTCACTGGAAATGGATTGCGACGTCCATGTCAGCAAGTTGAAGACCTCAATGTCGCGTTAGGTTTGATGGTCGCGAGTTGGAAATGGAGAAGTGCTAGAGATTTCAGTTTGGATATCGGTGAAGAATATGAAGAGGAAGGAGTTGGTGATTTTTAATTGAATTCAAAGGAAGAGAGGAAGAAGCGGTTGGGCTTGGGAAGTCGGAAATGGCCAACGAGGAGCTGTCGGGTTCGTTACTGCAATTGGGGAAGATGGTTAAGCAGGTTCGGGATTTACCAGTGGGGAGTTGGGCCGAATTTTGAAAGGTTAAGGCCCATGATGATAATAAAATCCATGTTTTTACTTTATTTAAATATACATAAACTTCGAAATGGAATAACTTCGTCATACCTTATCAGAATCTGACGAAACAAGATCCATTAGGATCGTATGGACGAGCGCTACACAATGGAGCTGACAGGGAGTGAATCCAAGCTCGCTACAATTTATTACAAAATAAATAGTCTGCCTGAATCAAAGATGGTTAATCGTTATTTAACGATCACCGACCAATGCGAGTAAAACTCACTAACTCTTCTCAGTTATATTTTTATAACATATTTTTATAACTGATAAATAATGGTTGTTTGTTGTATGTTGGCTGTTTGGTTGAACTGCTAGTCAGTTGATTGAAAATATAGATAACGATATAAATATAAATCGTTAATCAAATATTAATTCTGTTTAGTAGAATATTTCATAGTGAAATTAAATTGATGTTAATATTGTTGTTTAACATCTGTGAATGCAGGGAAACAGGTCGGAGGGACCCAACTGGGTTCCTCAACATTTATTTTACTGTTTTTCATATATTGTGTTATATGATGTGATATGAAATCTGTTATTGATTTTGTATGGTTGAATGATACCATCATTTGTTATATGGTACGTTGAATACCATAAGGGAATACTGGAATGTTAGAAAAGGAATTTTTCAATGTTACATTGAAAAAGAAATATTTATAAAATCAAATATTTTATAAAAAGAAAACTATTTATTTAGAAAACAATACATTAAAAAGGATTATTTATTTGTAAATCAAATAGATAGAATTGAAAAAGAAACATTTGTAAACCATTTACAAATAGAATTAAAAAGGGATATATATTTGAAAAATAAATAGAATAGAAAGAAGAAGTATTTGTATAACAAATAGAAAAGGGAAATATTTGTATAACAAATAGTAAAGGAAATATTATTTAGAAAATAAATAAGATCTTTTAAAAGTGTATATTAGAAATAAAATATTTATAAAATCAAAGGATTTTATAAAAAGAATATTTATCATTTGATAAATAAAATAAAAGCGATATTTATTTAGAAAATAATTAGATTATAAAAGGAAATACTTGAAAAATGAAGAAGTGTATAAAAAGAGAATTTTACACTAGGAAAGTTTGGACCCGTGCTTCGCACACGGGTATAATAGAATATGAATTTAAAGTAGATTTTTAATAGAAATCTATTTTAACAGATAAGTGGAGAAGATAAATTTATAAATAATATTTTTAAATTAAATAAAATGTTTATCATTGTATAAATAGAATACATAAGTCGGGACTTATATAGAGAAGTAAGAATCAATTTCAACATCGATATTTGAAACCGAATAAACGTAGAGTTAATCAAAGGAGTTAATCAGTTATAGTTAACCAGTTAGAGTCAATTATATAGAGTTAATCGAATTAGAATTAATTAAATATTAGTTATTCAATTAGAGTTGATCGAATGTAGTTATTTGAGATAGAGTTAGTCAAACATAATTATTCAGGATGAGTTGCCATTTCGTACGACTACTAGCGTAATTCGTAGGGCTGTAGATAGCCTACGGCGGTCGGATGTTTCGTGAGGGAATCAGGCGTAACCATTGTGATCGCTACGATCTAGAGTCAAGCGAATGGAGTTAAATCGAATATTAGCCATTTGAAATAAAGTTAAAACAAGCATAGTTATTCGAATATAAATTAATCGAATATTAGTTATTAGATAGGAGTTAAATAAGTTGAGTTAATCAACTAAGTTAACCAAGTTGAGTTAATCGAGTTGAGTTAGTCAAAACGAGTTAATCAAACCGAGTTAATCCAAATGAGTTAATCCAAAGGAGTTATTCGAAATAGTTTATTCGAATAAAATTAAAGGAGATAATCGAATATAGTTTATTTGAAAGGAGATTAATCGAATGTAAATCATTCGTAGAAAGTTAATCGAATGTAAGTCATTCAAAGAGAGTTATCGAATATAGTTATTCGAAGAAAGGGTTACCGAATATAGTTTATTCGAAAAGGAGTTATCGAATAGAGATTATTCAAAAAAGAGAATTATACATTGAATTTGGTTATATCGATTTCGGGAAAGTAATATTTACTTTCCATTTTTATCAAGATTTACTTATTTATTAATAAATTAGTGGTTTAGTTATTTAATTAAATTAAGGAATAAAAGTTATACTTTGAAGTTAGATATTTCAGATGTAGGGATTATAATGCTATAGTTAAAATAAATGTTTTCAAATAAGAAGTGGATTCGTAAATAGAATCCGAGAGTTTCGCAAGGAAGTTTGTTAAAGATTTGAAAGGTGAACCTTGTCTATTTCGAAGTTAGAAATGCTGTTCAGTTAAGGTCTGAGGGGTAGTTATACCCCAACATGATTGGCTTCGTCTTTAAGTAAGAAATGGTTAAGGTTCGATAGTGAAGGTTGATTAAGTGAATTTAGTTAATGAGTGTAATGGTTTAAATTGGCTTAGTGATGGTTTATTTAAACATCTGCTTAAATCAAATGAATAAAATTTGGAAACATTTTCCAAATATAATCAGAAATATTTTCTAATCATAGAAAATGAAATATTAATGAAAAAGAATACTGGAATAACAATGATACGTGAAACAGAGATTGAAATGTTTTCCAATGATTGATGACGTATATTTCCTAAATGTAGGAAATAAGAAATGTTGAGTATATAGAAATGGGAAATGAATAAATTAATGATAAATTAAATTAAAGGAGATAAATGTTGAATGTTGATTGATCGATAGAATTTCCATCTAGAAATAATATCGTTGTTTGTACACCTGCTTTTCTTTGATAGTTAAATCACCGACTATCGAAGTTTTTGACCATTTTTCCGTCGTCAGTACGGAGAGACCGGGATCAGATTCATTATCTGAAAACCACTCTGTATAGACGTTAGCGTTGCGATCAAACATGATGGAAATATTTGAAGATGGAGTTATGCAAGGGCTATCCAGTTTACAGAATAGTGCCTTCGGTTTGTCCAGTCCCAGGGCAACGTAAATGGACGAATGTCCGACAGAGTATATCTAATGGATTGCGTAAGTTGATCTCTTCAAACGTACTTACGTTTGGTGGCGGAGGAATTCGTTTCTCTTAGCTTTATACTTATGGTATTTTTGGGGAAATCAATTTGTGATTTGGCGGGTATGATGATGTGGCTTCAAAGTAAATGAATGTATGATCTGTCAAAGGATACGTTTTGATCTCAAGCCTCATCAATCGGGAAATGACAGAAATCGGGCAGGCAGCATGGCTAAGTGGGTCGCTCCGATTAGGGCGTATATCACCTATCTAGAGAAAATCCATTTCATTCTTTTAACTATTATCGATGCTGTCCCTTTTCGGGAAACGGTGGGTAGCTCCCAACTGTTGATGATATACATTCGATGCACTCAAGCGAAATGAGTGGTCGGTCATGTGTGGGCCGGGTTGCAAGACATTCTTGTTGAACCCAGTGTATTTGCCTCTAGAGATACACTATCGGTAGGTGGTCCCATACCTTGTCATAGTCGGAATCCAATCTCCAATAAGCGCCCGCGGTTTTGTTTGTATACTATATATGTGGAATGTGAGATGCAAGCGCTCTGCTAGGTTGTTATTTACTTGTGATTAAACATTATTATAATATCAGAATAGTATTGATTTCCAAAACCGTTTTGGGTTATCATAAGATAAAAATCGTCCGTGTTTATGTGTGGATCGGTCTTACGATTACCTTTTCTTTTAAAAAGGAATTTTGAAAAGTTAAACAAAAATGATTTGAGTTTACTCACACCAGTCCCATGACTGACCTAGAGTTTATTTTTGTTTTATTTTCCTAAACGTTTGGGTGCCCAAATTTGTATGGGCAGTCAAGTAGTTCAGGTCTTTACAGATATACTTAGAAGAGCTTGAAGCAGGAGGCTTCAGGATTATATAGCTATTGTTATTTCCGCTGTGTGTAAGTGTTGTACTCTGATAATGTTATTATAGTATTTTTATTACAAAGTTATGATATATATTATATTTTATTCGTTCCGCTGTGAGATTCGTATTTACTCTGATTGTGTTCTTCTTCTTCTTCTTATATTATAATTTTATATCTTATCTATTCTCACCCTCTAACTTCTTTCTATTAATGATCAAGTATTTCCGATGTCTGAATAGTCAACATGGTAGTCTTGTGTTGATTTTCGGAGTCGAAAATCCCAGTTCGTTACAGTGGTATCAGAGCTGAAGGTTAAGTGATTACCTTGGCTCCGTGGCATTACTCAGTAGAGATGTTACACTATATATAATTATTACTGCACTAGTTTGTCTCTGTGGATCTAGTTGAAAACTGAATATATGTCACACTATATATTTGGTAGAAACTTGTAGGCATGTTAGTTTAGCACGTACCCGGCTACCCTGTCATGTATTGTCCAACTAAAGCATAGCGTATTTAAAGGAATTTTATAAAACTATTTCCAATGTAGTTTTATGAAATGAGTAAACATGTTTGGTCCTATAACTTCTGATTAAATTCCTTCCCATAACCTTCCTGCTAACTTCTAAAGTATGGTACATCAGTGGTTTGCTGTCTTGCCCATATTGGAATCCTACCTATATTAATGTGTACACTTTGACATTTGCTGAGTTATATAAATATTTTTGAAAATTATATTTATATATATATCAACCCATATATATATATGGGTTGATATATTGGCATTCTGAAATATTTGTATTACCTGAAAAGAAAAATATCTGAGCATTTGTTACCTTGTGTATTTAGAAACCAGAAGTCATGTGTGTACTTAGTTTTGTCCCATACATATCAAGCCTGGACCACAACAATGTTGTTGATGTGCATCCTTGATGAATTATAATGGAAGTATACTTGTTACTTGTATTTCATGTCTTATTTGATAGACATTCTTGCTAAGTGTATTTGTACGTTATATATATACCCTATGTTTGTTATAAATACACTTGTGGCATAAGTATGCTTGTTAATTTTATATCCTTGTTGCCCATGAATAATTGATATATAAGTACCTACTTCGTTATGAGGCTAAACATATGTTTTGGGATCTACTCTGAATTAAAAAGATCAGCAATGCTTTGGGATCTTCTTTGAATTATCGTATTTTGATTGCCTAATTTAACAACTTCATCATCAGACTTTTTATTTGTTTGGTACTGGCTCCAGTTCCTGCTCATATATAAAAAGTTAAAATTGATAAATAAAATAAATAATAAATATATGAGATAGGAAGTGTATTGGTTTGTATGCTGATCTGGCGGAGCAGTTTTGGTTTAGTTTCCTCGGAGCTGGTCATCTAGGTGGAGATAGGGTGATCAATGGGTTGGTTGCCATGGAGTTATCTCTAGTATGTGATGTACGTTGCATACACTTTCCAGTTATGTTAGTTATAGTTTACTAACAGGAGCTAGAATGATAATGAGAGAAATATAAATAAACATAAACCATAGAGAAAAACAACAGAGCAGTAAATAAGAAACTATCAACTTCCTTACTAAGTTTGGAAACAGCCGTTATTAAATTTGGAAATGAGATATGAAAGAGAGAGAGAATAAGGATATGGATGTATAAAACTACCAACTTCATTACTAAGTTTGACCAATTCATTAATGAACTGTTGAACCATATATGATCATTTGAGATATAAAATTCTAACAAATATATAAGTTAATATTTGTTACATAAGAGGGGTAATCTACCAATATGGCGGCATATAACCAAGTTGTACAATAATGTTGAGCATAATTCTTCGCAGTAGGCCCGAAAATTAGAGGCGTTGTTTTACCAAGATGGACAAATCATAGGTCAATCTACCAAGGTTTCATCATTTTGGATGTTACTTCCATACTCATAAGTAGTGTGATGCTAAGGGCACATCATTTTCCTCTTACTAATACCATGAATAAAAATAATAAGTACAATAAATTTTATGTACTTCCTAATACCATTATAAAAAAATATAAGTATTTATGAATGAGTTTGGTGTTACGAAGCATGCAGTATAAAATTTTGGTATTAGCAAGAAGAAAACGAGGTGCCCTAGCATCACACTATAAGTATTTAAGAATGAGTATTCATACATTTTTTGTTTTGTAGAATGACAAGCGAATATAGGCAAGCTATGGAAAATTTTGTATATGGGCATGCTGCAGGTGAAGGGAATCCCGAAAAAATTAGGTGCCCATGTCGTACTTGTAGGAATCTAATTTGGCAAATATCAAGGGAAGTTGTGTCACACTTGATTTGTTTTGGAATGGATCCAACCTATGATATATGGATTTTTCATGGAGAAAAACAACCATCACAAAATAAAAGTGAGACTAATACTTATAGAATGTATGTTGATGCGCAAATCTATGATGAAGAGGTAGAAGCCAATGTTAAAGAAAGACATGGGGAAGGTATTAAGGAAATGATGGAGAATGCCGAAATTCCTTTGTATCCCGGTTGTGCAAGCCACACAAAGTTGTCAGCTATAGTACTTCTTTTCAAGCACAAAGCACGAAATGGTATATCGGACACTGCTTTTACAAAGCTTCTTAAACTTCTAAAGGATATGTTGCTTAAAGAAAACATGCTTCCCAATTCTACATATGCAACAAAGAAGTTGTTTAAGTCATTTGGTTTAGGCTATAAGCAGATACATGCATGTGTAAATGATTGTTGTTTATTTAGAAAAGATCTTGCAAATAGTGATTTCTGTCCTAAGTGTGGTAAGTCTCGCTGTAAAAAAAACAAGACTACTAAAGATGGGAAGCAAAGAAAAATACCTATGAAGATTTTGAGATACTTCCCACTGATACCAAAACTAAAAAAATGTTTGCATCCCCAGAAACATCAAAGCAACTAAGATGGCATAGCAGTCATAAGAGTGAAGATGGTAAATTGTGTCATCCAGTGGATTCTACTCAGTGGGCTACGATTGATAGAATGTATCATTCTTTTGCTTC
The DNA here is from genome assembly GCA_030737875.1 of Allium sativum. Lineage (NCBI taxonomy): Eukaryota > Viridiplantae > Streptophyta > Magnoliopsida > Asparagales > Amaryllidaceae > Allium > Allium sativum. Next base: position 231,182,662 of record CM060910.1, on the reverse strand, counting down.
CGATCCATGAAATTTAAGGCTTGGCTTTGCATCTGATGGCTTTAATCCTTTTGGTGATTGGAATTGTGGATATAATTGTTCATCAGTGTTTCTTGTTGCTTACAACTTTCCTTTGTGGCTTTGTATGCACAAAGATAATATGATGCTATCTTTGTTAATTCCTGGGCCACGTCAACCGGGAAATGACACTGATGTATACTTGCAACCACTTATTGAAGATTTGAAAAAAAATTATGGGATAAAAGGGTGAAAGTGTACGATGCTTACAGGCGTACTGAATTTAGATTACGTGTTATTCTTATGTGGACAATCAATGATTTTCCATCTTACGGAAATTTAGCTGGTTGCACCGTTAAAGGCAAGAGACCATTTAGTAAAAAGTGTGCAAACATGGGTCATAGACGATTCCTTTTTCGATATCATGATTCACTTAACAATACATTCAGGGAGAGAAGCAAGAATTTGTGGGCCGGTCCAACATCGATGGATGTACCCATTTGAGAGGTAATATTTATTATAAATAATTGACGGTTAAAAGTATGTATAGTTATGAAAGTAACTTGTTTATTCATTTTGGTTATAGATATTTGAAAATATTAAAAGGATATGTTAAAAATCAAGCCCGGCCTGAAGGGTGCATTGCTGAGCGCTATGTTGCCAAAAAATGTATGAAATATTGCTCTGGATATATTAAAGATGCATTACAAATTGGAGAGAGGAAAAACCGAAATGAAGTGGAATAAAATGATTTTATACTTGAGGGGCGTCCTATTTCCAAAGGAAAACCTACTACAGTCGATGAGGAGGTGATTAATGCTGCTCATCGATACGTTTTGTCTAATACGAAAGAAGTAGAGCCGTATTTAGAGTAAGTATAAGTCCAACTTAATTATGACATACAAAATAAATTAGATCCTTAATTACATTTATGTATGCAGAATGCACAAATAGGAGCTAAAACGTTTGCATCCTCATCTTGCACAAGATGATTTGGAACTGTCAAAATTGCAATCGGAGACTTTTATTCTTTGTTTCGGAAAAAAGGTTGATAGTTATATCTTAAAAAACTATTAATGATGAAAGTAATAAATCAACATAAATCTTTATTTAATATATTGTATTTGTCTAGGTTAGAGATGATAGACGTATATCCAGTGTCATCAACATAATAAAATGGCTTTCATACGGGCCTCGTTCGCAGATAATTTCTTATTCTGGCTATACTGTTAATGGTCAACGTTTTCATACGAAAGACTATGAGAAGGCTCCACAAAATAGTGGTGTTTCCATTGAGGCAAGTATTGTTTGTGTAGATGGGTCTATTGAAAACGTAATATATTATGGGGTCTTGCGTGAGATTTTCTTGTTGGATTATCATCGATTTCGAATTGCCTTGTTTAATGTGATTGGGCAAATATGTATCGTGGAGTCAAAGTTGAAGATGGATTTACATTGGTCAATTTGCATCAATGTCAAAATAAGTTTGAAAGCGGCCAAATTGGTATGTTTTGTTGAAAGCGCCCTCTAGAGGGTTTCATGAATTGGAAAAATACGACGAGGATGTAGAATCAACTAGTAAACCATTGGATGAGTCACAACTTGATGATAAAGACGTAGATAATGGGGATGAAAATTACATAAGGGAGGGTTGTAACGGTATTTTGGTATGTTATAAGCATATTTTATTGATTTTTTATTTTATGCATGTTCATATATACCATAAAATGTGTTGTTAGATGGTAAAAGAAAAACCTGATATAAGATTGACATCTTAGCGTGTATCAAAATAATTTTATTTTCTATTGTACGTGTTCTTTGCATGTGTATTTTATTTTGTACATGGTTGTTACAAAGTAGTGCTATATTTAGTCTGATGTTCTAATCCTTTGTAAATCGTTATGTTTTTTATAGGTCGACGAGGAAGATTGATCTTGTATTATCGACGAGGAAGATAGTGCTACACGATGCAGAGGTATTCAAGTTACATATGCATTTTTTACCACATGCATTTTTTACTTCAGCCTTATTTGTTTCTTTTGGTACGTTGTGTCGAGTTATTCGACCATCGATGCACATATGATATTAAAAAAAAAACATTCACAGTATTAATTAAAAACGGAAGGAATTCCACTTTTTATTTCTCACGTTCCACTAGAATTGATTTTGGGTGTGAGAAAACAGGAAAAGCGAGAGTTTTCCTATGTTTAATGTGGTTTTCTGAAATTCATTTATTTATGTTCTAAGCGGTTTTCAAAAAGTCATTTAAAAAGAAAATATGGCTTCTGGAACACAAAAACTTTGGTAAACAATATTCATATTATCCTCCTGAAACTTGATGTCTGCTGGTAGATGCTCTCACAATTTTCTTTTTATTTTATTTTAAAATTAAAATATGGTTTTAAGAACATATAATCTGACTGCTCAATGTCAAAGCTTTCATTATAAAATTCCCAATGCAAGTTAACGAGCAAAGCACCATGATGCATTCCCAATGGTTATACTTAACAAATAAGAAGATATACCTCCAGATTAAACACTAACTTGGAAATAACCACTATTTTTTTAATTCAAATTACAGTATTTTTTCGTACTACCTCTGAATCAAGCGATATATTGATCGATAAACTCTAAATTAAGTTACAGACAATCTTAGGAGTTGTACTTAAAATATATTTAAACTCTACCTAGAAAGAATCACTATTTCTTTTTGTAAAATGCAATAATTATTTCATATGAAATACAAATCAGTGTCGATCCAAATTAGTCACAGCACTTTCCAATTTACATATAGAAACAGAAATTAAATCAGTGTCGATCCAAATCAACAACATTTACTGCTCACATTTTGAAGTGAAAAAGCGTAAGCTTGCATTTCTTTACTCAAGTGCGAATGTCAACCTTTCTGGTTTCTTTATTGATCAAGAAAACCACAAATGAGGTTCTATAGGACCAAAACATTAAAATTAGCTATTTACCATTAAAAGGAAATGGAAACATAATCAATTTACATTAAGGAGCACACTTCCATATTCCATCATAAAGCGCCTATCTAATCTATTGTTTAGCTTTATATATGTTATTGTTGATGATAGTGGGTGGATCTCTTCACAAATACAATGTAGAAGTATTCCCTGCAAATCAAAAGATGGCACTATAAAAATTACTAAAAAAGATAATTAGATTGATATTGTTTAGGTGAGAAGAAAAATTAAAACATAAATTTCGTTAGAAATGAAATAATATCATGCAGTAAATAGAAAATTTATATTTAAATAAAAATTAATCTGTTGTGTTTCTCTAGTGCAGCTAAAAAGGATAGCTTAAACATAATGGCTTAAATATCTTATTTTAAAAAATAGGCAACCTATGAACTTTGAGGTAATACATCTACATGTTTGGTAGACCCACATATATTAACAAAGTTTGCAATTTTATTTTTGTTAAAAAATGGCTTGTAAGCTTATGTAAACAAGGTAAGTTTGACAAAAAAATAATAATCAAATGGTCATTGATAAATAGTTATGACACAAAATTTGTTATGTGCGATGTGTCAGGCAGATGACACAAAATTTGTTATGTGCGATGTGTATTTCTTAGGTAACTTTCTCGATTTTATTAGTTTTTTCAGTTTTTTAGCTATTCTTTCCTTTTCTTTCTCTACTCCTATAGTTTTCTTGTGCATTTCAAAATATCCCTTTTGATCTTTTTTCAATGATAGAAACCAAATCATAGTTAGAAATGGATTCTTTTAAAGTTTTTGTCAAAAAAATTCATTGTGTGTTAGCTGTTTCAAATTTAGTAGCTTGTATCAATATTTCTTCATACTTAATATTCACTCTCAGTAGCTTTCTGTTTTAATTTATACATGGACTTGGCTTCACGAATATATGAATCAGCAATAAGTACATACTTCTTTAATTCTCTCATAAATTGCGTAGCCTAGGATTACCCCTTTAGTATTCAAGATGGATCAACGAATCAAAATACATAGATGGGTTGACCAAAATCAATAGTTAATATCAAAATTAAAAACCTGTATCAAAACACAGGGACGGGTTCAATATAAAGTCAAGGATGATATACTGAATAATAGTAATAGGTTACTAAGTAGCTAAGAATGAGTGGGTGGTTTGTAGTTTTTGTTTTTGGCAATAAAGAAAAATATCAGAGAGATTGAATTCTGATGTTTCTTAAATTGGCAATAGACCAGTATTGGCTAGAACCGATGTTGCTATTGTGGATTTGGTACAAATGTTTTTTCTATTATCGAACTCCTGATTAATTTGTGTATTTTGTTTAAAGTTGCTTAAAGTTTATGTATTTTGTTTCTAATTATATTTCAAAATGTAAGTATATGAATATTATATTTTAAAGAATATCCGTAAAAAACAATATTATTGTCATATTTGTTCATTTTTGATAATTTAATAAACAGTTTTTTGATAATTTAATAAACGGTAGGATGAAAGAAAATTTAATTTAAATCAATTTGCTTATTTTTGTTCATTGATTTATTATAATTAGCGGGCATCCATTTGTATCTATTAATGTAAATGTTTGATATCTAAAAATAACTTTTGATGTTGCCTATTTCATACTTCGAGTTGCCTATTTCATACTTCGAGTTAGATCAGCCTCTTTTATCGCTACTTGTATGTTTTTAAACACCACAGTTACAAAGACTTAACTACTGAAAATTGACTTAAGATTTTTATTTTTTAGAGCTCAAAAGTAGCAAACAAAAGAGCAAAAAAGCAAAGTTTAGCTGCACTTGCAGCTGCTAATGCTGATGATGAGAGGATGGTTAGGATTAGAATCAGCGAACACCCAGGTGAACCAATTCCGTTGCTTCGTGATTTAAATATTGCTATAAGATCTCCTTGAAAGCATGTTGAATACCCTATACGCACTACTCCTTGCAAAACTGGAAGCAACCTTGGCCACACTACAAAATGGATGTAGCCCCATCCTCCTTCCAGTAACATCCCCGTCGACACTACAAACCAGATTCAGTCCCCTCCTTCCAGTAATAGCCCCGTCGACACTACAAACCAGATTCATCCCCTCCTTCCAGTAATAGCCCCTTCGACAATACAAACCCAGTACGACCCCCCTTCCGTCAACTACACTTCCAACAAACTACAACCACCTCAGATTCCAATCCAAACGAACTTCAGTCGGATTCTAGTGAAGGTCATAGATTGACGCAACATAGAAAAAAGGTTGGAAAAACAATGCAAAAATCATTAGCTATGATACCGGATGAGAAGTCGAAAGTTGAATTTAATGAACGCAGACAAGCAATAGGTACTAATTACAAACATTTGTCGTCATATATTGGTACTCTAGCAAGGGAGATGGTGCCTTTTACCATTAGCTCATGGAGGAAAGTCGATGACGATTTGAGGGATGATTTGTTGTAAGGACCCGTAAGTTCCCCGTGAAGGAAAGCGCGGATACTTTGAGCACAGGACAAAAAAGAACGCAAACGGAAGAACATTTCATTGTGATTACAACAATTCCATCAGATACAAGAATATACAGAGTATAAATGAATAAATTACATTCGATAAATATCAGAGATTACAATAAATTACATAGCAGCGGAAAATAATATAAAACACAACTGAAAGTGATACACGGATACAGAGCTTTCCGAGCATCGTTCCAGCTGTAAATCAGGACCCTGTGAATATAAATCTGCAAAACCAAAACTACTAGCTGCCCGTGTGGAAAATAGGGGCACCCAGAGTTTAGGTTAAAACAATAAACTCCAGGTCAGTCATGTGACTGGTGTGAGAACTAAAACAGTTATAATTCTTTATTTTAAAGTTCGGTAAATCAAGGGACCACGCCGTATAACACGGAACGGGTTTCCTCCCAAGGATACCAGTGCATAGAACAAACAACGCAATGCTAAATAAAGAAAAATGAAGCTGTTATAAGACCCAGGTCCCATCACACAATGCAACGCAAGCCGGAGGATAGGGTTTTTACCTTATAACAGGCAAAGCATGCTTGATACGTTTAAAACACATTATTTGATACTATTATAAGTGTATAGTGTCAAAACAATTTCAATCATAAATATCAATCATAGGCGGCATGAATGACCCATACCACTATGTCGCCATACTAGATTCTACAAATAAAACCGAAATATCACGTATTGGAAATTGGATTTCCGTCATGAGTCGAGGCAAGGGGCAAGCTCCTCTCCGATTCGAGACACTCTAGCAAATGTCTCAGGACCCCACTATGATCCTTGGATCTTCAGGGCCGGTCCTCTCTTACTTTTGAGGATTGGCAATTCCTGAACACACGTTTCCTGGTCCTTACAGACCTATATATGAGGCGCCTCGTATCCAACAACCACACAGGTGAAAAGTATATAAATGTCAGGGCTGGTAGGTCACTGACACCACCCTAGCTAGAAAGAAACGTCGTGCTCTCCCTGCAGTCACTATCCCGTTTTTGACTCATACCGAGGTGTGAGGCTCGCGAATTCACGTTATACACAAAGCTACACCACACAGGCCGTGCTTTGATCATCAACCACAAGACTTTGCTTTTCAACAGAAGCCTTGATCAATTGCCACTTACGCATGCCACATTGGCAATTCACTCCATGCGACTGATGTCCATCGATATACAACCTCTGAGCTCGTACGTCTCAGAGAAGGGCGTTAAGCAAGAGAATAAATTCTCCGCCGCCAAACAGATGTATATTTAATAGAGATCAATCAACACAGAATAAAATCCAATGTCAGACACACAATCCATTTACAAGTTCGTTCTGGGTCTGAACGAAACCGAAGGCACTTTCCTCGCATATCCATCCATCTCCAGGTACGTCTGGACGATCACCAACTGATTCCCTCATCCTGGGTGTACAGCCCAATCAAGATCATCAGTAATCACCCAAACAATGTGAAGACTTCCGGTCTTCAACCACCGTCTTCGTCTTTGACATCTCGTCGAATCGGTCATTCGGAATGGGTATAAACCCGGCCTTTCTGAATAACCCACGTATATAATAAACGAATGTTACACAAACACAACGAACGCCTCATTCCAATTCAGAATATTCTTTTATTCACAATATCACATTTTTAGGGAAAGGTTCCCATTATATTTATCCAATATAAATTCTTCTAAATTTATTCTTTAATCTTCCTTTGGATATCATTTCAAACTAGTCGGGATTAGCGAACCACACCGAAGTAATTATTTATTTTATTTCCCAATCCCAACCTATATATCCCATGGAGAAAACTGGTAATACTCCACATCTAACACCACGGTGTTATCGGTAAAATTAATTACCATTTCACGTTCCAATCTAATTAAAGATTTAACTATCGCTTTGGAGCAAAACTGGTGGTACTCCATTCTCGATCACCTTTCAGATTTGATAATTTAAATTATCAATTCACATTTTTAATCTAATTAAAGATTCATTAAAACTCCACTTAGTTTTAATCTTTTCAAAAATCAACATCCTGCCTTTAACTGGGTTAAAGAACCAATGTCATCTAAAACACGATTCACGATAATCCCAAAACACATTTGATATTATATACAAGGCTCTGAATAGAAAATATACCGGCTTATATTCAATATCAAATTCTGAAACCAACATATATTGTATTGGAAATAACGATATTAAATATATCTTTCAAATTCCCATAACAATATCTGTATAGTCACGAAATCCAACATCGAAATATCCCGAAGATAATTTCGATTCAACTCTAGCCCAATCCACGTATTGGGAATATTGATTATTTTTAAAATCACTTTCAAATTCAATTTATTTATTTCAAAAATAAATTGATTTTAATTCTAGTTCAAAACTAGTTCATTTCGAGAAAAATCTATTTTTATCATTTCAAATGTGAAATTTTCATTCCAGTTCTTTCCAATTCACAAATTATGATTTTACACAAATTATTGATATTTTTAATAATTTTATCAAGGCCCGTACAGTCGATTTCCATCAACGGCTATCGAACTGCACTTACAGCGACCTTTTCTAAATTTGATTTGGACATAATTCCAAATCCAACTGTTAGATTTCAAATTTCTAATATTCATTGGAAAGCTCTTTTCGATACGAACCCAACGGTTCTGGTTTTAGGAGAATCCGACGGTCGGATCTCCCGTAATGTCCATTCGAAGTTAATGGTTGAAATTCACGAACTATCGCGGCGCGGCGCGTTCTATTCAGGCCATTATATATATAATAATATACATATATATTATATATATTTCATCAATTTCGTTTTAAAACGTATTTTATAAATCGTTTTAAATTCATTTCAAAAACAATTTCACTTCATCTTCAATTTTAAATCGATTTGATTTCAATTCAATTCGAATTCATTTCAATTCAATTCGAATTCAAATTCGTTTCAATTTAATTCAAATTCTAATTCGTTTCAATTCAATTCAATTTGAATTTACCTTCTATTTGATTCAATTCGAATTCGTTTCAAATTGATTTCAATTCAATTTCAGTTCGTTTTAAATTTCATTCAAAATGATTTCGATTCGCTTTTAATTCAATTTCAATTTAATTCCATTTGAATTCATTTCTATTTTTATTCGAATTCAAATTCATTTCAATTCAATTCAGTTTTCAAATTCACTTTCTATTCAATTCAATTTGAATTCATTTCAAATATTAAATTTTGAAATCACTTTTCCATATTCATTATAAAACGAATAAAATCGATATAAATATCGTTAGCGTCAAAATAACGCATCTCTAATCAACACGGCTTTATATTTTTCAAAAAAACTTCTTTATTCTATTCAACAAATGAATATTTATCCCATTCAACACATGAATCTATATTTCTTTCAACACACGACTAATCTCAACACATGAGTACTGTCAACACATCACTATCTTTGTTATGTAAAATATTTTATAAAACTATGGTATCTATCGTTTGATTTTAATTAGACTCCACCGTAAAGTAGATTCTAATTGTAAATATGATAAAGATATGAATTTTATTATTAAAATATTTCACTCAACACATGAATAGATTCAACACATGAATTTTGCTTTATAATATTCAAAATTTCCTGATTGGAATGAGGCCCAATCAATCACCATATAATGTTAATTATATGGATTCCATACAACACATGTATATAATAGCATTGAAAAATAATCAACCATCAACCAAAGTGCACTACACTGTATAAGCATCAAATATTGATATCTAACGCTTATAACAGCCTGTCAATCAATCGATCGACATATTTAATCAATCAGGATGAGTGAACTTCAAATTTCATCCCAACACCCGTGTGGGGTTTTAAACAATCAGACACAGATTTTAGTTGTGCAGTTGGGCGACGTGTAAAATTTATCGACCCAATCAATATCAATCAAATCAGTGTATATAAACAAATCGGCCGATTTGTTTATAAATATTTATTTATTCACTTTCACGTTAAAAATTATATTTTTAACGATAAAACATTTTATTTTAACACATGAATTTCTATTCAGTTCATTTATTCAATAAAATGATATTTTTATTTTTCTAACATATTTTAGAAAATTTCGGCGGCATAACGGCACGATACTAGAAACGGGACGAGGCCTAGCCTTATCCCCGGTCTAGTGAAGGCCCACGCCATTCACACATCAATCAAATCCATTCAATTCACCAAATAATTCAATTCAAACCAAATAATCTAACTAACTACACAACCAAACAATTTAACAAACAAGCCATCCATGGTCTGTGGATGACGGGTGTCGGGTGCTACTAAACACCGTCTGCATCCTAATATATATATATATATATATATATATATATAACTAGAAAATGAAATTTAGAGTGAGAAGTTCTCACCAAAGCTATTCCAATCATCTCGACACTTCTTTTAGGGAAATCTTCATCGTTCTTGCCTTTTGTCGCTTTCGTTGCCCGTAGCCACTACATATATAAAAATCAGATTTTTATATAGCTATTCAATATATAAAAATCGAATTTTTACTTTGCTATTCAATATATAAAAAATCGAATTTTTACTTTGCTATTCAATATATAAAAATCCTATTTATCTTCGATGTTCAATATATAAAAATCATATTTTTACTTCGATGTTCAATATATAAAAATCATATTTTCACAACGATGTTATATAGATAAAAATTATATTTTTATCACGCTATTCTTCATATAAAGATTTCGCCTTTTTACATATAAAGATCTCGCCTTTTTACATATAAAGATGCTATTTTTAATATTCCTATCATGTAAAAATTATATTTTTTTATCCTCTACCTAAACAAAAGTCATATTTTTACATCTTCTACTTAATAAAGATTATATTTTTAATACTTTAAAAATATAAAAATCATATTTTTATTTGCTACTTCACACGAACAAAAATCTAACCTTTGTTTAAATTAAAAATCAAACCTTTAAAAAAAAACTATATGATATATATATGAAAATCGTATATTTTTCTAAAGCATTAAAAATCAAAGCTTGAACTAAATAAAAATCATAGATTTAAATAAATAAAAATACTTACAGTATTCGACTATGCAAGGGGGGGGGGGGGGGTCTTCGCTGCTGCGCCTGTCAGTGGTTGTTGAGTTCGTCGGAGCGGTCGCTGGAGGGTGCGCTCGAGGGGGCGGAGTGCGGAAACGATGGTGGTCGGCATGCTGGGCGGCGGGAGGGTTAGGGCGTCGCGGTTGTTTGAAGGAGGAGGGGGTGAAGCAGAAGATGATGGCGGCGGAGGGGCGGGGCGCGTTGCCTGAGGCGAGGGGGGCGTCGGTGGCGCATATCGGAGGAGGGCGATGGCGATTGGGGGGGGGGGGGGGGCAGCGGGAAAAGGGGATCGGTTTAATTTTTTTTCCTGTTAAATGAAATCGGGGGGGGGGGGGCAAAGGTTATAGAAGGAGAAGGGGAGAGAACATTTTTTTTTATTATTATTTTAATTATTATTTTAATTGCATAAAGTTGACTTTTACATACGACCTCAAAACGAGGCCCACCGCCTGTCGTCCATAGCGTTTTACCCCCATTCCGAACACAATGGGATATGTATCGCAAGCTGATTTGATCGTTTCGATCAGTTTCCGTTTAATTTACATTTAAATCACTATATTGAATTTTAAACGTACATTTCAAATTACCGGGGTCACATACCAACTCTAAAAATTCTCGAAAAATATTTTCTAGCTTCGTATTGACGATAAGGTCCTAACAAAACTAGTTTCGTTGAATTCTGAGACCGTTAGAAAAATGGCCATTTTCCAATCGATTAAAATCAAATGAAACTGGTCAAACGCGTTTCCCTTTGCCACTCTCACATATTGATTCGAAAAATTATGAAATTTGAAACCTAGCAATAATTTGACACTGCGGACCCAACAAAAGTGGTTTCGTCGAAATCCGAGGTCGTTTGCAAAATGTCTATTTTTAAGGGCCTGAATTCCATAGCGACTATTCAGAATTTTCAACTGGACATATCTTTTGATTCCCGTTATGAAATTTCGGTTTTTCGGATTCGTTGGAAAGATATCATCAATTAGATCCTAATGTTTTTGGTTTCACTAAAATCCGGATTGTTTTGCACCCGGTACATTCAATTGAAGTTTGAAATCGAATTATCGAACTACCGCGCCATTTTCAATTCTATTTATAAATATAAATATATATTTATATTCTAACGACGATCTATATAAATATACACGTTCTAATTCTATTTAAAATAAATTTCTCGTCGTTATTATTTAAAATAATCTATTTTAAATATTCAAAATTCGCCGAAGTCGCCAAAATAAAAATTTTAAACTGGCCTAGATTTTCCGGGTTATTACATTTGTGGACTTGTATACAGGTTCTAATATTTAACTTGTATACCAGCTGTTGGCGATAACATGAGCAAGTGAATAATAAAATCTGGCTTTCAATTGTATTTAATTTTATTGATTCTATGTTATTTATGTTAGAGTACCTATATGTCTTAGTATTCAAAGCAACATATTATATACCTGCTTTAGTTCTGTCTATGTACAATATGCATTATGCATTGTGCACGTGCCTATGGTACAACATTGCATTTTGCAATACTGTTAGAGACTAATCTGCTTTTTTTTTGGGGTGCAGTCAAGATTCAAGGTAGATATAGTGTACAAGGATTACTTGCTAATGATAATAGGACAACGATGGAAGGAGTCGAAATCAAGGTTAGTTGCAGCTATCAAAAAAGCGTCTCAAAATCTCGACTCTACCAATACTTTAGCAGGCCTAAAACCGTTAAATATAAAGAGCGCTGAAGAGTGGAATGCTTTTGTAAATGAAAATTTTTCAAAAAAGTTTGAGATGGTTATTTTTGTCTGATTGATTTTAACTGTTAAATATATTACATTTTCCTATAACATATTTATTGAATTGATCTAATAGGCAACAAGCCAAAGATTCAAAAGTATTAGAGAAACGAATAAACTTCCACATACCACGAGAAGAAAAGTTTATGCAAGATTGGAAGAAGAAATGGTAAAAAAATATTGTTAAAGCAATTTTTATTTGTTATCACTTGTACATTCTTAAGTTGTTAATTAAGCTATTTTTGTAGAAAAAGGAAAAGGCAACATCTAGTATTACTAGAGACGAATTGTGGTGCAAAGGGCACACTAGAAAAGATGGAAAACCTCCGAATTCAGTTATTGCCGAATGCATAGTAAGAATAAGTTCAAATATACAATATAAGAAACTGTTGCTATTGTTTATGTAGTTTTAATTTTAATTTCTAAATATTGGTTGTTTTTGAATTTGTAGTCTAAGATAACAGAGCATCCTAATGCTGCAGTCAGGATTCTTAGGGAGGAACATCAGTTACTCAAGATGGCGTGCCGAAGCTTTTTGGTTAGGAGCATGGAGGATGTGTAAGAGGTCTTGGTTTTGGGGTTGTACCATCTTAGCTTCGTATTCGGGGTAACTCATCAGGTGAAGTACATGCATTGCGAAACCAAGTTAGTGGCTTGGAGACCAAAGTACAGGAGCTTACTTCGATTTGATGGTAAGTGTTAATTAGAAATTTATTTTAACGACGATTTTTCCTGTTAATTAGAAACCAAGTTATTATCGACAACAGGTGTGGCTATTGCCTTCAGTTTGCTGCCAAATTCAATAGTTTTAATATTATACTCTAATTTAAGCTGTTTTAGCTAGCAGTCCGACTTTCCCATTAGTTTCATGCGAGCAATATACAATGAACCATACCCGTAGTAAACCATCATCTCAAAGGGAAATGAACTATTCTCAAATTTACGGCTTCCCACTTGTGCTAGTTTTATATGACCATAATCATATTTATTTTGTGCGAATTTTATATGACCTATGTATATACAATGAACCATACCCTATATATAGCCTATATATTTTGGATCCTCCTTGCTTATTGAATCATTTTAAAACCCCTCATGAACTTTTTCATATTTATGTACCACATAGAGGCAATATGTTTAAAATCAAAGGAGTGATAAGAAATTTCCGTCCCTTTCAGAGCCAATGGTCAAAACAAGCATTTTCGATGATTCAAACTTGTGATTTTCAAGGATTCAAACTTTCGAAATAAACTAAACCATTTAGAAAAATTTCAATGAACCGGTAAACTGTTTAAAAATATGCGTTGATGCCAGGACACACAAAGTTAATTATGAGGTGACGTAGCGGATGTGTATTCATTATGGGTTCATTTGAATTTATCTAACATGATAAATTTGATATTTTAAGTTTACAATGATTAATATTTGATTTGAAGGTAGAATCCAATGTTATGATGCTTGTTGTAAACCAGCGGCAAACCATCCATTTCATAAGCATCATTGTCAGTAGATGATGCTTTTGTGATGGGAACAGAATGTATAGAATGAAGTAATTTATAGTTAAGGGGGACCTTTTTTATAATTGAATTTATATATGTATTTATAGTTGAGTATAGTTTCCAGTCCATGCAATCTTTTCAGGAGCTAAAAGAAAAGCAAGCAAGTACTGTGGGAAATCCAGCAACTCCTGATCCTAATACGCCTCAGGTACCCTTTTTTATTAGTATAATTGATAGAAAGCTGTAACAATTTGTAATGTCCTGTAATTTTCACGGTATAATAATTAATTTATTTAATTATTTAAATAATGGTCTGGTAATTTAAAAATGGCTTGAATTTAATATTATTGAATATTTAATTAATATAAATAATTAAATAAAATATTTAAATTCCGAAATAGTCGGAAATAGTAGAATTCACAATATTATGTGAATTGGATTATTTATAACATATAATTCAGTTGAGAACTTAATTATAATAACAAATTTATTTATATGTATCATTTTGACGTATAAATTATATTATAATTGTAATCGAGCTTGAAATGGTGTGGCAATTCGTAATTTGGCGATTCGAACTTTAAACGAATATACAGAATCCGTTTTAAGTCGGATTTCTGTGAAAAAAGAAACGTTCGGAGCTGGTGAAGTATATTTTTCTAGTGGAAGAGAAAAATGGAGATTTCGCTTTATAGATTGTATGTTATGTCCAAATCAAATTTTCAAATAATCGCTATGGAATCGTTTATAAAGCATAACGATATATTAAATTTTTATTTAAATATTGGCTTCGAATTTAGACAGGATCTTTGAGACGTAGGTATAATTTAATTTTTAGAATTTTTCTGTAATTTTTATTTTGGGAAAATAAGCAATTTTTTATTTGAAGTATTTTACACCCTAAATCATCATTTTTGAGACTTCACTGAATAAGCTAACTTGTCTATTTTATTTTATTTTTGGAACTGTGACACATTGCTCGTCATAATGGTATTTTTAATTTTTTTGATAATGGTCCGTAAATGCATAGAGTTGTAAATGATGGGATAGTTTACGGGTATTACTTCGTGTGAGTCTAATATATATAAATAATTTTATATATAAATTAAAAATCAAAATCCTTCTCTCCTAAGTCAATGTAAAAGCAACTAATAAAAACCTTTTTTTGTTATTAAGTATTATGCATGTTCAAATATATGAACACAAAGGATAAACACAACTTCAAGATCCAAATAACATTACAAGACGAAAATGGCAACAAAGTTGAGATACAAAGGCGTGTAATACACATCTTACATAAAACGTTGGTTTTGGTGAAATTTCAATGCTTTGGTTCATGACTAAGCATTTTTGCAGTAGTAAAAAAAAATATAGTTTCTAGCGTGTTTGAACCCACTAAAAACACTTTCTGTTTCTAGCCTTTTGAATGTCCAAATGAATTGATTATCTTTCAAAAAAGCATATAAAAGATATAAAATAAAACAAATATCCATGCCTTAACTCCTAAGCTATATCAATATGTACACTCAATCACGTACAGTTGCATTTATTTGAGGTGAAATCTCATAGCCGTCCTATCCTATAACGTTTAGGCTACTGTACACATACTTAAGGGTGAAGTTTCCCCCGCGTTATAAATACCTCGCTACATTTCCTTACCTTCTGTTTCACGACTTCGAACATTTTTTTATGGCTTTCGAAATTCCTGTCAAATGAATACTTCAATAAAAAAATCCCGTATGTATACATTTAAATCCCTCTCAACATGCTTTTCTTTTTCGTATACGTTTCAAATGGTGCGACATGTTCTAGCAGTTCACGGTTGCCTCCATTATGAGATGACTAGGAGGTCGAAGTCAGACCTGTCACCTGAGGAGGGACCTGCGATTAGAACTTGATGGCGCGGGCTCAAGACAGCAAAGCATGAAGGCGTGGATGGGTGTAGTCTAGTATTTGATCAGTTTGAATATTGAAGTGGTGGCTGCTGTCGAGCTCGGGGAGAGCGGAAATTTGGTAGTGGTTTTTAGTTAGTTCCATGAAGTATTAATCAAGGAATGGGCGAGAACCGTTGAGGGAATATTCGGCCATGGAAGTGAAAAACAGGAGCAGGTCATTTTCGTAACAGGAAAGAAGAACTGTATATATTGGGTGGGTTTGTTTGGAGAATGGGAAAGTTTGTAACATTATAAACGATGAGAGGCGGAGCGTGTAGATGGATACTGGCTGGATCCATGTATGACATTAATGAAAGGGAACAGCTATGGTGTTTCATGGAACAACAGTGCGTGAGTGATGACCGGAAGCCTTAAAAATGGTGTAAGTCGAGTTTTACGTTAATGATACTGGTGGAAAGAAAATTTTGAGGAGAGTTTAAGTGTAATTTTATTTTTGAAAATCATTTAAAAGAGAGGGAACAGTGATTGTTTGAAAACGTAGGCATGGAGTTTGTTGTGCGTGTTTGGAAATGGATCGCGGGGAAGAAAGACGTTGAGCAGGTGAATTAACGGCTAAGTATAATTTAGGTTTTAATTAAATATTAATTATATGTTAACGACCATATAAATATTACCAATCTTGTAAAAATCCTAATTTCTTCACATGGTATCAGAATCTGACGAAACAAGACCCGTTGAGATTGTATGGATGGCGGCTACACCGTGAAACTGAATGGGAGTGAATTGGAGCTCGTTACAATTTATAGCGAAATAAATTGTCTGATCTGAATCAACAACAGTTTATCGTTATTTAACGATGAACTGCCAAAGTGAGTAAATCTCACTAACTCTGTAAAGTTTATATTTTTATAAATATAATCTAATATTGATAAATGATGATTGATTGCTGTGTGTTGATTGTTTGGTTGAATTGCTGATTTATTGGTTGAAATTATTGATAACGATATATATGTAAAAATCGTTAATCGAATATTGATTATGTTTATTAGAATATTTCATATTGAAATGAAATCGATGTTATTTATATTGTTTAACATCTATGGATGCAGGGAAACAGGTTGGAGGGATCCAACTGGATTCCTCAATATTTATAATACTGTTTGTTTTCATATATTGTGTTATATGATGTGATATATAATCTGTGATTGATTATGGGTGTGTAGATGATGTTGATCATGGTTATTTGGTATTTTAAATACCATAAGAAATACCGGAATGTGAAAATGGAATTTTGCGGTTGTAAATTGAAAATAATATATTTATGAAATCAAAGAATTTTATAAAAGGATTATTTATATAGAAAATAAATAGAAGTATAAAAGGATTATTTATATAGAAAATAAGTAGAAGTATAAAAGGAATATTTATTTAGAAAGTAAATAGAATTATAAAAGGGATATTTGACGAGATAAAAAAGAATTATGAGAAGATTGTTTAAGGCGGATATTAAATAGAAATTTGTTTTAACAAATAGATTGAGAAGATTAATTTATAAATAATGTTTTATAAATTAAATAAAATATTTATAATTTGATAAACATAATATATAAGACTGAATTTATATAGAGAAGTAGGAATCGATTTTAACACCGATATTTTAAATGGAATTTGAGCAGCATTTATAAAGGTGATTATAAATGGGATAATAAGTGTTAGAAGAATAAAATGAGATTTTATATAAATAATTTTATAATTAGAAGTATAAATAGAAATTGGATTAAGGATATTGTTTTAAATACGAAATCAAACTATTTTGATTGCAAAGAAGAAATAATATTTACATTTAATGTGAATAAAGGATTTAAGTAAATATTTTGCTAGTAAAATATTTATAAAGGAAATAGGGTTAGAAATAGGAATTAAAATGGAGTTAAAAGAATTAGAAACTGACTGGAGATTAGTTAAGTTGAACAGTTGTCTAAGTATTGATCTGATGTTGGTTTCGGCCTTCAGGGTTAATACGTAGGGGTTGTTCTCTTACTAGTTCACAGTTAGAGACTGATAGAGGTGGGAAGATATTGATGCATGAATCAGAAATGGAAACGTTTCCCAAAGTTAATAATGTATACTTTCTAATTTTAGGAAATAAGGAATTTATGAATATATGGGAACGATAAATGGGAAATGAAATTGTAACGAAAAGGAATTTTGACTCGATCCGAATCAGTAGCTAAACCGACCGAGACCGTTCGAAACCCCTGATCGCTTTGAGAACACGACAAATCAAAACGCAGACAGAAGAACATTTCATTGTATATTGCAACAATTCCATCAGATACAAGAATATACAGAGTATGAATGAATAAAAATACATTCGATAAATATCAGAGATTACAATAATTTACATAGCAGCGGAAAAACAATACAAAACACAACTGAAAGTAATACACGGATACAGAGCTTTCCGAGCATCGTTCCAGCTGTAAATCAAGATCCTGTGAATATAAATCTGCAAAACCAAAACTACTAGCTGCCCGTGTCAAAATAAGGGCACCCAGAGTTTAGGTTAAAACAATAAACTCCAGGTCAGTCATGGGACTGGAGTGGGAACTAAAACAGTTATTTAAAACTTTACTTTAAATCAGATATATCAAGGGACCACACCGTATAACACGGAACGGGTTTCCTCCCAAGAATACCAGTGCATATAACAAAAAAGCGCAATGCTTTTTGGAAAAATGAAGCTATTATAAGACCCAGGTCCTATCACACAATGCAATGCAAGCCGGGGGATAGGGTTTTCCCTTATAATAGCCAAACATGCTTAGTACGTTTAAAACAAATCATTTGATACTATTATAAGTGCATAGTGTATAAAACAACTTCAAATCATAAGTATCAATCATAGACGGCATGGGTACCATATATCATGTCGCCATACTAGTTCTACAACTAAAACCACAAAATCACATATTTGGAAATTGGATTTCCATCTGTGAACCGAGGAAAAAGATAGTCCTCTACCGATTCGAGACTCTCTAGCCCGAGCCTCAGGATCAGAGCTCGAGTGACCCTAGGAGCGACAGGGCCGGTCCAACGATGTGGATTAAAATTCCTGAACACTGCGTTTCCCCAACCTTTGGGGCATAAATGAGCCAACGAATGACTCCATCGGCTTCACATAGTCACCGATATATCCGAGGCGCCTCGCAATAGCAACAACCACATAAGTCAAACTTGTCAGGGCGTGTAAAACCACTGACGCCACTTCTAACTAGAAGGAAACGCATGTCCTCCCTAAGGTCCTCTCCCATTTTTGGTTCACAACCGGGGTGTAAGGCTCGCGAATTCACGTTACACAAAGCTATGCCACACAGGCGGTGCTTTGATCATCACCACAAGACTTTGCTTTTCAACAGAAGCCTTGATCATTTGCCACTTAGGCATGCCACACGGGCAATTCACTCCATGCGTTTGATATCCATCAATATATAACCTTTGAGCTCGTACGTCTCAGAGAAGGGCGTTAAGCAAGAGAATAAATTCTCCGCCGCCAAACAGATATATATTTAATAGAAATCAATCACAAAGACTGAAATCCAATGTCAGACACACAGTCCATCTACAAGTCCGTTCTGGGTCTGAACGAAACCGGAGGCACCTTGTACCTCGCATATCCATCGATCTCCAAGTATGTCTAGACGATCACCAACTGTTTCTCTCCTCTTGGGTGCACAGCCCAATCAAGATCATCAGTAATTATCCAAACGACGTGAAGACCTCCGGTCTTCAACCGCCGTCTTCATCTTCGACACTACGTCGAATCAGTTATTCAGAATGGGATAAACCCGGTCTTTCCGAATAACTCGCGTATATAATAAACAAGTGTTACACAAACACAACATACGCCTCATTCCAATTCAGAATATTCTTTTATTCAAATATTCTTATACTTTGGGAAAGGTTCCCATTAATTTTATCAAAGATAAATTCTTTAAATTTATTCTTTAATCTTCTTTTGAATATCAATTCAAACTAGTCGAGATTAGCGAACCACACCGGAGTAATCATTTATTTTATTTCCCAATCCCCACCTATTCATCCCATGAAGTAAATTGGTCATACTTCATCTCTAACACCACAGTGTTATCGGTAAATTCAATAACCATTTCATGTTCAAATCTAGTTAAAGATTTAACTATCGCCTGGAGCAAAACTGGTGATACTCCCTTCTCGATCTTTTCAATCTATTTAAAGATTCATCAAAACTTCACTTAGTTTTAATCTTTAACTGGGTTAAAGAATCAGTGTCATTTAAAACACGGTTCACGATAAACCCCAAAGTCACATTCCATTAATTATCGGGTTAAAGAACAAGCGTTATTTAAAACACTGTTCACGATAAACCCAAAAATCAATACCAATTCAATTCCAATTAAATACTATTTAATTGGTACACTTCATTAAATCTAAATAAAAAGATTTAATCTTTTTCTCAACTGGGTTTAAGGACAGTGTAAATGAAGACACCATTCACGACAAACCCAAATCACATTTGAATTAAATACAAGGCTCTGAATAGAAAATATATCGGCTTATATTCAATATCAAATCCTACGACCAACAAATATCGTATTGGAAATAACGATATTTATATATCTTTCAAATTTCCATAACAATATCTATATCATCACGAAATTCAACATCGAAATATTCCGAAGATAATTTCGATTCAAATCCATTCCAATGCAATTATTGGAAATTCTGGTTATTTTCAAAACCATTTCAAATCCAATTTATTTATTTAAAAATGAATAGAATTATAATTCTAGTTCAAAACTAGTTCATTTCGATAAAAATCTATTTTTATCTTTTCAAATATGGAGTTTTTCATCCCAATTCTTCACAAATCATTTCTTATGATTTTACACAAATTATCACTATTTTTAATAATTTTATCAAGGCCCGTACAGTCGATTTCCATCTACGGCCATCGAACTGCACTTACAGCGACCTTTTCCAAATTTGATTTGGACATAATTCCAAATCCAACCGTTAGACTTCAAATTTCTAATATTCGTTAGAAAGCTCTTTTCGATACGAACCCAACGGTTCCGGTTTTAGGAGAATCCGACGGTCGGATCTCCCGCAATGTCCGTTCGAAGTCAATGGTCGAAATTCGCGAACTGCCGCGGTGCGGCACGTTCTATTCAGGCCATTATATAATATATATAATATATATAATATATACTTCGTCGATTTCCTTTTAAAACGTATTTTATAAATCGTTTTAAATTCATTTCAAATTGATTTCAACTTCATATTCAATTTCAAATCAAAATTGAATATTCCAATATAAATTCGTTTTAAATTCATTTCAAATCGATTTCAATTCAATTTAATTCGAATTTCTTTTCAATTTCAATTTGAATTCAATTCCTTTCGATTTCAATTCGAATTCAATTCTATTCAATTTAATTCGAATTTCGATTATTTTCAATATAATTCAAATTTCGAAATCACTTTCAATATAATTCAAATTTCGAAAACACTTTCAATATACATTGAAAATTGTATAAATCGATATAAATATCGTTCACGTCAAAATGGCATCAATCTAATCAACACGATTCATATATTTCTATTTTCAAATATTCTATTTCAAATATTTCTTTTTCAAATATTTCTATTTCAAAACTGGAATGAGGCCCAATCAATTACCATATAATGTTAGTTATATGGATTTTCTACAACACATGTACAAAATAACAACGATAAATAATCAACCATCATCCAGAGTGCGTTCTACACTGTATAAGCATCAAATATAAATATTTAACGCTTATAATAGCCTGTCAATCAATCGATCGACATACAACTAATTATTGGGATTAGTGTATGTCATATATCATCTACACATCAAAACCAAACAAACAAACAAGAGTACAAGCCGTCCATGGTCTGTGGACGACGGGTGTCGGGTGCTACTAAACACCGTCTGCATCCTAGTATATATTTATAACTAGAAAAATAGAATTGAAGGTGAGAAGTTCTCACCAAGGGATCCACTCCTCCAGTTTTATTTCTGAATTTCTGGGTTGTTACAGAAATGATGATTGATCAGTAAGATTTCCATTTGGGAATACGACCGTTGTTTGTACACATGTTTTCCTTTGATAGTTAAATCACTGACTATCAAATATTTTAACCATTTCCGTCGTCAATACGGAGAGACCGGGATCAGATATATTATCTGAAAACCACTCCGTATGGCATTAGTGTTGCGATCAAATATAATGAAGATAATTGAAGACGGAGTTATTCAAGGGATGTCCTGTTTACAGAATAGTGCCTTCAGTCTGTCCAGTGCCAGGATGACCTATATGGAGGAATGTCTGACGGAGTATATTTAATAGATCGTGTAAGTTGATCTCTTCAAACGTATTTACGTTTGGTGGCGGAGGAATTCGTTTCTCTTAGCTGTTTACCCGTGATATTTTTGGAGAAATCAATTTGTGATTTAGCGGGTATGATGATGTGACATTCAAAATGAATGAGGATGTGATTTGTAAAGGATACGTTATGGCCTCTAGCCTCACAACCTGGAAATGGTATAAAATCGGGTAGGTCGCATGGCTAAGTGGTTAGCTGCCAATTAGAGTGTATTGTCACCTGATCTAGAGAAATTCCATTTACATCTATAATCTATTTCGATGTTGTCCCATTTGGGAAACGGTTGCTGATCCCAACCGTTGGTGATAATACATTCGGTACACTCAAGCGAAACGAGTGACCGGTCATGTTTAGCCCTGGTTACAAGATGTTCTTGTTGATCCCGGTGTATTCCTCTCTAGAGATATACTGTCGGAGGGTGGTCCCATACCTTGCTAGTTGGAATTCATTACCCAATATGCGCCCACGGTTTTTGATTATATATTATGTATGTGGAATGTGAGATGAAAGCATTCTGCTAAATGATTATTATATTGTGGTTGATAGACACTATTATAATATCAAAAGGATTTTGATATAAAGATATCGTTTCTTTCAAAAGGATTTTTGAATGCTGAATCAAGTGTTTTGGATTTTCATAAAGGAAAAACCCGTTCTGTGTTATACGACATGGTCTTATGAGATAACGTTTATTTTCCCACTCTGTTTTAAATTATTTACTCATACCAGTCCCATGACTGACCTGGAGTTTATTTTGTTTTGTTTTCCCTAAATTCTTGGGTGCCCAAATTTATTTGGGCAGTCAAGTAGTCATGTTTTTCAGATATACTTGGAAAGCTTGGAGCAGGAGGCTTCAGGATTATATAGCTATTGTTTATTCTGTTGTGTTGTAAGTGTTGTACTCTGATAATGTTACTCTATACATATACCGATTTTATTTTAAAGATATGTTATCTATTATATGTTGTTCGTTCTGCTTTGAGATTCGTGTTACTCTGATGTTGTATGTTCTTCTTCTTATATTCTAAGTTTCTATCTTATTTATTCTCATCCTCTATTTTCTTTCATTAACTATCCGGTATTTCCGATGCTTGGATAGTCGACATTGAGTTTATGTCGATAAGCAGGATCGCGAAAACCCCGAGTCGTTACACATTTCATGATATACGGGATTGGAATATTGCTGTTAAAATGCGTCAACTTTTATTGACAATGCAAGTTTAATTCTTTGGTGAACATTGAAATGCTTTTAACCGGAGCTGTGAAATTTTAGGGTGATTTTAAGGATAGTAAATGGAGGGGGGTTGGGTACTGTTAAAAAGGTATTTCGAGGGGGGTTGGTAAATTGAGAAATGGGTATAATGAGACCCTAATGTGGCACTGTCTTGTGTGGATACCAGATCTCCCTTAAATTTGCAATGTTGGGAAAATATTTCGAAACACTTTATTTTTACAGATTCAGAAATGCCAAGAAAGCACAAAAAATTCAAGTTTTTTCATCCTCTTCGCCTTGTTTATGTCTTTCAACATTATTTCGTTTTGAGATTACAAATTCAATGCTCTTATCATTGCGGTCAATTTAAGAGATTGTTTGAATCGGTCTCCACGGTATTACCACAATTAATTAAGAAGAGTAATCCTCTTGACATCATAGTAATTTGAAAATCGATTTTCTTTAACTCGCATCACCAATTTGTTTGTTTAAATGATTGGTGAAAGCAAATAATGTGTTTAGCAAAATATTGTCGCTTTGCCACTTCATCATATATCTAGAGTCCACACCAACATATATGTGTTATATAATGATCCAGAATTAGATTGGCTTAGATAGATTTTTAAAAAAATGGAAATAGAGTAATTAAAATACAAGCATGTTTTTATTTTTATTTTTATGAAAAAAGGGCAGAGAGGGATACAGCACGCTACATGTACAAAATGAAAAAAAATATATGTTATTGAGGTTTCTCCCAGACTTGATTATACAATGATAATAACCATAGATCATACATTGATAATGGCGCCCAAGTATTCCAAAAATGCAGGAATTAGCTGACCAGAACTGTACATGCACACAGTGCATTCCCAGATTTCTCAAGCCTGTATATCTTGACCTTATGTTGATTATTTAAATGACCTCTTATGGTTTTTATGAGAATATATAAGACCTGAATCGCTCCCGTCTGCTTCTCGTCCTTCTGAATTCACTTGTCTTCAGTGATTTTGTTAGTGAGTTACATCGCTGAGTGGCAGCACTGGGTAAATAATGGAATGCAAACACATTTCATTTACCTATGAAGTAAATACATTTTAACCAAATCTTTTAATTATTGTTAACTGTTTCATTTTAGGATTTGCAGCACAAGTCTTGTTCTCTTCAGTTCCCGAAAATAAGTCAAGAGTTGGATCCAAATATGTTAATTTAACCAGTAACCATTAATATACTGCTTGTGTTCAATTTTTATATGCTAAAACAGAAGAGAAAATGAATTAAGGGGGGATTACAAAATCTTATTAATTATAGTATTAGTATGAAGTTGTGGCCAAAGGTAGAACAACATTATGTGTTAATAATTTAGTGGCTTTCGTTTAACTTTGACTGTAAAAGGCAATCTGAAATATTTCGGCTGTTGAGATCTAGTATCCATATGGTCCATGTATCTACATTGTACTACTGTGTTTGATTCTTCTTACTTTACTTACCACATTATTCAATTAGTTTTATACTGAGTTTTGCACTGGGTAAAGAGATGAGTCATTTTTCAGTTCATTCACAATCTTGTTATAATAAACTTATTAAAATTACTTTTTTTTTTGCAGTCACACCGTGGAAGAAATAACTTGACAGTTCAATAGTCTAAACAAATTGGACAGCAAGCAGCTAAAAATGAAAAGCAAGAAGTTGAAAATGAGGGCAGAAAAACAGCCTCAACAGTCTAAACAAATTGGAAAGAAAGCTGAAAATGATCAAGGTAGAAGACCAGTTCAATAGTCTAAACAAATTGGAAATAAGGCCGAAAACGATCAGGGCAGAAAAACAGTGCACGCTGAAGAAAATGAGGGCAGAAAATGTAAAATATTGAATTGGGACAGACAAGTAGTTGCAGAAGGAACGTGGTATCCATTGATCCAGATCCAGAAACTTTGGTGCACTTTGAAAAACTTCGATCGCAAGGTTGGAAAGTTTGGATTGATGCGGCGGTGGATGCAGAAGCTTTCTTGTGGAAGCCGAATTCCGAAATGACTGCTATTGGAGAAGTTTTTGGATCGACTATGGCTTGGAATAAAAATTACGTTGCCTTCAGCTAGACTGTTTTTGTAGGGTATGCAACCTTTTGTAGACAAAACTTCCATCTTTCTTATGTATATTTTGGGTTAGATCATGTATGTATTTTGAAACGGTTATGTTTTTGGTGACGGATTAAGTTGGTGATGTAGTACGTACGTGTGCTTTATGTTGATCGAATATTATGTTAAGTAATATATATGAATGATTTCATGTCTTAATATTTTTTGCAGTGAAATGTGAATCATATTATTATTAATATATATGAATTTGTTTTACTAGTCAGGTCTATGTAAATTACAACTGAAAAAAGTTGTAATAAGCCATATTACAACAATGAAAAATGTTGTAATATCAAGGAAGCCACAGTGCTGTAAAAATGTTGTAATATTAAGTAACTCACAACGGTGTAAAAATGTTGTTATATCTATGATCTCACGATATTACAATATCTACAACAACAAGGATAAAAGTTGTAACATAGTTTATTACAACGGTGACAAAAGTTGTTATACATATGCTCTTACTTTACTATATTTTTTACAACAACGGAGAACTAAAGTTGTAATAAAATTGATTACAAAGGTATAAAACTGTTGTTAAATAACCCAATTACAACAGTGTTGCAATGGTGTAGAAAAGTTGTAAAAGATTTTAATATATTACAACTTCTACATACACGACGGTGGAGGCACCGTTGTAAAATTATATTACAACGGTTTTACACCGTTATTATAGGGTCAATTTGTTGTAGTGAATTCCACCGTAGGGCGGGAAATGGATTATTTGTAAGTGGAGGAAACATTAAATACTTCGCTTCAATTTCCTTTTTTCGGATTAGGAAACGATTTACGTGGCATTTTGGATGGTAGGGTTTGAATGCAAAATTGGTTGCTTCACACTTCTATTCATAGTTGTATGAGGGTTATGGATGAAATTTTTTTTTTGAAATTTGCATTCATATAGAACTGGCAGTATATTTATGATGTTTTGCATCAAGCTTTCAAAAGTGTTTTAAAAATCTTAATGCATATATATAGAGGGCCCGATTTAGAATCGTCCTGCATGCATGTTTTATGATTGAAATGCATTATGTACACCATGCACATATACACCTGGTTGAAAAGTGAATGAACACAAATTGATTGTGTAGAATAGGACTATAGGTTTCAGATTTCCGGATGAAATTCCTTTTAAGGAGGAAAGAATGTAACAACTCTTTTGAAATATAAATTAATTATTAGAATTTCAAAATATGAATTTCTGCGAATGATGGAATTTGACCACGAAATTTTAACCGATGCGTTCATCTCGGAATTTTGGTCAACTTTCATGTTTGGAGTTTCGCAAACGGAGTCCATATGAAAAAGTTACGGATGAAATACGAAAAACGAACGGAAATAAATAAAAAGTATAATTAATATATATGTTTCCATCTTTAAACCAACCCTCACTGGGAAAAACTGCTCAAGGGCGGTCGGCACCCCTATGTAGAGCGATCGACCGCTCTGAGCCTATACAACCCAGCGACGACAAGGTTTCGGGAGGCAATTTCCTTATATTCTATAATATAAATGGACAAATATTAATTAAAATAAATATAGCGGTTCATGGCCAATTCCACTCCTAAAAATAAAGGGGTAAGGCTTAATTCTTTTCCACACAAATCTGTGGGCGGCTGCGAAGTTCTGCCATTTTTCCTCCTCCAAACCTAATTTCTTACATAAAAATATATTCTTATACAACAAATAAAATCCAAATCACATAGGATTGAGAGGATTATTAGATCCATTGGAAAATAGTGCAAATTAGCGCTCAACAATAGATTCTCCCCTCTCTTCCTATTTTCTTACATCTCTATAGATCTGAAATTATCTCCTTTTCAGATAAATTATAGATTTATAAGAATTTGGGAATTGCAGGCCAAATAGGTTCTCAAACTTTGGATTTGGGTGCTTGCAGGTGAGTGGGAAATTTACAAATACGGTTATAATAGCTTATTTACTTTGTTTGAATTAGATCTAAAAAAACAATGCCTATTTTCATCAGATCTGCTCATAGTATTGTTGTAATTGAATTGACACCTATCAGATCTAATTGTAAAAATTGTCAAAACTTGTAAATTGCAAATTGTTGTTTGGCATAATATTAATTGTATGATTTTTTTAATACATATTTCATAAAATTATGTTGTAAAATATATTGTGATTGTTGCAAAGCACTGTAGATTTAGAAATCTGTCCCATTAGACACCGTTTAGATGTAGTTATATTCCAGATCTCAAATTTCAGTGTTGAATGATAAATTATGAATATGGGATAAAATGTTAAATTGTGTGATTGTAATTTTAAAAGAATTATACCTATTTGTATTCATTATTGTTGGATTTTGGCTTAATTGTTGTAAATATGTCATTTTCCTCTTTTTGATCAAAAAGATGTCATTTTGAATTCACAAGAGATATGACAAAAAGATTTAAAAAGGAAAAGTGGTGCAAACATACGTATAAATATAAATATGCATATTTGTGTGTAGTTTGCATCGACTATTCCAAATATATATATACATATATATTTCTTGTGAATTTGAGATATGTCTATTTTACTAATCAGGCATAATTTAAAATAATTACAGCTAACAGTCTTTTTGTAAGATCTGAAACCTTTTAGCAAGACTGAATGCAAAAAGGAATGTTTGGTAAATTTAAAAGAATAACAATAATAATAAAAATAATAACAACGTTAAGTGTGCAAAAACATAAAATATAAATGTATACATATTATCAGCGTAAAACGGTAAAATATACATTGTATTGGATATTTGAATGTTTGAATGATATTCAATTATGGAATTATATATGTAAATATAATCCATATTGAATTGATGTATTTGTGCTGACCATTGTAGCAATTAATATAATTTATTGCTATAAATAGGATCGCAAATCAATAAGTAACAATTGTAACCAATATTGATTGGTGAAAGTAAAGATAATAGGATAATGGTTACAATTCCTAAATTAATTAGGATAAATGTTTTAAACCCTAGTTAGGAATTTTGAATTATGACCGCATTTAGATACGAGCAACCTCAACTTGTGATCGAAGTCTGCCCGGAACCGACCGACAAATCCAACATCCACAGGTAGTCAGCTTAATGTAAGGGGTCTAATGCATAAATACAAACGTACCTAGGCACGAGGTTAAGTTCAACTTGTGTTAGAAGTTTGTCCGGAACCGACCGACAAATCCAACATCCATAGGTAGTCAACTTAATGTGAGAGTTCTAGTGCATATATATATGTATGTATGTATGTATAATGAGTCAACAAATAAATAAACAAGCAAATAATAAATAAATATGAATAGTAATTGTTCTGTTGGGGTACAACAAATAGATACCTTGGGACTGATAAATGGTTTCCTTAGGAAAATATGACCATTACAGTCATAAAGGGCAATAAACATTTAAAATAGAAGAAAATAAGTGTCATAAGGGGATTAATGGGTATTGATTGTTCTTTAAATACTAAGTCCAATTATGGAAGTAATCAAATAAATATCCTAGGGAAAAGAGGATGTAAACTTCCTTATTTTTTTTAATGAATATAGAACTTACAATTAAAAATAGAGTTAGCCTTAGTAGGTTAATAATGTAAAATATTATTAACCATGCGAACCCACGATGATATTGAGTCGTTTGCATATAGTATTTCCGTGTAGAGGGAATAAACATGGATGACTTAATAACGTAGCCCACTTTATCCTAAATAAGGAAAAGTATTAAAGACTAACGAGGTATGAACCTAATAACCTTCGCGTATAATGCGCTTCCTGAGTCAAAGGGGTTGGGGTTGAATAGTCCACCTGGGAATAGGTCTTTCAGTTTAGGGGTATTAAAGGGCAGGTGTGTGTGGGCCTAATGTAACGACCCGGATTTCGCCCGGACCTAATCGATCGCAAAATCGATGAAGACCATTCAAAAGCCGAATACGCTAACTCTGGGAATACAACACATCAGAACAAATAACAGCAAAATTTTATAAACATTACATTAATGTTACATCAGGGTGTAAAATATCAGAGTACATCGATAAATAATAATACAACGGAAGATAAATTACAAATAAATGTAATACAATGCAGGGGAATAAATAAACTGGTACAACGAAAGTCTATCAATACTCTGGACACAGATTTAAGCTTCGATCCATAATCCTGTTCAATATATCTGCAAAATAAGCTACTCACTGCTCGTGTGAAAAAGAGGGAACCCGAGTTTGCAAAGTGAAACAAACTACAGGTCAGTCATGAGACTGGTATGAGAAATCTTTACTTAACTTAACTAGTAAGAAGGCTAATCACAGGACCACGCCGCTAACACGGAACGGGTTTACTCCATTGGATTGCCAGTGCATGAAATAAAGTAAATTGTTAAACAACGCAATGCTTGTTAGAAAAATGAAACCATTATAAGACTTAGGTCCAATCACACAATGCAACGCAAGCCGGAGGACGGAGTTTTACCTTATAATGGTAAAAAATGCTTGATACGATAAAACGATTTGATATTATTAATAGTTTATATGTGTTACAAAAACATTTCAATCATAATGTATCAATCATAGACGGCATAGTACCCCATCCTACTATGTTGCCATACTAGTTATACAATCAAAACCGTATGGTGTCATATTGGAAGTTGGATTTCCATCATGAGTCAAGGCTAGGAACGATCTCCTTACCGATTCGAGACACTCTAGCAATGTATTAGGATCACACCTACGGGCAACCCTTGGATCCTGCAGGGCCGGTCCACAAATAATGTTAGTGGATTGGCGATTCCTGAACACATGTTTCCCGGTCCTATTGAACCTATAATTTGGCCATTGGCGACCAATAAATCCGAGGCTCGAAAATTCCATCATCGACATAAGTAAAATGTCAGGACTGGTAAGTCGCTGACACCACTTCTAGCTAGAAAGAAACGTGCGCACTCCCTGTGTTCCCTTGCTCCGTTTCTGACTCTTATTGGGGTGTGAGGCTCGTGAGGTCATGCTATACACAAAACTATGAAGAAATAGGCTATGCTTAGATCATCCACCCCAAGGCTCTGCTTTTCAACAAAAGCCTTGATCATTTGCATCTTGGCGTGCCACATTGACAATCCACGCCATGCGATCGATAACTACCAATATATAACCTCTGAGCTCGTATGTCTCGGAGAAGGGTGTTAAGTAAGAGAATAAATTCTCTGCCACCATAGATATATATTAAATAGCAATTTAATTTACATGGAATGAAATTCAATGTCAGACGCACATCCATTTACAAGTTTATTTTGGGTCTGAACGAAACCAAAGACATCTTATTCCTCGTCCCGTATGTCCAATACGGAAGTGAGGTGCTCGCTTGTCCGGACAATCAACAAGTACGTCTAGACAAAATACCACTTTTAACCCTTTACTGGGAGCTACCCAATGTCAGGCATCAGTAGTCGTCCATTCGATGTGAAGATCGCCGGTCTTCAACCGCCGTCTTCATCTTCGACTCTTAATCATCGTAGTAATTATTCAGAATGGGTTAAACCCGGTCTTTCCGAATAACTCACAAATTTTATAATTAAAAATCAAGTGGTATAAATACACATCATACGCCTCATTCCAATTCAGAATAATCTTTTAATAAGATATCCGTATTATTAGGGAAAATTTCCCATTAATTTTATCAAAGATAAATTCTTTTAAATTTATTCTTAAATCTTTTTAAAGATTTATTAAACTCCAATTTGATTTTAATATCAAAAATCATTACTTTATGATTATTCAACTTCTAAGAAATTAATCTTGTCTTTAACTAGGTTAAAGAACTCATGTCATCTAAAACACAGTTCACGATAAATCCAAAATCAACTTCCATTAAACATGGAATTTTCATAGAAATCAAATCAATATATAATCGATATAAGTTTGCGTATCAGACCGCTACTATAAATGTAATAACGACAAAGCCTTTTAAATTCCATATAAAGTAACAGTCTTCTTTTACAGAAGCCTATCTCGATTATTATCAAATCGAATTTCCACTCAATTCCAATTTAATATTTTAAATTGGAAAACTTGACTTTAGAAAATTTCTTTTTGAATCTTAAGAAAAAGATTTATAAATTCTAAATCATATCTTTATTGTTAATTCG
Organism: Allium sativum; assembly: GCA_030737875.1. NCBI lineage: Eukaryota > Viridiplantae > Streptophyta > Magnoliopsida > Asparagales > Amaryllidaceae > Allium > Allium sativum. The sequence goes on along the minus strand of CM060910.1, from coordinate 231,150,967 downwards.
GTTAAAAAACAAATGTCGTTTAAAACAAAGTTCACAATATAACCAATTCACATATCATTTTATTCCAATTACTAAATATAATTGGAACTCTAAAAATCTTAATTAAAAGATTCATTCTTTCCTACGGGGTATAAGAATAGTGTTATTTAAGACACCATCCACGACAACCCAAAATATAATTCTTTTATTTAATCCCAATTAAATATTAAATAATTGGAAGACTTCATAAAATCTTAACTTGAAAGATTTATTCTAGTTAATAACTAGTTCATTTCAATAAAAATATATTTTTATCTTTTGTGTCCATCCAAAAACGGACATAGAAATCATCATTTTATTCTTCGTTGAATATTATTTTATTATATTCGTTATTTAAAAATGTTCTTTATATATAAAAAGATTCTTTATGTAATATATTCTTTATAGTACAATATTCTTTATTTTAAAATATTTTTTATATTACAATGTCTTTTAAAAATATTCTTTATTTAAAAGATATTTTGAATCGGAATGTGACTCAATCATTTACCATATCATTTTGGTTATATGGATTTCATACATCGCATGAACACGACAACAATGATAAATAATCATTAAATAATCAATTCACATCCAGAGTGAAATTTATAACTGTGTGAGCATTATATGTTTAACTCTTTTATTTAAATGATAAATAATCATTAAACAATCGGAATGTGACTCAATCATTTACCATATCATTTTGTGTTTAACTCTTTTATTTAAATAAAAATGTGATTTTTATTTCATTTCAAATCATTAAACAAAAATGCAATTTTTGTTTTCAACCATCATATTTAACAAAATGTAATTTTTGTTTCAACTATTATATTTTGACAAAAATAACTATTTCGGTTCAACTAATCTATCTGGCCCAAAAATGTTCATTTTGACAAAAATGTGTATTTCGATTCAACTAATCTATCTTGGCAAAAGTTTATATTCTGACCAAAAATATATGGTTTGATTCAACTGATCTATTTTAACAAAAATGAATATTTTGAGAAAATGTATATTTTGATTCAACTAATCTATTTCAACAACACAATAAAAAGGATAACTTTGTTTTATCGGCAATTCTAATTCAACAGAACAAATGAAAGTGACATGTTTGTTTTGTCGACAATTCTAATTCAAACAAACAAATGAAAGTGACATGTTTGTTTTGTCGACAATTCTAATTCAAACAAACAAATGAAAGTGATGTTTGTTCACATTTTTCTATTCAACCTAACAAATAAAAATGATAATTTTATTTGTTTACAATTTTTATTTCAACTTAACAAATAAAAATGATAATCTTATTTGTTTACAATTTCTGTTTAACAAAAATGATATTATTGTTTCAACACAAATCTATTTGACAAAAATGTAATTTTTGTTCTACTTAGTTCTAATTTACAAAAATGTAATTTTGGTTCTAACCATTATATTTTGACAAAAATGCCAAGTTTGTTTCAACTGTTACATTTTTGATAAAAATGACAAAATTGGTTTCAACTATTATAATTTGATAAAAGTGACAAATTTTGTTTCAACTTTTGTGTCTTGATAAAAGTGACAATTTCTGGTTTTGACTTTTATAACTTGACAAAAGTAATATTTTGGTTTATCTTTTATAACCTAAAAAAAGTGATAATTTGGTTTATCTTTTATAACTTGACAAAAGTGATAATTTGGTTTAACCCAAGTCTATTTGACCAAAAATGTAATTTCTGTTTAACTCTAGTCTTATTCAACAAAAATGTAATTTTTGTCAAACTCAAATCTTATTTCACAAAAATGTAATTTTTGTTAAAATCTAATATTATCTAACAAAAATGTAAATTTGGTTATGTTCAATCTTTTTACTGAAAATTATGAACAATATAATATAATCTTTCATGTTACTTCTTTTTATTTAAAACAAAGTGAAAATAAAACATGATCTTTAATATCTAATCTTTTTATTGCAACAAAATTTACAATAAAATATATCTTTCTATTTTATTCTTGTTATTATAATCTAAAATGACAATAAAAACATGTTTTCAATTCTACTCTTTTTATTGTATTTAACAAAGTGACAACAAAGATGAAATCTTTTTATCATGATCTTTTATTATAATCTTTTTATTATCTTTTTGTTTTAATCCCTTTTAATCCTAATCTTTTTATTTTAATCTTATCATTATAATGAAATTTTTTTTTGACAAAAACCCTGTTTAATGTAAGCAATAGAAATGATTATTTCTATTGTAAATCTTAACTTTTGACACAACCATGTTTAATGTAAACAATAAAATATTTTATTGTTATTCTAAATTTAAACAAAACCATGTTTTAATGTAAAAAATAAAATGAATATTTTATTGTTATCCTAATTTTGACATACCAATTCTTGACAAATTCATATATGTACATTTTCCTATGTATTCTAATGACAAATAAAAGAATATTTTATTTGTTTACATTTTTCTATGTGTTCCAATAACATATAAAAGAATATTTGTGTTTACATTTTTCTATGTATACTAATAACATATAAACGAATATTTTATATTTTTACATTTTAATAACAATAAAAGAATAATTTATTTGTTACAATTCCTAATCTAATTTAGCAAATAAAATGCTAATTCTATTTCAACCAAATGTGTAAAGCTTGTTTCATCTATTTTATTTCAAAACATGATATATATATTTCATAACAAACATGAGATACACAAATCAATTCAGTGATTCATCACAATCATAAAATAATCAACACTGCAATAAATATATATATACAGCACTAACATGAATTTTATATAAAATGAATATAAATTTCACAATGAAATAAATAATTAATTTTATTTTAAAATAGAAATATCACATCGTGTTTTGTCAGGATTTTCAACGTTTTCCTTTTCTGCTCTGATCTGTTCCATCGCATAGAGATTGATTTTACGGTTCCGATGCACTTTGAATCATCAAATTCCGTTTCTGTTTGAACGAAATATCACCATTTGAATTTAAATAAGCTAATTAGTTCATTAACTAATAATCAATTAAAATAATTCCACCCTAATTACCGTCTAATTAATCCTGGTCGCCCCCTTTTCCTTTTCTTCCCCGATTACACTCAGACAGTTCGAACCCAGAAACTCCGTTGCCAACATCAAAACGCCGCCCACCTTTCACTTCGCCGGAGATCGATAAAGCACTACCACACAGAAGCCCTTCGCCATAGCTCCCCTTACGCTGAGCTTCAGCGAGCTCGAAGCGCCCTGGCCCTCGAGATTTGGACCCAAAGGTGCCACCTTCCATCTCGAAATCCGATCACCACGAAGCACCATAACAGATCATAACCGTATAAAATGAAAGAGTATAAAATGTTCTTTGATTTTTGCTTCAGAAGTTTGCTTTGTTTTGAATCTATTTGGAAGAAATTAGTGATTCCAATTCGGAGCTTTCTGGCCATGAAATGGTAACTGGCAGCTCCAACTTAGAATTAAGGTTTCGAATATGAATATTTACAATATTATAATTACCAAATTCTTTAATTTACAAATAAACCCGTTATTTCATACCAACTCTGATTCAAGCCCAAAGTATGTTTCCACAAGCCAAATACCCCTATTTCGGACATAATGGGCTAGGTCCCGTCAGCCCGTTTGATCATCTCCAACTTGTTTTCTTTAATTTAATATATACATCATTTAATTATTTAATTTGATCGTACAATTAAATTTACCGGGGCCACATACGGATTCTAAAAATTACAGAAAAATTATTTCTAGTTATGTTTTGACGATACGGTCCTAACAAAACTAATTTCGTCAAATTCCGAGATCATTTGAAATATGGTCATTTTCTGGTCGATCGAAATTGACTAAAAATGATAAAACACATTTTCTTTTGCCACGCTCACATATTAACTCAAAAAATTATGAAAATTGGAATCTAGCAATAATTTGACATTCCGGATCCAACAAAAGTGGTTTCGTCAAAAACGGAGGTCGTTTGAAAAAAGGCTATTTTCTAGGGTTATATATTATATTAAAAAATATATAAATTCTATAGCGACTTTTCTAAATTTTAAACTGGGCATAACTTTTGATTCCCGCTATGAAATTTCGATTTTTCGGATTCGGTGGAAAGATATCTTTAAATAGATTTAAATATTTTTGGTTTCACTAAAATCCGATTTATTTTGCATCCTGTACAGCCAGTCAAAGGACAAATTCAAATTTTCAAACTACCGCTCTATTTCTAAATCCCTTTATAATTAAAATAAATATATTTGTTCAAACTTCGATTTAAAAATAAAATTAATCGTTATAAATCATTTTAAATATTTAAAATCCATTAAAATTTCTAAAATAAATTTTTTAACTTGGTTTCGTAATTCCGGGTTGTTACAATCTCCTCCACTTAAAACCTTTCCGTCCTCGAAAAGAAACAGAGCTAAAAGTTGTTTAATTAACCAACTACATTTTCACTTTTTTATTGGTTTCATTAATTTTATTAGTTGATTAACTTTTCAAATATATATAACTTTTATATATTTAAAAAAAATCATATTTTCTAAAATCGGATTATATACAATCACAAGTACGTTAATTATAAACTTGTCACTCTCAACTCATTCTAGGGCATTACTAACCCCATCTCTAATGAGTTTTCTCATTCTAGGGTACTACTGATCCTAACTCTAATGAGTATTCATATTGGGTATTACTAATCCAATCTCTGATGAGTCTTTTGTTCGGTTCTAACGAGTTGTACCCCAATGATTTGAGCTAAACACAGCTCTGATACCAACTGTAACGACTCGAATTTCGCCCGGACCTAATTGATCGCAAAATCGACGAAGACCGTTCAAAAACCGAATATGCTAACTGTGGGAATACAACACATTAGAACAAATAATAGCAGAATTTTATAAACATTACATTAATGTTTTATCAGAGTACATAATATCAGAGTACATCGATAAATAATAATACAACGGAAGATAAATTACAAATAAATGAAATACAATGCAGCAGAACAAATAAACTGGTACAGCGGAAGTCTATCAATGCTCTGGACACAGCTTTAAGCTACGATCCAGAATCTTGCTCAATATATCTACAAAATAAGCTACTTGACTGCCTATGTGAAAAAGAGGGCACCCGAGTTTGCATAGTGAAACAAACTACGGGTCAGTCATGAGACCGGTATGAGAAATCTTTACTTAACTTAACTAGTAAGAAGGCTAATCACAGGACCATGCCACTAACGCGGAACAGGTTTGCTCCATTGGATTGCCAGTGCATGAAATAAAGTAAATTGCTAAACAACGCAATGCTTTTTAGAAAAATGAAACCAATATAAGACTCAGGTCCCATCACACATTGCAGCGCACGCCGGAGGATGGAGTTTTACCTTATAATGGTCAAAAATGCTTGATACGATAAAATGGATTTGATATTATTATTAGTGTATATATGTTTCAAAAACATTTCAATCATAATGTATTAATCATAGACGGCATAGTACCCCATCCTACTATGTCGCCATAATAGTTATACAATTAAAACTGCATGGTGTCGTATTGGAAGTTGGATTTCTATCATGAGTTAAGGCTAGGAACGATCTCCTTACCGATTCAAGACACTCTAGCAATGTCTCAGGATCACACCTACGGGCAACCCTTGGATCCTGCAGGGCTAGTCCACAAATAACGTTAGCGGATTGGCAATTCCTTAACTCACGTTTCCCGGTCCTATTGAACTTATAGTTTGTCCATTGGCGACCAATAAATTCGAGGCCTCGAAAATTCCATCATTTGCATAAGTAAAATGTCAGGGCTAGTAAGTCGCTGACACCACTTCTAGCTAGAAAGAAACGTGCGCACTCCCTGCATTCCCTTGCTCTGTTTCTGATTCTTACCGGGGAGTGAGGCTTACGAGATCACGCTATACACAAAGCTATGCCGAAATAGGCTATGCTTTGATCATCAACCAAGGCTCTGCTTTTCAACAAAAGCCTTGATCATTTTCATCTTGGCGTGCCACATTGACAATTCGCGCCATGCGATCGATAACTACCAATATATAACCTTTGAGCTCGTACGTCTCAGAGAAGGGTGTTAAGCAAGAGAATAAATTCTTCGCCACCACAGATATATATTAAATAGAAATCAATTTAATTTACATGGAATGAAATTCAATGTCAGATACACATCCATTTACAAGTCCGTTCTGGGTTTGAACGAAACCGGAGACACCTTATTCCTCGTCCCTTATGTCTAATATGGAAATGAGGTGCTCGCATATCCGGACAATCAACAAGTACGTCCAGACAAACTACCACTTTTAACCCTTTACTGGGAGCTACCCAATGCCGGGCATCAGTAGTCGTCCATTCGATGTGAAGATCGCCGGTCTTCAACCATCGTCTTCATCTTCGACTCTTAATCATCATAGTAATTATTCAGAATGGGTTAAACCCGATCTTTCCGAATAACTTGTGTATTTTACAATTAAAAATCAAGTGCTATAAATACACATCATATGCCTCATTCCAATTCAGAATATTCTTTTAATAAGATATCAATATTATTAGGGAAAGGTTCCCATTAATTTTATCAAAGATAAATTCTTTTAAATTTATTCTTAAATCTTTTTAAAGATTTATTAAACTCACTACACCAAAGTAGGTGATTCCCAACGAGTATAACCGTCGCAAACAATTTCAGCAACGCTTATTAGTGTTGCTATGGGGGTGGCAATTTAGTACCTTATAAGCGTTGGTAGATTTTCTGTCCCAACGCTTATAAGCGTTGGTATATTTTCAGTCGCAACGCTTATAAGCGTTGGTAGATTTTCTTTAGCAATGCTTATAAGCGTTGGTAGATTTTCTTTACCAAAGCTTATAATCGTTGTAAGTTTTTTGTTTGCAATGCTTATACATGTTGCAATACATTTGTTTGTAACGCCTATACATGTTACAAAATTTTAATTCACAATAAATATAAATTTTAATAATAACAGAAATATGTATTAGCAACTCGCATATTCTAACATTAATAGTCAATTAATAACCAACATGATGATAATATAGACGATATTTAATATGAATCAAAAACTAATATTAAACTCAATGCATACTAATAGATAACATTCATAATCACATAACGACATAGAATATCAGTTAACAATAAACAAGAACAATACATAATTAAGATGTCAAATTCAATACATAATTAGTTTGCTAAATTCAATACATAAATAAGATTCTACAAATATCGAATACGAAACTCTGGCCATATAACGAAGCCTCCATCTGAAAATTCACATAACTTGTACATTCCATTTTGAGGACCATCAAAAATTGGTGCATCCGGTTCAAGAACTTCAACAACCCAAATTACTTTCTTTATATTCGGTACCACTTTCCTAAAATGACAAACTTTTTGTGTTCCAAGATAACCTTTTGCTACCTCCTTCTCTAGATCATTTGACAATAGCATTACGTTTTTCTTTTCCATTGTAGATGAATGAAGATCATTAAGTGACACATTTGGAGTAACGGTTACATTATTACTTATAGGATGGTTCGCTAAATTAGAAGCACCTTCTGTATGAGGAGTGGAAGGACTTACAACAAGTTTTTCTTGCAAATTAGGTATAAATTTCATAAAAGTTGAAGTAATTGAATTGATGGCGTTATTAACCTGAGTAGCTACTTGCCTTTCTATCTCCAATTTCCAAACGGACAAATCCATGGCTTGTTTTTTATCAGCTACAACTTTTACAGCTCGAGCCACCTTAACTTGTTTTATAGAAGAAGTAGAACTAATTGCTCGACAATAATTTTTCTTCATTTTGGAACCAAAAACTTCTGCAATTGGATCATTATCAAGATCATCTACTACGCCACTAGAACTACTATCCAATTTTCTTCCGCTGCCTCTAGAAGTGCCTGCAATCATTGAATGTCACATTAAATTGAAAAATTCAGTTTGTTGTTAAAAACAGAAAATTGGAAAAAAAAAAAAACTGAGCCGTAAGGCTCAGAAATGTTTGCACAGCAGCTTGTAGCTGTTGTGCAGCAGGCATAGCAGCTTCTAGCAGCTGTTGCACAGCAGCTACAAGCTGCCGTGGCACAGTAGCTTGAAGCTGCTGTTGCCACGGCAGCTTGAAGCTGCTGTTTGCACAGCAGCTTATAGCTGTTGTTTGCAACAACAGCTTGTAGCTGCTGTGCAAACAGTAGCTACAAGCTACTGTGCAAACAACAGCAACAAGCTGCTGTTGCTACATCTGTAATGCTAACATTGTAACGACCCGCATTTTTCAGCAATATAATTAATTTATTATTTAAAAGGTGATTTAGGAAATTAAATGGTTGTTAAATTAAATAATATTGAGTATTTAAATAATATAATAATATATTTAATTTCTGAAATAGTCAGAAATAGTGGAATTCACAAAATGGTGTGAATTGTATCAACTGTGATATTTAATTCAGTTTAAAATTGAAATAGAATAACGAATATATTATTTGAACGACAGTTAAAACATATAATTAAAATTTAATTATGATAGAGCTCGAAATGGCACTGCAGTTCGCTTTTTGGCGATCTGAACTTCAATTGAATGTACAGAATTCATTTTAAATTGGATTTCTGTGGAACAAGAAACGTTCGGAGCTGGTAAAGTATATTTTTCTAGTGGAAGAGAAAAATTGGGATTTCGTCGTATAGATTGCAAGATATGTCCAAATCAAATTTTCAAATAGTCGCTATAGAATCGTTCGTCGACCGTAATAGTTTATTTGAAATAACTGCATACTGGGTTCGAATTTAGACAAGGTTCTTTTGAGACGTAGTGATAATTTAATTTTTAGAATTTTACTGTAATTTTTAAATAATTTAATAAATAACTTTTTATTTGGAGTATTTTGCACCCTATATCAATATTTTGGGGTTTCACAATATGTGTTAACCTACTGATATTATTATATTTTTGAAATCGTGACACACTGCTCGACATGATCGTATTTTTATTTTTGTCTGTGGTGGCTCATACATAAATGGAGTTTTACAAAATAGGGGTACAGTTAAACTTCATATTTTAAAACTAGCATTGGCGTACTTCTCACTTTATTAAATGTATGCTTTTCCTTTAATCCTCTAAATTTTTCATTCTAATTAGGAAGGAATAGTTGGTTTAGGAATATTAACTTGAGAAATATTTTCCCGAGGTTTATATACTTCTAATATGTAATAACCCGGAAAATCTGGGCCAGTTTAAAATTTTTATTTTGGCAATTTTAGCGAATTTTGATTATTTAAAATGAACTATTTTAAATAATATCGACGAGAAATTTATTTTGAATATAATTAGAACGTATATATTATACGCGTCGTCGTTAGAATATAAATATTTATATATAATTATAAATAGAATTGAAAATGGCGCGATAGTTCGATAATTCGATTTCAAACTTCAATTGAATGTACCGGGTGCAAAACAATCCGTATTTTAGTGAAACCAAAAACATTAGGATCTAATTGGTAATATCTTTCCAGCGAATCAGAAAAAATCGAAATTACATGGCGGGAATCAAAAGATATGTCCAGTTGAAAATTCTGAATAGTCGCTATGGAATTTAGGCCCTTAAAAAGGGGAATTTTGCAAATGACCTCGGATTTCGACGAAACCAGTTTTGTTGGGTCCGGAATGTCAGGTTATGGCTAGGTTTCAAATTTCATAATTTTTCGAATCAATATGTGGGCGTGGCAAAGGAAAACGCGTTTGACCAGTTTCAGTTGATTTTAATCGACTGGAAAATGGCCATTTTTCTAACGGTCTCGGAATTCGACGAAACTAGTTTTGTTAGGACCATATCGTCAATACGAAGCTAGAAAATATTTTTCTGCAATTTATAGAGTTAGTATGTGACCCCGGTAAATTGAAATGTGCGTTTAAATTGAATATACAAAGATTTATATTTAAAATTCAACGGAAACTGATTCAAACAGTCGAATTGGCCCATGATACATATCCCATTGTGTTCGGGGTGGGGGTATTTAGCTAGGGGCAACACTCTTTGGGTCTCCTTTGGTTCGAAGCGTTTAATTTTACATTGGAGAAATTGTTGAATTAAAAATTAATATATTTTATTATAAATAGTCCCAATTCTTACACAAACCCTAAACCCCCCCTTCAAACTTTTCCGCCGCCATCTTCCCCTAACGAAAGGCCAGAAATATCTGATCCTCTTCCTCCCCTAATTTGAAATCCACGCAACAATCCAAGATCTTTCAAAAGCGAATTTGATGAGCACCTTAAGCTCAATGAAATCAACGGCTATGATCGTTCGTAGTAAACTGGAACTCTCGAATTTCATGCTCCAAGCTTGAGCGTTTGGGTTCAGTTTTCGTCCGACCGGGGGGGTTCGAACTTCAAGTTGGGGCCTGGTGGAGGTTGAACTCATGGCGCGGCTTTGAGTGGGGTCTTGGATCATCAGCAGGTGGTCCGACTGGTGGTGCGCAGGCGAGGGTTTTGGGTTGCTCGAAGTCGCAGCTTTCCAGTGAGGTTCGAACGCATGTAAGAAGGTGATTTCTTTTTCTTTATTTATTTAAATATGATAGCCTTGTTTAAAAATCAATTTTAAATATAAACTGCATTTTGTTTGATTTCAGTTTTTTTAAATAAAATACTTTGATTATGAAAATAAAAATATACTTTGAATTTGAAAGTAATCTGATTTATATATATATATTATGTTATCAAAAAAATGTGAATTTTTTTTAATTAGAAAATATATACTTTGTTTTTAAAGTAGAAATATATACTTTGTTTTTAAAGTAGAAATATATACTTTGTTTTTAAAGTAGAAATATATACTTTGTTTTTAAAGTAGAAATATATACTTTGTTTTTAAAGTAGAAATATATACTTTGTTTTTAAAGTAGAAGAATATACTTTGTTTTTAAATTAGAAAAATATATCAAAGAAGAGTAAACATATATGGTTTTTGAAAAATAAATATACAGTGTTTTTAAAACTGAAAAGATTAGTTTTTTTTAAACACTGAAAAGATAGGATTTTTATGAAATAAAAAAAGATAGGATTTTTATGAAATAAAATAAAAAATAAAAAATATGGTTTTTATATATTGAACTTCGAAATAAAAATATGATTTTTATATATTGAATAGCGAAGTAAAAATTCGATTTTTACATAGGTAGTGAAAGCGGGCAACGAAGATGAAAAAGGATGCGATGGTGACGAAGACTTCTATCAATGAAGTGCCGTGGAGCTAGGATAGCTATATGTGAGAATTTCTCACCTTTCAATTTATTTTTCTAGTTATATATATATATACTAGGATGCAGACGGTGCTTAGTAGCACCCGACACAATCGTCCACAGACCATGGACTTGTTTGTTTGGCTGTGTAGTTAGTTAGATTGTTTGAGTTGATTTGAATTATTTGGTGAAATGAAATTGATATGATTGATGTGTGAATGGCGTGGGCCTTCACTAGACCGGGGATAAGGCTAGGCCTCGTCCCGTTTCTAGTATCGTGCCGTTATGCCGCCGAAATTTTCTAAAATAATTTAGAAAAATAAAAATATCATTTTATCTATAGAATGAACTGAATAGAAATTCATAGGTTGAAATAAAATGTTTTATCGTTAAAAATATAATTTTTAACGTGAATGTGAAAATAGTGAAGTGAACAAAATAAAATATTCATTTACAAACCGGACGGTTTGTTTATGTACACTTATTTGGATGACATTGATTGGGACGATAAATTTTACACGTCGCCCAACTGCACAACTAAAATCTGTGTTTGATTGTTTGAAACCCCACACGGGTGTTGGGATGAAATATGAATTTCACTCATCCTGATTGATTAAATATGTCGATCGATTGATTGACAGGCTGTTATAAGCGTTGAATATCTATATTTGATGCTTATACAGTGTAGTGCACTTTGGTTGATGGTTGATTATTTTTCAATGCTATTATATACATGTGTTGTATGGAAATCCATGTAATTAATTTTATATGGTAATTGATTGGGCCTCATTCCAATTTGAAAAATAAAGAAAATTCGAAAATAGAAATTTATGAAGCCGTGTTGATTAGATTGACGCCATTTTGACGTGAACGATATTTATATCGATTTTATTCATTTTAAAATGAATATTGAAAAACGATTTCGAAATGAATTGAATTGAAAACGATTTCGAAATGAATTGAATTGAAAACGATTTCGAAATGAATTGAATTGAAAACGATTTCGAAATGAATTGAATTGAAAACGATTTCGAAATGAATTGAATTGAAAACGATTTCGAAATGAATTGAATTGAAAACAATTTCGAAATGAATTGAATTGAAAACGATTTCGAAATGAATTGAATTGAAAACGATTTCGAAATGAATTGAATTGAAAACGATTTCGAAATGAATTGAATTGAAAACGATTTCAAATTGAATTGAAAGCGAATTGAAATGAATTCAATTTGAATTGAAATTTGAATTGAATAGAAATGAATTTTGAAACGAATTTATAACGAAGAATTCAATTTTGCTTGGAATTGAAATGGAAGTTGAGATTGCTTTTGAAACGAATATTAAAACTATTTATATAATTCGTTTTAAATAGAAATCGACGAAATATATATTATATATATTATATATATAATATAATGGCCTGAATAGAACGCGCCGCGCCACGGTAGTTCGTGAATTTCGACCATTTATTTCAAACGGACATTACGGGAGATCCGACCGTCGGATTCTCCTAAAACCGGAACCGTTGGGTTCGTATCGAAAAGAGCTTTCTAACGAATATTAGAAATTAGAAATCTAACGGTTGGATTTGGAATTATGTCCAAATCAAATTTGAAAAAGGTCGCTATAAGTGCAGTTCGATGGCCATTGATGGAAATCGACTGTACGGGCCTTGATAAAATTATTAAAAATAGTAATAATTTGTGTAAAATCATAAGAAATGATTTAGAAAGAATTGGGATGAAAAACTCCATATTTGAAAAGATAAAAATAGATTTTTATCGAAATGAACTAGTTTTGAACTAGAATTATAATTCTATTTATTTTTAAATAAATAAATTGAATTCGAAAAGGGTTTTAAAAATAACCAAAATTTCCAATGATTGCATTGGAGTGGATTTGAATCGAAATTGTCTTCGGAATATTTCGATGTTGGAATTCGGGATTATACAGATGTTGTTATGGAAATTTGAAAGATGTAGGTATTTATATCGTTATTTCCAATACGACATTTGTAAATCGTAGAATTTGGTATTGAATATAAGCCGATATATTTTCTATTCAGAGCCTTATATTGAATATCAAATGTGATTTGGGTTTGTCGTGAATGGTGTCTTCACTAACACTGTTCTTGAACCCAGTTGAGAAAAGATTAAATCTTTTTATTTAGATTTAATGAAGTGTACCAATTAAACAATATTTAATTGGAACTGAATTGATATTGATTTTTGGGTTTACCGTGAACAGTGTTTTAAATAACACTCGTTCTTTAACCCGATAATTAATGAATGTGATTTTGAGTTTATCGTGAACCGTGTTTTAAATGACACTGATTCTTTAACCCTGTCGAAGATTAAAACTAAGTGGAGTTTTAATGAATCTTTAATTAGATTGAAAAGATCGAGAATGGAGTATCACCAGTTTTGCTCCAGGCGATAGTTAAATCTTTAATTAGATTTGAACGTGAAATGGTAATTGAATTTACCGATAACACTGTGGTGTTAGATATGAAGTATTACCAGTTTTACTTCATGGGATGAATAGGTCGGGATGGGGAAATTAAAATAAATGATTACTTCGGTAAGGTTCGCTAATCCCGACTAGTTTGAATTGAGATTCAAAAAAATAGAATAAAGAATAAATTCAAGGAACTTATCTTGGATAAAATTAATGGGAACCTTTCCCTATGAATGTGAAATTTAGAAACTAACTGTCGGTTAGCTAAGCAGAATGGTTTTCTGGATATTGATCTGATGTTGGTTTCGGCCTTCGGGGTTAATATTTGGGAAATTATTCTCTTGATTAATTTACGGTTAGTGGCTAATGAATTGGAATGAGGCGTATGTTGTGTTTGTGTAACACTTATTTAAAATAATACGCGAGTTATTCGGAAAGACTGGGTTTATCCCATTCTGAATAACTGATACGACGATAAGTCGAAGATGAAGACGGTGGTCGAAGACCGGAAGTCTTCACGTCGTTTGGGTGATTACTGATGATCTTGATTGGGCTGTACACCCAAGAAGATGGAAACAGTTAGTGATCGTCCAGACGTACTTGGAGATCGATGGATATGCGGGGTACTAGGTGCCTCCGGTTCCGTTCAGACCCAGAACGGACTTGTAAATGGACTGTGTGTCTGACATTGGATTTTAGTCTGTGTGATTGATCTCTATTAAATATATATCTGTTTGGCGGCAGAGAATTTATTCTCTTGCTTAACGCCCTTCTCTGAGACGTACGAACTCAGGGGTTATATATTGATGGATATCAATCGCATGGAGTGAATTGCCTGTGTGGCATGCCTAAGTGGCAAGTGATCAAGGCTTCTGTTGAAAAGCAAAGTCTTGTGGTGATGATCAAAGCACAGCCTGTGTGGCACAGCTTTGTGTAACGTGAATTCGCGAGCTTCACACTCGGTATGAATCAAAAACGGGAGACGGACCTCAGGGAGGGCATGCGTTTCTTCCTAGTTAGAAGTGGCGTCAGTGATTTTACACGCCCTGACGAGTTTGACTTATGTGGTTGTTGCTGTTGCGAGGCGCCTCGGATTGATCGGTCGTTCTCGAACCGATGGAGTCATTTAGTTGGCTCATTTACGCCCCAAAGGGCGGGGAAACGTAGTGTTCAGGCATAATAATCCACATCGGTGGACCGGCCCTGACGATCCATGGGGCAGTTGCGGCTGTTCCTGAGGCTCGGACTAGGCAGTCTCGAATCGGTTGAGGACTATCTTTTGCCTCGGTTCATAGACGGAAATCCAATTTCCAAATACGTGACTTTGCGGTTTTATTTGTAAACCTATATATGGCGACATAGTGGCATGGGATGCTCATGCCGCCTATGATTGATACTTATGATTTGAAGTTGTTTTATACACTATGCACTTATAATAGTATCAAGCGATTTGTTTTAACCGTATCAAGCATTCTTTGGTTGTTATAAGGGAAAACCCTATCCTCGGCTGCGTTGCATTGTGTGATGGGACCTGGGTCTTATAACAGCTTCATTTTTCTTTATTTAGCATTGCGCTGTTTGTTTTATGCACTGGGATTATTGGGAGGAAACCCGTTCCGTGTTATACGGCGTGGTCCCTTGATTTACCTAGCTTTAAAAATAAAGATTAACTGTTTTCGTTCTCACACCAGTCCCATGACTGACCTGGAGTTTATTGTTTTGACCTAAACTCTGGGTGCCCCTATTTTGACACGGGCAGCTAGTAGTTTTGGTTTTGCAGATTTATATTCACAGGATCCTGGTTTACAGCTGGAACGATATCCGGAAAGCTTTGTATCCGTATATCTACTTCTAGTTGTGTATTGTATTATTTTCCGCTGCTATGTATTTAAATGTAATTTAAATCTCTGATATTTCTGTGTAATATTAATTTATACTCTGTATATTCTTGTAATCTGATGCATTGTTGTAATATACAATGAAATGTTCTTCTGTATGCGTTCTGTTTTGTCCTGTTCTCAAACGATAGGGCGTTTCGAACGGCCTGGATCGGTTTAGCGACTGGTTCGGACCGAGCGAAATTCCTTGCCGTCACAGTTGGTATCAGAGCTTTGGTTTACAAAGCTCAGAGAACAAGGCACATTAGAACCCTACGAAAGAATTCATCAGATAATTGGATTAGTAAAATCCAATTAGAATGACTCGTTAGAGATAGGATCAGTAGTACCCTAGAACGAGTGTGAAGAGTATATTTTTCAAGTGAAAACAAATTTTTGTTTTGAAAATTTAAATCAATTATTCGTATTTGATTATCTATTTATATTGATGTGGACAATCCAGTATATATAGATTTTGCGTATACGTCTGATCCGCGTGTATTCGAAATTTTAATATACTGGATAGATATAGAATCACACTCTAGTCGCCCGGGGATGATGCTGATAATTGTGATCACATTATCAGTATTTATATTCGAGTGACGAAAGTGAGATTTCTATATATTTCCTATTGACTGGTGTGAGAACCAAAATTAGATAGGGCCTATTGTTGTGATTGGGCATCAAAAACGAGATTTTTGACTATATATCAAAGTTATGAATTTCAAATGATAATTCACTAATTGATTGATGTTTGTGTTGTTTGTTTATTTGTTTGCTAATTTTGAACCATTTAGCCTAATTGAATCAAATAATGAACTATATTGAAAATTGGTTGCATTTGCTTGCATATACATATACTTACATTGAACAGGTCATAGCAAGGAGGCTAGAGCAGAGAATAAAATTTGTTTGCCCGACAAATAGGTACATGTTTATTACATAATTTACTATTTTGTTTGGGTGATGATGATTTTATGAGCCTATTGGCTAGCCGCTTGGCGTTTTCTTTTTCTTTTTGAGATCTGAAGGACCGGGGAAGCTATTTGAAATTCCCTGATGCTCCCGGTGCAGGGGAGGTTATGGCGAAATTTTTCGAAAATTTAGGGTGTTAGCCAAATTTTTGAAATTTTAGAAAATTCTCAGAAACTGAAAAGTTGGAGAATGGAAGCCAGAGCGAGCGTAGAGCTGAATAATCAAGCCGCTTTCAACTTTGTTCCTTTTCGGGGACGAAAAGTTTTAAGTGGGGGAGATTGTAATAACCCGGAAAATCTGGTCCAGTTTAAAATTTTTATTTTGGCAATTTTAGCGAATTTTGATTATTTAAAATGAACTATTTTAAATAATATCGACGAGAAATTTATTTTGAATATAATTAGAACGTATATATTATACGCGTCGTCGTTAGAATATAAATATTTATATATAATTATAAATAGAATTGAAAATGGCGCGGTAGTTCGATAATTCGATTTCAAACTTCAATTGAATGTACCGGGTGCAAAACAATCCGGATTTTAGTGAAACCAAAAACATTAGGATC
This sequence comes from Allium sativum, assembly GCA_030737875.1. Taxonomy (NCBI): domain Eukaryota; kingdom Viridiplantae; phylum Streptophyta; class Magnoliopsida; order Asparagales; family Amaryllidaceae; genus Allium; species Allium sativum. Next base: position 231,133,806 of record CM060910.1, on the reverse strand, counting down.
TAATTGGTAATATCTTTCCAGCGAATCAGAAAAAATCGAAATTACATGGCGGGAATCAAAAGATATGTCCAGTTGAAAATTCTGAATAGTCGCTATGGAATTCAGGCCCTTAAAAAGGGGAATTTTGCAAATGACCTCGGATTTCGACGAAACCAGTTTTGTTGGGTCCGGGATGTCAGGTTATGGCTAGGTTTCAAATTTCATAATTTTTCGAATCAATATGTGGGCGTGGCAAAGGAAAACGCGTTTGACCAGTTTCAGTTGATTTTAATCGACTGGAAAATGGCCATTTTTCTAACGGTCTCGGAATTCGACGAAACTAGTTTTGTTAGGACCATATCGTCAATACGAAGCTAGAAAATATTTTTCTGCAATTTATAGAGTTAGTATGTGACCCCGGTAAATTGAAATGTGCGTTTAAATTGAATATACAAAGATTTATATTTAAAATTCAATGGAAACTGATTCAAACAGTCGAATTGGCCCACGATACATATCCCATTGTGTTCGGAGTGGGGGTATTTAGCTGGGGGCGACACTCGTTGGGTCTCCTTTGGTTCGAAGCGTTTAATTTTACATTGGAGAAATTGTTGAATTAAAAATTAATATATTTTATTATAAATAGTCCCAATTCTTACACAAACCCTAAACCCCCCCTTCAGACTTTTCCGCCGCCATCTTCCCCTAACGAAAGGCCAGAAATATCTGATCCTCTTCCTCCCCTAATTTGAAATCCACGCAACAATCCAAGATCTTTCAAAAGCGAATTTGATGAGCACCTTAAGCTCAATGAAATCAACGGCTATGATCGTTCGTAGTAAACTGGAACTCTCGAATTTCATGCTCCAAGCTTGAGCGTTTGGGTTCAGTTTTCATTCGACAGGGGGGGTTCGAACTTCAAGTTGGGGCCTGGTGGAGGTTGAGCTCATGGCGCGGCTTTGAGTGGGGGTCTTGGATCATCAGCAGGTGGTCCGACTGGTGGTGCGCAGGCGAGGGTTTTGGGTTGCTCGAAGTCGCAGCTTTCCAGTGAGGTTCGAACGCATGTAAGAAGGTGATTTCTTTTTCTTTATTTATTTAAATATGATAGCCTTGTTTAAAAATCAATTTTAAATATAAACTGCATTTTGTTTGATTTCAGTTTTTTTAAATAAAATACTTTGATTATGAAAATAAAAATATACTTTGAATTTGAAAGTAATCTGATTTATATATATATATATATATATTATGTTATCAAAAAAATGTGAATTTTTTTTAATTAGAAAATATATACTTTGTTTTTAAAGTAGAAATATATACTTTGTTTTTAAAGTAGAAATATATACTTTGTTTTTAAAGTAGAAATATATACTTTGTTTTTAAAGTAGAAATATATACTTTGTTTTTAAAGTAGAAATATATACTTTGTTTTTAAAGTAGAAGAATATACTTTGTTTTTAAATTAGAAAAATATATCAAAGAAGAGTAAACATATATGGTTTTTGAAAAATAAATATACAGTGTTTTTAAAACTAAAAAGATTAGTTTTTTTTAAACACTGAAAAGATAGGATTTTTATGAAATAAAAAAAGATAGGATTTTTATGAAATAAAATAAAAAATAAAAAATATGGTTTTTATATATTGAACTTCGAAATAAAAATATGATTTTTATATATTGAATAGCGAAGTAAAAATTCGATTTTTACATAGGTAGTGAAAGCGGGCAACGAAGATGAAAAAGGATGCGATGGCGACGAAGACTTCTATCAATGAAGTGCCGTGGAGCTAGGATAGCTATATGTGAGAATTTCTCACCTTTCAATTTATTTTTCTAGTTATATATATATATACTAGGATGCAGACGGTGCTTAGTAGCACCCGACACAATCATCCACAGACCATGGACTTGTTTGTTTGGCTGTGTAGTTAGTTAGATTGTTTGAGTTGATTTGAATTGTTTGGTGAAATGAAATTGATATGATTGATGTGTGAATGGCGTGGGCCTTCACTAGACCGGGGATAAGGCTAGGCCTCGTCCCGTTTCTAGTATCGTGCCGTTATGCCGCCGAAATTTTCTAAAATAATTTAGAAAAATAAAAATATCATTTTATCTATAGAATGAACTGAATAGAAATTCATAGGTTGAAATAAAATGTTTTATCGTTAAAAATATAATTTTTAACGTGAATGTGAAAATAGTGAAGTGAACAAAATAAAATATTCATTTACAAACCGGACGGTTTGTTTATGTACACTTATTTGGATGACATTGATTGGGACGATAAATTTTACACGTCGCCCAACTGCACAACTAAAATCTGTGTTTGATTGTTTGAAACCCCACACGGGTGTTGGGATGAAATATGAATTTCACTCATCCTGATTGATTAAATATGTCGATCGATTGATTGACAGGCTGTTATAAGCGTTGAATATCTATATTTGATGCTTATACAGTGTAGTGCACTTTGGTTGATGGTTGATTATTTTTCAATGCTATTATATACATGTGTTGTATGGAAATCCATGTAATTAATTTTATATGGTAATTGATTGGGCCTCATTCCAATTTGAAAAATAAAGAAAATTTGAAAATAGAAATTTATGAAGCCGTGTTGATTAGATTGACGCCATTTTGACGTGAACGATATTTATATCGATTTTATTCATTTTAAAATGAATATTGAAAAACGATTTCGAAATGAATTGAATTGAAAACGATTTCGAAATGAATTGAATTGAAAACGATTTCGAAATGAATTGAATTGAAAACGATTTCGAAATGAATTGAATTGAAAACGATTTCGAAATGAATTGAATTGAAAACGATTTCGAAATGAATTGAATTGAAAACGATTTCGAAATGAATTGAATTGAAAACGATTTCGAAATGAATTGAATTGAAAATGATTTCGAAATGAATTGATATGAAAACGATTTCAAATTGAATTGAAAGCGAATTGAAATGAATTCAATTTGAATTGAAATTTGAATTGAATAGAAATGAATTTTGAAACGAATTTATAACGAAGAATTCAATTTTGCTTTGAATTGAAATGGAAGTTGTGATTGCTTTTGAAACGAATATTAAAACTATTTATATAATTCGTTTTAAATAGAAATCGACGAAATATATATTATATATATTATATATATAATATAATGGCCTGAATAGAACGCGCCGCGCCGCGGCAGTTCGTGAATTTCGACCATTTATTTCAAACGGACATTACGGGAGATCCGACCGTCGGATTCTCCTAAAACCGGAACCGTTGGGTTCGTATCGAAAAGAGCTTTCTAACGAATATTAGAAATTAGAAATCTAACGGTTGGATTTGGAATTATGTCCAAATCAAATTTGAAAAAGGTCGCTATAAGTGCAGTTCGATGGCCATTGATGGAAATCGACTGTACGGGCCTTGATAAAATTATTAAAAATAGTAATAATTTGTGTAAAATCATAAGAAATGATTTAGAAAGAATTGGGATGAAAAAACTCCATATTTGAAAAGATAAAAATAGATTTTTATCGAAATGAACTAGTTTTGAACTAGAATTATAATTCTATTTATTTTTAAATAAATAAATTGAATTCGAAAAGCGTTTTAAAAATAACCAAAATTTCCAATGATTGCATTGGAGTGGATTTGAATCGAAATTGTCTTCGGAATATTTCGATGTTGGAATTCGGGATTATACAGATGTTGTTATGGAAATTTGAAAGATGTAGATATTTATATCGTTATTTCCAATACGACATTTGTAAATCGTAGAATTTGGTATTGAATATAAGCCGATATATTTTCTATTCAGAGCCTTATATTGAATATCAAATGTGATTTGGGTTTGTCGTGAATGGTGTCTTCACTAACACTGTTCTTGAACCCAGTTGAGAAAAGATTAAATCTTTATATTTAGATTTAATGAAGTGTACCAATTAAACAATATTTAATTGGAATTGAATTGATATTGATTTTTGGGTTTACCGTGAACAGTGTTTTAAATAACACTCGTTCTTTAACCCGATAACTAATGAATGTGATTTTGGGTTTATCGTGAACCGTGTTTTAAATGACACTGATTCTTTAACCCAGTCGAAGATTAAAACTAAGTGGAGTTTTAATGAATCTTTAATTAGATTGAAAAGATCGAGAATGGAGTATCACCAGTTTTGCTCCAGGCGATAGTTAAATCTTTAATTAGATTTGAACGTGAAATGGTAATTGAATTTACCGATAACACTGTGGTGTTAGATATGAAGTATTACCAGTTTTACTTCATGGGATGAATAGGTCGGGATGGGGAAATTAAAATAAATGATTACTTCGGTAAGGTTCGCTAATCCCGACTAGTTTGAATTGAGATTCAAAAACGTAGAATAAAGAATAAATTCAAGGAACTTATCTTGGATAAAATTAATGGGAACCTTTCCCTATGAACGTGAAATTTAGAAACTAACTGTCGGTTAGCTAAGAAGAATGGTTTTCTGGATATTGATCTGATGTTGGTTTCGGCCTTCGGGGTTAATATTTGGGAAATTATTCTCTTGATTAATTTACGGTTAGTGGCTAATGAATTGGAATGAGGCGTATGTTGTGTTTGTGTAACACTTATTTAAAATAATACGCGAGTTATTCGGAAAGACCGGGTTTATCCCATTCTGAATAACTGATACGACGATAAGTCGAAGATGAAGACGGTGGTCGAAGACCGGAAGTCTTCACGTCGTTTGGGTGATTACTGATGATCTTGATTGGGCTGTACACCCAAGAAGATGGAAACAGTTAGTGATCGTCCAGACGTACTTGGAGATCGATGGATATGCGGGGTACTAGGTGCCTCCGGTTCCGTTCAGACCCAGAACGGACTTGTAAATGGACTGTGTGTCTGACATTGGATTTTAGTCTGTGTGATTGATCTCTATTAAATATATATCTGTTTGGCGGCAGAGAATTTATTCTCTTGCTTAACGCCCTTCTCTGAGACGTACGAGCTCAGGGGTTATATATTGATGGATATCAATCGCATGGAGTGAATTGCCTGTGTGGCATGCCTAAGTGGCAAGTGATCAAGGCTTCTGTTGAAAAGCAAAGTCTTGTGGTGATGATCAAAGCACAGCCTGTGTGGCACAGCTTTGTGTAACGTGAATTCGCGAGCTTCACACTCGGTATGAATCAAAAACGGGAGACGGACCTCAGGGAGGGCATGCGTTTCTTCCTAGTTAGAAGTGGCGTCAGTGGTTTTACACGCCCTGACGAGTTTGACTTATGTGGTTGTTGCTGTTGCGAGGCGCCTCGGATTGATCGGTCGTTCTCGAACCGATGGAGTCATTTAGTTGGCTCATTTACGCCCCAAAGGGCGGGGAAACGTAGTGTTCAGGCATAATAATCCACATCGGTGGACCGGCCCTGATGATCCATGGGGCAGTTGCGGCTGTTCCTGAGGCTCGGACTAGGCAGTCTCGAATCGGTTGAGGACTATCTTTTGCCTCGGTTCATAGACGGAAATCCAATTTCCAAATACGTGACTTTGCGGTTTTATTTGTAAACCTATATATGGCGACATAGTGGCATGGGACGCTCATGCCGCCTATGATTGATACTTATGATTTGAAGTTGTTTTATACACTATGCACTTATAATAGTATCAAGCGATTTGTTTTAACCGTATCAAGCATTCTTTGGTTGTTATAAGGGAAAACCCAATCCTCGGCTGCGTTGCATTGTGTGATGGGACCTGGGTCTTATAACAGCTTCATTTTTCTTTATTTAGCATTGCGCTGTTTGTTTTATGCACTGGGATTCTTGGGAGGAAACCCGTTCCGTGTTATACGGCGTGGTCCCTTGATTTACCTAGCTTTAAAAATAAAGATTAACTGTTTTCGTTCTCACACCAGTCCCATGACTGACCTGGAGTTTATTGTTTTGACCTAAACTCTGGGTGCCCCTATTTTGACACGGGCAGCTAGTAGTTTTGGTTTTGCAGATTTATATTCACAGGATCCTGGTTTACAGCTGGAACGATATCCGGAAAGCTTTGTATCCGTATATCTACTTCTAGTTGTGTATTGTATTATTTTCCGCTGCTATGTATTTAAATGTAATTTAAATATCTAATATTTCTGTGTAATATTCATTTATACTCTGTATATTCTTGTAATCTGATGCATTGTTGTAATATACAATGAAATGTTCTTCTGTATGCGTTCTGTTTTGTCCTATTCTCAAACGATAGGGCGTTTCGAACGGCCTGGATCGGTTTAGCGACTGGTTCGGACCGAGCGAAATTCCTTCTCGTCACATAATATTCATAGAATCAACAAACAAGAAATAGTAAAAGGAGAACACGGAAGGAAAGTACTCTTTATGTGTTAGCGTATTCAGTTAGAATAATAATATATTCTCATTTCAAAACGTAGAGAAAGAGTAGTACGTATCTACCATAGTCCATCTACTATTTCATTTCAACTGCTACCCTTAGTCTACCTAGTACTCCATTTCAACCGCCACAAGATAATCGAAAACTTCTTCCCTGTATTGTCAAATACTCGGCTACCACCCTAAACGCACAAGGCTACTTGAAAGCACATCAACTTAAATAAATGAATAGACATTTGTTTACAGTGTTCACAGTAAAAGGATCATACATGATATGAACATATATATATATATATATATTATGCAGTATTTATATTTTCCTTTGTAAAGAAGTAACCGAATACACTGGACACGAGGTGTATTTTCAAATCTGAAACCTATACCTACCTGCGTGCATCATCTGTCACCTTCCATGTCTTCATATCTAAATGCAACTTAGCTAAGAAATCGTACCGTTTCTTCCTTTTCAGAACACTGTAGCCTGCGGCATTTGATAGAAAAGAAAACACACTGTGCAAACCTACCATTTAAGGTGTACCTTGCCTACGTTCTATTCCTTGGCACTCAAGGATCACCATCTAATAAATACCGTGTCAATTTCCTCCTCTCGCCTCAGCGATCTCTGAACATATCTCGCAACTTCAAAATTCTAAAAAAAAACGCAAAGGAGAAAGTCAGAAGGGAAAAGAGAGAAAAGGGTATGGACGAAAGAAGAATGGGAAGGATACTGAAGGGTGGTAGGAGCACGGAAACGCACAGCGAAAGGTGGATGCTTCAGCAGGAGTTGCGTAGTGATTTCTGAAGAAGATATGGGTACAGTTCAAAGTACGGGAATGAAAATGCTTGCGTTTTAATTCCTGGAGTTTGATGTTTGTTTTGGAAGATGATAGCGGTGCGGTGATGGGCCAGTTCCAACTGCTAAGGCCCACGTATAAAAGAAAAAAAAGAGAAGAAGGGAAAAGTCAAAAGGAAAAGAATATAACGAAGTGGGATGTGAGAACTGAGAAGTATGGTAGGAAAAATAGAAGACGTATGTTCTTTCCGGAGAACTAAACATGCGTGGGTTTATATGTGGTATATTGGGTCGACAATTTCAAAAGGTAAAAGCACAATTTCCTAAAAAAAATTAAGTCTATTTAATTCGAAATTTAGTATATAAACTCGTTGATGTTATATTTCGTTCATATGATTCGGATTAAGGAATGGTTTGACACGTTGGGATCGTATGGACGCATGCTACATATTGGCACTAACATGGAAAGATTTGGAGATCATTTCAATTTATGGTAGGATTAAATACTTGATTTGACAGATCAACCGTAAATCGTTAATTTACGGTTACCGAACAAGGTGAGTAACTCTCACTAACACTGATCAATTTATATTTCTATAAAGTATTATTAGAATTGAAATTATTGGTTGATTTGCTGTGTGTTGGTTGTTTGGTTGAACTGCTAGTCAGTTGATTGGAAATATCGATAACGATATATATATATATATATATATATATATATATATACATCGTTAATCGAATACCGATTCTGTTCATCAGAATATTTTATATTCGTGTTATTTATATTGACTGACATCTGTGGATGCAGGGGAAACAGGTCGGAGGGACCCAACTGGGTTCCTCAACATCTATTTTACTGTTTTTGTCATATATTGTGTCATATGATGTGATGTGAAATCTGTTGTTGATTTTATATGTTGGGATGACACCGATCATTGTTGTATGGTATGTTAAATACCATAAAGAATACTGGAATGTTAAAGAGGGAAATTTTCAATGTTATATTGAAAAAGAGTTATTTATAAAATTAAAAGATTTTATAAAAAGAAAACTATTTATTTAGAAAATAAATAGATTAATAAGAAATATTTATTTGTTAATCAAATAGATAGCATTTGAAAGAAATATTTGTAATCTACTTATAAATTGAATTGAAAGGGATGTTTATGTGAAAGTGAATAGGATAGAAAGGGGAAATATGTGCAAAAGGAATAGTTAGATTATAAAAGGAATCGATAGATTTGATAAATAGAAAATATTTTATATAATAAATAGAGTTATCAAAAAGGGAATTATTTGGTAAATAAATTGATTTTAAAAGGAATACTGGAAAAGTGACTAGTATTGTAGAAAAGGGAAATTTTACATTTGAAGGATTTAGACCCGTGCTTTGCACACGGGTATAACGGGTTATGAATTTAAAGAAAAGTTTTAAAATAGAATCTATTCTGACCGATACATTGGGAAGAATAATTTATAAATAATATTTTATAAATTAAATGAAATATTTATCATTTGATAAATAGAATATATAAGTTGGGACTTATATAGAGAAGTAAGAATCGATTTCAACATCGATAATTGAAACTAAATAAAAGTAGAGTTAATTAGATAGGGTTAATCGAATTAGAATTAATTGAATATTAGTTTTTCAACTAGAATTGATCGAATGTAGTTATTTTAGATAGAGTTGGTCAAACATAGTTAGTTAGGATGTGTCGCCATTTCGTACGACTGCTAGCGAAATTCGCAGGGTTGCAGATAGCCTACGGCGGTCGGATATTTCCTGAGGGAATCAGGCGTAACCATTGTGATCGCTGCGATCTAGAGTCAAGCGAATGGTGTTAAATCAAATATTAGTTAATTGATAGAAGAAATTGAGTCGAGTTAGTCAAGTTGAGTTAAATTAGCCGAGTTAGAGTAATCAGTCAAAGTTAACCAGTTAGGGTTAATCAGTTAGAGTTAACCAGTTAGGGTAAATCAATTAGAGCTAATCGATTAGAGTTAAATCGAATTAGAGTTATTCAAATGGAGTTAATCAAGTTCAAGTTAGTTGAGTATTAGTAAATTGAATAGAGTTAGTAAAAAGAAATAAATCGAATCGCACTTATTTGAAGTGGAGTTATCGAATATAGACGATTTGAGAAAAGTAATCGAATATAAGTTATTCGAAGTATGTTAAAGAATTTGAAAGGTGAGCTTTGTCTATTTCAAGGTTAGAAATGTCGTTCAGTTAAGGTCTGAGAGGTAATTATACCCCAACTTGATTGACTTCAGTTTTTACTAAGAAGTGGTTAAGGTTCGGTAGTGAAAGTTGGTTAAGAAGTTAAGTTAATGACCGTGATGGTTTAGATTGGCTTAGTGATGTTTTATTTAACATCTGTTTGAAATCGAATGGATACATTTTCCAAATATAATCAGATATGTTTTCTAATTATAGAAAAAGAAAGATTGATGAGAAAGAATACTGGAATGTCAGTAATACGTGAAACAGAGATGGAAATGTTTTCCAATGTTGGATGACGTATATTTCCTAAATTTAGGAAATAAGAAATGTTGAGTATATAGAAAAGAGTAAATGAATAAATTAATGATAAATTAAATTAAAAGAGATAAATGTTGAATGTTGATTGATCGATAGAATTTCCATCTGGAAATAATATCGTTGGTTGCACACCTGTTTTTCTTTGATAGTTAAATCACCGACTATCAAAGTTTTTGACCATTTTATCGTCGTCAATATGGAGAGACCGGGATCAGATGCATTATCTGAAACCCACTCTGTATTGGCGTTAGCGTTGCAATCAAATATGGAAAACGGAGTTATGCAAGGGCTATCCTGTTTATAGAATAGTGCCTTCGGTTTGTCCAGTCCCAGGACAAACGTGAATGGACGAATGTCTGACAGAGTATATCTAACGGATCGCGTAAGTTGATCTCTTCAAACGTATTTACGTTTGGTGGCAGAGGAATTCGTTTCTCTTAGCTTTATACCCGTGGTATTTTTGAGGAATTCAAATTTGTGATTTGACGGGTATGACGATGTGGCATTCAAAGTGAATGGTGGTCAAGTGTTTCAAAAGATACGTATGACCTCAAGCCTCATCAACCGGGAAATGACAGAAATCGGGCAGGCAGCATGGCTAAGTGGGTCGCTCCCATTAGGGTGTATATCATCTATCTAGATAAAATCCATTTCATTCTTATATCTATGTTCGATGCTGTCCCTTTTCGGGAAGACGGTGGGTAGCTCCCAACCGTTGGTGATATACATTCGATACACTCAAGCGAAATGAGTGGTCGGTCATGTGTGGGCCGGGTTGCAAGATGTTCTTGTTAAACCCAGTGTATTCGCCTCTAGAGATACACTATCGGCAGGTGGTCCCATACCTTGTCATATTTGGAAATCCAATCTCCAATAAGCGCTGCGGTTTTGTTTGTATACTATATATGTGGAGCGTGAGATGCAATCGTTCTGCTACATTGTTAATTACTTGTGATTAGACATTATTATAATATCAAGAGAAGTATTGATTTCAAAAGTGTTTTGGGTTATCGTAAGGTAAAAACCATCCGTGTTTATGTGTGGATCAGTCTTACGATTATCTTTTCTTTTGAAAAGGATTTTGAAAAGTTAAACCGATGATTTGAGTTTACTCACACCAGTCCCATGACTGACCCATAGTTTGTTTTTGTTTTGTTTTCCCTAAACTCTTGGGTGCCCAAATTTGTACGGGCAGTCAAGTAGTTCAGGTCTGTGCAGATATGCTTGGAGGAGCTTGAAGCAGGAGGCTTCAGGATTATATAGCTATTGTTATTTCCGCTGTATGTAAGTGTTGTACTCTGATAGTGTTATTGTATATATATACAATGCTTTATTGCAAAGTTATGTTATGTATTATATTTTATTCGTTCCGCTGTGAGAGTCGTATTTACTCTGATTGTGTTCTTCTTCTTCTTCTATTCTAATTTTCTATCTTATCTATTCTCACCCTCTAACTTCTTTCTATTAATGATCTGGAACGTTCGATGTCTGAATGGTCGACATGGTAGTTTGGTGTTGATTTTCGGAGTCGAAAATCCGAGTTCGTTACAAACATTGTCTAAGTGTGTTTATTAGCTCAGGCTAAATTTGACAAATTTTTTTTTGTAGGTTGACTTTTTTTAATTGCACACATATATTTTTACGTAGTACGACTGGTGCATGATATGTTGTAAAATAGTAAAATAAAATATTCATACACAATAGTGCACATGATCTAAAGCGATTAATTGACTAATCTTTTCGTCTTGTACATACTAATAACTTTGTTGTCTACTGATATAAATTCATGCATGATATGCATCGCACATAAATAAATTTTGTTCATATATGCATATCAAGATCTATAATTAGCATATATTTACTTACAATTGCATCTTGTATTCACATAATTTTCACTAGTTTTTCAACTTGGTGCTCAACCACTTAATAAAAAGTTTAAAAGGAGTCATATTGCCAGAAGAATACATCTCTACTAACACAATGATAACCAAAAGGTTTTTGTGCGCATGCAGATGCAAAATTAACATATTGTACGTAGATAGAATTATAAATTAAATTAAATTAGAAATTACCAATGCAGCTAGAAGCTGCTGTTTGCACAGCAGCTTGAAGCTGCTGTTTGGACAGCAGCTACAAGCTGCTGCGCAAACAGCAGCTACAAGCTGTTGTGCAAACAGCAGCTTCTAGCTGCTGTAGCTGCTGTTGCACAGCAGCTTGAAGCTGTTGTTTGCACAGCAGCTACAAGCTGCTGTGCAAACCTACATATGTTTTACGTATGTAGGTTTATGTTGTTGTGCAAACCTACAAGCAACTACAAGCTGCTACGCAAGTTGGTTTATGTTGTTTTTGTCCTTGGAACGATGCTCAGATGTATGATTTAGCACCAAAATAGCACATATGACAAAGCGTAGTCCAAAACCATACATCCCCACCAACATATGGACAGTGCCCTTCCACTAAGGGCACACATAAAGTCAACAATGAAAGGCAGGGACCTATAGCTCATTAACTACCCTCCAAAAGCCGATTCTGACAGGGGAATACTTGGTGGTATAAGATGTATATATCACAAGAAAGAAAAGCACATCACTTGCATTATATGGCAAAGTGGGGTTGTCGCATGTACTGCGCCCAGCTATGGCGAATATAGTCCTTATCTCTACAAAGAACCATTTTACAAAATGCAAACATAACACACCTTTTCAGATGCATGGGCCGGCCTATACAACCTCATATATTCTTTGTTTGCTTCATTTATGTATAAAATTTCCCAAACTTTTGTCTATGTGATTTAGGGGAGGTTTTAATTTTTTATATATAATATACCAGACAACTAAAGACGGTTTTCACCTTCACCAATATCATGCTCGCTTAAGACTAAGAGTATGATGCACCATGAACAAATTTACGTAACATAACCATAGATAAACTTAACTATTATACACAATATTGTTTGAAATAACAACATGCATTTTATCATTTTGATTCTTTGGTGTGTGTGTGTTTACACGTACGTAAAACTAATGCATAGATAACAATGCAACAGCAGCTTCTAGCCGTTGTTGCCACAACAGCTTGAAGCTGCTGTTTGCACAGAATTGCTGAGCCATAGGCTCGGTTTTGCGGAGCCGTATGGCTCAGTTTTGCGGACAACATATATGTTTCTGTGGCTGAGTAAACGGCGCCAATTCAGTAAACTGTGCATGTTCAGTTCAGGCAAATAATGATCAGCCAAAATAATTTAATGAGCTTAACAACATATATGCAAACCTACATATGTTTCTGCGGCACATGGTAGTACTTCTCCTGATTTCCTTTTATGTCCAACCTTCCAAATCGTCGTTCGTGAAATATTTGCTTCTGGATTGGTTAAGACCTACAGGAAATATTAAAGTTGACAACACATAGTTAATATAGCATTCTACAAACAACCATTTACAAAAGATAATTTTATTACCATTTCATGGTGCACTCTATGGTAAGGTTTTCTTCCTAGAGTATGGGTGATTTGGTTTTTCGCTTTGTTTTTTGCATTTTTTTACATTGCTCCATCTTTTCATTCGTATACTCAATATCAAGGAACTTTTCCCACCACACTCTATCTATGTTATTTGGACTTCTATCAATGGCAACACCTTTAGGAATCATAGTGTCATCAACTTTAAGAAGTCTTTTTCTTAATGTTGACTTCATTAATCTATAGTACGGTGGGAAATTTTTCTCTAATAACGGTCGAGCTATGCTAGGATCTACATCCATGTCAAATTCTTCCTATCACGAGAAAAGAAAAAAAAGAAATCATGAACTAATCAAATATATCCTAATTTAAACTTGATGGTGAAATTGATATGAGTGAAAATACCAAAAGCCCTTCCCATAGTTTATCCTTGTAGAAGCTATCTACGGCCCTCCATTCTTTGTAGCCAACGGGTATATGACAGCGGATTAACTCACCACAACGTGTACTCCATTTAGCTGAATCTTCCCCTACTGCACCCTCAATACCAACCGTTATAAAGTACTTTTTACCTTTGGGTGGTTGAGGTTCAATAGTCTCTGTTGTACTTACATTTGCATTTGCGCTAAAATTGTTTGTCATTTTAATGGGAAATCTACATTAAAAAACAAACAAAATGTAAAGTTAACATAACACGTGAAAGATACTTGCAAGATATGAATTAACATAACAAACTGGCAGTAGTTTCAAAAGACATCAATAAAAGAAAATCATACATTTCAAAACACAACACAATTGTACAATACATCAATAAAGGTTAATGCATGATCAAAACAAGCAAAATACATGCAAAATATTTTCAATCAATATGTTGATTTCGATTGAATACATTTCAATAATGGATCTAAATTTGGTTGTTCTTTCAAAATAGATTGATATGTTGTTGGTACTTCATAATCATCTATGTTATCCATTATGCGTTTAGGAGAGCGTCGAACAATTGACCAGTCGGAATTTTGTGTATTTATGATGTAAAATACTTGACTTGCTTCGGACGCAAGAATAGTGGGCTCGTCATATTCTCCATCGGTATTCTTGAGCTTCTTTAAGTTTACCATTAACAAATTTGTATCCGGGCAAACTTTACAACCATTTGTCTTATCTGCAACATTCACCCAATCACAATAGAATACCACATGTTGAAAATCATAGTAATCAACTTCCATGATCTCTCTAATAACACCATACCAAGTAGTATCATCATCCATAGGATTTAAATCTTTTGAACTTGCAACAAATGTAGTGATTGCATCCATACAGACACCACTATCTTGCGTTGAAATGCTATCGTCATAATGTTGAGGAGAGAATGTATAGCCGTTCACTCTGTACTTAAGAAAAGTTTTGACTTCCCACTTTGGACCATTGACATACAACCATAACACTGTGTTCATGCATTTTTCGTCCACTAACTGTTAAGAATTAACAAAATTAATAGAATAACATTAGTTAAAAAGAAATACATTGCTCTCAAGTAAATTTAGTACACCTTATTGTATAGCCAATCAACAAATTCAGATTGGACTACTACTTCTGCTTTTGTGATAGTTTTCCTTTTACCACGAAGACCGTCTTCTAAAGATAAGCGGTATGCACTACAAATTCAATAATGTGATATATATATATATATATTCTTGACTAAATGTGATATATGTATTGAAAAAGGTGAAAATGTATGACCTGTAGTATTCATCTCGTTCTGGTATATCAATTCTAAATAGTAACCATCGTCGAATCTGTGATCGTTGCACTCTAGATAATTTTAACGGTTTACCTTCAACGATGGAACGCTCATATATATCATCACTATTCTCATCTAAAAAGGATGCTTATTTGGAGCTATGATTTCCATCACGTGGATTTGGCATATATTCCATTGCGTATCGAACTGATTCTGAAACAAGATATGCTTCAGAAATTGACCCTTCTATATACCTTTTGTTACTAGGTATGTTTTTGCAATCTTTCATAGCCCTAGCACACAAAAATTTAGTATGCATACTTACAGTTAGTTACTTCATAACCCTTAGGTAAAATAATTTGAATGCAAAAACAATATTTACCTTTCAAATGGATACATCCATATATAAGTCGATGGTCCACAAAGCAGAGCTTGATCTGCTAAATGTACCATCAAATGGATGCTTATATCAAAAAAATCCGTTGAAACATAGTGTGCCAACACACATAATGCTTCAGCAATCATATCTTTAGTCGCTTGCACATGTTCTCGAACAAGAACTTTTGAACATATTATGTTGAAGTACAAGCTTACTTGTAAAAGCGCTCGTCTTAACTCATGACACTTTGGATATGCATGTTGAACCATGATAGGAAGCAAGTATTGGATGAGAATATGATAATCATATGTCTTTTTAATTTGCAAACCGGGTGGTTGAAGACATATAAGACCGTGTAACTTAGTTGCAAGACATGATGGAAGTTTTGCATCTTTAAGAACTTGACAACATTGCAACTTGTGATCCTTATAAAATGCAAGTTTAGAAGATTACTTTCCTTTGTTAAACATAAAATTGATGAGATGTTCAATAACATTTTTTTCAGTATGCATAACATCAATAGTATGACGAACTTTATGACTGCTATAATAATCCAAGTCAAACAAAATTGACTTCTTATACCATGCTGGCCTTCCTTCCTCATCGACAAGACAATCTACATTATCATAAGCTTCATAAATCAATCTCTTTTTGCTTGGTGGTATTTTTCCACGAACATATTTGATACGCTCAAGCTTTTCTAAAAGAGACGAGCCTCTTAGCCGAGTTGGAGGCTCTTTATATTCAACATCCCTATACCATCCGTGTTTTAATGCTCTATATGGATGATCATTCTTCAGAAACCTTCTATATTTTGAATAGATGATCTTGTTGCCGATGTACTCTGATTCTGTCTCGGTAGCACAGACAGGACACGCTTTATAACCATGAGTCACACAGCCAGATAAGTTACCAAAAGATGGTAAATCAAGAATTCCCAATAGTAATATTGCTTTCATATTGCAAAATTCTTGCTTGTCTGTGTCAAAAACAGACGCTCCTTCGTCCCAAAGATGTTTTAATTCATATATAAGCGGTTCCAAGTATACATCAATGTCCTGACTTGGTGCTTTAGGTCTAGGAATTAAAAGACTCAACATTTGAAATTGTGATTTCATACACAACGAAGGGGTAGGTTATAAGGTATCATATAAACAGGCCAACAACTATAACTATTGGAGAGAATGCCATTTAGATTAAACTCATCCGTAGAAATACCAAGCCAAACATTGCGTCCTTCAATAGCAAATTCTGGCCACTAACTTTTGACTGATCTCCATTCAGCTGAATCTATAGGATGTCGCATGGAATTCCAAGATGGTGTAGCTTCCTTATGCCATTGCATTTTACGAGCTATCCATGGTATAGTGTACAATCTACTTAATCTTGGACTTATAGGAAAGTATCTTAAAACTTTTCTTGGTTCTTTCATCAATTTGACCTCCCCTAACACTATTTTTTTAGTTTTGTACCTTGTTTTATGGCACACAGGACATTCTTTCGCATCAACATTTTCTTTCCAAAATAATATACAATCATTGACACAAGCATGTATATGCTTCACCTCCATTCCCAAATCCTTTATTATTTTCTTCATCGTGGGATACTTGTCAGGTAAATTATTTTCTTTTGGAAGCCAACGTTTTAATCGGTTCAACAACTCAGTCACACTATTTCCGGACCAGTTAAATTCTTTTTTAAGGTTATGAAGCTCAAAAATTACACCTAACGTTGTAATCCCCTCTTCGCAAGAAGAATAAAGTTTTTCATTTTCTTTGTCTGCGTATTTTATGTTCTTCTCTCCAAAGTAAGTATGATAATCGTCTGTATTTTCCTGTTGAACTTCCTCTTCACCGCTAGCTTGTGGCATATTATGGACTCCAAAAGCATAGTCTATGAGATTTCTAAGAGCCCCCTCTACAAATTGGTCGGATTGAATTTGATCTTGATCTTGGATATGAGGATCTGAAATAATATTTTTTGTATGATTCATCCCCGAGTTATTGTTGCTCATCTCTCCATGGAAAAACCACCTATTATATGTTTTAATCATACCATGAATAATTAAGTGTTCTCTCAACATTTTCTAGTGAGAGCTTTTTAGAGTTCTTGCACTTAATACAAGGGCAGGTGCAAATTTCAACATCGCGAGATGAGTGATTCTTCACAAAACTAATGAAGTCTCGAACTCCTTGCTTGTATTCTTCAGTATTTCTATATGGACTTTTAATCCACTCTCTTGAACTTGAGTTAGACATAAATTTCAAATTTTACCTTTTGGACCTATCAAAGAAAAATATAGAATAAATACTTTAATTTGAGCTATACATAAATGCATAAAAAACTACACTATTTTTTTCTACAAAAACTGCACTGTTTTTTGTAGAAAAACTGCAATGCACTTGTTTTTTTCAAAAAAAAACTGCATATATATTTATAAAAAAACAGCATTTGTTCAAAAACAAACATTGCACTTGTTCAAAAAAAATCTGCAGTTGTTCAAAACACAAAAAATCTGCATATGTTAAAAAAATAGCATTTGTTTTAAAAACTGCACTATTTAAAAAAAAAATCCTGCAATGCACCTTCAAGCTGCTGTGCAAACAGCAGCCTCAAGCTGTTGTGGCAATAGCAGCTAGAAGCTGCTGTGCTACAGCAGATTCAACCAGCTGTGCCGCAACAGCTTGAAGCTGCTGTGCCGCAGCAGCTTGTGGCTGCTGTGCAACAGCTTGTAGCTGCTATGCAACAGTAGCTTCAACCTGCTGGTGCACAGCAGCTAGAGGCTGCTGTTGCACAGTAGCTAGAAGCTGCTGTTGCACAGAAAATTCAAAACACAACCATGGTTACTTCTAGAAGCTGCTGTTGAACACTTAGGTGTGATTGTATACATGATTGGAATTAGCAACTCTCACCAACAATGGCTGAAGTTGATCATCTACGAAAGAGGATTGAAGAAGCTCATATGTATGCTAGAAGGTGTAACATTGACGAGGAATCAAATAATGGTAGTAGGAGAAATTGTATTATGGTGGAGATAGGAGCTAGTGATCAAAAGTTAATCAAGATAAAAAAATGGTTGATTATATAACTATAAAGACCTGAAAATTTGGTAAAAGGTTAAATGCATAGTTTAAGTATAATTTTGGAAAAAGCGGATGTATGTTCAATTAAATTTCCACTTAAGTTGATGTATTAATCAAGTTTAATTCTTTCAACAGTAAAAGGTAAGCATTACAGTGTGGACAAATGCTGAGCATATCCCTAAAAAAAATCAACTACGGATCTCAAGCTCAAGAACTTGCATACATCCCGCTTCCAGCAAGCATAATTAATTGAATATGTAGAATTGACGTGATTCAGTTATTTGTAAAATGAAACCATATAAGGTATGCTTAAACTGAGTCGATACCAATCAAACAAGTCAACCAAATATTAAGAATGATTCTTTTACCTACTCTTATGTGAACAATTGAATTTAAAAACAAAGACACAACCATTACAGATGCAAAAACAATACCCACGAGATCTAAACTTTAACATCAAACTGATCACTAAGCACGATCATTCATTACAAATAAATCAATTGTTCAATCAACCTGATAGAGCACATCAACAAACAAACTCAAATCCAAGCTCAAAATTTAGCTCACATAACTCAAAAAGATGAAATTCACTCAAAAGAAGTACATCCAAAGGTGATCACCTGATTAAGACTGTCCTCGGCAGCCTTGCGCTCGCTAGGATTGTGGCTAAGCGCCGCCTGCAAAATGACAACAAGGTTAGGAAGATCCATCAGATGAAACAGGATGAACAAACCCTAGATAATCAATAACCGCAACCAAGTTGAATCAACTAAGATCGGTATTTAGGGTTTTTCGTGATGAGCAAATTGAATCGCAACAGTTGGTTTCACAAATCGTGGGATAACCGATTTTAGCAAATTGAAATTTAATCTAGGCTAAGACCTACAATTAAATCAAAATCATAATATAATACGAGAATTAAATTTATACCTGAATTCGAGCACAAATCAATAAAATCCCCATAATTGAATGCGTAAGCGAGTTGAAACCTGAATCCATCCCTAAAATCAGATTAGCACCACACTTGGGTGTTTTATTCTTCTTCTGATATGGGATTACACGGCCGATATTGTCAAAAGCGTTGGGAGAAACAACGTGAAAGGGGAAATAGGGTTACGCTGCTAAGTTTACGTTTTTACCCCCCGAACCCACCCTTAATTACCCTATTAAGCATTGGCAATAAAATATTTATTATTGTGTATTTTTCGCAACACTTTTTTAATATAGCAACGCATATTATTGTTATTACCTTGCAACACAAATAAGTGTTGGCAATTGAAGAAAAAAAGGGTTACCAAATGGCCATTATGGTTTAGTGACTCCAATTTGATTTTAATATCAAAAATCATTACTTTATGATTATTCAACTTCTAAGAAATTAATCTTGTCTTTAACTGGGTTAAAGAACCCATGTCATTTAAAACACAGTTCACGATAAACCCAAAATCAACTTCCATTAAACATGGAATTTTCACAGAAATCAAATCAATATATAATCGATATAAGTTTCCGTATCAGACCGCTACTATAAATGGAATAACGACAAAGCCTTCTAAATTCCATATATAGTAACAATCTTCTTTTACAGAAGCCTATCTCGATTATTATCAAATCGAATTTCCACTCAATTCCAATTTAATATATTAAATTGGAAAACTTGATTTTAGAAAATTTCTTTTTAAATCTTAAGAAAAAGATTTATAAATTCTAAATCATATCTTTATTGTTAATTCGGTTAAAGAACAAATGTCGTTTAAAACATAGTTCACAATAAACCCAATTCACATATCATTTTATTCCAATTACTAAATATAATTAGAACCCTAAAAATCTTAATTAAAAGATTTATTCTTTCATATGGGGTATAAGAACAGTGTTACTTAAGACACCATCCATGACAACCCAAAATCTAATTATTTTATTTAATCCCAATTAAATATTAAATAATTGGAAGACTTCATTAAATCTTAACTAAAAAGATTTATCTTAGTCAATAACTAGTTCATTTCAATAAAAATATATTTTTATTTTTTGTGTCCATCCAAAAACGAACATAAAAATCATTATTTTATTGTTCGTTGAATATTGTTTTATTATATTAGTTATTTAAAAATATTCTTTATACATAAAAAGATTCTTTATGTAAAATATTCTTTATAGTACAATATTCTTTATTTTAAAATATTCTTTATATTACAATGTCTTTTAAAAATATTCTTTACTTAAAAGATATTTTGAATCGGAATGTGACTCAATCATTTACCATATAATTTTGATTATATGGATTTCATACATCGCATGAACACGACAACAATGATAAATAATCTTTAAACAATCAATTCACATCCAGAGTGAAATTTATAACTGTGTGAGCATTAAAATGAATAAATAACGCTCATCGCAGCCTGTCAATCCATCGATTGACATACAACTAAATATTGGGACTAGTGTATGTCAAATATCATCTCAATACCCGTGTGGGGTTTCAGCCAACAACAATTCATATAAATAAGTAATTGGCTAATGAATTTAACCAATTTTAATTCTGCTAACATGTTGATGATAATGAACAAACATGTTATTATATTCCTAATGTCGAATAAAAAATGTAATTTATTCACATAATTTTCTTACATGCTTCTAATGTCTAATAAAATGTAATTTATTACATGTTATTATTGCTGATGACAAATAAAATGATAATCTTCGTTTTCCTTTATTTGTATACGAATTTCTATTTTTAAACTTTAACAAATAAAAAGAATTGTTTTATTTGTATATTTAGTTCCAAATCATAACATATGAAATGCTTCTTTATTCTGTACACAAGTTCTAATGTAAAATTTGACAATACAAATGTCACTTGGATTTGCTTACAAATTCTATTGTATAATTTAACAATAAAATGTCACTTTAATTTACATACAATTCTAATGTATGTTATGACAAACAAAATGATTCTTATATTTAAATATAAAATCTAATGTAAGTTTGCAAATAAAAATGATTTTTATATTTGCTTATAAATTCTATTGTATGTTTGCAAATAAAAATGATTTTTTATATTTGCATATAAATTCTAATGTATGTTATGCAAATAAAGGTGATTCTTATATTTGCATGTAAATTATATTTCAACAAAATGTATGAAAAGTGATACATCCATTTTGCTGACAATTCTATTTTATTAAAATGAATATTTTTGTTGTAACACAAACTTATTTGACAAAAATGCTATTTGTGTTTAACTCTTTTATTTAACAAAAAATGTGATTTTTATTTCATTTCAAATCTAATTAACAAAAATGCAAATTTTGTTTTCAACCATCAAATTTAACAAAATGTAATTTTTTTCAACTATTATATTTTGACAAAAATAGATATTTTGGTTCAACTAATCTATTTGGCCTAAAAATGTGAATTTTGATTCAACTAATCTATCTTGACAAAAGTGTATATTTTGAACAAAAATATATGGTTTGATTCAACTAATCTATTTTAACGAAAATAAATATTTTGACAAAATGTATATTTTGATTCAACTAATCTATTTCAACAAAACAATAAAAAGGATAACTTTGTTTTGTCGGCAATTCTTTCAACAGAACAAATGAAAGTGACATGTTTGTTTTGTCGACAATTCTAATTCAAACAAACAAATGAAAGTAACTTGTATGTTTTGTCGACAATTCTAATTCAAACAAACAACTGAAAGTGATGTGTTTGTTTGTTCACATTTTTCTATTCAACCTAACAAATAAAAATGATAATTTTATTTGTTTACAATTTTTATTTCAACTTAACAAATAAAAATGATAATCTTATTTGTTTACAATTTCTATTTTAAAAAAATGATATTATTGTTTCAACACAAATCTGTTTGACAAAAATGTAATTTTTGTTCTACTCAATTCTAATTTACAAAAATGTAATTTTGGTTCTAACCATTATATTTTGACAAAAATGCCAATTTTGTTTCAACTGTTACATTTTTGACAAAAACGACAAAATTAGTATCAGCTATTATAATTTGATAAAAGTGACAAATTTTATTTCAACTTTTATGTCTTGATAAAAGTGACAATTTCTGGTTTCGACTTTTATAACTTGGCAAAAGTAATATTTTGGTTTATCTTTTATAACTTGACAAAAGTGATAATTTGATTTATCTTTTATAACTTGACAAAAGTGATAATTTGGTTTAACCAAGTCTATTTGACCAAAAATGTATTTCCTGTTTAACTCTAGTCTTATTCAACAAAAATGTAATTTTTGTTAAACTCAAATCGTATTTCACAAAATGTAATTTTTGTTAAAATCTAATCTTATCTAACAAAAATGTAAATTTGGTTATGTTCAATCTTTTTATTGAAAATTATGAACAATAAAATATAATCTTTCATGTTACTTCTTTTTATTTAAAACAAAGTGAAAATAAAACATGATCTTTTATATCTAATCTTTTTATTGCAACAAAATTTACAATAAAAATATATCTTTCTATTTTATTCATTTTATTATAATCTAAAATGACAATAAAAACATGTTTTCAATTCTACTCCTTTTATTGTATTTAACAAAGTGACAACAAAGATGAAATCTTTTTATCATGATCTTTTATTATATTCTTTTTATTATCTTTTTATTTTAATCCTTTTTAGTTCTAATCTTTTTATTTTAATCTTATCATTATAATGAAAACAACTTTTGACAAAAACCCTATTTAATGTAAACAATAGAAATGATTATTTCTATTGTAAATCTGAACTTTTGACACAACCATGTTTATTGTAAACAATAAAATTGAATATTTTATTGTTATTCTAAATTTAAACAAAACCATGTTTTAATGTAAACAATAAAATGAATATTTTATTATTATCCTACTTTTTGACATAACAATTCATAACAAGATGACAAATTCATATATGTACATTTTCCGATGCATTCTAATGACAAATAAAAAAATAATTTATTTGTTTACATTTTTCTATGTGTTCTAATAACATATAAAAGAATATTTTATGTGTTTACATTTTTCTATGTATACTAATAACATATAAAAGAATATTTTATATTTTAACATTCTAATTAGAAATAAAAGAATAATTTATTTGTTACAATTCCTAATCTAACTTAGCAAATGAAATGCTAATTCTATTTCAACCAAATATGTGAAGCTTGTTTCATCTACTTTATTTCAAAACACGATATATCTATTACATAACAAACATGAGACACACAAATCAATTCAGTGATTCATCACAATCATAAAATAATCAAAGCTTGTTTGAATGAAATATCACCATTTGAATTTAAATAAGCTAATTAGTTAATTAACTAATAATTAATTAAAATAATTCCACCCTAATTACCATCTATTTAATCCTTGTAACGAACTGGGATTTTCGACTCTGAAAATCAACATAAAACTACCATGTTGACTATTCAGATATCGGAAATACCTGATCATTAATAGAAAGAAGTTAGAGGGTGAGAATAGATAAGATAGAAAATTAGAATAGAAAAAGAAGAAAATCACCACAAAACAAAATCAGAGTAATACGAATCTCACAGCGGAACGAATAAAATATATTATAACATAACTTTGAAATAAAACAGTATATATATAATAACATTATCAGAGTATGACACTTACACACAACGAAAATAACAATAGCTATATAATCCTGAAGCCTCCTGTTTCAAGCTCCTCCAAGTATATCTGTAAAGACCTGAACTACTTGACTGCCCATACAAATTTGGGAACCTAAGAGTTTTGGGAAAAACAAAACAAAATAAACTCTGGGTCAGTCATGGGACTGGTATGAGTAAACTCAAATCATTTGGTTTAACTTTCCAAAATCCTTTTCAAAAGAAAAGGTAATCGTAAGATCGATCCACACATAAACACGGACGGTTTTAACCTTATGATAACCAAAACACTTTTGGAAATCAATACTTTTCGGATATTATAATAATTTTTAATCACAAGTAATAACAATCTAGCAGAACGCTTGCATCTCACGTTCCACATGTATAGTGTACAAACAAAACCGCGGGCACTTATTGGAGATTGGATTCCGACTATGACAAGGTATGGGACCACCTGCCAATAGTGTATCTCTAGAGGCAAATACACTGGGTTCAACAAGAACGCCTTGCAACCCGCCCCACACATGACCGACCACTCATTTCGCTTGAGTGTATCGAATGTATATCACCAACGATTGGGAGCTACCCACCGTTTCCCAAAGAGGGACAACATCAAAAATAGATAAAAGAATGAAATGGATTTTCTCTAGATAGGTGATATACACCCTAATTGGAGCGACCCACCTAGCCATGCTGCTTGCCCGATTTCTGTCATTTACCAGTTGATGAGGCTTGAGGTCATAACATATCTTTTGGAACACCTGACCACCCTTCACTTTGAATGCCACATCGTCATACCTGCCAAATCACCAATTGATTTCCCCAAAAATACCACGGGTATAAAGCTAAGAGAAACGAATTCCTCCGGCACCAAACGTAAGTACGTTTCAAGAGATCACCTTACGCAATCCGTTAGATATACTTTGTCAGACATTCGTCTATTCACGTTGTACTGGGACTGGACAAATCGAGGGCACTATTCTGTAAATAGGATAGCCATTTCATAACTCCGTCTTCAATTATTTTCATCATATTTGATCGCAACACTAACGTCCATACAGAGTGGTTTTTAGACAATGAATCTGTTCCCCGTCTCTCCATATCGACGACGGAAAAATGGTCAAAAACTTCGATAGTCGGTGATTTAACTATCAAAGAAAAATAGGTGTACAACCAACGATCTTATTTCCAGATAGAAATTCGATCGATCAATCATCAATCAACACTGATCTCATTTAATTTACTCATTTCCCATTTCTTTATATTTGTAAATCTTATTTCTAGATTTTGAAAATATACTTTATTGATCATTGGACACATTTCCTTATTTGCTCCATTCCTTATTTTCTATATTAGAAAACATTTCTGATTCTTATTGGGAAACATTTCCAAAACTCCTTCATTTGATTTAAACAGATGTTTAAATAAAACATCACTAAGCCAATTCAAACCATTACACTCATTAACTAAATTCACTTAACCAACGTTCACTAGTGAACCTCACCCATTCCTTAGTTAAAAACGAAGTCAATCAAGTTGGGGTATAATTACCTCTCAGACCTTAACTGAACAACATTTCTAACCTCGAAATAGACAAAGTTTACCTTTTAAATCTTTTAACCAATTTCCTTACGTAACTCGGATTCTATTTGCGAATCCACTTCTTTTACCAAAATAATTTGGATTATACAGTAGAGTTATAATCCCATACCTCCAAAATATAATAACTTAAATATAACTTCTATTTCATAATTTGAATAAACAAACAAACAACTAATTTATAAATAAATAAATAAATCTTGATTTAAAAACGGAAAGTAAATAATACTTTCCCTAATTCGATATAATCAAATTTCAACTTAAAACTCTCTCTCTCTCTCGAATAATCTCTATTCGATAACTTCCTTTCGAATAACCATATTCGATTATCTTTTTCTTTCGAATAACCTATATTCGATTATCCCTTTCTTCGAATAACTTATATTCGATTATCCCTTTCTTCGAATAACTTATATTCGATTATCCCTTTCCTCGAATAACTTATAATCGATTATCCCTTTCCTCGAATAACTTATAATCGATTATCAAATATCGTTTTCCAACTGAATACTCATTATCTAGTTAAATTCTTATTTTTATTTAATATATACTTCCTTAAATAAATTATTTCATAACATCTGGCCTAGTTGAATTCTAGTTACCAATCTTTACATATTTTATTTAATTTTATTCATATTTCGATCATCGAAATACATTCCATCCTTTCCTTTTTAAAACAACTCAACCTTCCCATTTTACACTCACTTTTGGATTTGAAATCTCAATTATCCACTGATAATTATATTTTTAATTCATTTATAAACATTGTTTATAAATCACAACACTTGTCTTCATTTTTAAACAAGTTATTTATTTCTAACCAATTTAAATTCCATTTCTGTTAAATTTCTATTTCAAAAAAAATCTACTTTCCTTTATAAATGGGTTTATTTGCAAAATCTTTGCTTAAATCCATTTTTCACACCAAATGTGAAAAATATTCCTTTTATACAATCTTTTAGTTTGATTTCGTACTTCAAAACAATATCCCATTTTCCAACTTCTATTTACACTTCTATATGGAATTATACATACAAAATCTCCTTTTTTTTCTAATACTTAAATCTCATTTAATTCCATTTATAAATGCTGAGTTCACATTCTATTAGAAATATCGGTGTTAAAACTCGATCTCTACTTCTCTATAGAAGTTCAGACTTATATATATTCCATTTATCAAAAGATAAATATTCTTTTTAATTTATAAACATTGTTTATAAATTTATTTGCTCAATTTATCTGTTAAAACAGATTTCTATTTAAAATCTACTTTGAAACCATCTCCTCGTTGTTCTTTTATATCTTCTCAATTCTCGTTTATAATTCTATTTATTTCCCCAACTAATTTCTTTTATAATCCAATTTGATTTCCGAAATATTTCCTTTCAATTCTATTTGTTTTCCTAAATATTATATTTAATCCATAAAGCTCTTTATTTACTTCTTATTACTTTCATTTAGTATTTTAACCAAATCGGCCTTTCAAACTTCCATATAGCTGTTGTTAACTTCATACAGAAGTCTTTTATTTAATTTTCAAATATCTCCTTTTAATAAGTCCATTTGATTTTATAAAATTCCAAAATCCCATATTCACTTCACACATTTCTCTTTATAAAATACTTTGATTTTATACGAATATTTTTATTTCAATATACACTTTGAAAATTCCCTTTTTATATAAAATCCTTTGATTTTATATAAATATTTTAGGGTGCATTTTTTACAAGTCCCTATTAAGTTTCAAAATTAGGCTCACATCCGGTCATAAACTTATTATAAATTAGGTCCCTTTTTTCAAAAATAGGACAAAAAAATAAAAAATAAAAAACATTACGTAAATTCATAATAAAATAAAAGAAGTACACGAGAAGAAAATCAGTTGGAAAAACAATCAATAAACATGTCAAAATCAAAAAATACAAAAAAAGTGAAATGCAGTAAAATGCATCGAACCATGCACATATTTCACATACGTGCATACCATATATGCATTTATTACAATTCTGCGTCGAACAGCAGCATAAATGCATACATGTATGCAGATTTGTGAAATAAATGCATCTTATGATGCAACTATTCAAAATGGGCATAGAAAACATGCATACTTGTATATGTGCGTACAAGTATGTAGTTAAGCAGAAAAATACATACAACTATGCACATATTGCGTTGCCTGCGGCCTTCATCATATTCGGGCATACTAGTATGCAGTTATTCTCAATAACTGCATACTTGTATGCAATTATTCAGCAAGCGTTCACATATTTTTTTACATGTGTATGCAGATAGTTGCGTACATGTATGCAACTATTGGCAAAAGTTGCATACATGTATGCAACATTTTTTTTTGTGTGAACTTCTGGAGAAGTTTCCAGAATTTAGGAATTTTTTTTATGCCAGAGCGCATTTTTTTTTTGTTCAAAAGAGAAAAACGTGAAGGGTACAAGTCAAAAAGGCGGAACCTGCTAGAAAAGTTGGGCGACATCTCATTTTTAGGGACCGGAAACGTAAGTAATACTTTGGGTGGATGTGGCATGAATTAAGTTTCATTTTAGGGATGTGTCCCTAATTTTCACAATATTTTATTTCAAATTATAGTTTGAAATTTCCATTTTCACACTCCAGTATTTCCTTTGGTATTTAAAAGTACCAAATAACAATGATCAAACACACACAATCAACAACATATTATAAATCACATCATATATCACAATATATGCAAAACAGTAAAATAAATGTTGAGGAACCCAGTTGGATCCCTCCGACCTATTTCCCTGCATCCATAGATGTTAATCAACATAAATAACACGAATATGAAATATCCTGATAACAGAATTAATATTCGATTTACGATTTATATCTATATCGTTATCTATATTTCCAACCAATTACTACCAGTTCAACCAAACAGCTAACACACAACAAACAACCGTCATTTATAAATTCTAAAAATATTTTATAAAAATAAAAATTGAGCAGAGTTACTGAGATTTACTCACATTGGATGGTTATCATTAAATAAAGATAATTGGTCATTGATTTGATTCGGGCGGACAATTTATTTTGCTGTAAATTGTAACGAGCTCCAATCCACTCCCAGTCAGTTTCATGGTGTAGCCACTGTCCATATGATCACAACGGATCTGGCCGTTTGAAATTCTGATATAGTATGATCGAGATATTGAATTTACAAATATTACGGTTATTTAATTTTATATTAAACTTGAAAAAAATTGGGCTTTTACCATTAAGTTCGTCCCACTTCAAACAAAAGGAAAACAACCCGCCTCCGTGTATCCTTCTTCCCCGATTCCTATAGACCACCATTGTCATGTTTTCAGACCTCCACCGCTTCCTCCATACTACATATAAATTCAAACAAAAATCTCCAAAATCCTCCCCTTGAAAATCTCAACATCCTCATCCTAAACTTAGCAAACTAGAGCTCATCACAAAAAAATGCGACGCAACCCTTCTTCCCTCTCGACAGTACAGGTCACGACATTTCCAGATGTCGAAACACCCCAAAATCTACGCAGCAGTGCGCCTCCTCACCTCGAACGTGAATCCAAACCCAGAAATCCAAATCGATGATCCCAACCCAAGATTTCCGCAAACCCTAGAAAACGCTGTATATCCAAAACCGCATCGCACACAAAAAAACGAGCATAGAATTGAAGAGAAGCTCTTGGTCACTCGAAGTATACTTGTACGATGATTTCTAGTATTTTATTTTGCTTTCTATGAATTTTTGAAGGAGAAAATATCAAGTTTCTCCTTTAAGAGAAGTAGCAGCGCAATTTTTCTCTGTTGACCAAAGAAAGATAGAATTTTGGGTTAGGAGGAAGGTAAGGGTATTTATAGGATTTTTTTATAATTTTATATTCAAATATTTTCAATATAATAAGCTATCGCTTATATCCATCCTTTAAAATTCCTACGATCACACACAATACCCAAAAATCATGAAAATGGACATACAGCTAGAGTTTGACATTACGGACCCAGCGAAACTGGTTTCGTCCAATTCCGACTCCGTTTGCTCACACAACGTATTTTTAACCATCAAAATACTGACTGTTTTTCACATTAAAAATCCATATGGCCATACACTAACTCCAAAAATCACGGAAATTGAAATCTAACAATAATTTAATATTTCGGATCCAACAAAATTATTTTCGTCGAAAACGGAGTTCATATGCAAAACTGGCTATTTTTAAAGCTCTAAATAACCCATTTAAATATATAAATATATTTAAAAATAATTAAATTGAATATAAATAAATCTATATTATCGTATATATATTCACACAGAATATCGTATAGTTCCAATTAGATTTATAACTCGATATTCAAATCCCAGTTGAATCGATATTCAATTTATATTGAAAAATCCTTTTATAATATAAGTAAATCGCTATAATTTATAAAGGAATTCCATAGTGACTTTTCTAAAATTTGAATTGGGTATAAATCAAAATCTACACAATGAAATCCCGATTTTTCTCTTCCACTAGAAAAATATACTTCATCAGCTTCGAACGTTTCTTTTTCATAGAAATTCGATTTAAAACGGATTCTGTATGTTCAATTGAAGTTTGAATCGCCAAATAGCGAACTGCCGCACCATTTCGAGCTCGATTATAATTATAAAATAAATTATACATTCAAACTTTGTTTAAATAATATATTCGTTATTCTGATTCAATTCTAAGCTGAATTAAATATTATAAATGATCCAATTCACACAGTATTGTGAATTCAGCTATCGCCGACCATTTGGGAATTATAATATATTATTATATTATTTATATTAATTAAATATTCAATATTATTTAATTCAAGTTATCGATGTCACCAAATCAATATTTAATAATTAAATAAATTAATTACTCAGCCGTTAAAATACGGGATGTTACATTCTTCCCCCCTTAAAATAATTTCGACCTCGAAATTGCTAAGGTAGAAAAAAAGCTTATTAACTGGGTAAAAATTATTTATTTGTTTACTTTAAATTTTAGTTTCAACTGAACCCGTTTAATTCCAATTAAAAATTAATTCATTTCGAATAACGAAAATTTTCAAAAATTCTGAAAATTTTCTAACACTCTAAATTTCCAGAAAATTTCGCCAGTGCCTCCTTTGTACCGGTCAATAGTTCAAACCCCAATTCGCCTCTCTAGGCCTTTTCCTTTCAAGAAGAAAATCAAAAAAAGCCAAGCGGCTTGCCGATTCAGCACATAAAACCTCATATGGAAATTTAAACATGTACCTTTGTGTCGGGCATATCATTATAGCCTTTCATTCTGCTACCCTGCCAGCATATACAAATGTATTCCCAAATAAAATTCCAATTTTATCCTCAAAACCAAATCATTCACGTATCCAAGCCAAATTTCATTTCAAATCGAAGTTCCATTCTTCATTCCAACTCCTAACTCATCAATCCAATACCATTCCAGATTCCTATCTCACAATTCAAAATCTGATTCTACTTAATATATTATATTCCAATTCAATTTCCAGTTAATTGGTTTCAATTCAATTCTAGCTTGCAATCAAAAATTTCTGTTTAAATTTGTTTTTGTTCAAACAATCCCTCCTGGGAGTTTTTAAATAGTTTAGCTCTTTCAAAAATCAAATATTCCTTTTCAGGATTCAAAAAAACTTGTTTTCTCAAAACAATTTAACACAAAATCTTTGATAGTAATCCGTCACTTACAACTTGAAAATGAACACTAATGATGTGGCCAGCATCATTAGAGTTATTTCCCAGCGATTGAAGTGAGTTCAATACTATACCACTTTTCAAAACACATATTTAAACATTTCCATTTTGGAATCTTTTTCAAAATATCATTCATGATGCTTGTAAAACAAATTTTAAAATCTCCCAGGATCTTAAAATTCCCATATATTGAATCCAAATTCATTTATAAACACTTTTCTAACTTATAGGAATTTTAATTTCAAATTCTGATTTTAATTCAGATTTAATTCATCTGATTTCATATATTACACTTATCTGAATTTTGATTGGTTATTTACATAGCCACTTCAATTATAATCTTATCTGATTATAGTAACAAACAACACATCCAATATACTATACTTCAAATATTAATCATTCGTTTATATCAAAATATAGTTTGGGTAAAATTATTTCATTTACCCTTTTTCAAAACATATTGTGTCGGTTAATCGTATTCAAGCGTTTAGAAACTCCTATCGATAAAGTGGATCAAACTGATCAATCAGAACTTATAAACAACTCAACCAATAAACCTCCACAAGATAAAACAGTTTTTTTATAAAATCTACAAAAACTTTCACTGGTATATATACACTCAACTCAATCTGGGGCATTACTAACCCCATCTCTACTAAGTCACGCCACAAAGCAAAGGTAATCACTTAACCTTCAGCTCTGATACCACTGTAACGAACTGGGATTTTCGACTCCGAAAATCAACATAAAACTACCATGTTGACTATACAGACATTGGAAATACCTGATCATTAATAGAAAGAAGTTAGAGGGTCAGAATATATAAGATAGAAAATTAGAATAAAAGAAGAAGAAGATCACCACAGAACAGAATCAGAGTAATACGAATCTCACAACGGAACGAATAAAATATATTATAACATAACTTTGAAATAAAACAGTATATATATATACAATAACATTATCAGAGTACAACACTTACACACAGCGGAAATAATAATAGCTATATAATCCTGAAGCCTCCTGCTTCAAGCTCCTCTAAGTATATCTGTAAAGACCTGAACTACTTGACTGCTCGTACAAATTTGGGCACCCAAGAGTTTAGGGGAAAAAAAACAAAATAAACTCTGGGTCAGTCATGGGACTGGTATGAGTAAACTCAAATCATTTGGTTTAACTTTCCAAAATCCTTTTCAAAAGAAAAGGTAATCGTAAGATCGATCCACAAATAAACACGGACGGTTTTTACGGTTTTTACCTTACGATAACCAAAACGCTTTTGGAAATTAATACTTCTTTGATATTATAATAATGTCTAATCATAAGTAATTAACAATCTAGCAGAATGCTTGCATCTCACGTTCCACATATATAGTATACACACAAAATCACGGGCACTTATTGGAGATTGGATTCCGACAATGACAAGGTATGGGACCACCTGCCGATAGTGCATCTCAAGAGGCGAATACACTGGGTTCAACAAGAACGTCTTGCAACCCGGCCCACACATGACCGACCACTCATTTCGCTTGAGTGTATCGAATGTATATCACTAACGGTTCGGAGCTACCCACCGTTTCCCGAAAAGGGACAGCATCGAAAATAGATAAAAGAATGAAATGGATTTTCTCTAGATAGGTGATATACAACCTAATGGGAGCGACCCACCTAGCCATGCTACCTGCCCGATTTCTGTCATTTCCTGGTTGATAAGGCTTGAGGTCTTAACATATCTTTTGGAACACCAGACCACCCTTCACTTTGAATGCCACATCGTCATATCCACTAAATCACAAATTGATTTCCCTAAAAATACCAGGGTATAAAGCTAGGAGAAACGAATTCCTCCGCTGCCAAACGTAACTACGTTTGAAGAGATCAACTTGCGCAATCCGTTAGATATACTTTGTCAAACATTTGTCCATTCACGTTGTCCTGGTACTGGAAAAATCGAAGGCACTATTCTGTAAACAGGATAGCCCTTGCATAACTCCATCTTCAATTATTTTCATCATATTTGATTGCAACGCTAACGACCATACGGAGTGGTTTTCAGATAATGAATCTGATCCCGGTCTCTCCGTATTGACTGTTAACCCATAAAAAGGGTAAGAAAGCCATGTCATTTTAACTAAGTCGTTAGAGGCATGTCGCAAGGGAGAAAATTTACCCATATCGCACCAGGTCGCTCACAATCATATCGCACTCATCCATGTCGTGCCCTACTTATAGCATCAAAGCTAATTTGAGTCATTTACGACATGGCGTCGTGACATGCAAAAGCCCAAGGCACTAAGGAGCATAAAGTCGTACGACATGGGTCATGCCGCTCTAACGAAATGACATAAGGTAAGGCTAAGTTTCATGTCGGATAACAACATGATGTTATGCTACTATCATCTATGTCGTTCAACGACGTAATGTACAAGTAATACATGTCGGTCAGCGACATGACGTTATGCTAGTGTTAACCATATCGTTCAGCGACATGGTATACAGGTAATCCATGTCGGCCTTAAACCGTATCGAGAGAACCAGATCACATTCAGGAAACACTCCATGTCATTTATCCCCAATGTCGTTCATCGACACAAGGAGTAAGCTGCTACTTAAGACCTCAATACGAATTGTGTCATGGCCTACGTATGCCGTATCTAGTTATTATTGGGTTGTTGACAGCTGTCATCCGAACGATATGAACCTAGTCAAGGGAACTCATGTAGTGTCGCGAGCTCAAGGCGCCAGGGGCTAACCCGCCAGGCGACATGAGTCATATCGTCAGCGACATGAGTTATAGCGGAGATCCAAGTCAT
Organism: Allium sativum; assembly: GCA_030737875.1. Classification (NCBI taxonomy): domain Eukaryota; kingdom Viridiplantae; phylum Streptophyta; class Magnoliopsida; order Asparagales; family Amaryllidaceae; genus Allium; species Allium sativum. The sequence goes on along the minus strand of CM060910.1, from coordinate 231,099,646 downwards.
GTCGGTGGCGACATGAGTCATGACGTTTTCTATGTAATTATAGAAAATCTCCTATAAATACCCCCTCACTTCTTCATTTGGGGGGATCGAATCTTGAGACCACGAAGTGCTGCTGAAAATATTCCACAACAATTTTAACACCCATTCAACACCATAAATTGAAGATTAATCCATGGATCATGATCTCTATCAAACACATCCAAATGATTCAAGGATTGAAGATTGATTGAGCAAGCTTACATAAAAGAGGGATTCCTTTCAATTCTACCAGATCTACGTCAAATCTCCGCTGAATAATACTCTTCTCAATCACCTTTAGTATATTAAGTGTAATTCATGAGTAAGGGAGTGATAAAATTGTTGTAAGAGAGAAGTTAATCTTGTAATCTTCATATTGATAATGGATCTCTTATGAAAGTGGATGTAAACCCTTATCGGGTTGAACCACTATAAGACCTGGTGTCTTCTACTTGCATTTCAATCGTTGAAGGGCTCCACTTTTCATTTTTGTGAGAAATTTCTTTACATTTTTGGTGTTTTGCCCAATTTTAGGGAAAACATTTGGCGCCCACCGTAGGGCCCGAATTTCCAATCCATTTCTCGCTCTTTCACAAGGTAGAAGGCCTTGCATTGGAATTTTGAATCCACTCCGATCATCTAAGTTGTCCGAGTTGAAATAATTATCTCAAAATCCATGGGCAAACCAGGCAGACCATCGAAGAAAGTTACAAGTAAAAGCATCGAAGATGTCGGTAATGCCACTAACACAGAAGATACCCCGCCTACTAATCAGTTTGATGTCGGTGAAAGTTCTAAAGCCGGAGCTGCCGTAACAAGGAGTGAGTTGGATGAAGTGGCAGCAGGACTGACAAGTCGAATGGATGTTGCGAACGAGGCCATGATGAAGAATCTTGAAATCATGTTCGCCTTGCAAGCCGCAATGGCCAAAGTTACCATGAGTGCAAGCCGTCTCAAAACTGCTAAACCACTGGAAAGGAAGATACTAGATCTTCTTCCTCGAGTCCAAATGAAGGAAATTCTGCCCAGGAGATTGCAAATCCTAGTCGTAAGGGAATGAGGCCACCTATTCATAACCACTCTGGAAAAGCAACTCCTCAACAATAGTTTGGTTCCACCAAAGGGGCACTTCCCCATGCGGGAGGTCCAGGGCCCCGGAATCTGAACCGCGATCGTTTGCGTAGGCAAACATCCGGTAAAAAGGAAGGCGTCCGCCCCGTGGACCAACTCAACGAGGAGGAGCGAATATTCGGAATGGTACAGAAGATCATGAATGAGAGCCAGAAAAAGGTGGATGATGAAAAGGAATGGGGATTTGCTCCTACAAATACCCCACTTACAGAAAGAATAAAAATGGCGCCATATCCAAATAAATTCAAACCCCCAGTTGTACAAGCCTACAATGGAACTGGCGATCCAAACATGTTCCTATTCAAATACGATTAGCACATGGATGGGGCACATGCTACTGATGAGCTCAAGCGTTCGTACTTCCCTACCTACTTGGAAGGAGTAGCTTCACTCTGGTTCACAAAACTCCCGCCGAAATCCGTGGACGACTTCGCTACCTTGGCCAAGCTGTTCAGACAGCAATTCAGGCTTCAAGCAACCAAGGTGCGTGATGTAATGGAATTGAATGAAGTGGAACAAAGGCCGGGGGAGTCCATTAAGGCCTTCCTTTCTTGTTTTAACACAGCCGCAGCCGAAGTTGGAAACTATGAGCCACGTTTAGCTTTGATGGCTCTAAAGGGAGGCATAAGTAAGAAGATCAAACTCGGGCGGTGGATCAAGAAGAAGAAGCCTGCCACTCTCGAAGAGCTATTTGACAAGGCAGAGGAGTATATAAGCGTGGATGAGGATCCGGCCTATACAATGGAAGCTACATAAAATAAGGAGCCATCAGAAAAGAGAGACGTAAATGTGCAAGGAGGACAGAAAAACACCGGAAGAAATCAGAAAAGGGGGAATGATGGTCGAAACAACAAAAAGCTTCGTTTCTTCAAGAATTCCGAAATGACTCCTCTTAACGACACCATAAAGAACATTTATATGGCGACAAAAGACACTGAAGAGTACCCAGAGCCCGGGAAGTTAAGAGTCACCGATAACGCAATAAAGTCCGACAGGTTCTGCCGATTTCACAACCAGCCGAGGCATAGCACGAATGAATGTAGACATTTGAAAAGCTTAATTGAGGAACTGATAAGAAAAAACAGGCTTCAACAGTACACAAAGAACTCCCAGAATGCTCAGGGAACTCAAGACCAAGGAGCCTCTGTAAGACAGCCTAAACAGAGTGAGAACGCTTCGATTGCTGCTATACCAAGGATGATCATAAACACCATTTCAGGAGGCCCCTACCCGGTTGGAAAAGCTAGGGGGATATGGTGAAGTATGCTCATGAGGTGAAGAACTTTTCGAAAAAAGGTGAACTCATGACCATAGATGAAATTTTATCGGCAAAAGTACCAAGAATCCTGCAAGACGATATCACATTTAAAGATGAAGATCTGACTAGGATCATAACACCTACAGAGGATCCCATGGTGATAACCGTTGGTCTGGGCCCGGCCATAGTAAGAAGGGTGTTAGTGGATAGTGGAGCCTCAGGTAATATCCTCTTCTTTAACGCATTCGATAGGATGAAGCTTTCCATGGGTGATGTAAAAGCCTGTCAGAACAAGGTCCATGGGTTCACTGGTCAAGTTGTTCAACCAATTGATGTCATCAGTCTGCTGGTGGAGCTTGGGGAAGGAGAGCAGAAAGCCACACGGGTACAGGACGTTGTTATAATTGATGAACCCTCTGCTTATAACGCCTTCCTAGGAAGACCTGCTCTCGCAGCATTCAGAATAACTATGGCTCCGTGGCGCCTCACTATGAAATTTCCAATGGAGAATGGTGTTGGCACAGTTATAGGAGACACTACAACAAAAACACCATATTACAACTTTAATTTTACAACGGTGGTAAAAGCACCATTGTAATAGATGGTTTTTACAACTGTCCATTCCCTAAAGTTGTAATAAACATAGTTTTAACAACTTTTCATTCTGTTAGTTGTAATAGATGCCTATTACCAACTCCATGTTTATAATATTTATATTTAATAACTAATTATATAAATATTTAATTATAATTAATAATAAACTTAGGAATCAATAATATTTATTAATTATTATTAAATAATTAGTAAATAATATTTTTAACAAGTCTTTTTCCTTGTTAGTTAATTGTGAATAAATTATAAATAATTGCAAAATAATTAATTATAGATAATAGTTAATTTTAAATAATAGAACTAATAATTAATATATAATAAATTCTTTGTTTTTTAGACAATAATTATTTAAATAATAATTAAAATTTAATAATCAATATTAAATAATATATAAAAGTTAAAAATAAATATTAAATAATTAAAATAAATATAAAAACAATAAATAATTAAATAAAATAGTATTAATTAATAATCAATGTAAAATTAATATTTAACACATAATACCAAAGTAATTTGTAACTAATAATTTATAACTAATTAGTAGTTACTCAGTAATTAGTAATCAATAATCAATTAACAAAAAAAATCGTGTTTAAATAAACATTTTTTTAATTAATAGTTTATGCATAATTCGCTATCTCTTCCGTAGCTTCAAAAACGAATTTTTCTTTGGCTCCAAAATTGAATTAGGTCTCCAGACCAAAAAATTTAGCAACTCTTTCACGATATGCAGTTGTAAATATATGTTTCTTTTGCCACTGAATGTTGTAAACAAATCAGGGCCCTAACCTTAAATTTACGTTTGGCTCCAAAATCAAATTTAAATTCCATTCCTTCAAAATTTTGGCTCCTTCCCGAAATTTCCCCCTTCCGTTGACTTTTTTTTATCCACTCATTTTCTTCTTCAGCCATTTCTCTATTATCCCAAATCCTAAAATCCCTAAATCGTCCACTGAAAAATCCAGTCTTCCCAAATTTGTAAATCATGGCCTCCACTCCTCCACCGAAAAATGTTTTTCCAAATCCCAAAAATCGCTTCACCCAAATCGAGCACCGCTACCGCTGCCACTGTCCTCTCTTTTAAAGAGCCAAGCGCCATCTCCTATTGTCTGCGTCAAGCTGTTTCAATCCATAGTTTGTAGCCGCCACCATCACCAATCGGAGTTCGCAACGCTCGTTGTTCGCGTCGCCTTCCTCAATCCGTTCCCTCCTTCACTTGCGCCGCTCGAAACCCGTGCCAGCTATCGACGTTCATCTCCCACATAAGTCGGAGCCCACCGTTGTTTGCAATCGCAGCCTCCCTACCTTAAGCCTTCACCGCTATCATTCAAGGTGAGTTCGTTACTCACGATTGATGCTTGTTTAAGAAATTAATTTCAGTTTAATGTTGCACTCTCGTCATTTTCTTCTATACCTTTGACACTTGCTGTTTTACGTCCATACCCTTCGTATACTCCATCTGCTTTATCCACTTGTTTATGCTCAACTTGGAGTTGGTTTTACAAGTAGTTTGAAACACCTGATCTTTGCTTATCTTAATTTAAGAATAGTTGGTGTACTCCTCTTAAACTTGGTAGCACTTTGGTAAAAATGTGGGGTATGCACAACATTTTAAATAGTCATGAATGTGGCATTTGACACGCATGGTTCATGAATACTTGCTGGGCTTGTTTCCAGTATGCTTTAGTTATATTCTTTTTGCCAGTTTGGGACTTGAGACTATTTTGCTTATAGTATGCGGTAGAATTATGTCTGTAGTTCTAGAAGCATCAGTTTAAATGTCACCTGCTTCTTTTTACCGAGTATTTGGAGTGTGTAATACCCATGCCACTGCAATTGATCTATTCTATTACCAAGTATATAGAGACGGGCCGAGTCTGCTTCAGGTAGCACGAAACAGAAAGGCCTTTAAAACAGTACAAGCGATGTTAAAGATCTTCCAAGAAAGTTATCAACCAGTCAGCTGCATAAAGGTATGATCCATATATAGTTATATGCTTCCTTTTTCTTTTTTCCTATCATTGGTATTTTATCACCGTCTTAGTTTGTAGATAATGATATAAAAGAAATTGTATGTAGGTACATAATCAGGGAATTTCCCTTGGTCGATCTGTTGGCTTAACTTGGTTCAAAGGGTACGATGAATTCATATCTGAAGTAGATCGGATATTTGAATTTGAGGGAGAGCTACTACTCCAAATAAAACTTAGATGGTTGTAGAAAGTGAGGGTATCAAAGAGCAGTAAGCCTATCTTCATTTGGATGGAAAACTAAGGCCATTGTCGGATCCGATATGCAGCAATATGAGACAATGGCGGCTCAGCCAATGAGAATATTGTTCAAAGTTCAAACGTTATACAAGTTGCTTAGTAACTGCAATACTCAGGTTATTCTACGATGTCGCTCTCATAAATTTAGACTTGGGATGTGGAGATTGATTCAACATTGACCAAATTTTCAATATTTGGAGATGCTGCAGCTATACCAAGACCAAAACATCAATACGTCCATAGATATTGTGAGTCGTTTCCACTGGATTGTTGAATTGATCACCACATAATCATAGATGAAAAGAGCAGTGTCATAGTGGTGGAGGTCATTTTTGTAACTTTTTAAGTCTCTCCGGAGAAAGGTGAGATATGTTAGAAGTAGGCCAGTGCTACATCAGAAGCAACTAGTGGTGGCATGCAGATTGGTCATGTTGAGGTGATGAAGGATATGGAAGGGGTACTTATTGTTTGTAACGGTCAAGTATGTAATCATGTACGAAATGTTATCTAAAACTTATTGTTTGTAATACTTAATATTTGAGTATTTTAATAAATTAGTTTGCAAATAACTGTAATATCGGATTTGCTTATGGAGTATTGCTATATTTAATGTATTGTTCTTTTCAGTTGCAAAAGATTTTTATTTTTTTAAAACCCAAATGTCAATCACAATGGTGCATAACAGTTGTAGTAGATTTTATTACAACGGTGCATAACTGTTGTAATAAATTTTATTACAACGGTGGAAAAAAGTTGTAAAATATACATATTACAACGGCGTTGCAATAGTGCAAAAAAGTTGTAAAAGATAGTGGTCTATTACAACTTCTTAATACACAACGGTTTGCCCACCGTTGTAAAATGTATATTACAACGGTGTTCCACCGTTGTAATAGGGTCATTTTGTTGTAGTGAGATCAACAAGCAGCAAGAGAGTGTTATTTGGTTGAATTGGCAGAAGCAAGGAAGAAGGAATTGAAGAAGGATGTAGAGCCATCGCTTTGCATCCAGAAACCCCTCTTATAGCAACTAAAGCAAAACCCCCATACTGGTGAGCACAGTGGCACTCGAAAGGCAATTGATCCAAGGAAAAACGATATGGGGGAAATAGAGCAACGCCGGCCGAAGATACTATCCCCGTTCCAGTATCCAAAGACCTTAACCAAGTCCTGAAGATAGGTTCTCAGCTAGCCATGAAGCTGCGGAAGGAATTAAACTTGTTTTTGAAAGAAAACCTAGATGTATTTGTTTGGGAACACTTAGATATGTGTGGGATCCCACTGAATGTAATTGTTCACAAGTTGAATATAAATCCAAAACTGACTCCTGTAAAAAAAATGGTGAATGCAGGGACTTGAGAGATATGAGGCTCTAAAAGAAGAAGTAGATAGATTACTTAAAAATAATTTCATACGCGAAACTACATATCCAGATTGGGTCTCTAACCCAGTTGTTGTTAAAAAGTCCAATGGAAAGTGGAGAGTGTGTATAGACTACTCAGAACCTAATAAAGCATGCCCAAAAGATAGCTTTCCTTTGCCCCGGATTGACCAACTTGTAGATGCAACAACAGGTCATGGGTTGCTATCTTTTATGGACGCATATTCCGGATATAATCAAATTATGATGTACAAGCCGGATGAGGAGAACACGAGTTTCATAACGGATAGAGGGCTATACTGCTATAGGGTCATGCCGTTTGGACTGAAAAACATGGGAGCAACCTACCAACGTCTCGTAAACTTCATGTTTAAATCGCAAATAGGGAATACAATGGAGGTATATGTGGACAATATGCTAGTCAAATCAAAGAAGGACGAAAATCATCTTGAGGATTTGGCAGAAATGTTTCACATACTCAGGAAATACGGGATGAAACTAAACCCGTTAAAATGTTCGTTCGGAGTCTCTTCAGGGAAATTTCTCGGGTTTATCGTCAATGCTAGGGGCATCGAAGCAAATCCCTCTCAAATTGCGGCTTTAAGGGAAATGCGGCCTCCGAAAACCAAAAAGGAACTCCAAAGCTTAAATGGAAAGGTAGAAGCTTTAAACTGGTTCGTTTCCAAAGCAACAGATCAGTGTATCCCGCTTTTCGATGTCTTGAAAAAAAGGAAATAAGGACTTCCAGTGGAGCTCAGAGTGCCAAGAGGCTTTCGAGGAATTGGTAAGGCATATGGGATCACCACCAATGTTATCGTAACCTAAAGATGGAGAGGATCTATTTTTATACTTGGCAGTCTCATCACATGCTTTGAGTGCAGTGTTAATCCGAGAAGAAGCAGGGGTGCAATTGCCAGTGTATTACATCAGTAAAAGACTTGCCGGGGCCGAATTGAATTACCCTAAGCTAGAGAAGCTTGCATATTGCCTCCTCGTTGCCTCAAAAAAGTTGAGACCATATTTCCAATCTCACCCTATCAAGGTTCTTACCGATCAACCATTAAGGCAAGTTCTCTTTTGCCCAGAAACTTCAGGAAGGTTACTAAAATGGAACATCGAGCTGATTCAATATGACATCACTTACCATCCTCAAATAGCGATTAATGGCCAAGCCCTAGCAGATTTTATTGCTGAGTTTACAGACAGAGGAGAAAAGATTGAGGAACCAGTGGAAACATAGGCCATCTGGAAACTATATTTTGGTGGATCTAGAAACGAATATTGTCCAGGGGCTGGAATTGTCTTGGAAACCCCAGAGGGTCACTCTTTATGCTATGCATTAAGATTAGAATTTCCATCAACTAATAATGAGGCCGAATATGAAGCGCTAATAACAGGGCTAAAGTTGGCAAAAGAGCTAAATCTAAAAACTTTGCAAATTTTTAGCATCTCTTAGTTGGTGGTGGGTCAAGTGCGCGAAGAGTTCCAAACCAAAACTGGGAATCTACCCTCTTATCTAATCAAAGCTATGGAACTTCTAAACAATCTTGATCACTATGTTATATCCCACATCCCAAGAGAACAAAACTCAAAAGAGGATTCTCTTGCCAAGTATGCTAGTTCATCAGATGCTCAACTGCTGAGTTTAATCCCCATCGAAGTCCTTTCTACCCCTACTATTGAGGAAGCGCGTATTGACTGGATAATGGAAACCACTGAGGAACCTACATCGTGGATGACTCCAATCAAAGAATATATCCTCAACGGGAGGCTTCCTAAAGAACGGAAAGACAAAAGGAAAATATTGCACAAGGCCCCTCTGTACCTCATTCAAGATGGAAGGTTGCACCGATGAGGATTCTCCATGCCCTTGCTGCGATGTGTGACTAAGAAGGAATCTAGAGCGATCTTGGAAGAGTTGCACGAGGGAGAATGCAGAGGACACACTGGTGGTCAAACGTTTGCCAAGAAGATTGCGATATGGCTATTTCTGGCCTGATGTAAATCTAGATGCCATGACCTATGTAAAGAAATGTGATAGATGCCAGAGATTCGCTAAAATTCCAAGAGCACCTTCCACGGAGCTAACTCAAATGTTTAGCCCGTGGCCATTTGCGGTCTGGGGCATAGATTTAATTGGGGTATTACCCACCGCAAAAGAAAATATGAGATACGCTATAGTAGTTGTTGACTACTTTACCAAATGGGCTGAAGCAGAACCTTTAGCTACAATCACATCAAAGAAAGTGATCAATTTTGTCTTAAAAACATCATTTGCAGGTTTGGAGTACCGCAAAAGATTATTACCGATAATGGAACCCAGTTTGAAAGTAATGAATTCCTAGACTTCTACGGTAAATATAAGATCGAAAAGAGCTTTGCAGGTGTGGCCCATTCGCAGGAAAATGGGCAGGTGGAAGCCATCAACAAAATACTAAAGTCGACCATCAAGAAGCGTCTTAAAAAAGCCAAAGGCAACTGTGTTGGTGAACTTCCCTTTGCGTTATGGTCATATCGGACAACACATAAAACCGCTACGCTGCACACCCCATTCTCACTTGCATTCGGCTCAGAAGCTATGATCCCAGTGGAGCTTGAAGTGCCAACTCACCGCAGAATCCACTATAACCAGAAGGAGAATGAAAATCTGCAATTGGAAGCGTTTGATTTACTCGAGGGAAAGCGAGGAGAAGCAGAGCTTAACATAGCGGCTCATCAACGGAAAGTAGCCAGATATTTCAATACAAAAGTCAAGTCAAGAACTTTTCAAATCGGGGACCTCGTCCTGAAAAGAGTTATGACAGGAACTAGAGTATTTGGACCTAATTGGGAGGGGCCGTACATGATTAGCTAGAAGTTTGCTGAAACACCCCACCTCCGTCAAGGTCACTCTCAAAGGGAATGCCCTAATTTTGGTGGAGGTTTATAAGTACAAGTCACATATATACAAGACAGATATAAGAACACATATTTGTAAACAGCGGAAGAACAACAAACTTTATCTCATAAAGTCAAATACGTGTTACAACAACATCCTTTCCAAAAACATAACATAACACTTTCATAATCTGTCTTGAGTACATTATTTAAAGAAGCATAAATAAAACATAGATAAACTGCAAAAGCCCCATAGTGGATTGTCCAAAGCCATAGTTCAAAACAGGAAAGTCCAAGCAATACATTTCTCTTCTTCAAGCTGGATGTTGAGGTTGATCAAGCTGCTGTGTTCCCTCCCTGAGGACCTGGGGGGGGGGGGGGGGGGAACGGAAGAAAGAAGACGAAAGAAAAGTAGAGTCAGACATAAAGCCTGAGTAAGTCTAGTACTATTTTGTCTATGAATAAAGAACTGGGTATGATAAGTATAAACAAGAAGTGGGCACGCACTAAAAACTTGGTTAAGTTGTCTAGGGTCGAATATACTATCGTACCCCATGTTGATCTCTGAACCCATATAAACTAGTTTCAGACTGGCACCCCAAAATCAGGGTGATGTGATCCATTCTATGATGATCGGCTCCTACTCGCATAGTTACATGTGTCTTACGGCCCCCGATGTTGTAGTTACCTATGCTGGTCCCACCATGGGGTGTATCAAGTCCCATAGTGGCAACCCGACACAACCTTAGAGTGCACAGGTATGCTACTAGTGTCCAGTGCCTTATTTTTCTGCACCGGAGTGTGTGCACGCCCGCACTCCGTTAGAACCTACACTGCTACACCACCGCCGTCGATTTGACCTCTTACAATCAGCCCAGTAATCGTGCCCCACCCTGCCTAGTTTCAGGGTATCCTGATACACCTTTTAGGGTTACTGCTGAAAAGGGTCCCCCGTTACTAGGTTTTCTATCTCTAGCCAACATGCTAAGTTGGTTAAGTGTTTCCTAACCTAACCCCACCAGTCCGTTTAGTTTAGCATGTTCCATTTTGATTAAGTCTTTAGTTCACTTAATCCTAACAATCCTGACTCAGCCTTAATTGTCTTATTAAGGCCCTGACCTCTCACATTAGACAGATATTGTTGTGGCTGCCTGTTGCCGGTTGGTTCCGGGCAGTCTTACGCCACAACTCAGTCTAACCTCGGGTCCTTATTGGGCTCCATGTTTAACCTCCCACATTGGATAGGTATTGTTGTGACTACTGGACAGCCGGGCGGTTCCGGGCAGGTTTACATCACAACTCAATCCAACCTCGGGTTAAACACATCGTATGTTCTACATTTACATATTTTGTCATTCCTCTTTATTTCTTATATGTAAATATTTGCGGCCCATTATTAAGTTAATGGTGTAAAGGTTACACCAATCATGGGCCCAACCCATACTTGAACTTGGGCCCTTCTATTTTATATTTTCATTCATTAATTAATTTTAACCCAACGTTATTTTCCCCCGTTTTACACGTCCGTTTAGATATATATTGGGCTTAGCCTTTTAAAGCCCAATTTAGCCATGCGAAAAGGGGAGGCTTATGGCGTGATTACATACACAAAAAGGGGAAGGTGAGCGCATGAACTTGCATATGACGTTGGAAATACATAATAGAAACTGGTGTACTTGCATATATATACTTTGGTCATAAAGCATAGGTGACATGAACCAAACCATGTAAACTTAAGATAAGAATCTAAATTAGGTGTCACATAGTCTTAACTACAACATAGACCTATGTTCTTGTTTAGGCATAAACATAAACAAGTTATGTTCACAAGGTTTCTACATGTTTACAAAGGGGATACTTTGTTACTAACACAAAAGCATAGTTCAACTTAATCATGATTTAAGTCTAATCACATAACGATGGTATAAATATAGTTATGCATAAATATTCCTAAACATGGTGTTTGCTTTAAACTTGCAAAAAGGGATTTTTGAGTCTAACCTAGCCATGTCTCACATATGTCATCATATAATTCTTGTAAACAAGATAGACTTAATCATGGATTTCAATTATGCCAAATATCATTCATAGCCTAGCCATATTCATAAGTTTGCAAAAGCATGACTTAATACATGGATTATGGTGTCAAAATTCCAACATAGTTTCATATGAACTATAACAACCAAACTTGTTTCAATTACTTGCAAAATGATTTATGCACAAAAATATACATCATGATGGCATAATAACAAAGCCCCAAACTTGCATGAATTTCAATCAACTACATACATGTAGCTTCAACATAGATTACATAATTTGCGAAATATTCCAAACGCATACTTGCATAGAACTACCGCATGTAGTTCTTTATAATGAATAACATAAATTTTGCACAAATATGAATTACTTTATTATCCCAATTCAAGCATACAAATCAACACAGTTATTTATTCATACCAAAGTAATACCCTACTTACAATGGTTGCGGCGAATTCTCTAATTAAGAGATATGATTCCTTTGTTGAATTGATTGGCTTTAGGTTGCTTGAATTGCTTTAGGCTTTAGAACTTTCTTCCTAATTCTCTTTCTAGTTGGTGGCTACTCTTAGTCGTTCCTCAGCAACATGGCGGCTATGTTCTTAATTTTGAATGAATAGATTAGGGTTTAGTCTAGGGTTGTTTATATAGAGGTTAGGAACTGATTAGGACCCTTGATGTTGCTTGGATTGATCATAGCCATTCATTAGGAAGAAAGACCAATTAAAACTTGCCACCTAGCCCTAATGACAAAGCAGACCACAGAGAATCGGCCAAACACAGACCTGGCCAGCCAGGTTGACTGGGCTCGACCAGGTCGACACCCATGTCGACAGGGCTGTCGACAGCCCTGTCGACATGGGTAGCCCAGGTCGTCAGCCCAGTCGACCTGGGTGGCCTAGGCGGGTGTTTATCCGCCCTGGCCCATTGAGCCCGATTTTTAATTATTTTATTCTGTTTGAATTTTAAATTTAATTCAAAACTTCCGAAGGCCATATCTTCTTCATACGGACTCCGTTTTTTGAAAACTCGGACTCTATTTTGCGTATTTTTCCGAGACGAACGCAATGGCGTATCCCGTTTCCCTTAGTTCTTTGATTTCAGATTAATTATACTTTAATTTGCTAATTTCACAGTTATAGAATTCGCGGGGTGTTACATTCTCCCCCACTTAAAAGGATTTCGTCCCCGAAATCTTCAAGTTAGGAGGAATGTATATCCTAACATCCAATCATCCATGTACTCATCCATCAAACACGAGCATCCATTGTCCTTAAAAGACTTCTAATGCTTCATGATCATATGCGAAGTGTGTGTGTACATGTACTTATCTAATGCAAAATCAGGCGGTCTACTGATTCAGTTGACCTCCTTAATGCGAATTATGTAAGTGCCATGAATCCATTATGTATGCAAATTTTCCTATTCTTGATTCTACATGAGTGCACAATCATTCAATACAGATGCAACATCCATATGACAACACATTAAAGTTCAACCATATACGAATGCAAATATATATGCATATGCAATATGAAGTGACTGAGCCGATCTAAACCCTAGATTGTGTGTGTATATGCAACCACGAGCAACCACTAGCAATCACTTGCAACCATCATACATAACATGTTTCAATTACATGTTTCCATCCAAAGGGTTTCTACCTAAAAGATAAGGTCGAGGAAATATACCTAAAAAGATAGATAAAAGCGCAACTTAAGGAAAGAAAAAGATCAAGGATGTACCCTCGAACAGAAAAGGGTAGGCTGTACGGATTCTAGCTTCAGTTTCCCAAGTCGCGTCTCCCTCGGCGTCGCTCCACTGAACTTTGACGAGCTTGACTTCGCGGTTGCGTAGCTTCTTCACTTCCGTTCCTAATATGCGGGTTGGAACTTTTCTTATGGTTGCTTCGCGTTCCACTTCGGCCTCTTCGAGGATATTTGGCTCTACCACTTCAGCTGACTCATGCAGACATTTTCGGAGATGTGAAACGTGAAAAACGTTGTGGACTCCAGCCAACTTCTCGGGTAGCTCTAATCTATAGGCCATTTTCCCAATTTTCTCGATAATAGGGAATGGCCCTACGAACCTTGGTGCCAGTTTTCCTGTGGTTCCAAAACGAACAACGTTCCTTAGGGGTGATACCTTGAGAAAAACTCTGTCTCCAACTTCAAATTCAAGGTCGGTCCTCCTCTTGTCGGCATAGGACTTTTGTCTGTCTTGGGCCGTCTTCATCCTTCTTCGTATTAAGTCTACTTTCTCTGAGGTCTCTCGGATCATGTCTGGTCCAAGTATGAGCTTATCCGTGGACTCCCACCAACAAGTGGGCGATCGGCACGCTCTTCCATATAAAGCTTCGAAGGGCGCCATTCCGATGGTTGCTTGATAGCTGTTGTTGTAGGCAAATTCCACCAAAGGAAGGTGGTCTTCCCATGTCCCTCCGAAGTCAAGGACGCATAGCCTTAAAAGGTCTTCCAAAACTCTATTAACTCTCTCTGTTTGGCCGTCGGTTTGGGGATGATAGGCTGTGCTCAAGCATAACTGCGTTCCTACTGCTTCTTGCAGACTCCGCCAAAACTCGCTGGTGAAGATGGGGTCTCGGTCACTAACAATGCTAGATGGTATTCCATGGAGTCGAACAATTTCCTTAAGGTAAAGTGATGCTAGGAATGAGGCAGTTCTTTTACTTTTGACAGGTAAAAAGTGGGCGCTTTTAGTAAGCCTATCCACTATTACCCAAATGCTAGTGTTGCCTCTCCTAGACCTAGGCAGCCCATCGATGAAGTCCATTGAGATGCTATCCCACTTCCACTGCGGGACCTCCAGAGGATGTAGCAGTCCGCCAGGCTTTTTCTGTTCCGCCTTAACCTGTTGGCACACCATACACTTAGAAACGAACTCTGCCACGTCCTTTTTCATGCCGTTCCAGAAGAAAGTCCTTTTTATGTCTTTGTACATTTTATCTCCGCCTGGGTGTATCGCCATCTTGGAGTGATGTGCCTCCTCGAGAACCTTTTTCACTAAATCTTTTGTCTGTGGGACGCATAGTCTTCCGTCTCGCCTTAACAAACCCTTATCGTCGATGGAGTATCTGTTGAGGTGACTTGAAGTCTCACCCCTAATTAGCCTATCAATTATTTCCACAAGCTGAGGGTCTTCGCGTTGTGTTGCCCCTACCGAATCCACTAAAGTTGGGCGCACTTCGAGAGATGCTAGCAAGCCTGGTACGAAATCGGAGGAAGGCCTAAAGTCGAAGCTGGCTATAAACTCTAGGCTTTGTCTTTCAACAAACAACGGGCTTAGGGTCAATTTCTTTCGGCTCAACGCGTCTGCCACTACGTTGCCTTTGCCCGGAGTGTAGGAGATTTCGAAATCGTACGAGGCAAGAAACTCCATCCATCTTTGTTGCCTCAAGTTAAGATCCTTCTGCGAGAAAAGATATTTCAACGACTTATGGTCAGTGTAAAGTTCGAACTTCTCACCTAGGAGATAGTGTCGACAAGACTTGAGTGCAAAGACAATGGCGGCTAACTCAAGATCGTGGGTTGGGTAGTTCTTTTCGTGCACCTTCAATTGCCTCCCGCCATAAGCTACTACCCTTCCTTCTTGCATTAAGACGGCGCCTAGCCCTGTCCCACATGCATCCGTATAAACAGTGAACATCTTGCTCCCATCTGGCAGTGTCAAAACTGGGGCTGTTGTAAGAGCCCTCTTCAGTCGTTGGAAAGCAAACTCGCAATCCAAGTCCCAATTGAACACTTGATTCTTCTTGGTTAATTTCGTGAGTGGAGCTGAGATTTTCGCAAAATCCCTTATAAACTTTCGATAGAAACCCGCTAGTCCTAGAAAGCTTCGGACCTCAGTTGCATTCCTTGGTGTCTTCCAATCCTGTACCGCCACTACCTTAGCAGGGTCCACTGCTAACCCTTGTTTGGATACTATGTGCCCAAGGAACCTCACCTTTTCCCTCCAAAAGTGGCATTTGGAGAATTTGGCTTTTAGTTGATGGACTCGCAAAGTTTCCATGATTGCCCTTAGGTGTTGAGCATGTTCCTCTTCACTCTTTGAGAAGATAAGGATATCATCTACGAAGACCACTACGAATTTGTTGAGGAAATCTCTAAATACCCTACTCATCAGGTCCACGAAGTACGCAGGTGCATTTGTCAAGCCGAAAGGCATGACAAGCCATTCAAAGAAACCGTCTGGGGTTCTGAACGCCGTTTTATCGATGCTATCTTCAGCCACCCTTAGCTGATGAAAACCGGTTGCTAAATCGAGTTGGGAGAAAACAGACGCTCCTACAAGCTGGTCAAACAAATCGTCAATTCTAGGGAGAGGGTGCCTATTCTTTTTCGTTAGCTTGTTGAGCTCCCTATAGTCAACACATAGACGGAGTGAACCATCCGCCTTTGTAGCGAACACCACTGGAGCGCCCCATTCTGAAATGCTCCTCCTAATGAACCCCTTTTCTAGAAGCTCTTTAATCTGTTTACTGAGTTCTTTCCTTTCTCGTGGAGCCATATGTCTAACGGGCAACGCAACGGGCTTTGCATTACCTACAAGATATATGCGGAAGTCTATTTCCCGCTTCGGAGGCAAGCCCTTCACCTCTTCGAAGACATCCGGATATTCCCGGACCACTCTAACTGATTTCAAATTTTCAACAGAGGCATCTAGCGATTCAAGATAACTAAGCATAACCGCATACGAGGGATTACAAGAAATTTCCAAAGTATTACCGAGCTGGGTTAGGAGCCTAACAACCCTTTTCTCACAATCAAGGATGGCCCCATTACTGGATAGCCAATCCATACCCAAAATCAAACCATACCCCGAAAAGCCCAAAACAAAGGCACTACATTGAAATTCTACACTTAGAATAGAAATTTTCAATCCCACACAGATCATAGACAAATGAGCTAGGCCCCCAATTGGGTTTGAAACAATTAAGGGGTCCTCTACCATACTAGTTTCTAGGTGCAGAGATTCTACTAAAGCAGACGAGATAAAGGAGTGTGATGCGCCAGAATCAAATAAAGTGCGAATGGGGTGATCATAAAGATAAACTACACTTTCTACAGAAGTATTTATACCTCGCTGTTGCAGAGGTGGCGCTTCTAGCACATGAACCTGTGCCCCTGGGGTGGATCCAGCCCTCTGCCCCTGTCCTCGTTTCTTTGGGCAGTCCTTAGCCCTATGGCCTGTCTCACCGCAAGAAAAGCACCCACCATTCTCCTTGGCCTTCTTTTTCCGGCAGTCCTTTACTAAGTGCCCCACTTTGCCACAGAAATTGCACTTCCTCTTCTCTTTGTTGCCTTTCCCGCCTTTCTTAAAGTCTGTCTTCTTAGGCTGCAAACCCTCTTTCTTCCCTTGAGAGCTTTCTGCCTTTGCCTCCTTCTTGCCCTTATCATCTTCATTCAGCAATGCCATTTGCACCAATCTTTCATACGTGGCTCCCATGGGTATATGGGTCATGGCCAAACTGTGTAATGGCTCATTCAACCCTTTGACGAAACGGAGAGCCTCCTTGTGCGGGGTATTGACTAGATCAAGCCCAAACCTAGCCAGCTCATCGAACTGATTCACATACTCTCTGACCGTCTTGTCCCCTTGCTTAAGAAATAAGAATTTTTCCAACTGCAAACTTCTTTCTGCATCTGAGAGAAATTTGGTCTCAAACCTTGCCCTAAAGTCCTCCCATGTCTCCACTGGTCTTTCAGCATTAGTGACTTCCCACCAGTAGGAAGCCTCGCCCTTCAATAACCACACTGCCAACTGTACTTTTTGTCTATCTTCTACCTCAAAGATGATGAATAGGTCCTCAGTTTCTTTCAGCCAATTTCTAGCTGCTACGAAGGACTCAGTTCCATGGAAATCCCTTCCTCCCATAGCTTTAAAATCTTTGCATATCTTAGCGAATGTGTTTCCCCATGGAGGAGGTGGAGGAAAAGGTGCCGCTGCAGCTGGATGATTTCCTTCCGCTAGGGGAGGAGGAATGGTAGGACCTGGCTGAGTGGCCCTTGCTTCTAAGAACCGTCTAAACCAACCAGGTATTGGTACCCCTTTTGGCAAGTTAAGTTCTTGGGACATGCTGAAACAAAAAGGATAGATTCAAAACGAAGGATAAGAGATAGTTCCTATGGCTTTGGGGGGGTAGACTTTGCCTTTTTAAAATAAAATAATATTTTTCTTTTAAAAATGCTTCTTTAAATTTTCTTTTTAAAAATAATTTTTCAAAACTTTTTATCTTATCCGGTAAACCTATGCTCTGATACCAAGTGAAACACCCCACCTCCGTTAAGGTCACTCTCAAAGGGAATGCCCTAATTTTGGTGGAGGTTTATAAGTACAAGTCACAGATATACAAGACAGATATAAGAACACATATTTGTAAACAGCGGCAGAACAACAAACTTTATCTCATAAAGTCAAATACGTGTTACAACAACATCCTTACCAAAAACATAACATAACACTTTCATAATCTGTCTTGAGTACATTATTTAAAGAAGCATAAATAAAACATAGATAAACTGCAAAAGCCCCATAGTGGATTGTCCAAAGCCATAGTTCAAAACAGGAAAGTCCAAGCAATACATTTCTCTTCTTCAAGCTGGATGTTGAGGTTGATCAAGCTGCTGTGTTCCCTCCCTGAGGACCTGGGGGGGGGGGGGACGGAAGAAAGAAGACGAAAGAAAAGTAGAGTCAGACATAAAGCCTGAGTAAGTCTAGTACTATTTTGTCTATGAATAAAGAACTGGGTATGATAAGTATAAACAAGAAGTGGGCATGCACTAAAAACTTGGTTAAGTTGTCTAGGGTCGAATATACTATCGTACCCCATGTTGATCTCTGAACCCATATAAACTAGTTTCAGACTGGCACCCCAAAATCAGGGTGATGTGATCCATTCTATGATGATCGGCTCCTACTCGCATAGTTACATGTGTCTTACGGCCCCCGATGTTGTAGTCACCTATGCTGGTCCCACCATGGGGTGTATCAAGTCCCATAGTGGTAACCCGACACAACCTTAGAGTGCACAGGTATGCTACTGGTGTCCAGTGCCTTATTTTTCTGCACCGGAGTGTGTGCACGCCCGCACTCCGTTAGAACATACACTGCTACACCACCACTGTCGATTTGACCTCTTACAATCAGCCCAGTAATCGTGCCCCACCCTGCCTAGTTTCAGGGTATCCTGATACACCTTTTAGGGTTACTGCTGAAAAGGGTCCCCCGTTACTAGGTTTTCTATCTCTAGCCAACATGCTAAGTTGGTTAAGTGTTTCCTAACCTAACCCCACCAGTCCGTTTAGTTTAGCATGTTCCATTTTGATTAAGTCTTTAGTTCACTTAATCCTAACAATCCTGACTCAGCCTTAATTGTCTTATTAAGGCCCTGACCTCTCACATTAGACAGATATTGTTGTGGCTGCCTGTTGCCGGTTGGTTCCGGGCAGTCTTACGCCACAACTCAGTCTAACCTCGGGTCCTTATTGGGCTCCATGTTTAACCTCCCACATTGGATAGGTATTGTTGTGACTACTGGACAGCCGGGCGGTTCCGGGCAGGTTTACATCACAACTCAATCCAACCTCGGGTTAAACACATCGTATGTTCTACATTTACATATTTTGTCATTCCTCTTTATTTCTTATATGTAAATATTTGCGGCCCATTATTAAGTTAATGGTGTAAAGGTTACACCAATCATGGGCCCAACCCATACTTGAACTTGGGCCCTTCTATTTTATATTTTCATTCATTAATTAATTTTAACCCAACGTTATTTTCCCCCGTTTTACACGTCCGTTTAGATATATATTGGGCTTAGCCTTTTAAAGCCCAATTTAGCCATGCGAAAAGGGGAGGCTTATGGCGTGATTACATACACAAAAAGGGGAAGGTGAGCGCATGAACTTGCATATGACGTTGGAAATACATAATAGAAACTGGTGTACTTGCATATATATACTTTGGTCATAAAGCATAGGTGACATGAACCAAACCATGTAAACTTAAGATAAGAATCTAAATTAGGTGTCACATAGTCTTAACTACAACATAGACCTATGTTCTTGTTTAGGCATAAACATAAACAAGTTATGTTCATAAGGTTTCCACATGTTTACAAAGGGGATACTTTGTTACTAACACAAAAGCATAGTTCAACTTAATCATGATTTAAGTCTAATCACATAACGATGGTATAAATATACTTATGCATAAATATTCCTAAACATGGTGTTTGCTTTAAACTTGCAAAAAGGGATTTTTGAGTCTAACCTAGCCATGTCTCACATATGTCATCATATAATTCTTGTAAACAAGATAGACTTAATCATGGATTTCAATTATGCCAAATATCATTCATAGCCTAGCCATATTCATAAGTTTGCAAAAGCATGACTTAATACATGGATTATGGTGTCAAAATTCCAACATAGTTTCATATGAACTATAACAACCAAACTTGTTTCAATTACTTGCAAAATGATTTATGCACAAAAATATACATCATGATGGCATAATAACAAAGCCCCAAACTTGCATGAATTTCAATCAACTACATACATGTAGCTTCAACATAGATTACATAATTTGCGAAATATTCCAAACGCATACTTGCATAGAACTACCGCATGTAGTTCTTTATAATGAATAACATAAATTTTGCACAAATATGAATTACTTTATTATCCCAATTCAAGCATACAAATCAACACAGTTATTTATTCATACCAAAGTAATACTCTACTTACAATGGTTGCGGCGAATTCTCTAATTAAGAGATATGATTCCTTTGTTGAATTGATTGGCTTTAGGTTGCTTGAAATGCTTTAGGCTTTAGAACTTTCTTCCTAATTCTCTTTCTAGTTGGCGGCTACTCTTAGTCGTTCCTCAGCAACATGGCGGCTATGTTCTTAATTTTGAATGAATAGATTAGGGTTTAGTCTAGGGTTGTTTATATAGAGGTTAGGAACTGATTAGGACCCTTGATGTTGCTTGGATTGATCATAGCCATTCATTAGGAAGAAAGACCAATTAAAACTTGCCACCTAGCCCTAATGACAAAGCAGACCACAGAGAATCGGCCAAACACAGACCTGGCCAGCCAGGTTGACTGGGCTCGACCAGGTCGACACCCCTGTCGACAGGGCTGTCGACAGCCCTGTCGACATGGGTAGCCCAGGTCGACAGCCCAGTCGACCTGGGTGGCCTAGGCGGGTGTTTATTCGCCCTGGCCCATTGGGCCCGATTTTTAATTATTTTATTCTGTTTGAATTTTAAATTTAATTCAAAACTTTCGAAGGCCATATCTTCTTCATACGGACTCCGTTTTTCGAAAACTTGGACTCTATTTTGCGTATTTTTCCGAGACGAACGCAATGGCGTATCCCGTTTCCCTTAGTTCTTTGATTTCAGATTAATTATACTTTAATTTGCTAATTTCACAGTTATAGAATTCGCGGGGTGTTACATTTGCAGATGGCACTTTTGAGCTAAAAACGACAGACGGAATCGCACTCCCTCGGGCATGGAATAGCATCCACCTTCGCCGTTATTTTGTTTGAAGTTTCTTTCACATATTACTCATTATACATACATCATGAATTGTAAATATATCATGCATTATGAATATCCTGCAAAGTATGTACAAATTAGTGAAAGAAACTACTTTACCTGTCTAAAATCATACATCTGCAAGTGTTAATATCAAGTTGCTAACGTCGATTTTAATTACAGGCTTTTTAAGTAGATAGAAGCACACTCAGAACCAAATAAAGCTTAATGAATGCTACAACACATCTCCAACTGAAAGAGCTCAAACACCTGTTGCTTGATACACGAACACCCTTTCATTTCGTGTCATTAAGGGTATAAAATATGAAGCCATAAATAAGGGGCATCAAGAACTTTGAACCTAAACGATGTGACACCCAGATTACGGACCAAGTTTTGAATTTCACCGTAGGGGCACATTCGTAATAGAGTTCGAAGTTCTAGATCTAAAGATTCACAATGAGAGGTCGACAAGTAAACTAGAGTCGGTCCCCAGAAACAATGTGACAATTAACCCAAGACCTCCCTAAGGGGCACCCGGTTCATCACCGATGCCATTAAGATATGGATGGACAACGATACAAACACCGAGCTCTTTAACCAAAGACCTCCCTGACGGGCACCCGGTTCATCGCCGACGCCATTAAGATATGGCTGGACAGCGATACAACCATAGGGCTCTTTAACCCAAGACCTCCCTGAGGGGCACCTGGTTCATCGCCGACGCCATTCAGATATGGCTGGACTGCGACATAAACACCCGGCAATAAACCCAAGACCTCCCTGAGGGGCACCCGGTTTGTAACACCCCACACCCGCTACGGACACTCCCTAAGGGAATGCCATAGCATCGGTGGAGTATCATAAGTGAATATAGAACAGAAAAGTTACAACAAGACAGATATAAGTAATACTTGAGAATTTAAAACATCATTTCATTGCAGCGGAAAGTAAAACATGTTTGGTTACATCACTAAACCATAAACAAAAGTCAAGTACATGATATCCATCTTGATAAAACAAAAGTACATAATCCCACTACATGAACTAATATCCATAGATAAACTGAGCTTTACACCAATGGTCCAAGCTCCAAAAGACAGATAAAGCGATCTGATCCAAGTCCACTAGCACTAGGCCCACTCCGATGACCTGAGGGTTGGGGAAAAAGATAAAAACAACGGGGTCAGACATAAGTCTGAGTGAGCCCTATAACTTTAACGATACAATCATTAAAGTAATTAGGGTATGATATAAACTTGGTACGGTACAACTGGGGATAAATGACTACACTAAGCAGCCAACTAGACTTAGGATAAAATAAGATAACGGTAAAGACGCGCCTATCCACCCAAGGATAAATACTACACTGCACCACCCCAGATCTACCCACCCAAGGGTAATTCCTACACTGCACCACACCAGATCTACCCACCCAAGGGTAATTCCTACACTGCACCACACCAGATCTACCCACCCAAGGGTAATTCCTACTTAAAGGTTGATCCCACTAAGTGTACTTGGTAATTTTTAATATTAGTTTCGTGTACCACTAGCTGACTACATAGGTGCCGTCTGCCCCTATCTCCACAAGGTGTACCCACAACTTAGTAATTTTATTAGTAGTCTCGTGTACCCCTAGCTGACTACATAGGTGCCGTCTGCCCCTATCTCCACTAGGTGTACCCACTACTCCCATTCGATCGGCTCCCTAACGTAGATACCCGTGCTGGCCCCACAGTGGGGTGTATCACTCCCCAAAGTGGCAACCCGATACAATCAATGGTGCACGGCTTATACCTACACGATGCAACAACGTCTTACCTACCAGCCCGGGTCTACACACGCATATGAAACCCGTTGGACTTGCGTTGCCACCGCTAACCCGTTTTTGGCCTCTTATAGTCAAGCTCAGTATGCGTGTCCTGTCCTCGACATGGGTTGAGCCCACTAAGATACATATGGGTTACTGGTTGAAATGGGCCCCCACAAGCTACCCACCTAAGCTTGTCATTTTTTTTCCTAGTGCATTCCACTTAACCCTTTTTAATAATCATGTCCACTTACATGTTTAAAGTTTGGTTAAGTCATCTACTCATATTTCAATTGCCACTCAAGGCACCCACTAGATTTCCCCATGCCACCCAAGGCACTTACTTGATTTCCACATGCCACCCAAGGCACTTACTTAACCCTTTAATCATGTTTAATTACATGTTCCACTTTGGTTAAGTATTTTAATCTTATCTTTCATTGCCACCCAAGGCAACCACTAGATTTTCCCCATGCCACCCAAGGCACTTACTTAACCCTTTAATCATGTTTAATTACATGTTCCACTTTGGTTAAGTATTCTAATCGTATTTTCTATTGCCACCCAAGGCACCCACTAGATTTTTCCACATGCCACCCAAGGCACCCACTTAACCCCTCATGTCCCTCTACATGCTAATATGGTTAAGTGTTTCTTAATTGATTAAGAACGTAACCGTTGTAAAGACCTCTCACATTAGACTATCTTTTATGGCAGCTGGATTTGCCGGTCGGGTCCGGGCAGCCTTACGCCATAACCGAGTCTAACCTTGTGTCTTTACACTTGTCACGTATTAAGTTTGTGCCTAAGACCTCTCACATTGGGCCAATCATTTGTAGCTGCTGGATTTGCCGGTCGGTTCCGGGCAGTCTTATGCTACAAAAGGGTCCAACCTCGTGTCTTAGTCGATTAATTACACCTAATTAATCACCCCCATATTTCGAATTAATTTTCCCTAATTAATTCCAATTTTAACGATGTACATAATTGACTCAATTATGTCCATCCACATTATGGTATGCATAATCATACCAACTTCACACCATTTCATTAACATGTATATTAACCCCATCGTTCCCCACGTAATTCGCCAACATGACATAAAAGGGAAGATTCATCACAAATACAATGGGTTCAACTTGCATAACATTAGCATCAACATGGGTTTTAAAGGTGTCAACATGCATATAGCATCAACCCAACTAGCATAAATAATCAACCCAAACTTGCATGAATCACATATGTCATAAAGATGTTAACTTGCATAAGTTATTTATGTCATACAAAGGGATAAACTTGCATATGTATGTATGACATACAAAGGGGTTAACTTGCATATGTATGCATATCATACTAAGGTGTAAACTTGCACATGTTACTTGCATATCATCAAACACCAAACTTGCATAACATGTCATATATGAACATGCTTATAATCAAACACCAAACTTGCATAACATATCATATATGAACTTGCATATAATCATACACCAAACTTGCATAACATGTCATATATGAACTTGCATATAATAATACACCAAACTTGCATAACATATCGTATATGAACTTGCATAATCATGGTGTCATAATGGATCAATGTTTATCATAGCAATTTGCATAACTAGCATCATGAACACATAGCCTAACACTTGCATAACTTGCATAACATCATGATCATGTAGCATATAACTTGCATAACTTGCATAACATCATGAACATGCAGCATATGACTTGCATAACTTGCATAACATCATGATCACATAGCATATGACTTGCATAACATCATGAACATGTAGCATATGACTTGCATAACTTGCATAACATCACAAACACATAGCATATGATAACACAATCTTGCATTGATCCACATTCATAGCCATAACCTCATTATATCCTATCATAGTCATTTCAACAATTGGTCATTAAGGCTATAGGAAACTCACCACTTGTTGATTAGCACTTCAATGAAGAAGATTAAGTTGCTAGAGTTGATTAGAAGTTGATTTGAGAAGCTTTCCTCCTCTTTAATTTGTTGGTGGCTCCTCCTAGTTGCATTTTGACGGCATAACGACGTTGTCTCCAATTTTAGTATGAATTAGGGTAGTCTTAGGGTGTATTTATAGAATTAGGATGTAGTTTAGGCCCTTAGATTAACCCTAGATTAGGTTAGAGCCGTCAGATCTCGTCACAAGCCACCAGACACAGCCCAAAAGCCAAACTGGTGCACCCAGGTCACCTGGGCTCGACCAGGGAGGTCGACCTCCAGGTCGACACTAGGGTCGACACCCTAGTCGACCTGGTGGGCAGGTCGACTCCCCAGTCGACCCCCAGGTCGACTCCCTGGGTCTGGAGGGAATTTTCCCGCCACTTCTGAAATTTGAAATTTCTGTTTTTAAATCTGTTCTTAAATTTTCTGAAACTTCTTCGGGCCATATCTGGGTCATACGGACTCCGATTTTCGAAAACTCGGACTCTATTTTGCGTATTTTTCCGGGACGAACGCAATGGCATAGCCCGTTTCCCCTGATTCAGAATTTAAAATTTAATTCTGCCCTGTTTCATATTGTAGTAAGTTATTCAACATACGGGGTGTTACACGGTTCATCGCCGATGCCATTAAGATATGGCTGGACAGCGACACAAACACCAGGCAATAAACCAAAGACCTCCTCGAGGAGCACCCGGTTCATCGCCGATGCCATTAAGATATGGCTGGACAGCGATACAAACACAGGGTTTTCAAAGACCTCTTTGGAGGCATCCGCTCAGATGCTGGATCTTCCAAATTCAGCTATTTATTTTGGGTCCTCCAAACCCAGTTACTGACGGACCCAAAGACCTCTTAGGAGGTATCCGACAAGTTCAACAAGCGTCTGAATTATTCCAACTCAACGAACGACGGATCAAAAATACTTTCAAGGGCACCCGATCATAAGCCGAATCTTTCGAATTCGGTTAGTAACGGAACCAAAAATTTCCCTCAAAGTTATCTGATAAAAAACCCACAAGTAACTGACCCACTCAGTTACCAAGAATAACATATTCCTTTATCTAACTGGAAATACCATGCCTAAATTTCCGAAGTACTGAAACCAGTTGTGGTATGGGGGCATTACCATCGCATTAATGAAATCTAATAATGCTCTTTTAAGAACATACCACAATCTGGTCATAATTCTATGAAAACTCGGCATTGGATCATCCCAACCAACAAAACTAGATTTCCTAAAATGACTAAGGTGAAATCAAAGATCCTAATAAAATGGTTATTTATGCGAAAGGATTTTGGACATCATCTCAGTCAAGGTCGGGAAAATCTAATTTTGTTGGTTGGGTCAACTCAGTCTATAATAACAAACAATTTGTGATGTAGAATCTATATTGCAAATGTAAAGCAGGCATGAAATGCAGAATAGAGAAGTAGCAAGACTGATAGTGAAATTTAAAGAATGGAAATCAGGACACAATTTCCTGACAACAAAGAAGAATTATACCATAAAGTCACAAGCTAAAACGCAAAATGTCAGATGATAGAGTGCATAAGGACGCCAAGTACAAAAGTAATGAGCGGGGACCGGCGCCCGCATATACAACCGGCCTGAGTACAACATGCAAAAGGAAATAGTTAACAACTAGAATTAAGCTACTACTAAGCGCGATCATTTATTCCTATCACTTGATCTCAAAGCAGGTTTGCTAACCAAAGGTGGAGGGGTCTCTTCTACGTTACTCCGGTTCTCTTGGGAAGAAAAAGCAGTAGCCTCCATCTCCTTCTTCCTCTTCCTCTTCTTCTTAGACAATGAAGACTTGGCAGACTTCTTTCCTTTCTCCTTGATAGTAACCCGGGGACTCTCATCTGCATTAATAACTTTAAGATCGTCACTAAGGCTGTAGTCAACGACACCTAAATCTGAGAAGGCACCAATTTTTGCATCCTGTGACCCATGAGCTGCAACAAGCAAGGGTGTGTTACTAGGAGGAGGGGGAGTAAAGACAGAAGTAAGAGGAAAAGTTGTCAATGGTGAGTCAGCCTTAATAGCTTCTATTGTCAATGCATTGCCTACGGCAGGAGAAGACAAGGGTGAAATTAAAGTATGGAAACATTGAGCATAATAAGCAAGGGACCCAGGTGAATCGAAAATGGACTCTAAGCACGACAGGGTAAAGTTAGTTTCAATTTTACCTGTATCTAGAAGATTCTCTGAGGGATCCTTATGCTCGATTCTTCAGTGGTCAGGATTGTTCTCATCAGCCTCATCGTTTTCACCATGCTCATTAGCAATTTCCTCTGTATTGATATCCCCCTCAATGGTTACATTTTTGCCTTTAGGAGCATCATCCGGGTTAGCTAATGTCTGTGAGCCAGAAGCTTCAAAGTCCGAGGGATCAACAGGAAGGTTGACATCTGGTTGAGTGTGAACTTTCTCACCAGAAGTAATAGTCCCCTCGTCCATTAGTTGTGCTTTTCCTTCTGCCAAAGCCTCTTTGGACCTGTCGTCTAAAAGTTTGTCAGTGAGTTTGTCCTCGCTACAGTCATCACCATTAATCTCAAGCACTCGCTACCAAACAAGCGCCAAAGTACGTGCAAAACTATCCCCTAGGTAATGCAAGCTCCCACGACTCATGACACTGTAGACATAGAAGCGGAACATGTCATCATCAGCTTCGTCCATGGCTTGCTTGTGAGTTTCTTCTACAGTTGTCTTGTCCTTCTCAAGGGATTCGACCTTGGCCATGAGTGTCTGGTTGGAAGCCTTCAGAGACTTTACCTCCTTACGGAGATTGGTGGCATTTTCCCGATACTGTTTGGAGAAATCCTTCTACACAGCCAATTCAGCATCAACATCGCGCTTGGCAGCTATGGCATCTTTTTCTCTTCGTTTGGAAGCCTCGAGTTCTTCCCGGAGTTTTTTAATCTCGTTGTCTGATGCTTCCAACTCTCCAACTCTGCGACTCTTTTATTAAGAATTGCGATGGTAGCGTCTCGATCATCCAAAACCTTCTCCCATTTGACTTTATCATCCTCCAACTTGGCAATTTTCGTAAGATGAGAATCATGGCGCTTTTGGAGGTCATCACCAAGTTTCTCCCATCCACGAAACTTTTGGTAAAAGATATCTCTTACGATATTCCATTTTGTCTCAAGTTGACTCTTAGCAGTATTGAGCTGGGTGTGTGTTTGACTTATAACCACATCCACCTCTTTAAGAAAATCATCGACGTCGGTTATACTCACTCCATGATCAAAGTAAAGTCCTTTCAAGTTCCAACCCGGGAGCTTTTCGGTAAAGGAGATGTTCGTCAAGCCAGGAGTATGGCGTGGTTTATTGATAATCGAATGGATATCAGCTGAAGGTCCAGGAGGGCCAGAGGATGAAGGAAGTCGGGGTTTAATAGGCAGCTTCTCTACTCGGGAATGCTTATAAGAACCATCCCTTTCTCGTTTCCTTCCTCACTCCCTTTCATCTGGAGTGTCTTTCCTCAGCCAACTGCGCCTTCTAGCCTCTTCCTCTTCTTCCTCGCGTATCTTCTTTCTTTGTTCCTCAGTCAGAACGGATTCTGATACATGAAAAGACTGAGAAGAGGGCTTCAGAGGCGGAGGAGGATGGGGCTGCTCATGGTGACGGGATGATTGCCAAGGTTTGGATTGTAGTAAGTGCTTCGGATCGTTAGCTTTACACCTCTTACTGAAATCCGATCTGATTCCTGACGAGCGTTTCCCGTACATGTCTAAACTTTAAATGAGACATGCATTAGTTTTCAATACTTGAAACTATACAGTGTCTAAGAATGCTTAAGCAAGATACAAACACAGGAAAATAATCGAAATATGCAAGATGAATTTCTTTAAAAGGTACTATTGTTAACAGACCAGTCATATCCTCTGAGTTTAAGGGAATTCCTAAAAATTTAAGAGGCCTTTCTGACTCAGTTGAGACTGCATCCCTAAGTCCGGTTTCTATGGTTTGAGGGTCGAGAGGCTGAGTAACCGAACCATCCTGACTAAGATATCTAGAAGAGTTGAGATCACTCAAATTGTCAAATGTACCTGCAGAATCCTCCTTAGCTACATTTTCAGTAGGAAAGTCTCCAGTTATAATCGCAGTATTCGGATTGGTTTCTAATACAACTACGTCTTCACCATCATGTTCAATCCCGTACTCAAGTTTAGAAGGATTCACTTCCCTATCATCTCTTCTAACCTGTTCGGAATCTAATTCCGGCTCAGGATGCGGGGAAATATTTTCTTTCTCAATCAACTCAACCGACGTTGTGGGATCTTCGCCTCTATGACGTTTAGAGTCTTCAACCTTATCCAAAGTATTCGATGAGGGCAACGTTTTTCCACTAACAGACCCAGAACATCTTTTCAAGGAAGGGTCAACGGAAGGGTTTCGATCAGCTTGAGTTACACTCTTGTCGTCTGGATTTACTAAATCTGATTTTGTAAGGTTAGGTTTAGGAGTGGAAGGTCTAGCCCTACATAAAAACTTCCTTAAGGGATGGAGTAGTTCGTATTAGTGAAGAATGCTATCTGTAATTAAAATCGTTCTACTTCTCTTAGCCTCGTCAATAGCTTTTAGTGTTTCGTATGTGGCTTTAATAGAAGGGGGTTCTTTGCTGTCCTTAATCAGGGTGGGAAGTACTTCATTTCAAAAGGAAATGATGTAAGAACGTATAACTCAAAGAAAAATAAAATCAAGACCTCTGAATAAGATATGCATACCTCCATCTGTCCATTGCCCTCGGAATGGCTTGGGGCATCTGACGAAGAAGAATTGGCTTAAAAACCTTGAAACACTGTCCGATAATTCGAGAACCAACTTCCGGTTTCTGGCACCTTCAACATGCATAATAGAGGGGGTGTCCTTCCTACTCTTGAAAGAACATAAGTACCAAAGGTCCTGGAAAGTAGGCTCTTGCTTTGTCGTATCCATAAAAAGGACATAAAGGCCCAGTAGAACGGTGTAGCCATTAGGATGGAGTTGGAAAGGAGCGATGCCTAGATGGTTTAAGATTCGCCTTAAAAGGGATTAAACGGGGGAATAGCACCAGCTGCTAGCATTTGTTTGCTTACAACAACATATCCAACAGGGGGGTCATCAGCAAAAACACCGTCCTTTGGTAATATTGCATCCGTAAGAGGAATTCCGTATTGGCCACACAACAGTTCGTATTGCTCCTGAGTTAGGGTGGTAGACTGTCTCTCTTGATCCCTAGCTTTAATCGGGAGAAGGTCCGAAGGAAGGGGGCGAAAACTTGGCTAGAGGTAGTAGCTGTTTCAGTCTTGGAAACCTTGTTTAGAGGGGGATCGATTTGTGTCGTGGAGGTCTCTTTACTTTGAGGAAGAGTTTGCTTTTCAGTAGTCATTCTACACAAATATACTTGAATACATTTCAATTTTCTAGTAGAAAAATTGAAGGATAAAAATATGAAAACACATCAAAACTTCGAAATAAAGGAGACAAACATCGTGGCAAGGCGCTTGTTGGCAATAAAATTAAGTCGTTATGGCATGGAACCCATGTTGATTCACGGCATGATACTCATGACGGTGCACGGCTTGAGGTCCATGTCGGTCCACGACATGAGAGGCATATCGTTTTACGACATGAAAACTTAAGCTAAACCACCAGAGGATCAACTCGTCTAATCAGTTCTCAAACTCAAGTCGTTCATGCGACATGTCACCTTGACCGACTTGAATTACAACTACGGGCTGATAACTCACATGGGCATAACGACATGGATTTTTCATCACAACTTAATGGTGGGATTGTCGGGTAAATACAATTTAAGAGCATGCCGTAAATTTACCATTGGAGCAGCACAAAAAGAAGATGTGTCACAGCTATGATAAAACAATGAAAGGTTCATGGTTCAAGTATTTTAACAAGCAACTGGTGTGCAGTATAATGAAATGTTCAAAAAACAGTTCAAGTCGTTAAAGTTCATACGATCATCATCGTGTAGAAACAACCAAAACAGGGCATTACAAGATATTAAAGTTATGTCACTAAGGTATGGTCACTCAAATCATATAAGTGGTATGAATAAGCCATGACAACAGTGTAAGTACTCAAGACTAAGTGACAACCAAGTCGTTAGAAATATTTAAGTCAACTGAGCACGGTATGAAACTCATGTCGTTAAAACGACATACAACTCAAGTCGCGTGAATTACACAAAAAATCAGAGCTCAAAGAAAAGCAAAGAATTTCTAAGCTCTTATAGACATTATATCCATTTTGATTTGACTCGTTTTTGGTTCACAAACATCCCAAAAATACAAGACAGTCAAAGTCGATTCACAAGTCAATCACTTTACAAAAAATAAGCAAAAATCCTTAAATCCTATACAAATCCTAGCATTTAAAAGAACAAAGAAGAATTCAGATCTGAAAATTACTTGCGATAAGCTCTGAAATAGTCGTAGGAGGAAGAATTCTCTGAAATCGAGAGTATGGGTGTCGAGTTGGGTTGATGGAGCTAGTCGAAGTCGGTCGGAATCTGGTCACGATGGCTCTAACGAAGGCGTCAGCTCGGTTGGATAAGCCATTAAGAAGGAAGGCGAAGATATCTCTCTGGTCCAATCCGCCATTAACGAGGAAGAAGCTTTAGATGTGATCGGGAATGAGAAAGCGAACGATTTGGGAGAAAATATATAGACATAAAGGCAAATGGGCCGACCCAGATCGGCTTAAAGTCCAGAAAGACACGAATTCCAGAGCGAGATGAAAAAGGGATAGAACAACTTGCGGCATGGTTATATGAACGGGTTGACCAATAAATTATCATAAATGTGTGACAGAGGAGATCAGTAATATTATAATTCGAAGCCCGTGTCATTTTTCAATAACACGAACTTCGAGGGGCAAATATTAACCCATAAAAAGGGTAAGAAAGCCATGTCGTTTTAACTTAGTCGTTAGAGGCATGTCGCAAGGGAGAAAATTCACCCATATCGCACCAAGTCGCTTACAATCATATCGCACTCATCCATGTCGTGCCATACTTATAGCATCAAAGCTAATTTGAGTCATCTACGACATGGCGTCGTGACATGTTATAAGCCCAAGGCGCTAAGGAGCATAAAGTCGTACGACATGGGTCATGCCGCTCTAACGAAATGACATAAGGTAAGGCTAAGTTTCATGTCGGACAGCGACATGTTGTTATGCTACTATCATCCATGTCGTTCAACGACGTAATGTACAAGTAATACATGTCGGTCAACGACATGACGTTATGCTAGTGTTATCCATATTGTTCAGCGACATGGTATACAGGTAATCCATGTCGGCCTTAAACCGTATCGAGAGAACAAAATCACATTCAGGAAATACTCCATGTCGTTTATCCCCCATGTCGTTCAGCGACACAAGGAGTAAGCTGCTACTTAAGATCTCAATATGAATTGTGTCGTGAACTACTTATCCTGTATCCAGTTATTATTGGGTTGTTGACAGCTGTCATCCGAACGATATGAACCTAGTCAAGGGAACTCATGTAGTGTCGCGAGCTCAAGGCGCCAGGGGCTAACCCGCCAGGCAACATGAGTCATATCGTCGGCGACATGAGTTATATCGGAGATCCAAGTCATGTCGGTGGCGACATGAGTCATGGCGTTTTCTATGTAATTACAGAACTGCCACCTGGTCCGGAAATCTCCTATAAAACCCCCTCACTTCTTCATTTGGGGGGATCGAATCTTGAGACCACAAGTGCTACCAAAAATATTCCACAATAATTTTAACATCCATTCAACACCACAAATTGAAGATTAATCCATGGATCATGATCTCTATCAAACACATCCAAATGATTCAAGGATTGAAGATTGATTGAGCAAGCTTACATAAAAGAGGGATTCCTTTCAATTCTACCACATCTACGTCAAATCTCCACTGAATAATACTCTTCTCAATCACCTTTAGTCGATTAATTGTAATTCATGAATAAGGAAGTGATAAAATTGTTGTAAGAGAGAATTTAATCTTGTAATCTTCATATTGATAATGGAATCTCTTATGAAAGTGGATGTAAACCCTTATCGGGTTGAACCACTATAAAACCTAGTGTCTTCTACTTGCATTTCAATCGTTGTAGGGCTCCACTTTTCATTTTTGTGAGACATTTCTTCACATTTTTGGTGTTTTGCCCAATTTTAGGGAAAACATTGACGACGGAAAATGGTCAAAAACTTCGATAGTCGGTGATTTAACTATCAAAGAAAAATAGGTGTACAACCAACGATCTTATTTCAAGATAGAAATTCGATCGATCAATCATCAATCAACACTGATCTCCTTTAATTTAATTTATCATTAATTTACTCATTTCCCATTTCTATATATTTGTAAATTCTTGTTTCTAGATTTAGAAAATATACTTTATTGATCGTTGGACATATTTCCATATTTGCTCCATTCCTTATTTTCTATATTAGAAAACATTTCTGATACTTATTGGGAAAACATTTCCAAAACTCCTTCATTTGATTTAAACAGATGTTTAAATAAAACATCACTAAGCCAATTCAAACCATTACACTCATTAACTAAATTCACTTAACCAATGTTCACTAACGAACCTTACCCATCCCTTAGTTAAAAACGAAGTCAATCAAGTTGGGGGTATAATTACCTCTCAGACCTTAACTGAACAACATTTCTAACCTCGAAATAGACAAGGTTCACCCTTTTAAATCTTTTAACCAACTTCCTTACGTAACTCGGATTCTATTTACGAATCCACTTCTTTTACCAAAATCATTTGGATTATATAGTAGTGTTATAATCCCATACCTCCAAAATATAATAAATTAAATATAATTTCTATTTCTTAATTTGAATAAACAAACAAACAACTAATTTATAAATAAATAAATAAATAAATCTTGATTTAAAAACGGAAAGTAAATAGTACTTTCCCTAATTCGATATAATCGAATTTCAACTTAAAACTCTCTCTCTCGAATAACCTCTATTCGATAACTTCCTTTCGAATAACCATATTCGATTTTCTCTTTCTTTCGAATAACCTATATTCGATTATCCATTTCTTCGAATAACTTATATTCGATTATCCCTTTCTTCGAATAACTTATATTCGATTATCCCTTTCTTCGAAAATCTTATATTCGATTATCCCTTTCTTCAAATAACTTATATTCGATTATCAAATATCGGTTTCCAACCGAATACTCATTATCTAGTTAAATTCTGATTTTTATTTAATATATACTTCCTTAAACAAATTATTTCACCACATCTGGCCCAGTTGAATTCTAATTACCAATCTTTACATATTTTATTTAATTTCATTCATATTTTGATCATCGAAATACATTCCATCCTCTCCTTTTTAAAACAACTCAACCTTCCCATTTTACACTCACTTTTGGATTTGAAATCTCGATTATCCACTGATAATTATATTTTTAATTCATTTATAAACATTGTTCATAGATCACAACACTTGTCTTCATTTTTAAACAAGTTATTTATTTCTAACCAATTTAAATTCCATTTCTGTTAAATTTCTATTTCAAAAATCTACTTTCCTTTATAAATGGGTTTATTTGCAAAATCTTTGCTTAAATCCATTTTTCACACCAAATGTGAAAAATATTATTTTTATACAGTCTTTTAGTTTAATTTCGTATTTCAAAACAATATCCCATTTTCCAACTTCTATTTAGAATTATACATATGAAATCTCCTTTTTTCTGCTACTTAAATCTCATTTAATTCCCTTTATAAATGCTGAGTTCACATTTTATTAGAAATATCGGTGTTAAAACCCGATCTCTACTTCTCTATAGAAGTTCAGACTTATATATTCCATTTATCAAAAGATAAATATTCTTTTTAATTTATAAACATCGTTTATAAATTTATTTGCTCAATTTATCTATTAAAACAGATTTCTATTTAAAATCTACTTTGAAACCATCTCCTCATTGTTCTTTTATATCTTCTCAATTCTCTTTTATAATTCTATTTATTTCCCCAAATAATTTCTTTTATAATTTAATTTGATTTCTGAAATATTTCCTTTCGATTCTATTTGTTTTCCTAAATATTATATTTAATCCATAAAGCTCTTTATTTACTTCTTATTACTTTCATTTAGTATTTTAACCAAATCAGCCTTTCAAACGTCCATATAACTGTTGTTAACTTCATGCAGAAGTCTTTTATTTAATTTTCAAATATCTCCTTTTAATAAGTCCATTTGATTTTATAAAATTCCAAAATCCCATATTCACTTCATACATTTCTCTTTATAAAATACATTGATTTTATACGGATATTTTTATTTCAATATACACTTTGAAAATTCCCTTTTTATATAAAATCCTTTGATTTTATATAAATATTTTATTTCAAATTATAGTTTGAAATTTTCCTTTTCACACTCCAGTATTTCCTTTGGTATTTAAAAGTACCAAATAACAATGATCAAACACACATAATCCACAACAAATTATAAATCACATCATATATCACAATATATGCAAAACAGTAAAATAAATGTTGAGGAACCCAGTTGGATCCCTCCGACCTGTTTCCCTGCATCCACAGATGTTAATCAACATAAATAACACGAATATGAAATATTCTGATATTAGAATTAATATTCAATCAACGATTTATATCTATATCGTTATCTATATTTTCAACCAATTAACTAGCAGTTCAACCAAACAGCCAACACACAGCAAACAACCATCAATTATAAATTCTAAAAATATTTTATTAAAATATAAATTGTGTAGAGTTAGTGAGATTTACTCACATTGGACGGTTATCTTTAAATAACGGTAATTGGTCATTGATTTGATTCGGGCGGACAATTTATTTTGCTATAAATTGTAATGAGCTCCAATCCACTCCCAGTCAGTTTCATGGTGTAGCCACCGTCCATATGATCCCAACGGATCTGACCGTTCGAAATTATGATATAGTATGATCGAGATATTGAATTTACAAATAATACGGTTATTTAATTTTATATTAAACTTGAAAAAAATTGGGCTTTTACCATTAAGTTCGGCCCACTTCAAACAAAAGGAAAACAACTTGCCTCCTTGTATCCTTCTTTCCCGATTCCTACAGACCTCCACCACTCCCTCCATACTACATATAAATTCAAACAAAAATCTCCAAAATCCCCCCTTGAAAATCTCAACATCCTCATCCCAAACTTAGCAAACTCGAGCTCATCACAAAAAAATGCGACGCAACCCTTCTTCCCTCTCGCCAGTACAGGTCACGACATTTCCAGATGTCGAAATACCCCAAAATCTGCGCACCAGTGCGCCTCCTCACCTCGAACGTGAATCCAAACCTAGAAATCCAAATCGATGATCCCAACCCAAGATTTCCGCAAACCCTAGAAAACACTGTATACCCAAAATCGCATCATACACAACAAAACGAGCATAGAATTGAAGAGAAGCTCTTGATGATTCGAAGTATACTTGTATGATGATTTCTAGTATTTTATTTTGCTTTCTATGGATTTTTGAAGGAGGAAAATATCACGTTTTTCCTTTAAGAGAAGTAGCGGCGCAATTTTTCTCTATTGACCAAAGAAAGATAGAATTTAGGGAGGAAGGTAAGGGTATCTATAGGATTTTTTTAATAATTTTATATTCGAATATTTTCAATATAATAAGCTATCGCTTATATCCATCCTTTAAAATTTCTACGATCACACACAATACCCAAAAATCGTGAAAATGGATATACAGCTAGAGTTTGACATTACGGACCCAACGAAACTGGTTTCGTTGAATTCCGACTCCGTTTGCTCACACAGTGTAGTTTTAACCGTCAAAATACTGACTGTTTTTCACATTAAAAATCTGTACGGCCACACACCGACTCCAAAAATCACGGAAATTGAAACCTAACAATAATTTAATATTACGGATCCAACAAAATTAGTTTCATCGAAAACGGAGTTCATGTGCAAAACTGGCTATTTTTATAGCTCTAAATAACCCATTTAAATATATAAATATATTTAAAAATAATTAAATTAAATATAAATAAATATATATTATCGTATATATATTCACATAGAATATCATATACTTCTAATTGGATTTATAACTCGATATTCAAATCCCGGTTGAATCGATAATAAATTTATATTGAAAAATCCTTTTATAATATAAATAAATCGCTATAATTTATAAAGGAATTCCATAGCGACTTTTCTAAAATTTGATTTGGACATAAATCAAAATCTACACAATGAAATCCCGATTTTTCTCTTTCACTAGAAAAATATACTTCACCACCTCCGCACATTTCTTATTTCAGAAAAATTCGATTTAAAACGGATTCTGTATGTTCAAATGAAGTTCGAATCGCCAAATAGCGAACTGCCGCGCCATTTCGAGCTCGATTATTGTAACAACCCGGAAATTCTGAACCAGTTTAAAATTTTTATTTTGGCAATTTTGAAGAATTTTGAATATTTAAAATAGATTATTTTAAATAACAACGACGAAAAATTTATTTTCAATAGAATTCGAACGTATATATTATATAGATCGTCGACAGAATATAAATATTTATTTTAAATTATAAAAGGAATTGGAAATGGCGTGGTAGTTCGATAATTCGATTTAAATCTTCAAATGAAAGTGCAGGATTCAAAATAAACCGGATTTTAGTGAAACCAAAAATATTAGAATCTAATTGAGAATATCGTTCCAACGAATCCGAAAAATCAAAATTTCATAGCGGGAATCAAAAGTTTTGTCCAAATGAAAATTCAGAGTAGTCGCTATGGAATTCTGGCCCTTAAAAATGGGAATTTTGCAAACGACCTCGGATTTCAACGAAATCACTTTTGTTGGATCCATGATGTCAAGTTATTGCTAGATTCCAATTTTCATAATTTTTCAAATCAATATGTGAGCGTGGCAAAGGAAAACGCATTTGACCAGTTTCAGTTGATTTTAATCGACTGGAAAATGGCCATTTTTCAAACGGTCTGAAAATTAGACGAAACTAGTTTTGTTAGGACCGTATCGTCAATAAGAAGCTAGAAAATATTTTTCTGTAATTTTTCGAGTTAGTATGTGGCCCCGGTAAATGAAAATACGCGTTCAAATTCAATATATAGAGTTATATGTTGATTTTGGCAAAAACTGATCGAAATGATCGAATCAGCCGACAAAACATATCCCATTGTGTTCGGAATGGGGGTAATTAGCTAGGGACGACAGTCAGTGGGTTTCATTTCGAGTTCATAATAAAAAGTTACTTTTAGGTTTTTAAAATTAAAAATAAAATAATATATTTATAAATAACCCCCTGGCCCCTCTCTCTCTCCACACTCTCCCTCCCACGTCAGTTTCTCAGATCGAGAAAAACCAAATAAAAGAAGAAAAAACGAAGCAACTGAGGCGCGCACCCCCACCCGCAACCGACGACGTCGAAGACCCCCACCCACGGCCACGCGCCTCCCCTAATCCGAAGCTACTCCGCCCCCTTTCTCCGATGAACCGCGAGGCCCTAGAAACCCCAACTCGAGGCTGTCGCGCCGCCCAGATCCACGGCCACCACCTCCTCCGCGAACGGCCACCGCCTCCTCCACAATCCGCCAGCGAACCCACCCCCCCTCCGATGCAAGATTCAGTTTCACCAATAAAGGTGAGTTTTTCTTTTTACTATATGTTTAAAATCTGATTTTATTTTGGGTTAAAAACATAGTTTTTAAACCAGTTTTTATTTTATATAATACATAGAAGAAACTCAGTTTTTATTTGAAGTAAATACATTGTCTAGCATGTGAAAAGATTTGCTTTTTATAACGTATAAAGATTCGATTTTTATTGACGAAGAAGAGTTTTTTGATATAGTAAAAGGCGATGTTTTTAATGAGTAAAAGGCGATATTTTTTTTAAATTATAAAAGGTCGGATTTTTTTAAATTATAAAAGGTCGGATTTTTAAATTATGAAAGGTGGGATTTTTTAATCATATGAAAGCGAAGAGAAAGAAAATTAAAATACGATTTTTATTAGGTTAATAATATAATTTTTATATTATAGAAAGGAAAAAAATATGATTTTTATTTATTGAAATAAAGTAATAAAAATATAATTTTTATTATGAACAGCGTGGAAAAGAACTGCATTGGAATTGCAAACAAATCCAGATGTTCAGCAGCTCAAAAGCAAAGCACGGCGGAGTGGAACCCTCTGTGAGAACTTCTCACTTTTAATCTATTTCTAGTTTGAAATATATACTAGGATGCAGACGGTGTTTAGTAGCACCCGACACACGTCATCCATAGACCATGGACGGCTTATATGCTTGTTTGTTTGATTTTGATGTGTAGTTGATTGTGTGATGTGAAATGAAATAAAATATTTATGTAGTTAAAAATATTTTATAGTTGAAAATATAAATTTTAAAATGAATGCGAATAAATAAATATAAACAAATAGGACGATTTGTTTATATACACACATTTGACTGATATTGATTGGGACGATAAGTTTTACACATCGCCCAACTGCACAAATAAAATCTGTGCTTGATTGTTTGAAACCCCACACGGGTATTGGGATGATATATGACATACACTAATCCCAATAATTAGTTGTATGTCGATCGATTGATTGACAGACTGTTATAAGCGTTAAATATTTATATTTGATGCTTATACAGTGTAGAATGCACTTTGGATGATTGTTGATTATTTGCCATTGTCGATGTATACATGCGTTGTATGTAAATCCATAGAAGTAAAATCTATGGTAATTGATTGGGCCTCATTCCAGTTTTGAAAAAGAAATATTTGAATAGAAATATTTGAATAGAATATTTGAAAATAGAAATATATGAAGCCATGTTGATTAGATTGACGCTATTTTG
This sequence comes from Allium sativum, assembly GCA_030737875.1. NCBI lineage: Eukaryota > Viridiplantae > Streptophyta > Magnoliopsida > Asparagales > Amaryllidaceae > Allium > Allium sativum. The sequence continues at coordinate 231,059,771 of CM060910.1, read as the reverse complement.
ATGCGAACGATATCTATATCGATTTTATTCATTTTTAAATGAATATTGAAAGTGATTTCGAAATTTGAATTAGATTGAAATAGAATTGAAAATGAATTCAAATTGAATTAAAAATCGATTTGAATTGAAATCAATTTGAAATGAATTTAAAACGAATTTATGAGGAAAAATTCAATTTTTGATTTGAATTTGAAATGAAGTTGAAATCGTTTTGAAAACGAATTTAAAACGATTTATAAAATACATTTTAAAAGGAAATTGACGAAATATATATATATATATAATATTATACATATATATATAATGGTCTGAAAAGAACGCGCCGCGCCGCGGCAGTTCGTGAATTTCGACCATTGACTTCGAATGGATATTGCGGGAGATCCGACCGTCGGATTCTCCTAAAACTGGAACCGTTGGTTTGTATCGAAAAGAGCTTTCTAACGAATATTAGAAATTTGAAATCTAACGGTTGGATTTGGAATTATGTCCAAATCAAATTTGGAAAAGGTCACTGTAAGTGCAGTTCGATGGCTGTTGATGGAAATCGACTATACGGGCCTTGATAAAATTATTAAAAATAGTAATAATTTGTGTAAAATCATAAGAAATGATTTGTGAAGAATTGGGATGAAAAACTCCATATTTGAAAAGATAAAAATAGATTTTTATTGAAATGAACTAGTTTTGAACTAGAATAGTAATTTATTTATTTTTAAAATAAATAAATTGGATTTGAAATGGTTTTAAAAATAACCAGAATTTCCAATAATTGCATTGGAATGGATTTGAATCGAAATTGTCTTCGGAATATTTCGATGTTGGATTTCGTGATTATACAGATGTTGTTATGGAAATTTGAAAGATATATATATATATATATATATATATATATATCGTTATTTCCAATACGATATTTGTTGGTCTTAGAATTTGATATTGAATATAAGCCGATATATTTTCTATTCAGAGCCTTGTATTTAATATCAAATGTGATTTGGTTTTGTCGTTAATGGTGTCTTCATTAACACTGTTCTTAAACCCAGCTGAGAAAAATATTAAATCTTTTTATTTAGATTTAATGAAGTGTACCAATTAAATAACATTTAATTGGAAATGAATTGGTATTGATTTTCGGGTTTATCGTGAACAGTGTTTTAAATAACACTTGTTCTTTAGCCCGATAATTAATGGAATGTGATTTTGGGGTTTATCGTGAACCGTGTTTTAAATGACACTGATTCTTTAACACAGTTAAAGATTAAAACTAAGTGAAGTTTTGATGAATCATTAATTCGATTGAAAAGATCGAGAATGGAGTATCACCAGTTTTACTCCAGGCGATAGTTAAATCTTTAATTAGGTTTGAACGTGAAATGGTAATTGAATTTACCGATAACACTGTGGTGTTAGATATGAAGCATTACCAGTTTTACTTCATGGGATGAATAGGTGGGGATTGGGAAATAAAATAAATGATTACTCCGGTGTGGTTCGCTAATCCCGACTATTTTGAATTGATATTCAAAGAAGATTAAAGAATAAATTTAAAGAATTTATCTTTGATAAAATTAATGGGAACCTTTCACAAAGTGTAAGAATATTTGAATAAAAGAATATTCTGAATTGGAATGAGGCGTATGTTGTGCTTGTGTAACACTTGTTTATAATATACGCGAGTTATTCGGAAAGATCGGGTTTATCCCATTCTGAATAACTGATACGACGATAAGTCGAAGATGAAGATGGTGGTCGAAGACCGTAGGTCTTCACATCGTTTGGATAATTATTGATGATCTTGATTGGGTTGTACACCCAAGAGGAGGGAATCAGTTGGTGGTCGTCCAGACGTACTTGGAGATCGATGGATATGCGAGGTATAAGGTGCCTCCGGTTTCGTTCAGACCCAGAACGGACTTGTAAATGGACTGTGTGTCTGACATTGGATTTTAGTCTGTGTGATTGATTTCTATTAAATATATATCTGTTTGGCGGCGGAGAATTTATTCTCTTGCTTAATGCCCTTCTCTGAGACGTACGAGCTCAGGGGTTATATATTGATGGATATCAAATGCTTGGAGTGAATTGCCTGTGTGGCATGCCTAAGTGGCAAATGATCAAGGCTTCTGTTGAAAAGCAAAGTCTTGTGGTTGATGATCAAAGCACGGCCTGTGTGGCATAGCTTTGTGTAACGTGAATTCGCGAGCCTCACACCCCGGTTGTGAACCAAAAACGGGAGAGGACCTCAGGGAGGGCATGCATTTCCTTCTCGTTAGTAGTGGCGTCAGTAGTTTTACACGTCCTGACGAGTTTGACTTATGTGGTTGTTGCTATTGCGAGGCGCCTCGGTTAGATCAGACGATCCGGGTCCGATGGAGTCATTCGTTGGCTCATTTACGCCCCAAAGGGCGGGGAAACGCAGTGTTCAGGAATTTTAATCCACATCGGTGGACCGGCCCTGTCGCTCCAAGGGCCCACCAGAGTCTGTGTCCTAAGACATGGGCTAGATTGTCTCGAATCAGTAGAGGAGGATCCCTGGCCTCGGTTCGCAGATGGTAATCCAATTTCCAATACGTGACTTTGCGGTTTTGATTGTAATCCTATATATGGCGACATAGTGGGATGGGGCGCTTATGCCGTCTATGATTGATACTTATGATTTAAAGTTGTTTTTGACACTATACACTTATAGTACTATCAAAATAATCCGTTTTTAAACAAATTAAGCATTCTTTGGCTATTATAAGGTAAAAACCCTATCCTCCGGCTTGCGTTGCATTGTGTGATGGGACCTGGGTCTTATAATAGCTTCATTTTTCTTTATTTAGCATTGCGCTATTTGTTTTATGCACTGGTGTTCTTGGGAGGAAACCCGTTCCGTGTTATACGACATGGTCCCTTGATTTACCTTACTTTAAATAAAGAATAATAACTGTTTTAGTTCTCACACCAGTCCCATGACTGACCTGGAGTTTATTGTTTTAACCTAAACTCTGGGTGCCCTTATTTTGACACGGGCAGCTAGTAGTTTTGGTTTTGCAGATTTATATTCATAGGATCCTGGTTTACAGCCGGAACGATATCCGGAAAGCTTTGTATCCGTATATCTCCTTCAGTTGTATTTTGTATTATTTTCCGCTGCTTTGTAATTTATTGTAATCTCTGATATTTATCGAATATGTGATATTGATTTATACTATGTATATTCTTGTATTCTGATGGACTTGTTGTAATTAACAATGAAATGTTCTTCTGTCTGCGTTTTGTTGTGACTTGTTCTCAAAGCAATCCGTGATTTCCCGTAAGGGGGATTTCGGGTCGTTTCAATTATAATTATAAAATAAATTATACGTTCAAACTTTGTTTAAATAATATAATCATTATTCTGATTCAATTCTAAGCTGAATTAAATATTATAAATGATCCAATTCTCATAGTATTGTGAATTCAGCTATCTCCGACCATTTGGGAATTATAATATATTATTATATTATTTATATTAATTAAATATTCAATATTATTTAATTCAAGTTATCGATGTCGCCAAATTGATATTTAATAAATAAATTAATTAATTATTCACCCGTTAAAATTATGGGACGTTGCAATCCTGGCCGCCCCTTTTCCTTTTCTTCCCCGATTACACTTAGACAGTTCGAACCCAGAAACTCCGTTGCCAACATCAGAACGCCGCCCACCTTTCACTTCGCCGGAGATCGATCAAGCACCACCAAACGGAAGCCCTTCTCCATAGCTCCCCATGCGCTGAGCTTCAGCGAGCTCGAAGCTCCCTGGTCCTTGAGATTTGGACCCAAAGGCGCCACCTTCCAGCTCGAAATCCGATCACCAAGAAGCACCATAACAGATCATAACCGTATAGAATGAAAGAGTATAAAATGTTCTTTGATTTTTTCTTTAGAAGTTTGCTTTGATTTGAATCTATTTGGAAGAAATTAGTGATTTCAATCCGGAGCTTTCTGGCAATGAAATGGTAACTAGCGGCTCCAACTTAGAATTAGGGTTTCGAATATAAATATTTATAATATTATAATTATTAAATTCTTTAATTTACAAATAAACCCGTTATTTCATAACAACTCCGATTCAAGCCCAAAGAATGTTGCCCCTAGCCAAATACCCTTATTCCGTACACAATGGGCTAGGTCCCGTCAGCCTGTTTGATCATCTTCAGCTTGTTTTCTTTAATTTAATATATACATCATTTAATTATTTAATTTGATCGTACAATTAAATTTACCGGGGCGAAATATAGACTCTATAAATTACAGAAAAATTATTTCTAGTTATGTTTTGACGATACAGTCCTAACAAAACTAATTTCGTCGAATTCCGAGATAGTTTGAAAAATGGTCATTTTCTGGTCGATCGAAATTGATTAAACTGGAAAAACACGTTTTCTTTTACCACGCTCACATACTAATTCAAAAATTATGAAAATTGGAATCTAGCAATAATTTGACATTCCGGATCCCACAAAAGTGGTTTCATCGAAAACGGAGGTCGTTTGAAAAATGGCTATTTTCAAGGGCTATATATTATATTAAAATATATATAAATTCTACAGCGACTTTTCTAAATTTTAAATTGGGCATAAATTTTGATTCTTGCTATAAAATTTTGATTTTTCGAATTCTTGGAAAGATATCTTTAAATAGATTTAAATATTTTTGGTTTCACTAAAATCTGATTTATTTCGCATTCTGTACAGTAAGTCAAAGTTCAAATTCAAATTTTCAAACTACCGATCTATTTCTAACTCCCTTTTTAATTAAGTTAAATATATTCATTCTAATTTCGATTTAAATAAATTTTTAATCGTTATAAATCATTTTAAATATTTAGAATCCATTAAAATTTCTAAAATAAAATTTTAAATTGGTTCAAAATTCCGTCTTGTTACACCTACCCAGACCGGGAAACTAAAATGTAATATATGGCTTCTATCCTATGGGAAGTAATAAGCGACTAAGAGGGTTATCTAATAAGGTCAGTTAGAAGGTATAGCAAGTGATAAAATACCATGTCTCACCTTTTGTGGGGCAAGGGTATATGCGTGAATGACGAAAGCCTTAACTAGTAGGGCCCATAGCTAGTGCCCTCTAGTTTATGTTATTGTTAAATAAATCTTCGAGGAATAATAAGTGACCAATTAGTCCGCCTAGGGTCTTAAGCAATCAGGGAGAATCCACCTTATCTATCATTGATAGTGAGGCATTAAATGATAAAGGAAGAGTAAATCAAAGTATGTATGTATATATATAGAAACTCCGTAACTTGGAGTCTTACCTCGATTAAATAGCCAGTCATGCTCTAGTATAAAGGCTTCACAATATATGCGTAAACATCCTATCTTGGTATTATACATTTGGAATACTACTTTGGGAAGAGTAGTAAAGTCATGCGTAAACATTTACAAGGTTAGTCTAGAATCACTAACCTTGGTAAGCATACATCTTAGGTTGAATCAAACGGGATACATCTATGTATTATATTTTGTGTTGTATACTTCGTGTTCACCAGAATCTTGTTGTTCTGACCCCCTCCTCATTACACCCACCCACGTTTTCTAGAGAAGGTCGGGTTCTCATAGGTGTTTAACTTTGGCTTTTGGTTCTCGTTCTCTCTCATGCTCGGTATTGGTAAAGTGACTTACTTTGAAAAAGGTAGTTACTTGAGTTATTACTGGTTTATCCTATTTTGTTTCCGCTATTAGTTATCTTATCATACACTGATTATGCTAATGCTCATTTATTACATGTAGATCTACACGCTCCATGCTTGGATGTGTTTAAGTTTCTGTAAAGTCCCGTATTTTTGGTAGTCGAATATTTAAATTATTTTATTATTTTAAATATTATATTTAGAATATTAATAGAAATTAATATTTAATTCATTTATAAAACAAAGTTTGAATGTTAAATTTATATATAATATAAAATGAGCTCAAAATGGCACAGTAGTTCGTAATATTGAATTTTGAACTTCAACTGAGTATATAGAATCCGTTTTAAGTTGGATTTCTATGAAACAAGAAATGTTTGAATCTAATTGATGATAGTTTTCTAATGGAAGGGAAAAATTCAGATTTTGTGTTATAGTTTGTTTGTTATTTCCAATTCAAATTTTAAAATAGTCGCTATTTAAATCGTTATTAAAATATAATGTTTATTAATAAATTTAAAAGGGTTTTAATATAAATTGGGGGCCGTTTTAACTTGAATTGATGAAATTAAGTTGTATAATTTATATTTGAAGCTATATATAATTTATTTTGGTATATTTACGATAATAATAATTTGTTATTGTTTAATTGAATTAATTTGGAGTTTAATTGATTTTTTTATCGATATTTTTATAGCTTTAAAAATAGTCATTTTACAAACGGTCCTGGTTTCCAATGAAATTAGTTTCATTGGAACCGTAACGATAAATTATTGTACAATATTAAATTTCGTGGAAAACCGATGTCGTATGTGACAATGGTGGTCGTAATAGAGGGTATTTGTGTATAACTTGAGCAGATGATCGAATAGAGCCACGAAACTAATTCCGTTGATTTCGTATCGACTTTTAGTGTCAAGATATGTAGGTAATTTTTATTTTTGGAGACCGGTTAATTTGGTGTCCAAAATAGCATTATAGTGTGTATAAAAATAGCGTGGTGGGAAACAGTCTCGGAATGCAACGAAACATGTGCCATTGGATTCATATTAATTAATTATTATAAGGTTTTGATTTTCGTGTCAATCGGACTTACCATTTGATAATGGCAGCGTCAAACGTCCTTGTTTTTATTTAGTCCTCTATATATTCAGATAGAGGTAACTTTGGAGGAATAAACGACTAGTCAAACGAACTCCGATTTTAATGAAACAAATTTCATTGGATCCGTAAGTAAAAGTTATAGTTGAATTTCAAAGTTTCAAGTTGATTGGATTTATTTTGTAATTATAGGAAAATTGAGTGCATGATTTTTAGCCTGTGATTTATAAAGGACTTTTTATAAACGACCTCGGAATTCGAGGAAACTTGTCCCATCGTGTCCAGAATATTTTTTTGCTAGGATTAGGGGTTTCATCTCGTTTGGACATCGTATGTAGTGGGTATTAACACAATAATTCTTGATGAAGCTTCGTTATATTATTAAATTAATAAAACTTCCCCATCATTTCTGTAACTTGCAGGTTACACCTTCTGTGACTTGCGTGTCAAACCACCTAAATGCCTTGCGTCCCAAACCATTAATTTACTTGCGTCCCAAACTTTCAATTACCTTGCCTGCCACATTCTTTTCGAAATTCCCACATACCCTGTACAATTTCAGCAGACCTATCCCATGTTTCCTTGCGAATCACGTTGTTCTTCCTCTATAAAAGGCTTACCCCATTCATCTATTTTCTTCCCCCAAAGAACGGTGAAAACGAAAATTCCTCCAACCCAATAAATCAAAAACAAATCCGAAATTAACCCTGAACCGTTAAAACGTAAACACTAAAAAAAGGGAACCACGCAAGCTCTTCTTCCTCAAAAAAAAACCATGGCCTTCATTATTAAAAACTGATACTCCATTAATATATATTTAACGATCAGCCCCATTCCAAACTCAAATAGTGTTTCCACCAAAAACTCTAGTCAGCTCACGATACTAATGGTGACGGTATGGGGTCGAGTTTGGCGAACTAAGTAGGAGTGGGGTTAGAGTGATTAACAGTGCTCCATTTCAGGGAATAACAGTTTGCTGGCGATTCCGCCGTGGGTACTAGCCCAAGGTGGGTGTTGGGGGTTTGCCTGGTGATCGTCAATAGGTCGGAAAGGCGTTGGTGTGGTGGTTCTTGGGTAGCGCAACAGTCGAGTGGAGGAGTTTGGGTGGGCGATTCTCTGACATGGGGAGAGCTATGTGGCGAAAATGGAGTTGGAAGGATAGAAAAACATGAGGGAGTTGGTTCAGCCTTTCGTTTGAAGATGGAGATGAACAGTGGAGCGTGGGGCTGAAAGAGTGGTGAGGAATAAAGTTAGTATGCTAAATATAATTATCATATGCCTACATATATATCAGAATATGCTTAATCTCGTTTGAATTAACATAAGTTAGATTTAAGTTAAGTATATATGATAAAATTATAGTACAGGAATAGTTGATATATGCCTAAGCATTTCTTAAGTGTGCCTAATTATAATTTTATACTGTGTGTGACATCTTTTAAATTATATATAACATCTAAATGTGTGTTATCCAGTTTTTGTGCCCATATAAAATATACAGTGCCTAATATATGTTATGCTATAGTATACATATGTGGACTGTTAAATTTAATGATGGTGAACAGTATATATCGGCTGAGGAATGTTTAGTTATAATTAATTCGATTCAAAACGTGGCCAATAACATGACTGGTTAGCGTATATTGTGGGATTAGTATAAATATTTAATTTGGTTTTAAACAAATGGGGCTGATGACTCTAGAATTTGCAATCAAAAGTTGGAATGAAAGAGTCGGTCTGTTATTTTTATTGCTCAAGGAATTGTTCGGACACATCAAAAATAAGGATAATAAGAAAATTTTTACTGTATAAATTTTATAATTAGGAAAAGTAATTATTATATTAGTTTAAATCTAATCGTATATTTTAATATGTGTATCTCGTTTATACGTGTACAGAATCGGACCAGACATGGAATGTTGGAACCGTACCGACAAGCATAACAATTTTGGAGTTGGATTGAACAGAATTGGATGTAGCCGGAAGTTTTAATTAAATTAAACATTTTGTTTAATTTAATTAAAATAAACTATTTGGAACACGAAATCAAGGTGAGTTAAACTCACTCAGTTCTCCCTACTTACATTTTGTATAAGTCGGTTTTTATAATTGTATGCTATGCTTGTAAATGGTTGTTAGTTTATTGATTTTATATTCATGTATTGACTGAAATAGTTAAATTGAACAATTGTTTAATTTAATTGAATACAAATCATTGTATTCTAACAATTAAATCCAATTGAGGTAACTTACCTCGGTGGTTATGTTTATAATGATGTAAACATTATAAATAAATAATTGAATGCTTGAATTTCTATTCTTAGTCCATTATTGATTGTTGCAGTTATTATTGAATGTTATTATCAAACTGTTTACTTCATCTATCTAGATGAAAATGATTATTGATTTTCCATATTGAACCGAATGATTTGAATTGTGGTAATCCATTGTATTGCGGGGAATAACAGGTTGGAGGAATACAATAGGATTCCTCACTAATATTGATAACGTTTCAATATGATCATATTGTTTGTATTGAATGTGAAATTGGTTTATATTTCACGGTTTGGTACAATAGTAGCCATTTGCCTCCTTGGCACTGTTGATTAAATGAAGTGATTTTTCGAAATCGATATTTATTTGATTTCGAGTGGTTTCAGATATATATATATATATATATATATATATATATATGGATTTGAAATACAGTTTTTACCATAAAAGATAAATATCAAAGTTAAAATTTCACTTTTTATATATAAAATATAACTAATGGAGATGTAAGATATTATTAAATAAATGTTTAAACAATATAAATTTATCGTGTTGGCTATTTAAATGTTGAAATGGTTTATAAAGGCCTTAACGGTCATAAAGGAAGTTTAAACGGATTTCAGAATATTAAAATGGAATAATCGAATCTGGATATACGAGAATTTATAAATGAGTTTAAAGAGTGATATTTTTGTAATAAATGATCATTTTTAACAAGTGTTGTTTAAATATATATGAAATGTAATTAAATAACATTTCATGAATAAGATTAACAAATCGATGGATTTGGGAACAAATATTGATTTGGGAATGGAATTTCATATTTTTAAATGAACTTGGATTTGAAATTATGAATATGGATTTATAAATGAGATTCATAAATGGGATCGAGTTAAATAAATGGAAGTGAGTTTTATTCCATGGTTCGGAATATGCTATTTCGATGTTCGGAATGATTAATTAAAGTAAATTTTATTCCAAGGTTCGGAATATGACATTCCAAAGTTTGGAATGTTAACTAAAGTTAAGAGTATAAATGAAGTTAAAGGTTTGGATAACAATAACGAATATTAGTTGTCGATAATGAATTGCAAATGAGATTTTTAAATGAAGTTAAAAGATGTGGAAATTAAAACGAACGGTGAATTGTCGTAATTAATTTACAAAAGATTCTGTAAATAGAAATTTAAAGTTTTGGAAATGGAATCGAATTAGTAAATAAAGTTTGTCGTTTGTAAATGTGTTATGTAACGTTTGTTATAAAGTAGATGAACTATTTTTAGATATAATATTTTATAAAGGATTATTATTGTTTTTGAACAATGAATAACGGGTTGTAACAACCCGGATTTCGCCCGACCCGATTAATCGCAAGATCGACCAAGAATGCTCAAGACCCGAATACATTAACTTTGAGAATTCAACACATCATAACAAAAGCAGCAGACTTTTATAAATATTATAATAATGTTACATCAGAGTACAGAATATATCAGAGTACATTGATAAATAATATAGCGGAAGATTTAATTACAACAACTAATACAATGCAGCGGAATAATTAAATTAATCACAATGGAAGACCATCAATGCTCTGGACACAGCTCTAAGCTTGGATCCAGAATCCTACTCAATATATCTGCAAAATAAGCTACTCGACTGCCCATGTGAAAAAGAGGGCACCCTAATTTGCAAAGTGAAACAAACTACGGGTCAGTCATGGGACTGGTGTGAGAAATCTTTACTTAACTTATCTAATTAGAGGGCTAATCACAGGACCACGCCGCTAACGCGGAACGGGTTTACTCCATTGGATTGCCAGTGCATAAATAAAGCGAATCATTAAAAACAACGCAATGCTTTTTAGAAAAATGAAACCATTATAAGACTCAGGTCCCATCACACAATGCAACGCAAGCCGGAGGATAGAGTTTTACCTTATAATGGTCAAAAATGCTTGATACGATGAAAACAGATTTGATATTATTATTAGTGTATATATGTTTAAAAAAACCTTTCAATCATAATGTATTAATCATAGACGGCATAGTACCCCAACCTACTATGTCGACATATATAGGTATATAATCAAAACTGCAGGATGTCATGTTGGAGGTTGGATTTCCATCAAGAGTCAAGGCTAGGAACGATCTCCGAACCGATTCGAGACACTCTAGCAATTTCTCAGGATCACACCTACGGGCAACCCTTAGATACAGCAGGGTCGGTCGCCCAAGAGTGAAATGGGTTGGATTAGTTATGCATGAACACACGCTTCCCGATTCTATTGGACCTATAAATTGGCCATTACGACCAATAAAAATCCGAGGCGCCCCAAAATCCATCAACCACATAAGTAAAATGCCAGGCCGTGTTAAACCCAAACACCACTTCTAGCTAGAAAGAAACGTGTGCACTCCCTGCGTTCCCTTGCTCCGTTTCTGACTCATACCGAGGTGTGAGGCTCGCGAGGTAACGAAATTCGCAAAGCTATGTCTAGATAGGCTATGCTTTGATCATCATCCACAAGGCTCTGCTTTTCAACAAAAGCCTTGATCAATTGCATCTTGGCATGCAACATTGACAGTCCACACCATGCGATCGATAAATTCTAATATATAACCTCTGAGCTCGTGCATCTCAGAGAAGGGTGTTAAGCAAGAGAATAAATTCTCCGCCACCACAGAAATATATTAATAGATATCAATTTAATTACATGGCATGAAATTCAATGTCGGACACATATCCATTTACAAGTCTGTTCTGGGTCTGAATGAAACCGGAGTCACCTAGGTGCTCGCGTATCCGGACGATCAACAAATACGCCCGGACAAACTTCCACTTTAACCCTTTACTAGGAGCGACCCAATGCTAGGCATCAGTAGTCGTCCATTCGATGTGAAGATCGCCGATCTTCATCCACCGTCTTCAATGTCTTCGACTTTTAATCGTCGTAGTAATTATTCAGAATTGGTTAAATCCGGTCTTTTCGAATAACTCGCGTATTTTTTTATAATTAAAAATCAAGTGTTATAAGGATACATTCAACGCCTCTTTCCAATTCAGAATATTCTTTAAATAAAATATTCATATTATTAGGGAAATGTTCCCATTAATTTTATCAAAGATAAATCTTTCAGATTTATTCTTAAATCTTATTTTCAAAGATTTATTAAAATTCCAATTCAGTTTTAATGTCCAAAATCATTACTTTACGATTATTCCAATTTAAGAAGTAAATCTTATTTTTAACTGGGTTAAAGAATCAATGTCATTTAAAAACATTGTTCACGATAAACCAAAAATCATTTTCCAATAAATAAATATAAATTGAAATACCAATAATCTTAGTTGAAAGATTTATTCTTTATTTAAAAGAAATTCTTTGTTAAAAATATTCTTTATATGAAAGATACTCTGAATCGGAAAGCGACTCAATCATTTACCATATAACTTTGGTTATATGGATTTCATACATCGTATGGAAATGACAATGATAATAAATAATCATCAAACCATTAATTCAACAACTAGAGTGAAGTTCACAACTGTGTGAGCATTAAAATGAAATAAAAACGCTCATCGCAGCCTGTCAATCTATCGATTGACATACAAATAAATATTGGGACTAGTGTATATCAATTATCATCCAAATACCCGTGTGGGGTTTTCAACCAACAACAGTACATATAAATAAATAATTGGTTAACGAATTTAACCAATTTTGATACTACCAACATGTTGAACATGATAGACAAAATATGATATTTTATTCCTAATGTCGAAATAAAATATATTTGACTCGTATAATTTCTTATACATTTCTAATATTAAATTGAATGTAATTTATTTATATGACATTATTGTGGATGACAAATAAAAGATTATTTTCATTGTACTTTACTTGTAAGTAATTATTCTTGATTTTAACACATAAAAGAAATAATCTCATTTGTATATGTTTTTCAATGTATAACCTAACACCTGAAAATGTTTATTTTAAATTGCATACAAATTCTAATGTATGCATTAACATATAGAAATGGCACTTTAACTCACTTATACATTCTAATGTATATTTCAACCAATAATATGATTCATATAATTGGATATAAGCTCCAATGTAAGTTTGCAAAATAAAAATGATTTTTATATTCACATATAAATTCTATTTTAAGTTATGCAAATAAAAATGATTATTTTATTTGCATATAAATTCTATCTCAACAAAATGTATAAGAAGAGTGATACATTCATTTGTCGATAATTCAAATTCTATCTCAACAAAATGTATAAGAAGAGTGATACATTCATTTGTCGACAATTCTATTTTATCAAAATGCGGTTTGTGTTTAATTCTTATTTGACAAAAATGTCCTTTTTGGTTACAACCAATATAATTCGACAAAATGAATGTTTGATTCAACTAATATAAATTGACAAAAGTGAATAATTTTGTTTCAACTAATGTAAAGTGACAAAAGTGACTACTTTGTTTCAACTAATTTAAATTGACAAAAGTGATTATTTTGTTATAACCTCTTTTTTTATCTTCTCTAATTTAAAAGTAAAAAAGTTTTAAATCCTATTCTTTTAATTGTATCTCAATTGTAATAAAAGTGTAACTTCTTAAACTATGCTTTTTTATTTGCATCTAAAATGCAAATAAAAAGATAATATTTTAATTTATGATTTATTTGCATCAAAGAATGCAAATGAATATACAACTTTTAACTTCATGTTTTATTTGCATCAAAGAATGCAAATAAAATGCAACTTCTAATTCAAGGTTTTATTTGCATCTAAATTTGCAAATAAAAATGCAACTTCTAATCCAATATTTTATTTTCATCAAGGAATGCAAATAAATATGCAATTTCTAATTCAAGGTTTTATTTGCATTAAGGAATGCAAATAAATATGCAACTTTTAAATTTCATAGTTTATTTGCACCAAAGAATGCAAATGAAAATTCGACTTTTAAATGCGGTGTTTATTTGCATCAAGGAATGCAAATTAAAATATAATCTTTTAACTACAATGTTTACTTCCATCAAAATATAATCTTTTAACTACGATGTTTATTTGCATCTAAATATGCAAATAAAATATAATATTTATTAAATGTTGTTTATTCGCATCTAAATATGCAAATAAAATATAATCTTTATTAAATGTTGTTTATTTGCCACTAAATATGCAAATAAAATATAATATTTTAACTACGATGTTTATTTGCGTCTAAATATGCAAATAAAATATAATCTTTTAACTACGATGTTTATTTGCTTCTAAATATGCAAATAAAATATAATTTTTATTAAATGTTTTGCTTGCAACTTAATTTACCAACAAAAATGTACCCTTTTAAATCATATTTTTATTTCTATCCAATATACAAAATAAAAACGTAATATTCATTCTAGTTTTTTTCTTTGCATTTAAAATGCAAGCAAAATGTAATTTTAATTCTATTGTTTTGTTTGCATCTGAAATTGCAAACAAAAAATATGGTTTTAATTCTAATTGTTTGTTTGCATCTAAAATTGCAAACAAAAATATGATTTTAATTATTTCAATGCATATTTGCGTTAGAGAATGCAAATAAAATAATATATTATATTCCAAAGTGTATTTGCATAAAGAATGCAAATAAAAGAACATTTTACATTTCTACGTATATATTTGCATAAAAGAATGCAAATAAAAGAACATTTATATTTTCTATGTATATATTTGCATAAAAGAATACAAATAAAAGAACATTTCTATTTTCTCTTCCAAATCAATGATTTTACAAAATGATTTATTTTTATCATTTGGAAATTCTAATCCAAATCAATAACTTTTCAAAATGATTTATTTTTATTCAACACACACAGGTCTGTGTCTATACATCACCAATCAAACAAATAAATCATCCACAATCACATCACAGCGGATCTCAGACATATACATACAATAGTTACATAGCAATTAAATAAATTAATTAATTAAAAGAAAGAGAAATCTCACATCGATCGGTTTTCAGAAATCGTTCATGTTCAAATTTGGCTGAATTTTCAAAGTGCTCTGTTCTGGTCGTGGACAGTTCCATCGCGTAGATCTTGAAAAGACGGTTCCAATGCTTCAGAAATCATCTGATTCTGACGAGAATTGATTTAGTTATGACACTTCAAACATTAACCAATTAAATAGGATAATTAGTATTTTAAAATTAATTAGTTTTACACCTTAATCCCCCTTCCTCTTCCATCTGTTCTCAGGCCGATGGGTTCCCGCATTTGTTCAAATCTAGGGTTCGGTTTTGCAGTGGATTGGAAGCACGAGGGGCCGATCAGGGAGTGTCACGAGGAGGGGCTAGGGGAGGCGCACCCACACCGGTGAAGGGGTGGAGCTCGGTGCAGGTATGGCGGCGCGGCAAGGCTCGAGGCGGCGTGGGTTTGAGGGCTCGGTTCGGGTTGGATGCTACACGCAGGGTGCTGAGATCCGTATGGATCTGAAGAGCTCGATCTTCTCTTTAAAATTTCCTTCAGGAGTGGATTGTTTTAATGTATAGATTAGAAGAGATTAATGGGAAAAGAATCGAACATATCTGGCCATGAAATAGATAGGAGCGGTGGCATGGGAAAAGAGACATTAGGGTTTACCGTATACCGTATTTATACTCGTATTTATATATTATTTAATTATTAATTCAAAGAAAAATCCGTTAATCCCTATACGAACCCCAAATCCAGTCCAATGAAAGTTGTCTCCAGGCAATTACCCCGGTCCTGGACACAATGGAACATGTTTCGTAACCCAACTCGGCCGTTACGATATGTTTTTCTTTAAATTTAATTATAAATCATTTATTTATTTAATTTGACTATACATTTAAATTTACTAGGCCCACATACGGACTCTAAAAATTACAGATTTTTTTCTAGTTATGCTTTGACGATATGGTTCTAACATGACTAATTTCGTTGAATTCTGAGACCGTTTAAAAAATGGCTATTTTCTGGTCGATCAGATTTGACTGAAACTGACAAAACACATTTTCTTTTGCCATGCTCACATATTAATTCTAAAAATTATGAAAATTGAAACCTAGCAATAATTTGACATTCCGGTTCCAAATAAAGTGGTCTCGTCGAAAACGGAGGTTGTTTGAAAAATGGCTATTTTTAATATTAATATATATATATATATATATATTCTACAGCGACTATTCTGAATTTTAAACTGGGCATAACTTTTGAATCCCGCTATGAAATTTCAAACTACCGCCCTATTTCTAACTCCTTTTATAATTAAAATAAAATTATTAATTCTAACGTTGATTTAAAATAAATTTTCATCGTTATTATTTAAAATAAATTATTTTAACTATTAAAGTTTCCAAAATAAAAATTTTAAATTGGTTCAGAATTTGCGGGTTGTTACAATCTCCTCCACTTAAAATATTTTCGTCCTCGAAAAGGAAAGAAGCTAAAAGTCTTTAATTAACCAACTCAACTTTTGATTTTAATCAATTTTCATTTTAGTTCAATATTAAATCTGATTTAGTTAAATTTGTCATTCTTTTATATATTGGTTAAAGTAATTATCGTTCCAATGTTTTAATTAGTTAAACTAATTATCAAATATCACAACCAGCAATCAATTAGGTGATTAACTTTTCAAACATATATAACTTTTATATATAGTCAAAAATCATATTTTTAGTGCAAATCACAGCAATAGGCCCTTTCTAGTTTTGGTTCTCACACCAGTCAATGGAAATATATAAATATACCACTTTCGAAACTCGAATATAAATTCTGATGATGTTTCGAACCACCATCAGAACATCTCCGGGCGGCTAAAGTGTGATTCTATATCTATCTAGTATATTTGAGGTTTCGAATACACGCTAGCTTGGCGTATATGCAAAATCTTTATATACTCGATTGTCCAAAATAAAATAAAATAATATATATATTCAAATACGTATAATGAGATTTTGAATTTTCAAAACTAAATTTATTTTCATTTTTATTTTAAAAATTAATACTCTTCACACTCGTTCTAGGATACTACTGATTCCATCTCTAATGAGTTATTCTTATTGGATATTACTAATCCAATCTCTAATGAGTCTTTTGTTCAGTTTTAACGAGTTATACCCCAAAGATTTGAGCTAACCTCGCTCTGATACCAACTGTAACAACCCGGATTTTGCCTGGCCCGATCGATCGCAAGATCAACCAAGAACGCTCAAAACCCGAATATGTTAACTTTGGGAATACAACACATCAGAACAAAAACAACAGACTTTTATAAACATTATAATAATGTTACATCAGAGTACATAATATATCAGAGTACATCGATAAATAATACAGCGGAAGATTTAATTACAAAAAAACAAATACAATGCAGCGGAATAATTAAATTAATCACAGCGGAAGACCATCAATGCTCTGGACACAGCTCTAAGCTTCGATCCAGAATCCTGCTCAATAAATCTGCAAAATAAGCTACTCGACTGCCCATGTGAAAAAGAGGGCACCGAAGTTTGCAAAGTGAAACAAACTACGGGTCAGTCATGGGACTGGTGTGAGAAATCTTTACTTAACTTATCTAACAAGAGGGCTAATCACAGGACCACGCCGCTAACGCGGAACGAGATTACTCCATTGCATTGCCAATGCATAAATAAAGTAAATCGTTTAAAACAATGTAGTGCTTTTTAGAAAAATGAAACCATTATAAGACTCAGGTCCCATCACACAATGCAACGCAAGCCGGAGGATATAGTTTTACCTTATAATGGTCAAAAATGCTTGATACGATGAAAATGGATTTGATATTATCATTAGTATATATATGTTTTAAAAAAAACTTTCAATCATAATGTATTAATCATAGATGGCATAGCACCCCATCCTTGTTGGTACCAGAGCGAGGTTAGATCAAATCTTTGGGGTACAACTCGTTAGAACTGAACAAAAGACTCATCAGAGATTGGATTAGTAATATCCAATAAGAATAACTCGTTAGAGATGGGATCAGTAGTATCCTAGAACGAGTGTGAAGAGTATTAATTTTTAAAATAAAAATGAAAATAAATTTAGTTTTGAAAATTTAAATTTTCATTATACATATTTGAATATATATATATATATTATTTTATTTTGGACAATCGAGCATATAAAGATTTTGCATATACGCCTAGCTAGCATGTATTCGAAACCTCAAATATACTAGATAGATATAGAATCATACTTTAGTCGCCCGGAGATGTTCTGATGGTGGTTCGAAACATCATCAGAATTTATGTTCGAGTTTCGAAAGTGGTATATCTATATATTTCCATTGACTGGTGTGAGAACCAAAACTAGATAGGGTCTATTGTTGTGATTTGCACTAAAAATATGATTTTTGACTATATATGAAAGTTATATATGTTTGAAAAGTTAATCACCTAATTAATTGCTGGTTTGATGTTTGATAATTAGTTTAACTAATTAAAATATTGGAACGATAATTACTTTAACCAATATATAAAAGAATGAAAAATTTAACTAAATCAGATTTAATATTGAACTAAACTGAAATTTGATTAGAATCAAAAGTTGAGTTGGTTAATTAAATGACTTTTAGCTTCGTTCCTTTTCGAGGACGAAAATATTTTAAGTGGGGAAGACTGTACCAACCCGGATTTTGCCCAACCCGATCGATCGCAAGATCGACCATGAACGCTCAAAACCCGAATACGTTAACTTTGGGAATGCAACACATCAGAACAAAAACAACAGACTTTTATAAACATTATAATAATGTTACACACTACTACAAAAGTGGGCATATTCGACACTAATTTGTGTGCGTTGCATGAAAAGTGTGGCGAAAGCCATGCATTCTTTGATCTTCTGCAACAACATTCATTTGTTGTTGCATTAGATGTGAACGCAGTGTTGCGGTTGGAATTCTTGTGCTGTGATGTGCAATACCAGTTCAAAGTGTTGCATTACATAAATACATGCCAGGTCAGCGATCCGCGTTATCAGTGTAAATAAAGCCACAACCGTAGATGTATGATTAATCCAATGGTTCAAACCAATCCATGATGCTTATTGAAATATTACACCATCATCCAATCAATGATGGCCACCTCATTGCATTCTTCCTGGAAGTGAAATTTTAGCGCGAGTTTTTCCCCCTTCACGATTTATCACGTAAAAATAATCCTATCATTCTTCTTCACTTTCCCCTTTTTACTGTTGACCAACATTTAAACCTAAATTCACGTTCATTCCCATCACCCTCATCGCATCAATTCCCAATCTCTTCCAGATCTGGACAAGCCGTTCACCGTACCGCTGTGGATTCATTAATTTACATCGGACTACTTCGGTTGGGATTTCGAATTTTGTCGGTGTTGATTTGCTTTGCTTCACCAGGTTAAAACAACAAATCTTCCCTAACCCTAATTCTTACAACAAATCGCCAGATTAGCTTCGTATAATTTCAAAACCCAGATCTACGCATCGCATCTCAATACGATCCCCGAGATTTCCTGAAGTTCAGCAGCCGCAGTATTTATGATGTGAATTCTTTTCGAAAACAGGAGATCAACCCATTGGGGAAGTTATGTTCTGGCATCGTCGGCGTAAGTGAAGCTTCACTTCCAATTTCTCATAACCAATCTACCAGTTTTTCTCTACAAGATTCTCCATCAATTTACAGTGGCTTGGTAAAATTTAATATAGTTTGGGTTGATTTTACGGTTCAGATCTTAAAGAAAAATTGCTTGCGGTTTGGGGTTAATGATTTCGATCTGGTATTAGTTTAAACATGCTGTAAATTTTGGTAATACTGTGGTTTGAAGAAGTTTTGTTTATTTGGAAGGGTTGTTTTCACAAGCATCTCATCAGTTTCCCAATCGTCCTAAAATGGCAACTGAATCTCTCTTGTAGGATTAAACGCACGATTAGTCAACACTCATTTAGGGATTACTATTTAGTTGAATGTAGAGTTAGTCTACACACAGTCCAATATAAATATAGTACGTTCTTTTAATCTGTCTACATACACACACGGCATACATGTGTGTTAACGAACTATTTTCTATTATATCATTCTACTATGACATGATTATTTGGTGGCAATTAGTCAGGACCTTCTAACAGCCATACAATTAGTGGGAGATGGGAATGTTTGATGGAAACATGTATTTGTTTGGTATAAAGATGTGATAAAAAGGGAAGCAATTTGATTAATTGTTGCAAATTTAATTGGACACGTGTAGGAACATGTAAATGTGTAATTTTTTTTGAATTCCTAATTTTTCTGAATGCTTCCTATTTTGCGTTTTGTGTTGGGTAGGTTTTTCGATGTATCTTAAGATGATAAAGAAGCCAATGGCAGAATAGTAAAATGAAGCAGAGAAAAATACCTTATACAGAACACTGACGAAAAGGTTTTTTTTCACCCCCTTCTTTTTTATTTTCACTTATAATATAGCTCTCTTTGTTATATGGATAGAAAGATATTGACATTCGAGAAGCGATAGAGATGAGAAAACAACACATTATGATTAAAAGTTATGGCTTTTCATGAATTCAGACTAGTTTTGTATTGTTAATTAATTTTCATTCTTAAATTGTTATTTAATTAATTTTAATAGATGTGAACTACATAAGAACTCACACCCATGAACAATTGTCACAATGTTAGTCAACAAGCAAGCTCTAGGCGAAGTAAGCAATGAATTTCTGGACGATCAATTCAATCCTACTATTTGGGAAATGAGTAAAACATTATACTGTAAATTTGATAGTCCATTACATATATTTGTCACTGTTAGCCTTTCTCTTCACTTAACAGAATGTTGGTCATGGGACTTATGTTTGTGCAAAACATACAAGGTCTCATAGTTGTTGCTCCATTGTCCCTAATAATGATTAAAGAATTGCACTGAGATATTTTAGTCATAATCTTCTTTCCTTCTGCATTTGGGGTGTAAAAACCCGTAACTTTCCCGTAAAGGAAAGTGTCGGATTGTTCAAGAACAAGCCACAACAGAACGCATACAAAAGAACATTTCACTGTATATCACAACAATGCATCGGATTACAAGAATATACAGAGTATAAACAAATAAATATTACATAGAAATATCATAGATTTAAATTACATTTAAATACATCGCAGCGGAAAATAATACGATACACAAGTAGAAGGAGATATACGGATACAAAGCTTTCCGGATATCGTTCCAGCTGTAAACCAGGATCCTGTGAATATAAATCTGCAAAACCAAAACTACTAGCTGCCCGTGTCAAAATAGGGGCACCCAGAGTTTAGGTTAAAACAATAAACTCCAGGTCAGTCATGTGACTGGTGTGAGAACTAAAACAGTTATTAATCTTTGTTTTTAAAGTTAGGTAAATCAAGGGACTACGCCGTATAACACGGAACGGGTTTCCTCCCAAGAATACCAGTGCATAAAACAACAGCGCAATGCTAAATAAAGAAAAATGAAGCTATTATAAGACCCAATTCCCATCACACAATGCAACGCAAGCCGGGGGATAGGGTTTTCCCTTATAACAGCCAAAGAATGCTTGATACGTTTAAAACAGATTATTTGATACTATTATAAGTGCATAGTGTATGAAACAACTTCAAATCATAAGTATCAATCGTAGGCGGCATGAATGCCCCATACCACTATGTCGCCATATATAGGTTTACAAATAAAACCGCAAAGTTACGTATTTGGAAATTTGATTTCCGTCTATGAACCGAGGCTAAAGATAGTCCTCAACCGATTCGAGACTGCCTAGCCCGAGTCTCAGGATCAGAGCTCGAGTGACCCTAGGAGCGACAGGGCCGGTCCACCGATGTGGATTAAACTTAAATCCTGAACACTGCGGTACCCCGCCCTTTGGGGCGTAAACGAGCCAACGAATGACTCCATCGGACCCGGATCGTCCGATCAAAACGAGGCGCCTCGCAACAGCAACAACCACACAGGTGAAAAGTATATAAATGTCAGGGCTGGTAGGTCACTGACACCACCCTAGCTAGGAAGAAACGCATGTCCTCCCTGAGGTCCTTCCTCCCGTTTTTGGTTCACAACCGGGGTGCGAAACTCGCGAAGTAAACGTTACACAAAGCTACGCCACAAAGGCCGTGCTTTGATCATCACCACAAGACTTTGCTTTTCAACAGAAGCCTCGATCAATTGCCACTTAGGCATGCCACACAGGCAATTCACTCCATGCGTTTGATATCCATCAATATATAACCCCTGAGCTCGTACGTCTCAGAGAAGGGCATTAAGCAAGAGAATAAATTCTCCACCGCCAAACAGATATATATTCAGTAGAGATCAATCACACGGACTAAAATCCAATGTCAGACACACAGTCCATTTACAAGTTCGTTCTGGGTCTGAACGAAACCGGAGGCACATAGTACCCTGCATGTCCATCGATCTCCAAGTACGTCTGGACGATTACCAACTGTTTCCATCTTCTTGGGTGTACAGCCCAATCAAGATCATCAGTAATCACCCAAACGACGTGAAGACTTCTGGTCTTCGAACACCGTCTTCATCTTCGACACCACGTCGAATCAGTTATTCAGAATGGGATAAACCCGGTCTTTCTGAATAACTCGCGTATATATTATAAAAGTGTTACACAAACACAACATACGCCTCATTCCAATTCAGAATATTCTTTTATTCAAATATTCCTATACTTTGGGAAAAGTTCCCATTAATTTTATCCAAGATAAATTCTTTAAATTTATTCTTTAATCTCCTTTGAATATCAATTCAAACTAGTCGGGATTAGCGAACCACACCGAAGTAATCATTTATTTTATTTCCCAATCCCAACCTATTCATCCCATGAAGTAAAACTGGTCATACTTCATATCTAACACCACGGTGTTATCGGTAAATTCAATTACCATTTCACGTTTAAATCTAATTAAAGATTTAACTATCGCCTGGAGTAAAACTGGTGATACTCCATTCTCGATCTTTTCAATCTAATTAAAGATTCATTAAAACTCCGCTTAGTTTTAATCTGTGACTGGGTTAAAGAATCAGTGTCTTTTAAAACACGGTTCACGATAAACCCAAAATCACATTTCCATTAATTATCGGGTTAAAGAACGAGTTTTATTTAAAAACACCATTCACGATAAACCCAAGAATCAATATCAATTCAATTCCAATTAAAAATTGTTTAATTGGTACACTTCATTAAATCTAAATAAAAAGATTTAATCTTTTCTCTACTGGGTTCAAGAATAGTGTTAATGAAGACACCATTCACGACAAACCCAAATCACATTTGATATTCAATACAAGGCTCTGAATAGAAAATATATCGGCTTATATCCAATATCAAATTCTACGATTAACAAATGTCGTAGTGGAAATAACGATATAAATATATATCTTTCAAATTTCCATAACAACATCCGTATAATCACGAATTCCAACATCGAAATATTCCAAAGACAATTTCGATTCAAATCCACTCCAACGCAATCATTGGAAATTCTGGTTATTTTTAAAACCCTTTTCAAATTCAATTTATTTATTTAAAAATAAATAGAATTATAATTCTAGTACAAAACTAGTTCATTTCGATAAAAAACTATTTTTATCTTTTCAAATATGGAGTTTTTCATCCCAATTCTCCACAAATCATTTCTTATGATTTTACACAAATTATTACTATTTTTAATAATTTTATCAAGGCCCGTACAGTCGATTTCCATCAATGGCCATCGAACTGCACTTACAGCGACCTTTTTCAAATTTGATTTGGACATAATTCCAAATCCAACCGTTAGATTTCAAATTTCTAATATTCATTAGAAAGCTCTTTTCGATACGAACCCAACGGTTCCTGTTTTAGGAGAATCCGACGGTCGGATCTCCCGCAATATCCGTTCGAAGTCAATGGTCGAAATTCGCGAACTGCCGCGGCGCGGCGCGTTCTATTCAGGCCATTATATTATATATATAATATATACTTCGTCGTTTTCAATTCAAAACGAATTTTATAAATCGTTTTAATTTCGTTTTCAAAACGATTTCAACTTCATATTGATTTCTAATTCAATTTCAGTTCGTTTTCAATTCAATTCAATTCAATTTCAATTCGTTTTCAATTCAATTCAATTCAATTTCAATTCGTTTTCAATTCAATTCAATTTCAATTCGTTTTCAATTCAATTCAATTTCCATTCGAATTCATTTCTATTCAATTTCTATTCGAATTCATTTTAAAACGATTTCAATTCTATTCGAATTCATTTCAAATTCATTTCAAAAACGATTTCAATTCTATTTGAATTCATTCCAAAACGATTTCAAATTCATTTCAAAAACGATTTCAATTCTATTTGAATTCATTTCAAAACGATTTAAATTTCATTTCAAAAACGATTTCAATTCAATTTGAATTCATTTCAAAACGATTTCAATTCTCTTTAATATTCACTTCAATTTGAATAAAATCGATATAAATATCGTTCACGTCAAAATGGCGTCAAACTATCAACGCGTCTTCATATATTTCAATTTTCAAATATTCTACTTCAAATATTTCTTTTTGAAATATTTCTATTCAAATATTTCATTTCAAATATTTCTATTTCAAAACTGGAATGAGGCCCAGACAATTACCACATAATGTTAATTATATGGATTTTCTACAACACATGTATATATCAACAACGATGAATAATCAACTATCATCCAAAGTGCATTCTACACTGTATAAGCATCAAATATAAATATTCAACGCTTATAACAGCCTGTCAATCAATCGATCGACATACAACTAAACAATCGGGATTAGTGTACGTCAAATATCATCCCAATACCCGTGTG
Source organism: Allium sativum (assembly GCA_030737875.1). Classification (NCBI taxonomy): domain Eukaryota; kingdom Viridiplantae; phylum Streptophyta; class Magnoliopsida; order Asparagales; family Amaryllidaceae; genus Allium; species Allium sativum. Next base: position 231,034,819 of record CM060910.1, on the reverse strand, counting down.
GGGTTTCAAGCAATCACACACAGATTTTTATTTGTGCAGTTGGGCGATGTGTAAAATTTATCGTCCCAATCAATGTCCTTCAAATAGGTGTACATAAACAAACCGTCCGGTTTGTAAATGAATATTTATTTATTCTCATTCACGTTAAAAATTATATTTTTAACGATAAAATATTTTATTCAGTTCATTTATTCAATAAAATGATATTTTTATTTTCTTCTAATTTATTTTAGAAAATTTCGGCGGCATAACGGCATGATACTAGAAACGAGACGAGGCCTAGCCTTATCCCCGGTCTAGTGAAGGCCTACGCCATTCACACATCAATCAAATCAATTTCATTTCACCAAACAATTCAATTCAAACCAAATAATCTAACCAACTACACAACCAAACAATTTAACAAACAAGCCATCCATGGTCTGTGGATGACGGGTGTCGGGTGCTACTAAACACCGTCTGCATCCTAGTATATATATATAACTAGAAAAAGAATTTGAAGAGTGAGAAATTCTCACCAATAGCTATCCAACTTCACGACACTTCATTTATAGAAATCTTCGCCGTTCTCGCCTTTTTATCACCTTCATTGCCCGTATTCTCTACATATGTAAAAATCGAATTTTTACTTCGCTATTCAATATATAAAAATCGAATTTTTACTATGCTGTTCAATATATAAAAATCGAATTTTTACTATGCTGTTCAATATATAAAAATCGAATTTTTACTATGCTATTCAATATATAAAAATCGAATTTTTACTATGCTGTTCAATATATAAAAATCGAATTTTTACTTTTGCCTCATATGGATAAAATTCTATTTTTTTATCACGCTATTCTCCATATAAAGATTTCGCCTTTTCAAAAATATAGATTTCATCATTATAAAAATCACCACTTTATTTCAACGTATATAAAATAAAAATCAGATTTTTATTTTACTACATACACAAAGATGATATTTTTTTAATATTCTCTATCTTATAAAAGATTACATTTTTATATTTTCTACTATGTAAAAATTATATTTTTAATTCTCTACATAAACAAAAATCATATTTTTGTCTTCCATATAGTAAAGATTATATTTTTATTACTTTAAAAATATAAAAATCATATTTTTATTACTTTAAAAATATAAAACTCATATTTTTATTCCTTAAAAATCCTATTTTTATACCCTTAAAAATCTAAACTTGATTATTTATAAACAAAATAAATCATAATTTATATAAACAAAAATTATAATAATAAAAAAAACTTACAGTTCGACACAGGGGGAAGGGGGGGGTCGCACGCTGGAGTCGGAGGGGGCTGGCGCGGCCGTTCTGGTGGTGGCGGCAGACCAAGGCGGTGGGCTCGAAAGGGGGGAGTACGGTGGCTGCTCGATTTAGGGTTTGGACACTGGGGGTTTTAGGGTTCGAGGCGAGCAGAGGAGGGGGGTGGAGATCGACGAGGGTGGGGAAGGGGGCCGCGAGATCGGAGGGCGGTGGCGCTCCGACTGGAGGAGCGGTGGCGGTCTCGAACGACGGGTTTCGTTGTTTTTTCCTTTTCTTTTTCGATTCTGAAGAATGAACGTGGGGGGGGGGGCAGAGAGAAATAGGGGGAGAGGAGAGAGGATTTAATTTTTAATTTATTTTAATTATAAAAAGTTGACTTTTACATACGACCTCTAAACGAGGTCCACCGCCTGTCATCCATAGCGTTTTACCCCCATTCCGCACACAATGGGATATGTATCGCAAGCTGATTTGATCGTTTCGATTAGTTTCCGTTGAATTTACATTTAAATTACAATATTGAATTTTAAACGTAAATTTCAAATTACCGGGGTCGCATACGAACTTTAAAAATTCTAGAAAAATATTTTCTAGCTTCGTATTGATGATACGGTCCTAACAAAACTAGTTTCGTCGAATTCTGAGACCGTTTGAAAAATAGCCATTTTCCAGTCGATTAAAATCAACTGAAACTGGCCAAACGCGTTTTCCATTGCCACGCTCACATATTGATTCGAAAAATTATGAAATTTGGAATCTAGCAATAATTTGACATCACGGACCCAACAAAACTGGTTTTGTCGAAATCCGAGGTCATTTGCAAAATGTCCATTTTTAAGGGCCTGAATTCCATAGCGACTATTCAGAATTTTCAACTGGACATATCTTTTGATTCCCTCTATGAAATTTTGATTTGTCGGATTCATTGGAAAGATATTATCAATTAGATCCTATTATTTTTGGTTTCACTAAAATCCGGATTGTTTTGCACCCGGTACATTCAATTGAAGTTTGAAATCGAATTATCGAACTACCGCGCCATTTTCAATTCCTTTTATAAATATAAATAATTATTATATTCTAACGACGATCTATATAACTATATACGATTGAATTTTATTCAAAAGAAATTTTCTCGTCGATATTATTTAAAATAATTCATTTTAAATAATCACAATTCGCTAAAATTGCCAAAATAAAAATTTTAAACTGGCCCAGATTTTCGGGTTGTTACATGGGGGTTGTGGTCTTAGAGTTTAATGATAGGCCGACATTCTACAATACCTCAAGTAGTTTTAATCATTAGACGATACCTCAAATATGGTTACAATAGCAGCAATACTACGTTAAGACATTGTAACGACCCGGGAATTTGCGATCTTGGTTATCCGATATACAACACATATCGAACATCCAAGGATCGAAAATAACCGAATAGTTAATGAAAGAAATTAGAGGGTGAGGATAGATAAGATAGAACTAATAGAATAGAAGAAGAAGAAAACAACAACAACATCAGAGTAACACGAATCTCACAGCGGAACGAATAAAATATAATATACATCATATCTTGAAATCAAAACAGTATGGGTATATCAGAGTACAACACTTACATCACAGCGAAAATAAACAATAGCTATATAATCCTGAAAACCTCCTGCTCCAGCTCTTCGAGTATATCTGGAAAAAAATCCCGACTACTTGACTGCCCGTACAAATTTAGGCACCCAAGAGTTTAGGGAAAACAAAACAAAATAAAACTCTGGGTCAGTCATGGGACTGGTGTGAGTAAACTCAAATCATTGGTTTAACTTTTCAAAATCCTTTTCAAAAGAAAAGATAATCGTAAGACCAATCCACACATAAATACGGATGGCTTTTACCTTACGATAACCCAAAACACTTTGGAAATCATATATTATCTAATATTATAATAATGTCTAATCACAAGTAATTAAAATCTAGTAGAACGCTTGCATCTCACGCTCTACATATATAATATACAATCAAACTCGCAGGCACTTATTGGAGATTGGATTCCAACTTGACAAGGTATGGGACCACCTTCCGAACGTGTATCTCTAGAGGCAAATACACTGGGTTCAACAAGAACATCTTGCAACCCGGCCCACACATGACCGACCACTCATTTCGCTTGAGTGTATCGAATGTATATCACCAACGGTTGGGATCAGCAACCGTCTCCCGATAAGGGACAGCATCGATAGATTTAAGAACAAAAGGAATTTCTCTAGATAGGTGATCATACATCCTAATTCAGAGCGACCGACTTAGCCATGCTGCCTGCCCGATTTTTGTCATTTCCCGGTTGATGAGGCTTGAGGTCATAACGTATCTTTTGACAGATCACACCTCCATTACTTTGAATGCCACATCGTCATACCCGCCAAATCACAAATTGATTTCCTCAAAAATACCACGGGTATAAAGCTAAGAGAAACGAATTTCTCCGCCACCAAACGTTAGTACGTTTGAAGAGATCAACTTACGCGATCCGTTAGATATACTTTGTCAGACACTCGTCCATTCACGTTTGTCCTGGGACTGGACAAACCGAAGTCACTATTCTGTAAACAGGATAGCCCTTGCATAACTCCGTCTTCATATATTCAGCATACTTGATTCGCAACGCTTATGCCAATACGGAGTGGTTCTCTGGATAATAATCCGACCGGTCTCTCCATATTAACAACGTTAAAATGGTCAAAACTTTGATAGTCGGTGATTTAACTATCAAATGAAAACATGTCTGTGTGCAAACAATGATATTATTTCCAAAAAGAAATTCTATCGAACAATCATCATTCATTCGTTCGTCCCTTTGCCTGTTCCTGTTGTTTAATGTTTCTTATTCACTATATTTAGAAAATATATATCATTATCATTGGAAAACATTTCCATCTCTTGTTTCTATATTCAGAAAACAATTCTGCTTCTCATTTGGAAAAAACATTTCCACATCTCTTTCATTTGATTAAACAGATGTTTGAATAAACATCACTATGCCAAATCTCCTTCATTTGGTTTCCACTTAACCACTTTTCACCATCGAATCTTAACCATTTCTTAGTTAAAACGAAGTCAATCAAGTTGGGGTATTATTACCTCTCAGACCTTAACTGAACAACATTTCTAACTTCGAAATAGGCAAAGTTCATCTTTCTAAATCTTTAACACTTCTTTACGACATTCTTGGATTCTATTTACAAATCCGCTTCTCATACGGAAAACACTTGATTATAACAATGGTGTTATAATCCCCTGCATCCGAAATATAGTGACTTCATAAATACTTTGATTTTTCCTCTAACTCGAATAAATAACGAACTAAATTATTAACTCATACTCGGTTAACTCTAAGTTGTAACTCTTATTCAGTTAACTCTTATTCTATTTAACTCTTACTAGCCTAACCCTTGTTCAGATAACTCGGTCTGATTTACTCATTTTGACCCACTTACTTGATCAGTTCAACTGGTCTAACTTAGCTTAATTAACTCAACTAAATTATTTCTATCAATTAACTAATATTTGACTTGACACCATTCGCTCGACTCTAGATCGCAGCGATCACAATGGTTACGCCTGACTCCCTCAGGAAACATCCGACCACCTTAGGCTATCTGCAGCCCTGCGAATTACGCTAGCAGTCGTGCTAACTGGTAACTTATCTTAAATAACTACTGTTTTAATTTCTAGTTCGATTTGACTCTAATCGATTAACCCTAACTGAGTAACTCTAACTGAATAACTCTACTGAATAACTCTACTGAATAACTCTACTGTATAACTCTAACTAACTAACTCTAAATGTTTACTCCAACGGTTTAATTCTACGGTTTAACCCTAACGGTTTAACTCTAACAGTTCAACTCTAACAGTTTAACTCTAACGGTTGATCTCAATCAATTTGTTCTATTGGATTAACTCTATTGGATTAACTCACTTGGATCAACCCATTTCGAATAACTAATATTCAATAAACTTCCTTTCGAATAAACTGATATTCGATAACTTTACTTCGAATAACTCTTATTCGATAAATTCTCCTTCGTCCTTGTTCAGTTTCAAACATCGATGTGGAAATCGATTGTTACTTCTCTATATAAGTCTTGACTTATATACTCTATTTATCCAAAGATAAATAACTAAATTAATTTATAAAACTTTATTTATAAATTAACTTTCTCACTCTATCTGTTAAACAGATCTCTCTTAAATTCTCACTTTGAATTCATATTATGTTTACCCGTGTGTGAAGCACGGGCCTAAATTCTTCCTAGTGTAAAATTCTCCTTTTATACCCTTCTTATCCATTTTCAAGTATTCCAATATTCTATTTATTTTCTAAATAAATAATTCCTTTTATAACTCAGTTTATTTCTCTAGATAAATATTTCCTTTTAATCTATTTGTAAACGTTTTTACAAATATTTTCTTTCTAATTCCATTTGTAAATGTTTTACAAATGTTTTCCTTTTTATCTCTATTTGCAATGGTTTTACAAACATTTTCTTTTCTATTTTATTTGTAAATGTTTTACAAACAATGTCCCTTCTCTATTTGTTTTACAAATATTTTTCCTTTATTGCTTTGATTTTATAAAATGATTTCTTTTATAAAACTCCTTTTTCCTTTCATATATAAAATCCGCTGATTTTATATAAATAATCTATTTTCAAATATATTTTGAAAATCTCCCTTTTCCACTTTCTCGTATCACTTATGGTGTAAAAATATCAAATCAAAATGATCGGTCATCATCCAAACACACAGCATCAACAACAGATGATATAACACTTCATATATCAGAATATATGAAAATTGTAAAATAAATGTTGAGGAACCCAGTTGGGTCCCTCCGACCTGTTTCCCTGCATCCACGGATGTCAGTCAACATAAATAACATGAGTATAAAATATTCTGATAAACAGAATCAATATTTCGATACGATTTATATATATCGTTATCGATAAATCCAATCAACTGACTAGCAGTTCAATCAAACAGCCAACACACAGCAAACACACATCATTTAGCAGTTCTAAAAATACGTTATAAAAATATGAACTGTTCAAAGTTGGTGAGAATTACTCACATTGGTCGGAGATCATTAAATAACGATATTTGTTCGTTGTTTTGATTCCCGCGTTTAACTCCACCATAAATCCAAACGAGCTCGGATTCACTTCCGGTCAGTTCCATTGTGTTGCTCCCGTCCATACGATCATGTCGGATCTTGTTTCGCTGTATTCCGTTCACGTATGACAAAGATATTCAACCTCGAAGTTTGTAGATAATTAGATTTAAAATAAACTTGGATTTTTATTCTTTAATGGGCCTTACCTTTGCTTTGTCGGCCCATCCTAACATTTCTCACCCGACCCGCTTCTCTTAATCCATCCTCCCCAAATAAGAACTCACAACTCGACTCCTACTCAATGGAAATTCACGGCCACTTCAGGCGATCAACCACCCATCCTTCCTCAACGAAACCTTAGACTAAGGACATCGGCCTTCTCCTCTCCCCGAGCCGAACATCACTACCCCCACCACTTTCAACTCGCGACCCTATTGCAATTTCCGTCGACCGTGAGTTCACAGTCGAGATCGAAAACTTTTTCTCCCATAAATCCCAAAAATCAGCGCACCAACCCTACTTCCACTCACAACTCCCAATCTAACAATCAGCATTCGATTCGAAGTTTAAATCTCTCGATAAATGGAACCATAACTTTACTGTGTAAAACGAGAACCCAAAAATACTGATCACACCCAATGATCCATACACGAAACTGAAGAGAAAGTGGGTGCGAATCCAAATAGATATATGACTTGATTTAAGGATATTTCATTGAATTGTTCTTGATTTTTAAAAAAAGTGGAAAGGGGTTTTATTTTTCTCTGATGGCTGCGCACGATTGTTTGACCAGACGATGGGTTGATTTAGGGTTAGGAGGATGGACATGTATTTATAGAATAGGAATATTATTTTTTAATTGATTATTTTATTTTATTTTAAGAGATCGCTACTTGTTTTTATACTCTAAAAATTCCTGTTCTCACATACATTACCCAAAAATCATGAAAATTGACATGTAGCTAGAGTTTGACATTACAGTCCCAATGAAACTGGTTTCGTCGAATTCCGACTCCGTATGCTCACACAGTGTATTTTTAACTGTCAAAAATTGACTGTTTTTCACTATAAAAATCCGTACGGCCACATACGGACTCTAAAAATCACGAAACTTGAAATCTAGCAATAATTTGACATTGCAGATCCAACAAAATTAGTTTCGTCGAAAACGGAGGTCGTATGAAAAACTGGCTATTTTTAAAGCGCTGAACTGACCTTTTAAATATATAAATATATTTAAATAAAATTAAATAAAATATTAATAAATTAATATTATCGTATATATTCGTATACAATATCATCCAGCTCTAGAATATCACATCAGATTTTATAACACGATATTCAAATTCCAGTGTAAATCGATATTCAAATTATATAGAAATTCCATTTATAACGTAAATAAAGCGTTGCAAAATATAAAGGAATTCCACAGCGACTTTTCTAAAATTTGATTTGGACATAAAACAAAATTTACATGACGAAATCCAGATTTTTCTCTTCCACTAGAAAAATATACTCCACCAGCTCCACACGTTTCTTGTTTCACTGAAATCCGGTTTAAAACTGCTTCTGTATACTCGTTTAAAGTCTGAATCGCCAAATTATGAACTGCAGCGCCATTTCGAGCTCGATCATAATTATAATATAAATTATTCGTTCAAACTGTTGTTTATAATTATATTCGTCAATATAATTCAATATAAACTGAATTATATATATTATTTGAATTGTCCAGTTCACATTATATTGTCGATTCACAATTTCTGATAAAATTCAGAATTTAAATATATTATTTAATTATTAATTTCAATTAAATAAATCCATATAATTAAATCCAATGACCATTTTATTCTTTAAATCATATTTAAATAATTAAATAAATTATTTATTATCCGTAAAAATGCGGGTCGTTACATTCTTTCCCCCTTAAAATAATTTCGTCCTCGAAATTGCTAAGGTAGAAAAATGAACTCTATAACTAGTTTTAAAATTATTTGTTTACTCCAGTTTCACTAAACCAATTTATTTTAACTAATTTATCAATTTATTTCTATAAACGAGAATCTTCAATAATTCTGAAAATTTTCTAACACCTGAAATTTCTGAAAAATTTCGCCAGCACCTCCTTTGTACCGGGAGCATCGGGAAAATCCCCAAACCGCCACACAGGCCTCTCCAATCCAAAAGAAAATAAAACAGCCAAGCGGCTTGCCAAATAGGCTCATAAAACTCATATCCAATATAAAAATATAAACTCGTACCTTTTTGACGGGCATATCAACCTTTGCTATCAATTTAGCATATACCAATATCATCCCAAACTCAAATCACTTTTATCTTCCACACAACCATTCGCTTATCCAAGCCAAATTCTAATCAACTGCAATTCCAATCTCAATTCAAATTTCTTGCTCAACCATCCATTTCTATCCCAGATTATCTCTAATCTAGTCCAATTCTACTTGATACCATTCTATTTCAATTCCACTCAATTTCCACTGAACTGCCTTCAATTCAATATCAAATTTGCTTTCATAAATTTCTATTTAATTTGTGTTTATTTCAATAATCTGTACCTGGGAATTTCAAATAGCTTTGCCTTTTCCAAAAATCAAATATCCCTTTGGAATATCAAAACAACTCGGTTTCTCAAAACAATTCAAAAACAAAATCTTTGGTAGTAATCCATCACTTACAAACTCGAAAATGAGCACCGATGATGTCCGGATCAACATCGGAATTTATTTTCCAGCTATCGAAGTGAGTTCAATACTATAGCACTTTCAAAACCCATTTTTAAACATTTTCATTTTGAAATTCATTTCAAAATATCCCTTTTCAATGCTTGTAACAAATTTAAAATCTCCCAGGATTTTAAAATTCTCATATATTCAATTTAATTCCATTTACAATGCTTATTCAAATTTTAGCAATTTTAATTCCAATTCTGAACTTAAATTCAGATTTAATTCATCTGATTTCATATATTTCACTAATATGAATTTTGATTTGTTATTTACATAACTATTTCACATTTTATAATCTTATCCGATTATAATCACAACCAACACATCCAATATACCATGATAATTTCAAATATATATTTCTTTATATCAAAATATATTTTGGGTAAAATTCTTTTATTTACCCTCTTTTCAAAACATATCGTGTCGACCCATCGTATTCAAGTGTTTATAAACTCCTATCGATACAGTGGATCAAACTGATCGACTAGAACTCATAAACAACTCAACCAATAAATCTCCACAATATAAAACCATTTTTATATCAAATAACAAATACGTTCACTCGTATATATACACTCAAACTCAGTCTAGGGCATTACTAACCCTATCTCTACTGAATCACGCCACAGAGCCAAGGTAATGCTTAACCTTTGCTCTGATACCACTGTAACGACCACGGGATTCGAGTAGGCTTTTCAACCATCCTCTCCTCCCTCGGCACTGGGCTAACCTCCCAGCGTGGCTTACAGAGATACCTCAGAACTGCTTTTACGGCCAGCCTCTCGACTCGACCAACCCACATTGTCAGGAGATGTAGGGGTAAGAGTCTCCCGTTCGCCACCAAACGCGAAGCGAGAACCCCCTATCATCCGTACCAATTAAGCAACCAGCTCTGATACCACTGTAACGACCCGGGAATTTGCGATCTTGGTTATCCGATATACAACACATATCGAACATCCAAGGATCGAAAATAACCGAATAGTTAATGAAAGAAATTAGAGGGTGAGGATAGATAAGATAGAACTAATAGAATAGAAGAAGAAGAAAACAACAACAACATCAGAGTAACACGAATCTCACAGCGGAATGAATAAAATATAATATACATCATATCTTGAAATCAAAACAGTATGGGTATATCAGAGTACAACACTTACATCACAGCGAAAATAAACAATAGCTATATAATCCTGAAAACCTCCTGCTCCAGCTCTTCGAGTATATCTGAAAAAAAATCCCGACTACTTGACTGCCCGTACAAATTTAGGCACCCAAGAGTTTAGGGAAAACAAAACAAAATAAAACTCTGGGTCAGTCATGGGACTGGTGTGAGTAAACTCAAATCATTGGTTTAACTTTTCAAAATCCTTTTCAAAAGAAAAGATAATCGTAAGACCAATCCACACATAAATACGGATGGCTTTTACCTTACGATAACCCAAAACACTTTGGAAATCATATATTATCTGATATTATAATAATGTCTAATCACAAGTAATTAAAATCTAGTAGAACGCTTGCATCTCATGCTCTACATATATAATATACAATCAAACTCGCAGGCACTTATTGGAGATTGGATTCCAACTTGACAAGGTATGGGACCACCTTCCGAACGTGTATCTCTAGAGGCAAATACACTGGGTTCAACAAGAACATCTTGCAACCCGGCCCACACATGACCGACCACTCATTTCGCTTGAGTGTATCGAATGTATATCACCAACGGTTGGGATCAGTAACCGTCTCCCGATAAGGGACAGCATCGATAGATTTAAGAACAAAAGGAATTTCTCTAGATAGGTGATCATACATCCTAATTCGGAGCGACCGACTTAGCCATGCTGCCTGCCCGATTTTTGTCATTTCCCGGTTGATGAGGCTTGAGGTCATAACGTATCTTTTGACAGATCACACCTCCATTACTTTGAATGCCACATCGTCATACCCGCCAAATCACAAATTGATTTCCTCAAAAATACCACGGGTATAAAGCTAAGAGAAACGAATTTCTCCGCCACCAAACGTTAGTATGTTTGAAGAGATCAACTTACGCGATCCGTTAGATATACTTTGTCAGACACTCGTCCATTCACGTTTGTCCTGGGACTGGACAAACCGAAGGCACTATTCTGTAAACAGGATAGCCCTTGCATAACTCCGTCTTCATATAATCAGCATACTTGATTCGCAACGCTTTTGCCAATACGGAGTGGTTCTCTGGATAATAATCCGACCGGTCTCTCCATATTAACAACGTTAAAATGGTCAAAACTTTGATAGTCGGTGATTTAACTATCAAATGAAAACATGTCTGTGTGCAAACAATGATATTATTTCCAAAAAGAAATTCTATCGAACAATCATCATTTCATTCATTCGTCCCTTTGCCTGTTCCTGTTGTTTAATGTTTCTTATTCACTATATTTAGAAAATATATATCATTATCATTGGAAAACATTTCCATCTCTTGTTTCTATATTCAGAAAACAATTCTGTTTCTCATTTGGAAAAAACATTTCCACATCTCTTTCATTTGATTAAACAGATGTTTGAATAAACATCACTATGCCAAATCTCCTTCATTTGGTTTCCACTTAACCACTTTTCACCATCGAATCTTAACCATTTCTTAGTTAAAACGAAGTCAATCAAGTTGGGGTATTATTACCTCTCAGACCTTAACTGAACAACATTTCTAACTTCGAAATAGGCAAAGTTCATCTTTCTAAATCTTTAACACTTCTTTACGACATTCTCGGATTCTATTTACAAATCCGCTTCTCATACGGAAAACACTTGATTATAACAATGGTGTTATAATCCCCTGCATCTGAAATATAGTGACTTCATAAATACTTTGATTTTTCCTCTAACTCGAATAAATAACGAACTAAATTATTAACTCATACTCAGTTAACTCTAAGTTGTAACTCTTATTCAGTTAACTCTTATTCTATTTAACTCTTACTAGCCTAACCCTTGTTCAGATAACTCGGTCTGATTTACTCATTTTGACCCACTTACTTGATCAGTTCAACTGGTCTAACTTAGCTTAATTAACTCGACTAAATTATTTCTATCACTTAACTAATATTTGACTTGACACCATTCGCTCGACTCTAGATCGCAGCGATCACAATGGTTACGCCTGACTCCCTCAGGAAACATCCGACCGCCTTAGGCTATCTGCAGCCCTGCGAATTACGCTAGCAGTCGTGCTAACTGGTAACTTATCTTAAATAACTACTGTTTTAATTTCTAGTTCGATTTGACTCTAATCGATTAACCCTAACTGAGTAACTCTAACTGAATAACTCTACTGAATAACTCTACTGTATAACTCTAACTAACTAACTCTAAATGTTTACTCCAACGGTTTAACTCTACGGTTTAACCCTAACGGTTTAACTCTAACAGTTCAACTCTAACAGTTTAACTCTAACGATTGATCTCAATCAATTTGTTCTATTGGATTAACTCTATTGGATTAACTCACTTGGATCAACCCATTTCGAATAACTAATATTCAATAAACTTCCTTTCGAATAAACTGATATTCGATAACTTTACTTCGAATAACTCTTATTCGATAAATTCTCCTTCGTCCTTATTCAGTTTCAAACATCGATGTGGAAATCGATTGTTACTTCTCTATATAAGTCTTGACTTATATACTCTATTTATCCAAAGATAAATAACTAAATTAATTTATAAAACTTTATTTATAAATTAACTTTTTCACTCTATCTGTTAAACAGAACTCTCTTAAATTCTCACTTTGAATTCATATTCTGTTTACCCGTGTGCGAAGCACGGGCCTAAATTCTTCCTAGTGTAAAATTCTCCTTTTATACCCTTCTTATCCATTTTCAAGTATTCCAATATTCTATTTATTTTCTAAATAAATAATTCCTTTTATAACTCAGTTTATTTCTCTAGATAAATATTTCCTTTTAATCTATTTGTAAACGTTTTTACAAATATTTTCTTTCTAATTCCATTTGTAAATGTTTTACAAATGTTTTCCTTTTTATCTCTATTTGCAATGGTTTTACAAACATTTTCTTTTCTATTTTATTTGTAAATGTTTTACAAACAATTTCCCTTCTCTATTTGTTTTACAAATATTTTTCCTTTATTGCTTTGATTTTATAAAATGATTTCTTTTATAAAACTCCTTTTTCCTTTCATATATAAAATCCGCTGATTTTATATAAATAATCTATTTTCAAATATATTTTGAAAATCTCCCTTTTCCACTTTCTCGTATCACTTATGGTGTAAAAATATCAAATCAAAATGATCGGTCATCATCCAAACACACAGCATCAACAACAGATGATATAACACTTCATATATCAGAATATATGAAAATTGTAAAATAAATGTTGAGGAACCTAGTTGGGTCCCTCCGACCTGTTTCCCTGCATCCACAGATGTCAGTCAACATAAATAACATGAGTATAAAATATTCTGATAAACAGAATCAATATTTCGATATGATTTATATATATCGTTATCGATAAATCCAATCAACTGACTAGCAGTTCAATCAAATAGCCAACACACAGCAAACACACATTATTTAGCAGTTCTAAAAATACATTATAAAAATATGAACTATTCAAAGTTGGTGAGAATTACTCACATTGGTCGGAGATCATTAAATAACGATATTTGTTCGTTGTTTTGATTCCCGCGTTTAACTCCACCATAAATCCAAACGAGCTCGGATTCACTTCCGGTCAGTTCCATTGTGTTGCTCCCGTCCATACGATCATGTCGGATCTTGTTTCGCTGTATTCCGTTCACGTATGACAAAGATATTCAACCTCGAAGTTTGTAGATAATTAGATTTAAAATAAACTTTGATTTTTATTCTTTAATGGGCCTTACCTTTGCTTTGTCGGCCCATCCTAACATTTCTCACCCGACCCGCTTCTCTTAATCCATCCTCCCCAAATAATAACTCACAACTCGACTCCTACTCAATGGAAATTCACGGCCACTTCAGGCGATCAACCACCCATCCTTCCTCAACGAAACCTTAGACTAAGGACACCGGCCTTCTCCTCTCCCCGAGCCGAACATCACTACCCCCACCACTTTCAACTCGCGGCCCTATTGCAATTTCCGTCGACCGTGAGTTCACAGTCGAGATCGACAACTTTTTCTCCCATAAATCCCAAAAATCAGCGCACCAACCCTACTTCCACTCACAACTCCCAATCTAACAATCAGCATTCGATTCGAAGTTTAAATCTCTCGATAAATGGAACCCTAACTTTACTGTGTAAAACGAGAACCCAAAAATACTGATCGCACCCAATGATCCATACACGAAACAGAAGAGAAAGTGGGTGCGAATCCAAATAGATATATGACTTGATTTAAGGATATTTCATTGAATTGTTCTTGATTTTTAAAAAAGGTGGAAAGGGGTTTTATTTTTCTCTGATGGCTGCGCACGATTGTTTGACCAGACGATGGGTTGATTTAAGGTTAGGAGGATGGACATGTATTTATAGAATAGGAATATTATTTTTTAATTGATTATTTTATTTTATTTTAAGAGATCGCTACTTGTTTTTATACTCTAAAAATTCCTGTGCTCACATACATTACCCAAAAATCATGAAAATTGACATGTAGCTAGAGTTTGACATTACAGTCCCAATGAAACTGGTTTCGTCGAATTCCGACTCCGTATGCTCACACATTGTATTTTTAACTGTCAAAAATTGACTTTTTTTACTCTAAAAATCCGTACGGCCACATACGGACTCTAAAAATCACGAAACTTGAAATCTAGCAATAATTTGACATTGCGGATCCAACAAAATTAGTTTCGTCGAAAACGGAGGTCGTATGAAAAACTGGCTATTTTTAAAGCGCTGAACTGACCTTTTAAATATATAAATATATTTAAATATAATTAAATAAAATATTAATAAATTAATATTATCGTATATATTCGTATACAATATCATCCAGCTCTAGAATATCACATCAGATTTTATAACACGATATTCAAATTCCAGTGTAAATCGATATTCAAATTATATAGAAATTCCATTTATAACGTAAATAAAGCGTTGCAAAATATAAAGGAATTCCACAGCGACTTTTCTAAAATTTGATTTGGACATAAAACAAAATTTACATGACGAAATCCAGATTTTTCTCTTCCACTAGAAAAATATACTCCACCAACTCCACACGTTTCTTGTTTCACTGAAATCCGGTTTAAAACTGCTTCTGTATACTCGTTTAAAGTCTGAATCGCCAAATTACGAACTGCAGCGCCATTTCGAGCTCGATTATAATTATAATATAAATTATTCGTTCAAACTGTCGTTTATAATTATATTCGTCAATATAATTCAATATAAACTGAATTATATATTTTATTTGAATTGTCCAGTTCACATTATATTGTCGATTCACAATTTCTGATAAAATTCAGAATTTAAATATATTATTTAATTATTAATTTCAATTAAATAAATCCATATAATTAAATCCAATGACCATTTTATTCTTTAAATCATATTTAAATAATTAAATAAATTATTTATTATCCGTAAAAATGCGGGTCGTTACAGACATATAGTGTAAAATATTTTTTCTCAGAGGAGTGGGCAGTTGGTTGCCATCCAGTCTTTCCTATACATTGCAAGGGAACATCCCGAAATAGGTTATTGTGATGTTAATGTTGCTCCTTCTATGTTTGGCTCCTTCACCTTTTACAGTCTCTCCCCATGTAACATATCATGCAGGACTAATGAAATAACTACTTTATGTATTGTGTATTTGTTTCATTTTTGCATTGGTGTTTGATGTTTTCATGCATTTGTGTTTCCTCGTTCTTGCTATTAACATTTAAGTAACATCAAGACCTATGTACTACTGATGATGGCATCAGGGGGGACTGTAATGTAGTTTACTTACGGCTATGCGGCCCATTGAATGCTAATTTGTGCACCTCTTCTGAGATCCTATTGATTACTTCTGCCGTAGTCAGTTTTAGCTGCTTGTTTATTATACTTTACGAACTTATTTCTCTTTTAGCAGATTACTCACATGGATATGATTAAGGGAATTCAAGGCCATGGTTATCATGATGAACTTATGGTTCCTATAATTGAGAATACTAGTCATGAGGCTGAACTCACAGAAGCCGTTAGTGAAGCGGTAAGATACTTCACTAACAATCTATTTACCTGAATGTATTTCTATTAATATACTATTAATGATATACTACTGGCTGATTTCTCATTCAATAAAACTGAAGCTTTCCTAGTTGCTTCACCAGAGAGATAATGATTTAGGCTGAAAATATTATTCAAGGAAGTTAGTGCAATAATGTGCAGTATACTGAAACTTCAAGATAATGATTGGCACATGAACTTTTCTTGCAACCATGTCAAAAATAGGAACCTCATGCTGAAAGTTCCTTTGAACATTTCATTTATATGTAACTAATCATATGGCCGATGCTTCTTGCTGTAGAATGCTTTGGCTCACGATTAAGGACTTCATTTTGCTCTCTGAAAATGGGTCGGGGTATGAACATACCAACACATAGTTCATGAACTATGTTTGCTCTTGTTTCATCATATACAGATGTACCAAAATATATATTGAGTACTGACTTAGTGATGTGTATTTAAAATGAAAGCATGCTCATGCGAAAACTGGAGTGGTTGATTCACAGTAGATAGTGCATCAGGTGGTTCCTTTACTAGGGAATCAGGTTAGTAAAGGACTTAAAACAATGTACAATTTGACAGAATATTTGATTGGAAATTGTAGTTTCATGCCTATGTATTGTCGTCTTTGTGAACAAGGAAAAACTAAGCCTAGAGGAAATTTATGGCTCGTCGACATTAATCCTGATTCGACGAGCCTTCCAGGCATAGTTTCTATGAGCCTGAAACTGCCTTCAGGCTCAGTCTCAGGCTTGTCGAAACTGAGCCTAGGATCAATTTCGACAAGTCGTTCAAGCTCAGTTTCGACGAGCTTTCACGCTCATTTTCGACGAGCCCGATGGCAGGTACTATCCTAATTGCTATTAGCTATTGTATCATATTGTTTTATTGTTTTTGGTATAGGGAGTCAATTGATGCGTTAAAGGTTGAATTCGTACCAAGGAGGATAGTCTCTTGATTTTTTTCACAACTGCAGTCTGCAACTACAGTTCTAGCACGGTAGTTAGTGAGACTACGACGACAAATAGGTAAATTACAAAGCAGGTACTCATACACAGTTTTTGTGTGAAATGTTTATTTAAGTTTGGATTGTTGTCAATGCATGTTTATTTATTCTGTCCTTTGTTTATTACACATTTACAGTGATCTTCCTTTTCATTGATAGTTGCACTTGCGCATCATGTAAATAATATAAATGCATGTCGGAATTTGCAGTATTTTCCTGTGTGGGTGCTCTTGCTATAACTGGATCTCTACACTATGTAGATAGAGACCTTCTTGGTTGGTGCTTATGTGAGAGGTAATGCCAAACAGGAGGACTAAATGGACGTCTCGAAAAGTTTGCTAATGTGAAGTATTAAAATAGTTGCAGCTTTTATAGTCTTTTTGCATTCTTGATGTGGTATATTTGAAGAATTGGTATGGTTTGTATAATATTTTGGATGGTTTGAATGTGATGATAAATGTTTTGGATGAGTTTCATATATGTACAAAACTGGTATTGGAATTCTTTTTAATTAAAGCAATGTATTTGCTTTCTTCTAATGTACCGTTTGTCTTCTTCTACTGTTGCATTTGCCTTTTTTTAATGTTGCATTTCACGATAATGGTGTTGCATTATATAACACAGTGGTGTTGCATTAAATAAAATATTACAAATTCCACATCATACGTGGGCCCCACAACTGAGGTGGCGTGTGACAAGTGTGCATCTGACGTGTCTTGTGACATGTAGGCAGCTGACGTGGAAAGCTGACATGACCTCACTATCATGACCTGGAAGTCAGGCTCTAACTAATGTTTAAGGCAACACTGAACATTGTTGCATTACGTGCATATAGTGTTGCATTACGGCTATAATGCAACACTTTCTCTCCATGGCCTTAGATGGGCAAAAGCATTGCCTTAGATGGCTAATGCAACGGCCGCAGATGCCACGCCCCCCTGGTGTTGCCTATTTGAAAAAATGGCCTACGGCAACACTTTTTTGATCTACGGCCACAGTAAAATAGTGTCGAATATGCCCACTTTTGTAGTAGTGACATCAGAGTACAGAATATATCAGAGTACATTGATAAATAATATAGCGGAAGATTTAATTACAACAAAACTAATACAATGCAGCGGAATAATTAAATTAATCACAGCGGAAGACCATCAATGCTCTGGACACAGCTCTAAGCTTCGATCCAGAATCCTGCTTAATATATCTGCAAAATAAGCTACTCGACTTCCCGTGTGAAAAAGAGGGCACCCGAGTTTGCAAAGTGAAACAAGCTACGGGTCAATCATGGGACTGGGGTGAGAAATCTTTATTTAACTTATCTAATAAGAGGGCTAATCGCAGGACCATGCCGCTAACGCTGAACGGGTTTACTCCATTGGATTGCCAGTGCAGAAATAAAGTAAATCATTAAAAACAACGCAATGCTTTTTAGAAAAATGAAACCATTATAAGACTCTGGTCCCATCACACTCCGATTCAAAGAGAACGTGATAAATGAAAGTAAAATGTCTTTGAAATGGAATCTGTAACGTTTGTTATAGATGATAAGTGGAATTGTTTTGATATATATCAATGTAATAATTTGAAAAGATATCAATATAGTAATTGTATTAGATATTAGTATAAGATTTATAAAATCTTTGTTTATGTGGTTTTAAACAAATGAATTTGAGTTGTAGAAAATAAGTAGTAAGATAATAATAAAGAAATATTACGAAATTGGCTTAAGGATTCTATTTATAATAGAATCGAAGCTCGTATATAATATTGTAAAGGGTTATTAATGTAAATAGAAAGAGTTAAATAAGAGTTTACTTAATAATTAGTTAAGTAAACGTGGTCGAGGTTTAAATAAGTTTTTCCAAGGGAAACGCGTGTTTAATAAACTTCTATTTATTCGGAAGATATGAATGTTGTTGGTTAAGTTTTGAGAGGTAAATAAAATACCCTAACTTGAGCGACTTCATGAACATCCAAGAATAGTATTAGTTTATAAACGAGATTAGTTTAGGGAAACATAAGTTATGATTTCCATAAATAATATTATAAACTGTTTTCGAAAAGTTTATAAGTTGAATAAAATGAATTTGGAGAATATTCTTATTTTATAATAAAAAGAAAAGCGAAGTTTCAAACATTGAAAAATTTAAAGCATATAATTAATACACAGTTCCTTAAAGAGGCTAAATGATACTGAGTAGTGAATCAGTGAATACATTTAAATATGGATGAATGATGTTTTATTTGATAGTTAAATAACCGACTATCAAATTTGGCCATACGATTGTTGGTACGGAAAGACCGGGATCGAAAAAATATTCAAAAACCATTCAATCTAGAAAATTCGAATATGTTAAAGATACTGATTCAAGATGGTTCTATTGAAGATCGTTGGTCTTCATAAGTGAAAGAATTACTTAAAATCTCTGACTAACAAGCAGAGATAAACTGTGATTCTATCATGGTTGGAAATCTATGTATTCGTAAGGACTTTTCACTACTGATTCTCAGGTTGATCCCTAGGATGCAGTAGGAGGATACCTTTGGTTCATCTTGTTCCTGGGTGACGTGTCTGGATGGAAGTCTGACAGAGTATTTCCAGAAAGGTCACATACATTGATTTCTTCTACCGTACAAAGAGTGGAGGCGGAGAAGGAAAATTCATTTAGCTAAGACGTAAAGTATTGTTTTTTTTTGAAACAAAAAATGTGTGGTCTTCCAAAAGGAAGAGAGCACACATATATATAATAAAAATGAAATGATACAAATATCCAAATACAGACCCAAAAACGGGAGTCTCAAATAGTAATGTAAGGGATAATAGATAGATGAGTTCCGGCAAGGCCACCACCCATCATACTTCATTATCGAATTCCGGCAAGGCCACCACCCGATAAGAAGTATATCTTTACCCATACATATAACAATCTAAGTGAAAAAACAAAATGGTGTAATAAATCACCAAACAAATACAAACACTCCTACTCCTCATACACTAATATATCCAAAGCAATCCAAAGATGGTCAATCCAAACAGCAACCCCAAAAGCTCCACAGTTTCATCTACAACCTGTAATCTCCAAGACCAACAGTAGTATCCATCAACCTGAACATCTGAAAAGTACGAACTACTACCAATCCATCCAGCTATCCCCTAAGTACTGCCTGATAATCAACAACTTGTATCTGCGAAAAGCTCAACAAAACTATCAGAAATTGTCAAACACACACAAATATATATATATATATATGGAAGAAAATGTGTATAAGTATGTATATATATATATATATATTATATATATACTCATACATATTTGACTGCCATACATATATGTGTAGAAGAAAAATATAATGCAAAGAATTATTAATTGAACTTAGTACCCAATGCGATATCTACTACGGAAAAAACCGCTGATTCTAATAAATAGATACAAATTAAACCTAACCTTAATCAATAGTCTCTCAATGCCCACTTTCCTGAATAGCTTAAAATGTGAATTAGACATCCATTGCAAACAAAAATGAACTATTTTAGTAATTAAAATATCCATAGAAGTAAAATTAGACTGAAAGCATCTTTGATTCCTCTCAAACCAGATCAACCAACTTATGATAGTGACTAACGAATCTAGAATGTATCTTTTACTACCATTATAAACAAATTTATAAAAATCCCAATATTCGACACAACTATTATTAGAATTAGACCAGTCAAAAACAAATATCCTAAGAACCATATTAAAAATAAAGTTTGTGATACTGCATGAGAAAAACAAATGATCAACATCCTCGTACATAATATTACAAAAATAACACTTAACATCAAAAATGATATTCTTCCTCTTTAGAAGCTCAACCGTATTAAGTTTCTTGTGAATGATTAACCACATTAGAAATTTGGCTTTAGGAGGAGAATTAGATTTCCACATAAACTTAAAAGGTCGAAATGAGATTCCCGAAAAGTTTATAAAGTTATACATAGAATTAACCGAATAAACTTGACTCTTATCCATATCCCAACTAATAGAATCCCTATACTCATCAATGTGATATAACGATAACTTAGCACATAGTAAAGCTAATTGTCTTAACAATTCTCCTTCTAAGATACTATCAAAAGAAAACTCCCATGGGGGGTCTAAATCCCTTCTAAAAACATCTTTAATCAACGCATTTTTAAAACTACAAATATTAAAGAGTTCCCTGAATTCAACCTTAAGTGGTAATCTAGAAATCCAAATATCATGCCAAAAGTAAGTCATATCACCCGAATGAACAATCACCTTATAACCTAAGTTAAAAAAATCAAAACACTTTAATACTGCTTTCCAAAAGTAAGATAATCTATTATACCAACTATCCCTAGATCCCACAATAAACTCACCCCCTGAGTAGTAAAATTTAGATACGACAAACTTCCACGTAGTCGATACTATAGGACATCTAAATTTCCATATCCATTTGGCTAATAATGAAGAATTAAAGTTTACTAAATTAATGATCCCCAATCCCCCATCTTTCTTAGGCTTACAACACACTTCCCAGTTTACTAGACAATTGAAACCCCTACAAATAGGTTCACCACCCCCACTCCATAGGTAATTACGTCTTATTCTATCAATCTTTTCAATGACCCATTGAGGAAATCTATGTATAGACATCCAATAAGCAGGGATAGTAGATAGTACCGAATTTACCAAAACTAACCTACCTGCTCTAGACAAAAATCTATTGTTCCAACTAGATAACCTGCTATTAATCTTATCGATAATGACTAGCCAATCCTCCTTCTTTAGTTTCGAAGGCCTAATCTTAAAACCGAAATAATCTAAAGGGAATTTCATTACCGAACAGTTTAAGGTGCTAGAAACCATAGCCTCGACATTACCAAAATCATTAATGACCATAACAGAACTTTTGTCAAAATTAATTCTAAGTCCTGATAACATTTCAAAACAATAAAGAATAAACTTGAGAGCAATAATGTGCTTAGGTAGATGAGATGAAAATAACAAAGTATCATCTGCGAATTGAAGTATAGATAACTCATTGTTAAATTCCTCATTACCAACATTGCCCAAGACGCCTAGTCTCCCCGCTCTCTTAATAATTCTAGAAAAAACGTCTACCACTAAATTAAATAATAGAGGTGACAGGGGATCTCCCTGTCTAAGGCCCCTCTTTGATTAAATCTTCTTTCCCATAACCCCATTAACAACGATGTTAGAACTTCCAGACCTAAGTAAAAGCATTATCCAGTTAATCCATCGGACACTAAAACCTCTAGCGAGACATACTTCACATATGTAATCCCAGTCAATAGAAATTCTTTCTCAAAATCTATTTTCAAAATAGCACATGAAAAATTATTTTTAATACATACATTCATGTACTCTTGTACAGCTGGCACACCATCCACAATTTGTCTACCTCTAATAAAAGCTGTTTGCGAATGATCTATAAGATCATTCATCTTCCGATTAAGCCTATTCGCTAGCACTTTAGAAATGATCTTAACAGATACATTTATCAAGGATATAGGTCTAAAATCCTTTAAAAATTTAGCATCCTATCTCTGATGGAAAGTATTGTTGTGGACGTCAATTAGTGATTTTGATGGATCTGACGATGTGGCATTCGAAGTGAATATGATGTGCTGATAATAAAGGTAAAGCATTACCTTAAGCCTCATCAACCTGAAATGGCAAAAATCGGGTAGTTCGCATGGCTATGCGGGTCGCATCCATTATGGTATATCATTAACTGATCTGGAGAAATCAAATGCCTTCGATTGTCCCTTTTATTTTTATTTGTACGCTTTCAGCGGTTGGTTGGACCCCAACCGTGGTGATGATATATTCGGTACTCTCAAGCGAAATGAGGGACCGATCATGTTTAGCCTGGGTTGTAAGATGTTCTTGTTGAACCCTAATATATTCATCTCTAGAGGTACATTGTCGGAAAGTTGGTTGCCCATACCTTGCTAAGGAAATCCATTCTCCAATAAGCGCCCGCTGTTTTGATTGTATACTATGTATGTGGAGCGTGAGATGCAAGCGTACCGTTTGGTTGATATTTATTTTTATTTAGACATTATTATAATATCAGAAAAGATATTGATTTCAAAAACATTTTGGGTTATCGTAAGGTAAAAAACGTCTGTATTTATGTGTGGAATGGGTCTTACGATTATCCTTTTCTTCCGGAAATATTTTAAATTTAAAAATCAAGCTGGATGTTGTTTTTAAACTTAGTGTGTTTTTCTCACTCTGGTTCGCCAGACTGATCCGGCGTTTGTAATGCTCGGGTTAGCCCGGGTTGTACAAATTTAGATTATCGGATGCTAGGAAGTCTAAAAACAAGCTGGGGAAGTCTAGACATATGATAATTAGTATGTATTCAGCTATGTGTTGTATGTAAGGACATGTTACTATAACCGTCCAGATGTGTTGATGTACTCTGATGATTGTAAGTATCTTTAATGCTCTCAGCAAAGATTTATTTCCATATTATATTTTTCTCCGCTGTGATGTGAGACTCTGTGCTGTGTTGTTTCTTCTTCTTTTTCTCCTATTCTTAACTTTCTTTCTTCCTTATCTCACCCTCTAATATTCTTTCTAATAACTTTCTGGATGTTCGGTGTTCGAGTTTGGACATAGGATGTAATTATGTCGAAAATCCGAGTGTCAAATTCTCTGGTTCATTACAGTGGTATCAAAGCTATTGGTTTAGTATTAACCTTGACTCTGCGGTGTAACTCGTTAGAGATTGAGTTAGTAATACCCTAGATTGAGTTGAGTGTGTGTGTGTGTGTATATGAGAGCGCGTATTTGTAAATCTTATATACAAATATTTTGTATTGTATTATTTGATTGGTTCAAGTGTTGAGAAACGTTAAACCGGTAATGAAGATGATATTGTTTTGTGAAGGCAGCAAATGAAATAATTTTACCCGAAATCTATTTTTGTATAAAAAGTAAATAATTTTATCAATTTATTGAGATACTGTGTTGATTGATTTGAGTGAAATTCAAATAGGATTGAAATTTGAATTGGAATTTGACCTGGTTAAGTGAAATTAAATTAATAATGACATTGAAATTAAAATTAAGTAAATTTGAATTTGGAAATTAAATGCATAATAATTAAATAGAAATCAATCGAATATTAACCGATTGATGTTAAAAATATGTTAAGCCAAAGAAAATATAAAATTGAACGTAAATTCAATTGAATTAATTAAGCTGGTTGTGCATTGGTTGTTGATTAATTGTTGATTAGGTGTTAGATTGATTGAATATAAATTCATCAACAATTTAATAATAGAGTTAAATGAATTAAAAACTAAATTCCAGTATAATTAAATTCAAATGAAACCATGTATGAATTAAAAATGGATAATTTAAACCTGTGTTTGCATATGGATGATGATATATATTTGATTGTTGTAATTTTCTTAGTTATTCTTCTTAATAAATGAAATATTATTTAAGAACTTCATGTATTTTTGACTTACATATTAAATTGAGTTGAGTACAGGTGTTGGAAGGCCATGAGAATTAAGTTTGGTTGCGTAGATTTCACGTATATTGAGCAAATATGCTCAATAGCGCTCGTGAAAGGTACGCCTATGCGAAAATATAAATTTTGGTTTTTTTCCAACCTTGTGGTCGATGTATATATATTATTTCTTCCTACAATATCGCAGATGTCACTCCGTATAGGGGAGACTATACCGATTTTTTCCGAGAATTTAAAGTGTTAGAAAATTTTCAATATTTTCGAAAAATATTTATTTACGATATTGAATTGGCTTTTGATAAATTGGATTTTAAAAATAATGGGTTCGTAGCATTTAACCTATTTAGTAATTTCGAGAAAAAATTCTTTTTAGGCAGGAAGAATGTAATGTCCCATATTTTTTGTAGTCAAATATTTAAATCATTATATTTTTTAAATATTATATTTAGAATATTAATGGATTTTAATATTTAATTCATTTATCATACCAAATTTGAATGTTAAATTTATATATAATATAAAAGAGCTCGAAATGGCACGATAATTCGTAATATTGAGTTTTGAACTTCAACTAAGTATGCAGAATCCGTTTTAAGTTGGATTTCTGTGAAACAAGAAACATTTGAATCTAGTTGATTATAATTTTCTAATGGAAGGGAAAAATATAGATTCCGTGTTATAGTTTGTTAGTTATGTCCAATTCAAATTTTAAAATAGTCGCTATGGAAATCGTTATTAAAATATACTATTTATTAATAAATTTAAAAGGGTTTTAGTATAAAGTCGGAGCCGTTTTAACTCGAATTGGTGATATTAAGTTGTATAATTTATATTTGAATATATATATATATATTTTTTATTTGGGTATATTTACGATAATAATTTATTATTATTTAATTGAATTAATTTGGAATTTAATTAATTATTTTGTCGATGTTTTTATAGCTTTAGAAATAGCCATTTTGCTATCGTTCCCGGTTTCCGATGAAGTTAGTTTCATTGGAACCGTAACGTTGAATTATTGTATGGTATTAAATTTCAAGGAAAACCAATGTCGTATGTGTCAACGGTAGCCATAAACGCCCAATCATTTTCTATAGCGCGTAATTAAATTTATTTAATTTAATAAAGGGGTATTTGTGTATAACTTGAGCAGATAATTAAATTGAGCCAAAAAAACTAATTCCGTTGAGTTCGTATCGACTTTTAGTGTCAGGATAGGTAGATAGTTTGTTATTTTTGGAGACTTGTTAATTTGGTGTCCAAAATAACATTGTGGTGCGTATAAAAATAGTGTACCAGAAAACAGTCTCGGAATGCGATGAAACTTGTGCCATTGAATTTGTATTAATTGATTATTATAAGGTTTTGATTTTTGTGTCAATCGGACTTACCGTTTGACCGTGGCAGCATCAAATGCCCTTGTTTTTATTTAATCGTCTATATATTCAGACAGGGTAACTTTGGAGGAATAAACGACTAGTCAAGCAAACTCCGATTTTAACGAAACAAATTTCATTGGATCCGTAAGGAAAAGGTTTAGTGGAATTTCAAAGTTTCAGGTTGATTGGATTTATTTTTTAAGCATGGGAAAATCAAATGCATGATTTTTAGCCTGTGAATTATAAAGGACTTTTTACAAATGACCTCGGAATTCAATGAAACCTGTCCCATCGTGTTCGGAGTATTTTTTTTGCTAGGATTAGGAGTTTCATCTTGTTTGGACATCATATGTAGTGGGTATTAATAGGGTACTTAACAACCAAGTTTCTCTATATTATTAAATTTATAAAACTTCCCCATCATTTCTATAACTTGCGTGTTACACCTTCTATGACTTGCGCACCAAACCAGCTAAATGCCTTGCGTCCCAAACCATTAATTTATTTGCGCTCCAAACTTTCAATTACCTTGCTTGACACGTTCTTTTCAAAATTCCCACCTACCCTGTACAATTTAAACAGACCTATCCCATGTTTCCTTGCGAATCACATTGTTCTTCCTCTATTAAAAACTTACCCCATTCATCTATTTTCTTCCCCAATAGAACGACAAAAAGGAAAAATCCTCCAACCTAATAAATCAAAAACAAATTCGAAATCAACCCTGAACCATTATAAAGCAAACACTCAAAAATGGGAACCACGCAAGCTCTTCTTCCTCAAAATAAAACCACGGTCTTCCTTATTAAAAACTAATACTCCATTAATATATATAACAAATAGCCCCATTCCAAACTCAGATCTTGTTTCCACCAAAAACTCAAGTCATCTCGCGATACTAATGGTGATAGTATAGGGTCAGGTTTGGCAAACTAGGTAGGAGCGGGGTTAGAATGATGAACAATGCTCCGTTTCACGGCAGAACAGTTCGCTGGTGGTTCCGGCGAGGGTACTGGCCCGAGGTGATGTTGGGGGTTTGTCTGTGATCGTCAGTGGGTCGGAAAGGCGTTGGTGCGGTGGTTCTTGGGTAGTGCAGCAGTCGAGTGGAGGCGTTTGGGTGGGCGGTTCTTTGACGTGGGGAGAGCTGCGTGGTGAAAAGGGAGCTGGAAGGAGAGAATAGCATGAGGGAGTTGGTTCGGCATTTTCGTTTGAAGAGGGAGATGAACAAGGAGCGAGGGGCTGAAAGAGTGGTGAGGAAGTATGTTAGTATGCTAAATATAATTATAATATGCCAACGTATATATCAGAATATGCTTAATCTCGTTTGTGTTAACATAAGTTAGATTTAAGTTAAGTATATTTGATTAAATTATAGTACGAGAATAGTTGATATACGCCTAAGTAGTTCTTAAGTGTGCCTAATTATAATTTTATATTGTGCGTGACCTCTTTTAAATTATATATAACACCTAATCGTGTGTAATCCAGTTTTGTGCCCATATAAAATATAAGGTGCCTAATATATGTCAAGTTGTAGTATACATATGTGGACTATTAAATTTAATGATGGTGAATAGTATATATCGGTTGGGGAATGTTTAGTTGTAATTAATTCTATTCAAAATGTGGCCAATAACATGACCGGTTAGCATATAATGTGGGATTAGTATAAATTTTTAGTTAGAGTTTAAACAAATGAGGCTGACGATTCTGGAATTTGCAATCAAAAGTTGGAATGAAAGAGTCGGTCTATTATTTTAGTTGCTCAAGGAATTGTTCAGACACATAAAAAATAAGGATAATAAAAAACTTTTACTATATAAAATTTATAATTAGGAAAAGTTATTATTATATTAGTTTAAATTTAATAGTATATTTGAGAGAACCCGTAACTTCCCCGGTAAGGAAAGAGCGGATACATTGAGGACAAGACAAATCAGAACGCAAACAGAAGAACATTTCATTGTTTATTACAACAATTCCATCAGAATACAAGAATATACAGAGTATAAATCAATATTACACATTCACTAAATATCCGAGATTACAATACATTTTATAGCAGTGGAAAAATAATACAATACACAACTGAAAGAGATAAACAGAAACAGAGCTTTCCGGATATCGTTCCAGCTGTAAATCAGGATCCTGTGAATATAAATCTGCAAAACCAAAACTACTAGCTACCCATGTCAAAATAAGGGCACCCAGAGTTTAGGTTAAAACAACAAACTCCAGATCAGTCATGTGACCGGTGTGAGAACTAAAACAGTTATTAATCTTTATTTTAAAGTTAGGTAAATCAAGGGACCACGCCGTATAACACGGAACGGGTTTACTCCCAAGAATACCAGTTCATAAAATAATAGCGCAATGCTAAATAAAGAACAATGAAGCTATTATAAGACCCAGGTCCCATCACACAATGCAACACAAGCCGGAGGATAGGGTTTTTACCTTATAATAGCCAAAGAATGCTTGATATGCTAAAAACAAATCATTTGACACTATTATAAGTGCATAGTGTATAAAACAATTTCAATCATAAGTATCAACCATAGACGACATAAGTGCCCAATACCATTATGTCGCCATACTAGGCTCTACAAATAAAACCGCAAAGTCACGTGTTGGAAGTTGGATTTCCATCTGTGAATCGAGGCAAAAGATAGTCCTCTACCGATTCGAGACTGTCTAGCCCGAGCCTCAAGAACAGCCGCAACTGCCCCTTGGATCGTTAGGGCCGGTCCACCGATGTGGATAAAAATGCCTGAACATTGCGTTTCCCCGCCCTTTGAGGCGTAAATGAGACAAATGACTCCATCGGCTCCACACAGGTGAAAATCATATAAATGTCAGGGCTGGTAGGTCACTGACACCACCCTAGCTAGAAAGAAACGCATGCCCTCCCTGATGTCCTCTCCCTTTTCTGGTTTACAACCGGGGTGTGAGGCTCGTGAATCAACACTACACAAAGCTATGCCACACAGGCAGTGCTTTGATCATCAACCACAAGACTTTGCTTTTCAACAGAAGCCTTGATCATTTGCCACTTAGGCATGCCACACAGGCAATTCACTCCATGCGATTGATATCCATCAATATATAACCCCTGAGCTCGTACGTCCCAGAGAAGGGCGTTAAGCAAGAGAATAAATTCTCCGCTTCCAAACAGATATATATTTAATAGAAATCAATCACATAGAATCGGTTATAACCGGAGGCACCTTGTACCTCGCATATCCATCGATCTCCAAGTACGTCTGGACGATCACCAACTGATTCCATCCTCTTGGGTGTATAGCCCAATCAAGATCATCAGTAATCAACCAAATGATGTGAAGACCTCCGGTCTTCGACTACCGTCTTCATCCTCGACACCACGTCGAATCAGTTATTCAGAATGGGATAAACCCGGTCTTTCTGAATAACTCGCGTATATAATAAACAAGTGTTACACAAACACAACATACGCCTCATTCCAATTCAGAATATTCTTTTATTCAAATTTTCTTATACTTTGGGAAAGGTTCCCATTAATTTTGTCAAAGATAAATTCCTCAAATTTATTCTTTAATCTTCCTTTGAATATCAACTCAAACTATTCGGGATTAGCGAACCACACCGAAGTAATCATTTATTTTATTTCCCAATCCCAACCTATTCATCCCATGAAGTAAAACTGGTCATACTTCATATCTAACACCACGGTGTCATCGGTAAATTCAATTACCATCTCACGTTCAAATCTAATTGAAGATTCAACTATCGCCTGGAGCAAAACTGGTGATTCTCCATTCTCGATCATCTCAATCTAATTAAAGATTCATTAAAACTCCACTTGGTTTTAATCTTCCCAATAATCACTATCATTGATAATTTAACTTGGGAAATCACATCCTGTCTTTAACTAGGTTAAAGAACCAATGTCATTTAAAACACGGTCCACTATAAACCGAAAATCACATTCCATTCCAATTCAATTATTGAAACTTCTGGTTACTTTTAAAACCCTTTCAAATCCAATTTATTTAAAAATAAATAAATTATTATTCTAGTTCAAACTAGTTCATTTCGATAAAAATCTATTTTTATCTTTTCAAATACGGAATTCTTCATCCTAATTCTTCACAAATCATTTCTTATGATTTTACACAATTATTACTATTTTTAATAATTTTATCAAGGCCCGTACAGTCGATTTCCATCAACGGTCATCGAGCGGCACTTACAGCGACATGTCCAAATTTGATTTGGACATAATTCCAAATCCAACCGTTAGATTTCAAATCTCTAATATTTGTTAGAAAACTCTTTTCTATACGAACCCAACGGTTCCGGTTTTAGGAGAATCCGACGGTCAGATCTATCGTAATATCCATTCGAAGTCAATGGTCGAAATTCGCGAACTGCCGCGGCGCGTTCTATTCAGGCCATTCTATATATATAATATATATTATATATATTTCGTTGATTTCCTTTTAAAACGTATTTTATAAATTGTTTTAAATTCGTTTTCGAAAAGATTTCAACTTCGTATTCAATTTCGAATCAAAATTGAATATTCCACATCATCGATATACAAATGATAATATTTTCAAAACGTTATATTTTGAAATCACTTTATTTCTTATATTCATTATAAAAATGAATAAAATTGATATAAATATCGTTCACGTCAAAATGCCGTCAATCTAATCAACACGGCTTTTGTTCAACACATGAATGTTTATTCTATTCAACACATGAAAATTTATTCTATTCAACACATGAATATTTATTCTATTCAACTCATGAATTTTTATTCTATTCAACACATGAATTTATTTCTAATCAACACATAAATTTATTCTATTCAACACATGAATTTATTTTCTATTCAACACATGAATTTATTTCTATTCAACACATGAATTTATTCTATTCAACACATGAATTTATTTTCTATTCAAGACATGAATTTATTTTCTATTCAACACATGAATTTATTTTCTATTCAACACATGAATTTATTTTTATAATATTCCTTATTTTCCAAATCGAAATGAGGCCCAATCAATTACCACATAATGTTAATTATATGGATTCTCTACAACACATGTATATAACAGCAACGATAAATAATCAACCACCATCCAAAGTGCACCATACAACTGCATAAGCATTAAATATAAATAATTAATGCTTACACAGTCTGTCAACCCATCGATTGACATACAACTAAACAATCGGGATTAGTGTACGTCAAATGTCATCCCAATACCCGTGTGGTGTTTCAAATCAACAAACACAAATTTTTATTTGTGCAGTTGGGCAATGTGTAAAATTTATCGTCCCAATCAATATCAGTCAAATCAGTGTACATAAACAAATCATTCGATTTGTAAATGAATATTTATTTTATGTCAACACATGAATATATATTTTATTTCAACACATGAATATATATTTTATTTCAACACATGAATATATATTTTATTTCAACACATGAATATATATATTTCATTTCAACACATGAATATATATTTTATTTCAATTCCAATCACACATTCAATTTTCACAACACATCAATCAAACAAACAAGCCGTCCATGGTCTATGGACGACGGGTGTCAGGTGCTGCTAAGCACCGTCTACATCCTACTATATAGTTCAACCTAGAAATTAAAATAAAAGTGAGGAGTTCTCACCGACTAGCTAAACCAAACGCCGCGACTCTTCATATGTAGAAAATCTTTGTCATGCTCGCCTTTTGTCTTTTTCGCCTACCGTATCCACTGCACATATAAAAATCGCATTTTTATATTGTTGTCATGTATATAAAAATCACATTTTTATACTGCAACTATATAGATAAAAATTCTATTTTTATACCGCTACATATATTATAAAGATCACATTTTCCTTCTTGTACTGTTCATATAAAAATGTGATTTTTATACGGCTACTATATAAATAAAAATCATATTTTTATTTCAAATCTAAATATATAAAAAAATTTGTTTTTACTTTGTTAATCCATATATAAAAATCGAATTTTTTTGTAACGCTACTTAAATAAAAATCATATTTTTATTACTCTATTTTCTATGTAAAGATTATATTTTTATACTACATAATTTGCTTTTTCAAAACAAAGTTATTCAATTTTAAATATGAAAAAGGAATGAATGCTCACTGTTGTTATCTTCATCCTCCCCGTCTCTTTCTGTACTCGTCGAACCCAAACACAGCACCTAGGGCTTCAAACCACATCGCCTGAGGACCTCCAAAACACGATCGTCGGTCACCATCAGAAGCGCAGCAACATCACCTTCCCGCTCGCCCAACCCCAGCCAACTCGAACCCCATCAATCCGTCGGACTTCCAGTTAAAGCGACGCCTGTTTCGAGGTAACTCAGAGAGGGGGGGTGCACTCGCTTGCGTCGGAGGGGGAAAGAAGGGGGGCGAGGCTTGGTCGGAGGTGGGGCGTGGTGGAGGCGCCGACGCTGGCCAGGGGGGCAGCGGGTTACAGGTTTAGTTAGGTTTTTTTATCTGAGCGATTTGGGGGAGAACACAAAGGGGGGCCTATATAATTTTTTATTTTTATTATATTTAAATTCTAAAAAGCAACTTTTTATTTCGACCCCCAAATTGAACCCACCGACTGTCGTCCCCAGCTAATTACCCCTATTCCGAACACAATGGGATATGTTTCGTAAGCTGATTCGATCATTTCGATCAGTTTTCGTCAAAATCAAAATATAACTCTATATATTGAATTTTAAATCTACATTTCAATTTACCACGGCCACATACGAATTTTAAAAATTCCCGAAAAATATTTTGTAGTTTCGTATTGACGATACGGTTCTAACAAAACTAATTTCGTCGAATTCTGAGACCGTTTGAAAAATGGCCATTTTCCAGTCGATTAAATTCAACTGAAATGGTCAAAACACATTTTACTTCGCCTTGCTCACATATTGATTCGAAAAATTATGAATTTTGAAACCTAGCAATAACTTGACATCACGGATCCAACAAAAGTGGTTTCGTCGAAAACCGAGTTCGTTTGCAAAATTTCCATTTTTAAGGGCCAGAATTCCACAATGACTATTCTGAATTTTCAACTGGACATAACTTTTTATTCCCGCTATGAAATTTTGATTTTTCGGATTCGTTGGAAAGATATTCTCAATTAGATTCTAATATTTTTGGTTTCACCAAAATCCGGTTTATTTTGAATCCTGTGCATTCATTTGAAATTCGAAATCGAATTTTCAAACTACCGCGCCATTTTCAATTCCTTTTATAATTATAAATAAATATTTATATTCTAACGACGATTCAAATAAATATATACGTTCTAATTCTAATCAAAATAAATTTCTCGTCGTTATTATTTAAAATAATTCATTTTAAATATTCAAAATTGATCAAAATTGCAAAAATAAAAATTTTAAATTGGCCCAGAATTTCCCGGTTATTACAATATTATACTATGTGTATCTTGTTCATACGTGCACAGGATCGGACCAGACATGGAACGTTGGAACCGTACCGACAAGCGTAACGTTTTTGGAGTTGGATTGAACGGAATTGGATGCAACCGGAACTTTTAATTAAATTAAACATTTGTTTAATTTAATTAAAACAAATCGTTTGGACAATGAAATCAAGGTGAGTTAAACTCAATTAGTTCTCCCCACTTATATTTTACGTAAGTCGGGTTTTATAATTGTATGTTATGTTTGTTAATGGTTGTTTTTTTAATGATTTTATATTCATATGTTGAATGAAATAGTTAAATTAAACGATTGTTTAATTTAAATGAAAACAAATCGTTATATTCTAACAATTAAATCCAATTGAGATAATTTACCTCCATGGTTACGTTTATAATGATATAAACGTTATAAATAAATAATTGAATGCTTGAATTTTTGTTATTAGCCCAGTATTGATTGTTACAGTTATTACTGAATGTTATTATTATTAAACTATTTATTTCATCTATTAAGATGAAAACGAATATTGATTTGCAATAATGAACCGAATGATTTGAATTGTGGTAACCCATTGTTTTGCAGGGAGCAACAGTTGGAGGAATCTAACAGGTTGGAGGAGTCCAACATGATTCCTCACTAATATTGATAACATTTATCAATATGATCATATTGGTGGTATTGAATGTGAAATTGGTTTATATTTCACGGTTTGGTACTATAGTAGCCATTTGCCTCTTTGGTACCATGGATTAAAAGAAGTGATTTTTCAAAATAGATATTTAATGGATTTCAAGCGGTTTCAAAGATATATATGTATATTTATTTATTTATATATGTATTTGAAATACAGTTTTTACTGTAAAATAAATAAATATCAAAGTTAAATTTTCACTTTTTATAAATATATAGAATATTGTCTGAGGTTTCTCTTATCACATCTGGTCCACGCACAAACTTCTCACCGGTTTCTAACCAACATGACGGTGAGTTGCACGGTCTTCCATACAAAGCTTCAAATGGAGCCATACCAATACTGGATTTATAACTATTATTATATGCAAACTCTACTAGACGCAAATGGTCATCCCATGATCCGCCAAAATCCAATATGCAAGCTCACAAGAGATCTTCTAATATACGATTTACCCTCTCTATTTGACCATCAGTTTGAGGATGATACGCGGTACTGAGATATAATTCTGACCCTAGAGCCTCTTGTAAGCTCTTCCACAACGCACTAGTAAACAACGGGTCTCGGTCACTCACAATGCTTTTAGGAACTCCATGAAACCTCACTACCCACTTCGTATACAGTTCTGCTAATTTAGTTGATGTTCTATTCGACTTGACGGGTATAAACCTTGTACTCTTGGTCAATCGGTCCACAATCACCCAAACGTTATCATGGCCCGATCTAGTTCTTGGTAACCCATCAATGAAATCCATTGAGACTTGTTCCCATTTCCATTCTGGAATTTCTAATGGTTGCAACAAACCACTAGGCTTCTTTTGCTCAGCTTTAACTAGTTGGAAATTCATGCATTTGGATATAAACTTCCCAACGTCTCTTTTCATCCCTTCCCAGTAGTAAGTCTGCTTCATGTCTCAATACATTTTGTTACCACCAGGGTGTATAGTTAGTTTTGAGTGATGACATTCTCTAAGCACTTCATCTCTCAATCCATTGACATTGGGTACAACCAGTCTTCCATTCTTTCTAAGCCATCCATCACGATCAAGCCCATAATTGTTCATCTCCTCATCGATACCTATCTCTAACTTGGAGATGATTTCCAATAGGTTAGGATCGTCTCTCTGACTGGAACCAATCCGCTCAATCAAAGTGGGTCTAATCGTCAAACTTGCTAGCGTCTCTGGATCCAATTCGCACTTTGGTCTGAAATCGTACCCTGCGATATACTCCATTTGCTTCTATTCTAAAAACATACCCCTTAAACTGGCATGTCTTCTACTCAATGCATCAACTACCGCATTACCCTTTCCTGGTGTATATGCAATATCGAAATCGTAGGAAGCCAAGAATTCTAACCATCTCTGCTATCAGAGATTTAGATCCTTCTGAGAGAAAAGATACTTTAACGATTTATAACCGGTAAACAACTCGAATCTTTCTCCCAAGAGATAATATCTCCACATCTTCAATGCCAAAATGATCACTGCCAATTCCAAATCATGGGTAGGATATCTTTTCTCATGCGGTTTCAGTTGCCGACTAGCATAAGCTACAACCCCTACCTCCTTGCATCAGCACAACACCTAGTCCAGTATTAAAGGCATCTGTGTATACTGTCATCTCTTCATTCCCTTTAGAAATAACTAACACTGGTGCACATGTTAACTTTTCCTTTAGACTCTTATATGCATTCTCGCACTTTTCGTCCCAAACAAGAGTTTGATTTTTCTTGGTCAACTGAGTCAACGGTGCCACTATCTTGGAGAAGTCTTGGATAAACTTACGATAATATCCAGCTAATCCCAAGAAACTCCTTATGTCTGTTGCATTCTTGAGCGTAGACCAATCTTGTACTGTAGCCACCTTCACGGGGTCCACGGCAATACCATTCTCTGAAACAACATGGCCCAAGATTCTCACTTCCCTCCTCTAGAAGTGACACTTAGAAAACTTTGCTTTCAATTGGTGTTTTCTCTACACCTCCATCACTATCTTCAAATGTTCCTTGTGTTTTTCCTCTGTTCTCGAGTAGACAAGTATGTCGTCCACGAACACAAGAACAAACTTATTCGATTAATCTCGGAATACCCTATTCATAAGATCCACAAAATATGATGGTTCATTGGTCAGCCTGAATGGCATGACCAACCACTCATAAAATCTAGACGGCATCCGAAATGCCATTTTATCTATACTCTCAGCTTCCACCCTAAGCTGATGAAAACCTGTCGCGAGATCCAATTGGGAGAACACTCTCGCGCCACTCAACTAATCAAACAAATCATCTATCCGCGGTAGAGGATAATTATTCTTCCTCGTCACCTTATTCAACTCGCGGTAGTCGACACGCAATCGAAGGGAACCATCTGCCTTGGTAGCAAACACAACTAGTGCTCCCCATTCAGAAACACTTCTTTTGATAAATTCCTTCTTCAAAAGATCGCTTACTTGCACCCCGAGCTCTCGCTGCTCCCTTGGCGCCATACGACGAAGTGGCATCACTATAGGTCTGGCATCTTTCACTAAATCAATCCGAAACTCAATCTCTCGGTATGGTGGATGTCCGGTCACTTCCTCGAAGACGTCCGGATACTGGCCAGCAGTGGGCACATATGACAACTCATCATGCGGGATGTCGAGGGAATTTAGAAAACTAACCATTACCCTATCACTAGGTAGACCACCAAACACTACCCTTCGCCCATCATCCGCTCTAACTGTCACCAAAAAGCCCTCACAGTCTACCACCACCCTGTACCTTTGGAGCCAATTGACTCCCAAAATAATGCCAAACCCAGTAAAGCCCAAAACAAAGCAATCACAAACAAACACGCATCCGTGACTCGATAAGACCACATTACGACAAATCATGCTAAGGTTAGTTGAACCACTAATCGGGTTCGTTACCGCTAAAGTTCTATCGACTATCTCGGGTTCCAATCCCAACCTATCTACCAGGTCACTAGATATAAAGGAATGGGAAGCTCCGTTATCAAACAATACTCGAACATGAAAATCATAAACAGAAAGCATACCTTGAATGACGACATTCTTTCCTCTCTCCGCCGCGGTTGGGGCATTCGACGAAGAAGGAACAACATTAAGAGCATATGCTTTCACAATCTTCTTCTCTTTAGGGGGTTTTTAATGTCCCACCTGGCCGTAGTTGAAGCACTTCTTGTCCGTTGGCTTCGCTCGACATTCTTTAGCATAATAGCCCTTCTTGCCATAGCTAAAGCACTCAACATCTTTCTTATTCTTTTTCTTTTGGGCATCCTTGGTCTGATTCTTCTTTCTCTTATTCTGAGAACCATTCTTGCCTCCACCGCTTGCTTGCGGTTTTGGTTCCTCTACAGATGCAACCTCAGTCTTCGACTTAGGGTATAGACACTCTGATCTCAAAGTTTTCCCCACAATTGGTTCAAACATCTCATCGATATGGTTTATAAGTCTTTCCCCCAAGTACTGATGTAAGCCTATTATAAACTTCCCATTCTTCTTCTCGGGAGTGTCGATAAGAGATAATCCATACTTCAATAAAGTATCGAACTCAGTAATATACTCCGAGACCGCCCTACCATCCTGCTTAAGCTCCAGAAATTTCCTAAACAACTCTGATTTCTGAGCAGCTGGGATAAACTTATCACTAAAGCGAGTCTTGAGCTGATCCCAAGTAACTTGATCCTTTGGAGTAGCTGTCTTAATAACATTCCACCAATTCATAGCCCGTCCTTACACCTGATGGGATGCTAGCATTCTCTTCGCCGCATCCTCGATACCCAAGTCTTCGAAGATACGTTCACAGCTATCCAACCAATCCTGAACTTCTGTAGCCAATTCTGTTCCGTGGAACGGCTTTCCACCAAGACTAGTGTAATCCTTGCATAGCATGGCGAAATCGGCCCTAGGCGCCTGCACCGCTGCACCACCACCATTTGCAGCATTGAGAACCGCTCCTTGCACATTTCTTAGCATCTCTCTCATGAAGTCAGTGAACATCGTCCTCATATCAGGAGCATTTCCATTATTAACTCCTCTACCAGTACCCCTAGTATATCGGCTCATCGTTCAATCTGTAGGGAGAAAACGATTAACCATCTCTTCAGTGGTGCCAGTGCAGTGCAACTTCATCCTTAAATATACTAATAGTATATATATAGCTTTTGAAAACCAAAATATAACAAATACGCGCTCTCATATACATATTATCTCTCCCTGGTGTCTTCCCTAAGTAAATTACGCAACCTAGAGCTCTGATACCAAATGTGATGGCTCGCCCCGCACCAGCCGGTATTTCCAATGAAAGCGCGTTGTGCCAATGTCCAACCAACACGGGACAGTCATCAAAGAAAGGAAAGAAGGGAAGTTGAACTAGCAAGGAACCAGTAGAATGTCTCACAGTGCATGGAATAAAATATAATAATAACATACTTGACATAAAACAGGCGAGACAGTGCATAAGCTAAAAACTAAACCATGATAGCAACGAAAAATTCAAAATACAGCTTATGTTCCACATCATCATTATTACAACTTTTCAAACTGTCTCTAAAGCCAAATAAGAAAGGTACACTACTAATGCCCAAAGTAGTGACCAGCAGCGACACAGGGAGAATACCTATATATCATACGTGGAAGCCTCCTGCTCGTCTCCGGATCAGCTACTCATGCTTAACCAGCTAACTTGTCTCTAGTCTGCCCGTTTAAGAGCACCCAGAGTAATAAGAAGAGACATAAAACTCTGGGTTAGACAAAAGTCTGGTATGAGCGATAATCAGCAAAACAGAACAATAACAGGTATACTAAACCATACCTGAACCTAGGTCTGCAACCAAAGAATTAGCACAATAGGATGTACAATACTCTAAGGTGACACTAACATATTTTATAAAGATACAGGGGTGGGGGTGTGCAAGTCATAGTGATGTCAAACAATCAAGCATAGCAACCATCCTCACATCTTTCACTCAATGCGTAAAGCATACGATATCCACCACTTTGATCACCCAAAACCTTGCCATGATCACTCTGCCCCATGGAGTCATGGCGACCCCACTGCACTGATCCATAGCCACTAGTCCTTGCTATGTCCACTCTACCTCATGAAGTCATAACGACTTCACTGCACTAGCTCATAGCCATGCTACGATCACTCTGCCCCATGGAATAATACCTACCCCACTGCAATGATCCATAGCCTAACATCTGTCTTGGTGTTGAGTCAAAGTTATGGACGTCGATAACCCCTTAGCACACGTCCCACAGCAAAGCCCAACTCATGAAGCTAACTCATTGGTTCCCATCTGGATCATGAGTACAAACTTCTCCTTTGGACTACCTTTGCATCTCGGGTTTTGGTCTTCAACGGATCGGTTCGGAAATAAACATCCATTCTGTTTGGTTCGGTCCTCCATCAGTCCAAGAGTAGCTCCAGTTCGTGGCCACCAAGCGGTTCAGGTCATGGTGCTTCACTGGGTTCGGTTCGTGGTACTTCCTCCAGGCATCGAGTCGGTTCATTCTCCTTCCACTGATCGAGTCGTGGACACCCATTAGGTTCGGGTCGGGCCCCTTCATCGCTCCGGATCGTGACTCCAGGTGGTGGCTCCAAGCATCGGTTCGTGGTGTCCTTGTCACGAGCGGTTCAGGTCGGAGGTGTCATCATTCACGAGCGGGGTCGGGGTCGGGTAGGGGCGATCCGATCCGGTCTGGCCCATGCATATTTTTCCTGCAACTTCCAGCGACTGTTTTTACGCCGCATGACGGCGTTTTCGACTATTCTAACTATTCTAAACAATTACAAAACATTACAAACAGTCATAGCAACATATATAGTCATCCACAAACACCAAAATAACAAATAATCATGATAATATAGATCAAACATAGCCAAGAACCCATGTTTTCTCCTTAATCATGTTTAAGCATAACTAATGATAGGGTTAGCAAAACTTAACTAAATTATCCCAAATTTCTATCAGAGCCCTAAAATAATATTTTAGAATTTTACAAATTTTTCCACATTTTTCGGAATTATAATTTCCCTAATTATCACTAATCATTCCTAATTAGCCGTAATTAGTGAAAAACAATGCAAATCACTCACCTAAGCCATAAATAAAACTTAGATCTGAAACTATCTTTGATTTGGGGTGTTTTCCTATGCAACACAGCAGCTCCTACTCTAATTTGGTGTTGATTTGCCTTGGTTAGATGTAGATTAGGCTAAAACTTGATTAAATGGTGATTAGAAGATGATTTAGGTGTTGGAGGCCATTGTTAGGGTTAGGGAAATATTTGAGGCGGTTGAGAAAATGAAAATAGTCCGTTTTCCTACTGTTCTCATCCTCCCGTAACCCTAATCCCGAAATTGGTTATGGGCCCTCTTGCTAATCACCCTAATTAGTCCCGGTTAAGCTCTTTTTCACCTTCTAAACCTTGTTTTAGTCATATCTCCCAACGGTGAGTCCGTTTGGCTAATGTGACCACTCTACGGAAAGGTAAACCATCATCTGGATCTAATGGAAGTGGTTTCAAGTCAAAAATCCATACCAATCAAAAGTTATGGCCGAAACAAGATAAGCTAGGGGCAAAACGGTCATTTAAAAATCGGTAAAAATCATGAACATGGGAAATGACCCTAATAGTCGTTCCCCAAAGTTACATGAGCATACGACTTCATATGATAAAGAAATAAATATTCTATGATCTTTCGATGCGTAGAATGCAAGTTGTTACATATGCTTTTAGCGGTTAGCTGGCTCCCCACTGTGGTGATGATATGTTTGATACTCTCAAGCGAAGTGAGGGGCCGATCATGTTTAGCCTAGGTTGCAAGGTATTCTTGTTGAATGCTAATGTATTCATCTACGGAGGTACATTGTCGGAAAGGTGATTGCCCATGCCTTGCCATGGAAATCCATTCTCCAATACGCGCCCGTGGTTTTGATTGTATGCTATGTATGTGGAGCGTGAGATGCAAGCATTCTACTAGATTGATATTTATTTGTATTTATACATTATTACAATATCAGAAAAATATTGATTTCAAAAATGTTTTGGGTTATCGTAAGATAAAATCCATTCGTATTTATGTGTGGATTGGGTCTTACGATTATCCTTTTCTTACGAAAATATTTTACCTTTAAAAATCAAGTTGGACGTTGCTTTTAAACAAAGTATGTTTTTCTCACTCTGGTTCACAAGACTGATCCGGCGTTTGTAATGTTCGGGTTAGCCTGCGTTGTATAGGTTTAGATTATCCGATGCTGCGAAGCCCAGAAACAAGCTGGGAAGTCCGGACGTATGATATTTAGTATGTATTCCATTATGTTTTGTATATAAGGACAGTTTACTATAACTGTCCAGATGTGTTGGTGTACTCTGATGATTGTAAGTATCTTTAAAGCTCTCAGTAAAGATTTATTTCCATATTATATTTTGTTCTGCTGCGATGTGAGACTCTATGTTGTGTTGTTTCTTCTTCTTCTTCTTCTCCTCCTATTCTTATTTTTCTCTCTTCCTTATCTCACCCTCTAATATTCTTTTTATTAACTTTCGGGATGTTCGGTACTCGGGTTTGGACAAGGGATATAATTGTGTCAGAAATTCGAGCATTGAATTCTCCGGTTCGTTACAGTTTTGATTTTTGTTGAAATTTGGGAGCAGAAAAGTGTGGGGTGTTACACTACAACTGCGGCATAAAGGTGCCCAAAATTTGAGTTCCTTCATGGAAATCAGTTGGTGGCTTTACTATATCCGTCAAGGACTTAGGATGGCCCACAAAAATAACAGTTTCGTTAAACCCAGAATACAAATATCAAATTTTGGTCTGTCTCTTCTATGTCTCTTTAAGGCCCCACCAATCCGCCCCCTAACTAATGAAATACCATTAAAAAAGAGCTAAGTGACTGAACCTAATAAACAATCTAAACAAATATGTAGTCCCTTTATCCAATGACCCAATAG
Organism: Allium sativum; assembly: GCA_030737875.1. NCBI lineage: Eukaryota > Viridiplantae > Streptophyta > Magnoliopsida > Asparagales > Amaryllidaceae > Allium > Allium sativum. Next base: position 230,992,352 of record CM060910.1, on the reverse strand, counting down.
TGAAGATCATTGGCCTCTTGGTTTAGCTCCAATCTTTCCCGCACACGCTCCAACAGAAGATGACATGTGTCCAACTGTAACGACCCGGATTTTCGGTGACTTTGGTTATCGACATAAGCTCGATGTCGATAACCAAAACATCGAAAAAATCCCAGTAATTAATGAAAGAAATTAGAGGGTGAGAATAGATAAGATAGAAACTTAGAATAGAAGAAGAAGAAGAACACAACATCAGAGTAACACGAACCTCACAGCGGAATGAATAACATATAATATATAACATAACTTTGAAATATAACAGTTATGTATACAATAGCACTTATCAGAGTACATCACTTACAACACAGCAGAAATAAACTATAGCTATATGATCCAGAAGCCTCCTGCTCCAGCTCTTCAAGTATATCTGTAAAATCCCGACTACTTGACTACCCGTACAAATTTAGGCACCCAAGAGTTTAGGGGGAACACAACAAAATAAACTCCGGGTCAGTCATGGGACTGGTGTGAGTAAAACAGTTTAAACAGGTATATGAACAAGTAAATGATATCTCATAAGACCACGCCGCCGAACGGAACGGGTTTTTCCCTTATGAGAATCCAAAATATATTTATATCAAAAACCTTTTGATATTATAATAATGTCTATGTACAAATAGATATCAACTAGCAGAAACGCTTTCATCTCACGTTCTACATATATATTATACAATCAAAATCACAAGCACGTATTGGATAATGGATTTCCAACTATGAAAAGGTATTGAACTACCTTCCGATCAGTGTACTCTAGGAACGATACACTGGAGTTCAACAAGAACATCTTGCAACTCAGCCACACATGACCGACCACTCATTTCGCTTGAGTGTATCGAATGTACATCACCAACGGTTGGGATCAACAACCATTTCCCGTATATATATAGGACAGCATTGATAGATTTAGGAAACAAATGAATATTCTCTAGATAAGTGATTATACACCCTACTTCGGTGCGACCGACTTAGCCATGCTGCATGCCCGATTTCTGTCATTTACCGGATGATGAGGCTAGAAGCTACGCTTTATCATCACATCAGATTCAATTCGAATATCACATTGTCAGATCCATCGAAAATCACTAATTGACGTCAACAACAATACGTTACGTGTTAGCTAAAGAAGTTTCATTCTCCGCTTCCACTCTTGGCACAGTTGAAGAAATCAATGTACGTGACCTTTCTGGAAATACTCTGTCAGACATTCATTCATACAAGTCATTCTCATTCACTTAGAATATCACATCGTCATACCCGCCAAATCACAAATTGAATTATCCAAAAATAACACAGGTATACAGCTAAGAGAAACGAATTCCTCCACCACCAAACGTGAATACGTTTGAACAGATCAACTTACGCGATCCATTGGATATACTCTGTCAGACCTTCGCCCATACTAGTTGTCCCGGGACTGGACAAACCGAAGGCACTACTCAGTATATCCATCTTAGTCACTGTTATCTAAGACTTATTTAGCAGCCCTTGCACTTTACTCCGTCTTCAATTATCTTTGGCATATATGATTCGCAACGCTTATGCCAATACAGAGTGGTTCTTCGGATAATAATCCAACCGGTCTCTCCATATTAACAACGTTAAAATGGTCAAAACTTTGATAGACTGTGAGTTAACTATCAAAGAAAAACCAGTGTGCAAACAACGATATTATTTCCAAATGGAAATTATATCGAACAATCATCATTCATATATATATCTATATATATATTCCCTTGTTTTCTATGTTTAGAAAATATGCGTTATTAACATTGGAAAACATTTCCATCTTCTTATTTACAAATCACTACTCTTCCCCAACTATCAGTCCCTGACTATAACTAGTATGAGAACAATCCCTTAAGTATAAATCCCGAAGGCCGAAACCAACATCAGATAGGCACTTAGAAACCATTCAATTTACTAATCTCTAGTCAGTTCTAATTTTACTTAACTCTATTTGATTAACTTTGATTGATTAACTCTAACTGGTTAATTCTAACCGATCAACTCTAACTGGTCAACCTTAATTAATTAACTCTAACTTGTTTTACTTAGTTTGACTAACTCAATTTATTAACTCGACTGACTAATTCAACTCGATTAACCTAACTTGATTTACTTATCTCGATTAACTGAACTAATCACTTTGATTAACTCGACTAATTCACTTTGGTTAACTTAACCAATTCACTTAACTAATTCACTTAACTCCTGTCGAATAAACTATATTCGATAACTCCTCTAACTCTATTCGAATAAACTATATTCGATTAACTCATTTACTCTATTCAAATAAACTATATTCGATTAACTCCTTTTCTCTATTCAAATAAACTATATTCGATCAACTCATTTGATTTAACTCTAATCAATTAACTCCATCGAATAAACAATATTCGATAACTCCTTCGATTTAACTAATATTCTATAACTCACTTCAATTAACTAATAATCGATAACTCCTTCGAATAAACTATATTCGATAATCTCCTCTCGAATAAACGATATTCGATAACCTTCCCTTTCGATTTAACAAATCGATAACTCCTTTTCGAATAACTAAATTCGATAACTCCTTTCGATTTAACTAATCGATAACCCCTTTCTGTTTAACTCTATTCGAATAACTAATTCGAATCACTCTTATTTATTTAACTCTATTCGAATAACTAATTCGATTAACTCTAACTGGTTAACTCTAACTGATTAACTCTAATTCTAACTCTAATCGATTTCTCCTATTCGAATAACTCCTATTTGGTAACGTTTATTCATTTATAAAGATTTACTTTTAGTAACGGTTCTTCACTTTATAAATGTCCTTTTTAATAATGTTACTTCACTTACACAAGTGTTGGGTACATATTCTATATAAACTATCGGTGTTGAAAGCAATATCTCTCCTCTATATAAGTTCAGACTTATATATTTCATTTATCAAATGATAAATATTTATTTAATTTATAAACTATTATTTATAAATTAATCCTTTCTATTTATCTGTTAAAAACAGAATTCCAATTTTTATTCATCTTCTAAATATTCTTCTGATTTAGCTCTATTTATTTATCCAATAAATATCCCTTTTGTTTAATCCTATTTATTTATCCAATAAATATCCCTTTGATTAAATCCTATTTATTTATCCAATAAATATCCCTTTAATCTTTATTTATTTCCTAAATAAATAAACCCTTTTACTTTTATTTATTTCCTAAATAAATAAATTCTTTTAACTCTTTATTTATTCCCTTAATAAATAATTCCTTTTAACTTGCTTTCAAATATATTTCCTTTATATTTGATTTCAAATATATCTCTTTTTAACCCCTTTTGAATAGCATATTCATTTTACTAACTTTCGAATACCATATTCGATTTACTCTCTTCAAATACCATATTCGATTTAACTCCTTTCGAATAGCATATTCGATTTACTTTATTCACTTTATAAAGATTTCGTTTTTAAATACGTTTTATTCATTTGAAAAGATTTACTTTTAAATAACGGTTCTACACTTTAAAAATGATTTCCTTTTTATAACGTTTCCTTTTCAATTCTATTTGTAAATGGTTTACAAATAATTCCTTTTCAAATTTATTCTTGAAATATTCTAACTCCTTAAATTCTCTGAAAAAAATCGCCATAACCTCCTTTGTAACGGGAGCATCGGGAAAATCCCCAAACCCGCCACACAGGCCTTTCCATTTAAAAAGAAAATGGTTTGAAATTATTTCCTTTTTGAATATCTCCTATTTATAAATATTCAAATTTATAAATATTTCTTATTTATAAATATTCCAGTTTATAAATATTCTGTTTTCAATATCACTTTGAAAATATCCTTTCTACATTCTGGTATTTCTTAGTGTTTTTAACACACCCTGTAACAACGATAACTATCGTCCAAACACACATAATCAACGTCAGATTATATATCACAATATATATAAATCACAGTAAAATAAATGTTGAGGAATCCAGTTGGATTCCTCCAACCTGTTTCCCTGCATCACAGATGTTAGACAATATAATCAACATCACTTTCAGAATTTAATAATCTATATATATATATATACATATATATTTGTATATATATATATAATTTCCACTAACTGACTAGCAGTTCAATCAATTAACCAACACACAACAATCAACAGATGATTACAGTTCTAAAAATACATTATAAAAATATAACTGTTCAGAGTTGGTGAGTTTTACTCACATTGTCGGGAATCGTTAAATAACGATAACCGTTTAGCCGTTTTGTTCTGACGTTATTTTCCGTCATATTTTCCAAAATCTTCGAATCATTTCAAACTGATCTCATGTTGTAGCCCCCGTCCGTGTGAATCCAACGTGACAAGCGGTTTGAAATTCTGATCACGGATGTGCCGGATATTAACATTCAAAGTTTATACATTCATTAAAAATTAAAGTAACTAAATTTATTGGAAAACCGGGCCTTACCATATTTAACTCGGCCCATAACTTTTTAGACCCACCTGGCCCGAACCCAAACCCACACCGTAAGTTTTCTTATCCAATTCTGCATCCCCATAAGACACAACTTCGAACACTCTATACCTCACCCCCACAACATCTGGTTCCTCGCTGCTCCCTCTTCTTGAAACCGATAGCCCTTGGTTCCTTCTTCCCAAATCTTCGAACCCGCTGCCTCACTTTGAAACCCAACTCCAGAAATGGTATCGATCCCTTCCTCAAACCTCATGAGCTTCATCTTCCACTCGCCTCCATCCTAAACTCGGCTTCTCCAGTACATGACAGCCACGCCATTCAAACACAAAACAGTCCAAACGGATTCCACCGTGAAACTCCTCATTGAACGCTCTTCTCCCCTATGCCATTTAGGACAAGCTCGCAACCATTCAACGACTTCTGTCGTTCTCGATTTCACAATCAGGATCAGACATCGCGCGACCAATTTCATCATCGGATTCCACAAAAATTAGCAGCGGCGTGCTAGTTGATCTCGCGAACACAACGACAACCTCTATTCTTCGATTCGATGACTCAATACTCCGATTTCGTGAACCCTAGCTCTTACTGTCTAAACCCAACGCCGGAAAGACGGTGTCGAACTCCTTGCTACTCACCTCAGATCGAAGAGTAGGCTTTGGCGATCTCAAATATATGTATTAGAGGATTTATAGGATTTTATTTGGTTTTAAAATGATTTGTTGAAGATCGAAATCCTAGTGAAAGAGGGAAAAAACCAACGGCGCCTCATTCTTGCTGTGTTGACTTCTGATTTAGGTTTTAAGGGAAGTAAGGGGGGTTATTTATAGGGTGTTTGTTTTAGATATTTTGTTGGAGATATTTATGAATATATTTTCATTTTAATATTCGTTCTACCTTCTAAAAATTTGTGTGATCACACACGATACCCAAAAATCACGAAACCGGACATGTAGCTACAGTTCGACATTACGGTCCCAACGAAACTGGTTTCGTCGAATTCCGACTTCGTATGCTCACACAGCATATTTTTAACTATCAAAATACTGACTGTTTTTCACTCTAAAAATCCATACGGCCACACAGTGACTCTAAAAATCACGAAACTGGAAATCTAACAACTATTTGATGTTGCGGATCCAACAAAACTGGTTTCATTGAATTCCGACTTCGTTTGCAAAAGTGGCTATTTTTAAAGCTCTGGATGACCCATTTAAATATATAAATATATTTAAATAAAATTGAATTAAATACAAATAACTTTATATTATTGTATATCTTCACATATGATATCGTACAGCTTCAGAATATCATATCAGAATTTACAGCTTGATATTTCAGATTCCATATTATCTCTATATTCAATTTATATCGAAAATCCTTTTATAACGTAAATAAATCGTTGCAAATTATAAAGGAATTCCACAGCGACTTTTCTGAAATTTGATTTGGACGTAAATCAAAATCTACACGACGAAATCCCGATATTTCTCTTCCACTAGAAAGATATACTCCACCAGCTCCACACGTTTCTTGTTTCACAGAAATCCGGCTTAAAACGAATCATGTACATTCAGTTGAAGTTCAAATTGCCAAATAGCGAACTTCCACGCCATTTCAAGCTCTATTTTAATTATATTATAATTATACGTTCAAACTGTCGTCAATTGAATATATTCATCACTATAATTCAAATCTAAGCTGAATTAAATCTAAGGGACGACCCCGTTTACAGAATATTGTGATTTCCAATATTTTTGATTATTTCTAAATTAAATATATTATTCTATTTTTTTAATTTAATTAATTATTCCATATTATTTAATTAACGACGATTTACTTCCCTAAATCACTACTTATATAATTAAATAAATTAATTATACCCTTGGAAAAATGCGGGTCATTACATTCTTCCCCACTTAAAATAATTTCGTCCTCGAAATTGCTAAGTTAGAGGACGACCCTACCTATTGGAATTCCTAAGATTTGTTTACCCCTTATTTCTGATTTTAACTGAACCAATTAATATCGACTAAAATATTTATTCATTCCGACTAACTAAAATTTTCAAAAATTCTGAAAATTTTCTAACACTTTAAACTTTCGAAAAATTTCACCAGCACCTCCTTTGTACTGGTCAATAGCTCAAACTCCAACTCGCCTCTTTGGGCCTTCTTCAACCCAAAAGAAAATCAAAACGCCAAACGGCTTGCCAATTCGGCTCATAAATTCCAAACTCATATAAAATATAAACTTGTACCTTTTTGTTGGGCATATCATTATATCCCTACCATTTGTTATCAACTCGGCATATATAAATGCCATCCCAATCAACTCCAACCAAGTTATTCTTAACACAACCATTCGCTTATTCAAGCCGAATTCAATTTCAAATTCCAAACTCTCAACTTATCATTTCAAATCCAAATCCAGATTATTCTCTAATCACTTCCAGTTTTTCTTAACCTATCATCTCAAGTTAAATTCTGGTTTATTATTTTCTTTTACCATCCCATTCGAATTAACTTCACAAGTTAAATTTAAATTTCTAGAATTAAAATTCCTGGGTTTATTTCAAATCAATTTGAAATTATACTGCCAATTCAAAACCTTTGAATTTTCTAAACAACTTGTTTTCTCAAAACAATTCAAATCAAAATCTTTGGTTGTATCCACCACTTAGAAACTCGAAAATCACACCGATGATACTGCGCAGTCATCATCGGAATTATTTTCCAGCGACCCAAGTGATTTCAATACTATATCTTTTCAAAACCCTTACTAAATACATCCATTTTGAAAACATCTCAAAATCTCCCAGGAACTTAAAATTTCCTTATTTTAATTCCAAATCTGATTTAAATACATATTTAATTCATCTTATTTCATATACTTTACTTATATGATTCTGATTGGTTATATATAACAATTTCACTTTATAATCTTACTCGATTATAATAACAACCAATATATCTAATATATGATAATATATTTGTAACGACCTATATTTTTGACCGTTTAAAATCGACAATAAACCTCACATGTCGACTCAAACAAATCGCAAATACAGGTAGTTATTGGGAAAAAAAAGAAAAAGAAGAAAGAAGAGAAAAACAAATCTCAGAATCTCACAGTGGAAGGACAACATATAATAAACAAATAGCAGTTAACACAAATGGAATATATACACATTTGACTATAGCGTACAAATGATAAATCAGAGTTACACATAAACAGATATACACACACGGCAGCGGAAATAACTTGCAGCGGAAATACATATATAATAGATATATACCAAATCTTCGTCTTCTATCTCCAAGGCAAAGTAATCTTCATTAACTGCAACATCTGCTGACCTGAGCGTATTGCATAAAAAGAAAACACAACAAACACTCGGATCAGCACTAAATCATTCTCATATTAGTCAAATTAAAATACGAAATAATATCAGTGTCATGGTGCAGTAACTCAAGAGATGTTACGGGTTTTCCCATCTCTCGAGGATCCGTTAAACTAATACATACATAGTATAATACACTATTATGATAGTGTCTATCCAATAAAGTATAAATACTGAAAATAGCGTAAGCGGGATTACCATATTACCCTTACGCCGTTTATAGGCATCAACAGTCTATATAGTACCGTAAATTCAACGTACTGGTTGTTATCAGAGGGCACTCCATAGAAGGCAATGCTAAATCAAAATCGTATGGGGTTCGATATGGATATATATGACAAGGCACTCGAGGCAATGCCCAGGGTAGGATTCTACCAATTGCACTCCCGGACCGGTGGTAACGCATAGTAGCCACTACCGCCCACCTCGGAACACACTCCCAAAGTCATAAATGGCCCAAATCATCATCATCATAGTCATAGAAATATTATCGAAGAAGTGTGTCCGATCAAAGGTGCTACCTCAGTTAGTCACGGTATAGCTCCTGTTTTAGTCATTTCAATTCTGACCCGAAGGTCAGGGCTATTTAGTCATCGATCATCTTCTTCGATTCAATAATCGCCTCCAAGTCATCATACTCATTCTGGATACGTCATAACGTTCACAGTTGTCAAAGTGGTATCGACACTGACAGAGAGTATGCCTTATGTCGACTCCGGTCTCTTTGACAACCAACGCTTACATCTTTTCACATCGGTTGGTTCTTTTACATTTCAAAGGTTCGCTTTCCTATCAAAATATCATATTTTGTTTCGAACCCATTTTATATTCAAAAGAATAAAATTTCATATCAACGTATCGAAATCATTCCAAACCGATTTTTATTCTAACTAGAATATATTCATTTCATTATATTATAATCATATAATATTTCACCAGATCGATTCATATTCAAGTAGAATATACTTCATATCAAAGATTATAATTATCTCAAATCGATTTGAATTCGAAATCCATTCATATTCAATAGAGTATAATCTCCATAACAATCATTCATATCATTTATGGAATCCATTTTATTCGAATAAATACCAATTACATTTCCATATAAAATTGGTTAAAGTCAATTTATATTGAATACTCTATCTCGACTCCATCTCGAACTAGGGTTTAAATCCAGCATTTTCCATTCAGAAGAAATTACACTTTAAAAAAATATAATTATGAAAAGTAGAAGCTTCTAAACCTTTATATAAAATAGTATATGTATAGAATATAATCGTTAAAATAGGACAAATAAGTTTAAAACCACTATATATATATAAATTTAAAATTTTAATAAATAGTTTAGGTAAATAATACAAGGAAATTTTGTTATAACAAAAATAGTTACACATAAAAGTTTAATAAATAAATTTTGAAGAAAGGATAGTTATTGAAATCCAATAGTGTAAATATATATATGGAAATTCTTTAACTAAAATCGATTCTTTCTTCCAAACTTCAATACTTGAATCTAACTCCAGTTTCAATGGAGTTGCCTAGCCCAAAGGACTTGTTTCAACAATCCCATTTCAACCCATATTTCAAATTCAAGGAATTTAAAACCATAATTATATTAAGACTAAAACAACTCTAAGTATCCACGACTTTTCCTTTCTATTCCAATATTAAATTCAATAAGAATTTATTAAATTTGAGGCTACCCAATCCTTGAAAATGCTAAATCATATTAATTTCTGAATCTTTAAAACTTCAAGTTCACTTTGGGTAATTTCCTTAATCACTTCAAATAACATTCAAGAATCAGACCTTTAAAGGAAGAATAAAAATTTATCAAACTCGACACATTCCCTTTAAATAAATTTTCCCTCAATATAGAATTTCAAATATTTAAATCATTTAACCAACCGATGTCTGTATATAATTATCTATCAAATGGCCAAGTGATTTAAATTTAATTTCTCGATATTCAGGGATGGATCTATCATTTCAATCCAAATCAGGGTCATAGAGATTTATCATTTCACTCTGTGTTCTTAATTTATTTTATCAATAAATCCCGGGTTTATTCGATGCCCGTAACATCAAGGGTAAATGGGATTTATCGTCACAATCACATGCCATACAATATACTGAAATAAGGAGCATTAAAATGTCACTATAAATTCAGTAATAAAATTTCAACCAACATCCATCACAACAATTCCATTCAACTGATCAGCATTACACTGTTTCAGGATTTTTGCAAGGGTTCAAATTTTAAATTAGAATTTAAATTAAATTAAATAACTAATCATTACCTAAATTGCATGTTAACACACTTGCATGTCAAATTTAACAACACATCAACAATCCAACACAACCATGCAACCAAACTTATTTCATAATTTAATTCAATAAATATGGGAATAATTCAGTATTTCGAGAGTCGAAAAATCACTCACCTTTGAGTCTTAATTGGATCGGACGTCCAAAAGAAGCCCAAAATTTGACAGTCTCTAAACACAGCCAGGTTAGTGCCAAAACGTCCGCAATTCCACCACGATCCCAACGCAACAAACCGCGTCCAAATCCGAGTTAAAACGAGAGAGTTATCAGTGTTTTACTATTTGACATTTAAAATATATAAAATTTAATAACATAATTCCTCACCCTATCACACTACACCACGTCAGCAGGGCCTCTCCCGCTCATCTTCTACTTCGCTACAGTAAACACAACGTGGAAACCCATTTGCAGCCTCATGTTTGACCATCGATTGCTCACAACTCCGTCCATGATAAGACCTCCGACCATCCTCATCTCGAAGCCCCTTCCAAGCCGCATCCGCTCGTACCCGAAACCCCATCTCCGGCGACCTCTCTAGCCTACGTCGGTCAACACTAAAACCGGGTTCGAAGCCCCTTTAAGCACCAAAATCCGATGATTCAACTAACTATAATACAAACGAATGTTACCGCTAAGCTCATGTGGACCTCCTCTACAAAACCCAGATTTTAATTTCTCCGATTGAAGCAAAAATCAAAAATGCCCAAATTGAAGCCTAGGTTTTCAAAACAGCAACTTTTACCGTCGGATTTCGTTAACTCTGAGCACTGCATGTCGAAATAAACTGTAGATCCGAGTTCTACAAGTTGAGAGCTTCGATTTGATATATTATTTGCTATGTTTTGGGAAGATTAAATTTTTGAGTTTGATTTTATTTTGATCTAGGGTTTTTGATTTTTTCCCAGCCATGGAAATGAAACTTGGTGGAGAAAAGTAAACATAGTGAGGAAAAGGCTGATGTAGTGTAGAATGGGGCTAAGTTATATATATATAGGCCCAACATAGGAAACAAACAATTATCCGATCACATTAACCCATTTGCGTTTTCTCCAGTACGATCAAACGACAAGCCCGATTATAACGCAAATGGAAATCCTATAATAATTCACCGTTCCGGTTCTGATGGCGCCAGTTTCGTCGAATTCCGAGACAGTCGCCAAAACAGTTAAATTTCACAGTTAATTAATAAATAAAATATTCAAAATTCAATTAACTGTTTAAATTCAAATTTAAATATTTATAAATTTTCATTTAATCCATTTTTGACTTAAACAAATTTTATAAATAAATTTCACACATTTTAAATCTAAATTTGATTATTTAAATCTTGGATTTGAATTTCAATTATTATTTCCCAACCTAGAATTCTCCATTCATCAAATAAAATTTGAAATTCCATTTTAACTAAACAACTCGAATTTATTAAATAAATAAAATATAAAAATTTTAAATTCCTATAATTCTAAGTATAAACTAAATTTAAACAAAATCTATTCACACCCAATTCAAATACTCATCATCATTATTATTAACAAAATTTGATTTTTCTCTAATATTATTCCATTTTATTTATTTTAAATTGAAAATTAAATATACAAAAATATGGGATGTTACATTCTCCCCCACTTAAAATCTTTTCGTCCTCGAAAAGAGAACGAAATAAAGTATTAAACAAATCATACTTTCAACTTCATACTTATAAAATTTGCATTTATAAAATAAGTATATAGTTGTAAAACCCCATAAATTTTCTAACTCCCGAAATCATGGAAAATTTCGGCAGTATCTCCTTTGCACGGAGAGGTCTGGAAAATCACAACATATATAATTTCAAATATACATCTCATCATTCGATGAGGCATCCCAAAAATGGGGAAGACACCATATATATTCTGACCATAAACCATATAACACACATACGTACCTTGTTTAGCGTTTGTTTGCATTTTTATTTACCTTAACATTTAGCATTTAGCGCAAGCGAGCTCCAAAGCATAGAGCACACTCCTTACACCTGTTACAACTTGCATACACATGAGATTCAAGCATATATACAATATATAACAACATATGCAACTTACCCAACATACATTAATCATTGTAACCCCAAAACCAATATATCTATGTCAGGCCAGCAAACAAAATGAAGTTTATCACCCATAAAATATTGGAATTTGACTAGAACCCACTAGGTAAAAGTTGTAGCATTTCTTTTAAGCTTTCCAAATTGTCCGGATTCATCGAATTCCGACAATTCGTTCAAAAGTTATGACTGTTTTAATAAAACCGAACGCTTCAGCCCGTACCCTGAAAAATGCAGGTCTGAAATGTTCTATCCACTTTTTAGCCCCCTAAACATCAGAATTCGACTAGGCTTATCAAGAGAAAGTTTTAGTTTACATTCTGGCCTTTCCGAATTGTACTCGCACATCGAAATCTGACGCTCCATTGGGAAGTTATGGTCAAAACAATATAGGTATATGCTTCAGTTTTTAATTTTCTGCATACACAACTACGACTAAAATTTGCATTTCAGCTTAGTAATCAAAGGAATTCGACCTGGCTTTATAAACGAAGGTTTTAGCTCGGTTTCTAAGGTTTCCGAAAAGTCTGGAATCGTCAGACTCCGATCATCCCATCAAAAGTTATGGTCACTTTAGCTTCAGCTTATCGACTATTTCAGATTTACATAAACATTGGATTATTTCTATTCGAAATTTCAAAATTTTCGATTTCAATACTTTTGTAAATCCTTAACATTTAACTTTATTATCGCTTCATTATTCAAGAATTGGATCCATATTCAATTTCTTACTTTATTTCGATATTCTTTCTATTCGCTTCTCGTTTATTCCGAGCATTAAATTCTAACTGAAAACTCGAAATTTGTTCTAGCTTTTCAATCAACTTGATGATATTTAGTCATATATTCATGAACATGAGTCAAGTTGCCAAATCTCATGACAATTTTTTTCTAAGTACTTAATTTCCATCTCATCTTGATAAAGTCTTTTAAGTAACTCTTATCGAATCAATTTACGTGACTCACCTAAGTTTAGCCTTAACTCATATTTCATTTACCAATCCCATTTAAAATGGTTAATACTTCGACACTCATATACGAAGTTTTTCATTGAATTTGGTTTCAATTATTCTTATTTCTTTCATTTATCTCAAATTACTCTCTCATTCTTTCGCTACCTTCAATTGCTCATTCGTTTCATTAATGTTAAATCATTATTCATTCAACCCTTTTCCTATTCTCTTATTCTAATTTCAACCTCACTTAAAGTTTATTTCATTTGCTCAATCTACTTATTCGACTTTCAGGTCATGAATTGGGTTAAAGACAGTTTATATTCATATTTACTTTCGATATATTGACCAAAAGAGGTTTAATCCATCCAGGGTTTACGTCTTCATTCACCTGTACCCTAATTCATCTTTTACATTCTTCGTTTAGTTATCGACCATTCACATTTCATTAATAACACAAATTCCTTTAAATTCCTTCTCGACTAACTTAGTAACTTATGAATTAGCCAAGACATGTGTTCTCGTTCTTATTACACAACCAAATTTCAATTGATTCAGTTGGTTTTAATTGAATTTATTTCGTGGTAAGTTTTAATTTCTTCTAACATCCTTATCGACCAAAGTTGGGATTGGTTTCCCTTATTATCATCCATAGTTAAGTATTCCGTGACGACCTCTTAGTTCTTAAGTCCATTCCAAAATTTCAAAGTCTAAAACTCCAATGAATCGAGAAAATTAAATCTTGAATCGATGTAGTTAGTTAGGATGAACTTAAACACTTCATCCTGGGGTCATAAGCTAAAATTTAAAATAATCTAAGTACTTATACTATTTTATAGAAAAACATGCCATAAAATTTTGAACCCAAATCTTTAATTTACAAAAACATAGAAATTTTTCAAAGCATGTTAAATTTAAATTTCAACCTTAAATAACATATCCTAATACCTTTATAAATTGTTTTATATCATATGGAATTAAATTCAAAATCCTTTGTGTAATAACCCGGAAAATCTGGGCCAGTTTAAAAATTTTATTTTGGCAATTTTAGCGAATTTTGATTATTTTAAATAGATTATTTTAAATAATATCGATGAGAAATTTATTTTGAATATATATAGGACGTATATATCTATATACGTCGTCGTTAGAATATAATAATTATATATAATTATAAATAGAATTGAAAATGGCGCGGTAGTTCGATAATTCGATTTCAAACTTCAAATGAATGTACCGGGTGCAAAACAATCCGGATTTTAGTGAAACCAAAAATATTAGAATCTAATTGATAATATCTTTCCAACGAATCTGAAAAATCGAAATTTCATAGCGGGAATCAAAAGTTATGCCCAGTTGAAAATTCAAAATAGTCGCTATGTAAATTATACATGGCCCGAAAAGTCATATTTTGCATACGGATGAATTTGGACTCGAAACCACTTCCATTGAGTTCAAAATGCCGTTTAGAACTCCGAAAAGTATAAGCTTCGATATATTCCGATATCCGGAATAGTGGCTATAGGCTGGAGTTGTTCGGTTAACAAAACATAGCCCTTAAAAAGTGAAATTTTGCATACGAGCTCAGAATTCGACGAGATAAATTTTTATGGATTCATAATGACAAATTAATGTTATGTTCCAAAGGGCTCGTCAAACGGAGTCAGTATATGGCCGTGCGAGCTAAAACAGTTCAGGGTAAAACGAGCAGTCATTTTACAAAGGAACATTATTGATACGTCCTCGGAATTCGATTCTACTTTTTTTTTGGATTCGTATCATCTAAAAATAGTTAAATCCAAGAGGGTATGATTTTTGGAGTTAGTGTGTGAGCGTGCGAGAAGAAAAGGTGCGCCAAAATTGCATTTTTGAGCAATATCTGAGCATATTTGTGATCTTTTTTGAATGGTCAAACGAACTCGGAATTCGACGAAACTTGTTTCGTTGGACTCGTCTTCACGTCTACTATCTCGTGTCCGAAATCCGCGGCCATCGGAGATCGCTAGTGTTCAGGCGATACGCGAGAAACTAGCATATAATCACTTTTACTCCATTTTTCTCTTCATAATTTCATTTCTCTCTTCCTCTTCAAAAACTCAAAAATGGCGTCCACCCTCCCACCGCCACTGCCCTCCTCCACCAGCGCCACCACCGGCCTCCGGCGAGCCGCCGCACCCCCTCCTCCTCCTCCCCTCCTCCTCCTCTTCCTCCTCCTCTCTCCATTTGCAAACCCTAAGCCCCAAATCACCAACCACCACCACCACGGCCACCACGGGCCCCACCACCGCCACCCACACCCTCCCCCACGTCCATCAGGCCCGCGCCCCCCCTCCAGCCCCCTCAATTCCGGCCGTGGGCCCCGCTACACCCAAAAACTCATTTTCACCAAAATTACCCGTTTTGCAAATAATTCCCTGACCGTATTTCGCGAATAACTCCCAAACGATGCGTTTTTGGCCAAAGTCCCTCTAGACCAAAGTCGTAGAGCACGAAATTCTCTTCGATTTGGCTATATGGAAGTCATGTTTTGGAGTTCGGAGCTGCCCGGAAAACGCGTTTAAAGTCTGCTGTCCGGAAGCGGCAAAATTCGTGTACTTTCGCGAATTCCGGCGAAATGACACATTTTCGGCAAGAAGACCACTAGGCAAAAGTTGTTCAGAATGGCGTGCTTGTGCTAGAAAAAAAGATGGTGTGAAGATTGAAGCTTGTTTGCAAAGTCTGGAGCTCGAACAACAATTCAGCAGTTCAGAAAAGGCATTAGAAAAAAAAAGTGAGTTTTCTCCGCTTTAAATCTTCTATGATTTTTGACATATGAAGTTAATAAAAATATGATTTTTATATTAGTAGAAGATTAAAAATATGATTTTTACATTATTGAAGTATTAAAGATTTGATCTTTATTATGTAAAAGGAGCAAAGATGTGATTTTTATATAAGTGGCGATATAAAAATATAATCTTTATTATATGAACACCGTTGTAAAAATAGAATTTTTATCTATATAGTAGTGGTATAAAAATGTGAATTTTATATACATAGCAACAATATAAAAATGTGATTTTTATATACATAGCAATAATATAAAAATGTGATTTTTACATATGTAGTGACTACGGGCGGTGAAAGTGACAAAAGGCGAGAACGACAAGATTTTCTACATAAGAAGAGTCGTGGCGTTTGGTTTAGCTAGTCGGTGAGAACTTCTCACTCAAATTTCTTTTTCTAGTTATATATATATATATATATATATATATATATACTAGGATGCAGACGGTGCTTAGTAGCACCCGATACAATCGTCCACAGACCATGGACTTGTTTGATTGGTTGTGTAGTTGGTTAGTCTATTTGGTTTGAATTGAATTGTTTGGTGAAATGGAATGGATTTGATTGATGTGTGAATGGCGTGGGCCTTCACTAGACCGGGGATAAGGCTAGGCCTCGTCCCGTTTCTAGTATCGTGCCGTTATGCCGCCGAAATTTCCCAAAATGTGTTAGAAAAATAAAAGTATCATTTTTATTGTGTAAATGAACTGAATAGAAATTCATGTGTTGAAATAGAATATTTTATCGTTAAAAATATAATTTTTAACGTGGAAGTGAATGAAATAAAATATTCATTTACAAACCGGACGGTTTGTTTATGTACACCTATTTGAAGGACATTGATTGGGACGATAAATTTTACACATCGCCCAACTGCACAAATAAAATCTGTGTTTGATTGTTTGAAACCCCACACGGGTGTTGGGATGAAATTTGGAAGTTCACTCATCCTGATTGATTAAATATGTTGATCGATTGATTGACAGGCTGTTATAAACGTTAGATATTTATATTTGATGCTTATACAGTGTAGTGCACTTGGGTTGATGGTTGATTGTTTATCAGTGCTATTATATACATGTGTTGTATGGAATCCATATAATTAACGTTATATGGTGATTGATTGGGCCTCATTCCAATCGGGAAAATAAGGAATATTATAAAAGAAAATTCATGTGTTGAATATAAAAATAGTCATGTCTTGACGATGTTCAGGTGTTGAGTGAAATATTTTATATAATGAAATTCACATATTTATCATATTTAAAATTAGAACTACTTCCCAGTAGAAGTCTAATTAAAAATCAAATGATAGATACCATAGTTTTATAAAATATTTTACATAACAAAAATAGTGTTGTGTTGACAGTACTCATGTGTTGAGATTAGTCGTGTGTTGAAAGAAATATAGATTCATGTGTTGAATAGAATAAATATTCATTTGTTGAATAGAATAACGGATTTATTGAAATATATAAAGCCGTGTTGATTAGAGTTGCGCTATTTTGACGTGAACGATATTTATATCGATTATATTCGTTTTTACAATGAATATAGAAAAGAAGTGATTTCAAAATATAACGTTTTGACAATATTATCATTTATATAGTAATGATGTAAAATATTCAGTTTTGATTAGAAATTGAAATAGTGTTGAAATGGTTTTGAAGCGAAGTTAAAACGATTTATAAAATACGTTTTAAAAGGAAATCGATGAAATATATAATATATATATATATATTATATATAATGGCTTGAATAGAACGCACCGCGCCGCGGAAGTTCGTGAATTTCGACCATTGACTTCGAATTGACGTTGCGGGAGATCCGACCGTCGGATTCTCCTAAAACCGGAACCGTTGGGTTCGTATCGAAAAGAGCTTTTCAATGAATATTAGAAATTTGAAATCTAATGGTTGGATTTGGAATTATGTCCAAATCAAATTCGAAAAAGGTCGTTGTAAGTGCAGTTCGATGGCCGTTGATGGAAATCGACTGTACGGGCCTTGATAAAATTATTAAAAATAATCAATATTCCCAATATGTGAATTGGACTGGAGTTGAATCGAAATTATCTTCGGAATATTTCGATGTTGGATTTCGTGACTGTACAGATATTGTTATGGGAATTTGAAAGATATATTTTATATCGTTATTTCCAATACAATATTTGTTGGTTTCAGAATTTGATATTGAATATAAGCCGGTATATTTTCTATTCAGAGCCTTGTATTTAATATCAAATGTGATTTGGGTTTGTCGTGAATGGTGTCTTCATTAACACTGTTCTTAAGCCCAATAGGGAAAAAGATTAAATCTTTTTATTTAGATTTAATGAAGTGTATCAATTAAATAATATTTAATTGAAATTGAATTTGAATTGGTTTTTAGGTTTATCGTGAGCGGTGTTTTGAACAACACCTGTTCTTTAACCCAATTAACAATAGAATGTGATTTGGGTTTATCGTGAATCGTGTTTTAGATGACATTGGTTCTTTAACCCAGTTAAAGGCAAGATGTTGATTTTTGAAAAGATTAAAACTAAGTGGAGCTTTAATGAATCTTTAATTAGATTAAAAATGTGAATTGATAATTTAAATTATCAAATCTGAAAGGTGATCGAGAATGGAGTACCACCAGTTTCGCTCCAAAGCGATAGTTAAATCTTTAATTAGATTTGAATGTGAAATGGTAATTAATTTTACCGATAACACCGTGGTGTTAGATGTGGAGTGTTGCCAGTTTTCTCCATGGGATATATAGGTTGGGATTGGGAAATAAAATAAATAATTACTTCGGTGTGGTTCGCTAATCCCGACTAGTTTGAAATGATATCCAAAGGAAGATTATAGAATAAATTTAGAAGAATTTATCTTGGATAAAATTAATGGGAACATTTCCCTAAGAATGTGTTTTTGTGAATAAAAGAATATTCTGAATTGGAATGAGGCGTTTGTTGTGTTTGTGTAACATTCGTTTATTATATACGTGGGTTATTCAGAAAGGCCGGGTTTATACCCATTCTGAATAACCGATTCGACGAGATGTCGAAGATGAAGACGGTGGTTGAAGACCGGAAGTCTTCACATCGTTTGGGTGATTACTGATGATCTTGATGAGGGAAACAGTCGGTGATCGTCCAGACGTACTTGGAGATGGATGGATATGCGAGGAAAGTGCCTCCGGTTTCGTTCAGACCCAGAACGGACTTGTAAATGGACTGTGTGTCTGACATTGGATTTTAGTCTGTGTGATTGATCTCTATTAAATATATATCTGTTTGGCGGCGGAGAATTTATTCTCTTGCTTAACGCCCTT
Organism: Allium sativum; assembly: GCA_030737875.1. Lineage (NCBI taxonomy): Eukaryota > Viridiplantae > Streptophyta > Magnoliopsida > Asparagales > Amaryllidaceae > Allium > Allium sativum. The sequence goes on along the minus strand of CM060910.1, from coordinate 230,972,919 downwards.
CTCTGAGACGTACGAGCTCAGGGGTTATATACTGATGGATATCAAACGCATAGAGTGAATTGCCTGTGTTGCATGCTAAGATGCAAATGATCAAGGCTTCTGTTGAAAAGCAAAGTCTTGTGGTTGATGATCAAAGCACCGCCTGTGTGGCATAGCTTTGTGTAACGTGAATTCGCGAGCCTCACACCCCGGTTGTGAACCAAAAACGGGAGAGGACGTCAGGGAGGGCATGCGTTTCTTTCTAGCTAGGGTGGTGTCAGTGACCTACCAGCCCTGACATTTATATACTTTTCACCTGTGTGGTAGTTGCTGTTGCGAGGCGCCTCGGTTTGATCGGACGATCCGGGTCCGATGGAGTCATTCGTTGGCTCATTTACGCCCCAAAGTGCGGGGAAACGCATGTTCAGGCATTTTAATCCACATCGGTGGACCGGCCCTGAGGATCCAAGGGCCCACCTGAGTCTGGGTCCTGAGGGGCGGGCTAGAGCGTCTCGAATCGGTTGAGGACTATCTTTTGCCTCGGTTCATAGATGGAAACCCAATTTTCAAATACGTGACATTTGCGGTTTTATTTGTAGAGCCTAGTATGGCGACATGATATATGGTACCCATGCCGCCTATGATTGATACTTATGATTTGAAGTTGTTTTATACACTATACACTGACAATAGTACCAAATGATTTGTTTTAAAACGTATCAAGCATTCTTTGGCTGTTATAAGGGAAAACCCTATCCCCAGGCTTGCGTTGCATTGTGTGATAGGACCTGGGTCTTATAACAGCTTCATTTTTCTCTATTTAGCATTGCGCTGTTCGTTTTATGCACTGGTATTCTTGGGAGGAAACCCGTTCCGTGTTATACGGCGTGGTCCCTTGATTTACCTAACTTTAAAAATAAAGATAATAACTGTTTTAGTTCTCACACCAGTCACATGACTGACCTGGAGTTTATTGTTTTAACCTAAACTCTGGGTGCCCCTATTTTCCACACGGGCAGCTAGTAGTTTTGGTTTTGCGGATTTATATCCACAGGGTCCTGATTTACAGCTGGAACGATGCTCGGAAAGCTCTGTATCCGTGTATCACTTTCAGTTGTGTTTTGTATATTTTTCCGCTGCTATGTAATTTATTGTAATCTCTGATATTTGTTAAATGTAATTTATTCATTTATACTCTGTATATTCTTGTATCTGATGGAATTGTTGTAATAACAATGAAATGTTCTTCCGTGTGCGTTCATTTGTGTGTTGTTCTCAAAGTATCCGCTCTTTCCTTCACGGGGAAGTTACGGGTTCTTACAGTTGGTATCAGAGCTTTGGTTTACAGAGCTCGAGAACAAGACACATTAGAACCATACGAAAGAATTCATCAGATATTGGATTAGTAATATCCAATTAGAATTACTCGTTAGAAATAGGATCAGTAGTATCCTAGAACGAGTGTGAAGAGTATATTTTCCAAATGAAAACAATATTTGTTTTAAAAATTTAAATCTCTTTATACGTATTTGAATATTTATTTATTTTGAATATGGACAATCGAGTATATATAGATTTCGCGTATACGCGTCATGAACGTATATTCGAAGTTTTAATATACTGGATAGATATAGAATCACATTCTAGACATCCGGGGATGATTCTGATGATGGTGCATCATCATCAGTATTCATATTCGTGTTTCGAAGGTGTGATATCTATATATTTCCATTAGACTGGTGTGAGAACCAAAACTTATATAGCTAGAATACATTGTTGTGAATTGGCATCAAAACAAGATTTTCCGTATATATGTATCAATTTATGAATTTGAAACTCTAATCCACTAATTGATTGATGTTTGTGTTGTTTGTTTATTTGTTTGATAATTTTGAACCATTTAGCCTAATTGAATTGAATATTGAACTATATTGAAAATTGGTCGCATTTGCTTGCATATACATATACTTACATTGAACAGGTCATAGCAAGGAGGCTAGAGCAGAGAATAAAATTTGTTTGCCCGACAAATAGGTACATGTTTACTACATAATTTACTGTTTTGTTTGGGTGATGATGATTTTATGAACCTATTGGCTAGCCGCTTGGCTTTTTCTTTTTCTTTTTGAGATCAGAAGGCCTATATGGCAATTTCGGGATTTTCCCGTGCTCCCCGTACAAAGGAGGTTATGGCGAAATTTTTCGAAAATTTAGGGTGTTAGCCAAATTTTTGAAATTTTGAAAATTCTCAGAAACTGAAAAGTTGGAGAATGGAAGCCAGATCGAACGTAGAGTTGATTGATCAAACCACTTTCGACTTTGTTCCTTTTCGGGGACGAAAAGTTTTAAGTGGGGGAGATTGTAATAACCCGGAAAATCTGGGCCAGTTTAAAAATTTTATTTTGGCAATTTTAGCGAATTTTGATTATTTAAAATAGATTATTTTAAATAATATCGATGAGAAATTTATTTTGAATATATATAGGACGTATATATCTATATACGTCGTCGTTAGAATATAATAATTATATATAATTATAAATAGAATTGAAAATGGCGCGGTAGTTCGATAATTCGATTTCAAACTTCAAATTAATGTACCGGGTGCAAAACAATCCGGATTTTAGTGAAACCAAAAATATTAGAATCTAATTGATAATATCTTTCCAACGAATCTGAAAAATCGAAATTTCATAGCGGGAATCAAAAGTTATGCCCAGTTGAAAATTCAAAATAGTCGCTATGTAAATTATACATGGCCCGAAAAGTCATATTTTGCATACGGATGAATTTGGACTCGAAACCACTTCCATTGAGTTCAAAATGCCGTTTAGAACTCCGAAAAGTATAAGCTTCGATATATTCCGATATCCGGAATAGTGGCTATAGGCTGGAGTTGTTCGGTTAACAAAACATAGCCCTTAAAAAGTGAAATTTTGCATACGAGCTCAGAATTCGACGAGATAAATTTTTATGGATTCATAATGACAAATTAATGTTATGTTCCAAAGGGCTCGTCAAACGGAGTCAGTATATGGCCGTGCGAGCTAAAACAGTTCAGGGTAAAACGAGCAGTCATTTTACAAAGGAACATTATTGATACGACCTCGGAATTCGATTCTACTTTTTTTTCTGGATTCGTATCATCTAAAAATAGTTAAATCCAAGAGGGCATGATTTTTGGAGTTAGTGTGTGAGCGTGCGAGAAGAAAAGGTGCGCCAAAATCGCATTTTTGAGCAATATCTGAGCATATTTGTGATTTTTTTTGAATGGTCAAACGAACTCGGAATTCGACAAAACTTGTTTCGTTGGACTCGTCTTCACGTCTACTATCTCGTGTCCGAAATCCGCGGCCATCGGAGATCGCTAGTGTTCAGGCGATACGCGAGAAACTAGCATATAATCACTTTTACTCCATTTTTCTCTTCATAATTTCATTTCTCTCTTTCTCTTCAAAAACTCAAAAATGGAGTCCACCCTCCCACCGCCGCTGCCCTCCTCCACCAGCGCCACCACCGGCCTCCGGCGAGCCGCCGCACCCCCTCCTCCTCCTCCCCTCCTCCTCCTCTTCCTCCTCCTCTCTCCATTTGCAAATCCTAAGCCCCAAATCACCAACCACCACCACCACGGCCACCATGGGCCCCACCACCCACACCCACACCCTCCCCCACGTCCATCAGGCCCGCGCCCCCCCTCCAGCCCCCTCAATTCCGGCCGTGGGCCCCGCTACATCCAAAAACCCATTTTCACCAAAATTACCCGTTTTGCAAATAAGTCCCTGACCATATTTCGCGAATAACTCCCAAACGATGCGTTTTTGGCCAAAGTCCCTGTAGACCAAAGTCGTAGAGCACGAAATTCTCTTCGATTTGGCTATATGGAAGTCATGTTTTGGAGTTACCCGGAAAACGCGTTTAAAATCTGCTGTCCGAAAGCGGCAAAATTCGTGTACTTTCGCGAATTCCGGCGAAATGGCACATTTTCGGCAAGAAGACCACTAGGCAAAAGTTGTTCAGAATGTCGTGCTTGTGCTAGAAAAAAAGATGGTGTGAAGATTGAAGCTTGTTTGCAAAGTCTGGAGCTCGAACAACAATTCAGCAGTTCAGAAAAGGCGTTAGAAAAAAAAAGTGAGTTTTCTCCGCTTTAAAGCTTCTATGATTTTTGACATATGAAGTTAATAAAAATATGATTTTTATATTAGTAGAAGATTAAAAATATGATTTTTACATTATTGAAGTATTAAAGATTTGATCTTTATTATGTAAAAGGAGCAAAGATGTGATTTTTATATAAGTGGCGATATAAAAATATAATCTTTATTATATGAACACCGTTGTAAAAATAGAATTTTTATCTATATAGTAGTGGTATAAAAATGTGAATTTTATATACATAGCAACAATATAAAAATGTGATTTTTATATACATAGCAATAATATAAAAATGTGATTTTTACATATGTAGTGACTACGGGCGGTGAAAGTGACAAAAGGCGAGAACGACAAGATTTTCTACATAAGAAGAGTCGTGGCGTTTGGTTTAGCTAGTCGGTGAGAACTTCTCACTCAAATTTCTTTTTCTAGTTATATATATATACTAGGATGCAGACGGTGCTTAGTAGCACCCGACACAATCGTCCACAGACCATGGACTTGTTTGATTGGTTGTGTAGTTGGTTAGTCTATTTGGTTTGAATTGAATTGTTTGGTGAAATGGAATGGATTTGATTGATGTGTGAATGGCGTGGGCCTTCACTAGACCGGGGATAAGGCTAGGCCTCGTCCCGTTTCTAGTATCGTGCCGTTATGCCGCCGAAATTTCCCAAAATGTGTTAGAAAAATAAAAGTATCATTTTTATTGTGTAAATGAACTGAATAGAAATTCATGTGTTGAAATAGAATATTTTATCGTTAAAAAAATAATTTTTAACGTGGAAGTGAATGAAATAAAATATTCATTTACAAACCGGACGGTTTGTTTATGTACACCTATTTGAAGGACATTGATTGGGACGATAAATTTTACACATCGCCCAACTGCACAAATAAAATCTGTGTTTGATTGTTTGAAACCCCACACGGGTGTTGGGATGAAATTTGGAAGTTCACTCATCCTGACTGATTAAATATGTTGATTGATTGATTGACAGGCTGTTATAAACGTTAGATATTTATATTTGATGCTTATACAGTGTAGTGCACTTGGGTTGATGGTTGATTGTTTATCAGTGCTATTATATACATGTGTTGTATGGAATCCATATAATTAACGTTATATGGTGATTGATTGGGCCTCTTTCCAATCGGGAAAATAAGGAATATTATAAAAGAAAATTCATGTGTTGAATATAAAAATAGTCATGTGTTGACGATGTTCAGGTGTTGAGTGAAATATTTTATATAATGAAATTCACATCTTTATCATTTTTAAAATTAGAACTACTTCCCAGTAGAAGTCTAATTAAAAATCAAACGATAGATACCATAGTTTTATAAAATATTTTACATAACAAAAATAGTGTTGTGTTGACAGTACTCATGTGTTGAGATTAGTCGTGTGTTGAAAGAAATATAGATTCATGTGTTGAATAGAATAAATATTCATTTGTTGAATAGAATAACAGATTTATTGAAATATATAAAGCCGTGTTGATTAGAGTTGCGCTATTTTGACGTGAACGATATTTATATCGATTATATTCGTTTTTACAATGAATATAAAAAAGAAGTGATTTCAAAATATAACGTTTTGACAATATTATCATTTATATAGTAATGATGTAAAATATTCAGTTTTGATTAGAAATTGAAATAGTGTTGAAATGGTTTTGAAGCGAAGTTAAAACGATTTATAAAATACGTTTTAAAAGGAAATCGATGAAATATATAATATATATATATATATATATATATATTATATATATAATGGCTTGAATAGAACGCGCCACGCCGCGGCAGTTCGTGAATTTCGACCATTGACTTCGAATTGACGTTGCGGGAGATCCGACCGTCGGATTCTCCTAAAACCGGAACCGTTGGGTTCGTATCGAAAAGAGCTTTTCAATGAATATTAGAAATTTGAAATCTAATGGTTGGATTTGGAATTATGTCCAAATCAAATTCGAAAAAGGTCGTTGTAAGTGCAGTTCGATGGCCGTTGATGGAAATCGACTGTACGGGCCTTGATAAAATTATTAAAAATAATCAATATTCCCAATATGTGAATTGGACTGGAGTTGAATCGAAATTATCTTCGGAATATTTCGATGTTGGATTTCGTGACTGTACAGATATTGTTATGGGAATTTGAAAGATATATTTTATATCGTTATTTCCAATACAATATTTGTTGGTTTCAGAATTTGATATTGAATATAAGCCGGTATATTTTCTATTCAGAGCCTTGTATTTAATATCAAATGTGATTTGGGTTTGTCGTGAGTGGTGTCTTCATTAACACTGTTCTTAAGCCCAATAGGGAAAAAGATTAAATCTTTCTATTTAGATTTAATGAAGTGTATCAATTAAATAATATTTAATTGAAATTGAATTTGAACTGGTTTTTAGGTTTATCGTGAGCGGTGTTTTGAACAACACCTGTTCTTTAACCCAATTAACAATAGAATGTGATTTGGGTTTATCGTGAATCGTGTTTTAGATGACATTGGTTCTTTAACCCAGTTAAAGGCAAGATGTTGATTTTTGAAAAGATTAAAACTAAGTGGAGCTTTAATGAATCTTTAATTAGATTAAAAATGTGAATTGATAATTTAAATTATCAAATCTGAAAGGTGATCGAGAATGGAGTACCACCAGTTTCGCTCCAAAGCGATAGTTAAATCTTTAATTAGATTTGAACGTGAAATGGTAATTAATTTTACCGATAACACCGTGGTGTTAGATGTGGAGTGTTGCCAGTTTTCTCCATGGGATATATAGGTTGGGATTGGGAAATAAAATAAATAATTACTTCGGTGTGGTTCGCTAATCCCGACTAGTTTGAAATGATATCCAAAGGAAGATTATAGAATAAATTTAGAAGAATTTATCTTGGATAAAATTAATGGGAACATTTCCCTAAGAATGTGTTTTTGTGAATAAAAGAATATTCTGAATTGGAATGAGGCGTTTGTTGTGTTTGTGTAACATTCGTTTATTATATACGTGGGTTATTCAGAAAGGCCGGGTTTATACCCATTCTGAATAACCGATTCGACGAGATGTCGAAGATGAAGACGGTGGTTGAAGACCGGAAGTCTTCACATCGTTTGGGTGATTACTGATGATCTTGATTGGGCTGTACACCCAAGATGAGGGAAACAGTCGGTGATCGTCCAGTCGTACTTGGAGATGGGTGGATATGCGAGGAAAGTGCCTCCGGTTTCGTTCAGACCCAGAACGGACTTGTAAATGGACTGTGTGTCTGACATTGGATTTTAGTCTGTGTGATTGATCTCTATTAAATATATATCTGTTTGGCGGCGGAGAATTTATTCTCTTGCTTAACGCCCTTCTCTGAGACGTACGAGCTCAGGGGTTATATACTGATGGATATCAAACGCATAGAGTGAATTGCCTGTGTGGCATGCTAAGATGCAAATGATCAAGGCTTCTGTTGAAAAGCAAAGTCTTGTGGTTGATGATCAAAGCACCGCCTGTGTGGCATAGCTTTGTGTAACGTGAATTCGCGAGCCTCACACCCCGGTTGTGAACCAAAAACGGGAGAGGACGTCAGGGAGGGCATGCGTTTCTTTCTAGCTAGGGTGGTGTCAGTGACCTACCAGCCCTGACATTTATATACTTTTCACCTGTGTGGTTGTTGCTGTTGCGAGGCGCCTCGGTTTGATCGGACGATCCGGGTCCGATGGAGTCATTCGTTGTCTCATTTACGCCCCAAAGGGCGGGGAAACGCATGTTCAGGCATTTTAATCCACATCGGTGGACCGGCCCTGAGGATCCAAGGGCCCACCTGAGTCTGGGTCCTGAGGGGCGGGCTAGAGCGTCTCGAATCGGTTGAGGACTATCTTTTGCCTCGGTTCATAGATGGAAACCCAATTTCCAAATACGTGACATTTGCGGTTTTATTTGTAGAGCCTAGTATGGCGACATGATATATGGTACCCATGCCGCCTATGATTGATACTTATGATTTGAAGTTGTTTTATACACTATACACTGACAATAGTACCAAATGATTTGTTTTAAAACGTATCAAGCATTCTTTGGCTGTTATAAGGGAAAACCCATCCCCCGGCTTGCGTTGCATTGTGTGATAGGACCTGGGTCTTATAACAACTTCATTTTTCTCTATTTAGCATTGCGCTGTTCGTTTTATGCACTGGTATTCTTGGGAGGAAACCCGTTCCGTGTTATACGGCGTGGTCCCTTGATTTACCTAACTTTAAAAATAAAGATAATAACTGTTTTAGTTCTCACACCAGTCACATGACTGACCTGGAGTTTATTGTTTTAACCTAAACTCTGGGTGCCCCTATTTTCCACACGGGCAGCTAGTAGTTTTGGTTTTGCGGATTTATATCCACAGGGTCCTGATTTACAGCTGGAACGATGCTCGGAAAGCTCTGTATCCGTGTATCACTTTCAGTTGTGTTTTGTATATTTTTCCGCTGCTATGTAATTTATTGTAATCTCTGATATTTGTTAAATGTAATTTATTCATTTATACTCTGTATATTCTTGTATCTGATGGAATTGTTGTAATAACAATGAAATGTTCTTCCGTGTGCGTTCATTTGTGTGTTGTTCTCAAAGTATCCGCTCTTTCCTTCACGGGGAAGTTACGGGTTCTTACACTTTGTCAAACAAGTTATAATAACCATCGAGTGATCTCCCCCACTTAAACTTTTCAGAGTAAATATCGATAATGTGTGCACTCATTACCGACATCGTTTCTAAGGTCCAAGAAGGGATTATACCCACCTTGAAAATCTTTAAAACCATTTCCTTTCGATTATACCTATAATGATATTATTTAAACTTCGGCAAAACTATTTCCAAAGACACCCCAGGATCAAGTTTCAAGTTCATTCCTATTTCAATCACAAACCCTTTACACCCAATTATACCTACAGGTATTTTATTTCAAATATTTTTTATATCATTAAATTTCCAACACCTATTAATTACCTCTTATTATATTCATTATTTAACCGACCATAATAGGTAATAACTTAAATATTACCACCTACTAAGACGAATACATATATACTTGAACCAATAATATATTTGATATATTCAAAATATAATCGAAAACCATATCATATCGATCATTCTGTTCGATTATTTAGAAATTCCTATCGATTCTATGGCGTCCCATATATCGACCAGAATCCATAAATATTCAACAGAACAAATCAACACAATGTAAACCAATTTATATCAAAATACAAGTACGTTCTCTCATATCACTCAAACTCACTCTAGGGCGTTTTCTAACCCCATCTCTAATGAGTTAATCCCCAACAAAGCCAATGTTATCGCTAACCATCGCTCTGATACCAAATGTAACGACCTATATTTTTGACCGTTTAAAATCGACAATAAACCTCACATGTCGACTCAAACAAATCGCAAATACAGGTAGTTATTGGCAAAAAAAAGAAAAAGAAGAAAGAAGAGAAAAACAAATCTCAGAATCTCACAGCGGAAGGACAACATATAATAAACAAATAGCAGTTAACACAAATGGAATATATACACATTTGACTATAGCGTACAAATGATAAATCAGAGTTACACATAAACAGATATACACACACGGCAGCGGAAATAACTTGCAGCGGAAATACATATATAATAGATATATACCAAATCTTCCTCTTCTATCTCCAAGGCAAAGTAATCTTCATTAACTGCAACATCTGCTGACCCGAGCGTATTGCATAAAAAGAAAACACAACAAACACTCGGATCAGCACTAAATCATTGTCATATTAGTCAAATTAAAATACGAAATAATATCAGTGTCATGGTGCAGTAACTCAAGAGATGTTACGGGTTTTCCCATCTCTCGAGGATCCGTTAAACTAATACATACATAGTATAATACGCTATTATGATAGTGTCTATCCAATAAAGTATAAATACTGAAAATAGCGTAAGCGGGATTACCATATTACCCTTACGCGGTTTATAGGCACCAATAGTCTATACAGTACCGTAAATTCACTGTACTGGTGTTATCAGAGGGCACTCCATAGAAGGCAATGCTAAATCAAAATCGTATGGGGCTCGATATGGATATATATGACAAGGCACTCAAGGCAATGCCCAGGGTAGGATTCTACCAATTGCACTCCCGGACCGATGGTAACGCATAGCAGCCACTACCGCCCACCTCGGAACACACTCCCAAAGTCATAAATGGCCCAAATCATCATCATCATAGTCTTAGAAATATTATCGAAGAAGTGTGTCCGATCAAAGGTGCTACCTCAGTTAGTCACGGTATAGCTCCTGTTTTAGTCATTTCAATTCTGACCCGAAGGTCAGGGATATTTCGTCATCGATCATCTTCTTCGATTCAATAATCGCCTCCAAGTCATCATACTCATTCTGGATATGTCATAACGTTCACAGTTGTCAAAGTGGTGTCGACACTGACAGAGAGTATGCCTTATGTCGACTCCGGTCTCTTTGACAACCAACGCTTACATCTTTTCACATCGGTTGGTTCTTTTACATTTCAAAGGTTCGCTTTCCTATCAAAATATCATATTTTGTTTTGAACCCATTTTATATTCAAAAGAATAAAATTTCATATCAACGTATCGAAATCATTCCAAACCGATTTTTATTCTAACTAGAATATATTCATTTCATTATATTATAATCATATAATATTTCACCAGATCGATTCATATTCAAGTAGAATGTACTTCATATCAAAGATTATAATTATCTCAAATCGATTTGAATTCGAAATCCATTCATATTCAATAGAGTATAATCTCCATAACAATCATTCATATCATTTATGGAATCCATTTTATTCGAATAAATACCAATTACATTTCCATATAAAATTGGTTAAAGTCAATTTATATTGAATACTCTATCTCGACTCCATCTCGAACTAGGGTTTAAATCCAGCATTTTCCATTCAGAAGAAATTACACTTTAAAAAAATATAATTATGAAAAGTAGAAGCTTCTAAACCTTTATATAAAATAGTATATGTATAGAATATAATCGTTAAAATAGGATAAATAAGTTTAAAACCACTATATATATAAATTTAAAATTTTAATAAATAGTTTAGGTAAATAATATAAGGAAATTTTGTTATAACAAAAATAATTACACATAAAAGTTTAATAAATAAATTTTGAAGAAAGGATAGTTATTGAAATCCAATAGTGTAAATATATATATGAAAATTCTTTAACTAAAATCGATTCTTTCTTCCAAACTTCAATACTTGAATCTAACTCCAGTTTCAATGGAGTTGCCTAGCCCAAAGGACTTATTTCAACAATCCCATTTCAACCCATATTTCAAATTCAAGGAATTTAAAACCATAATTATATTAAGACTAAAACAACTCTAAGTATCCACGATTTTTCCTTTCTATTCCAATATTAAATTCAATAAGAATTTATTAAATTTGAGGCTACCCAATCCTTGAAAATGCTAAATCATATTAATTTCTGAATCTATAAAACTTCAAGTTCACTTTGGGTAATTTCCTTAATCACTTCAAATAACATTCAAGAATCAGACCTTTAAAGGAAGAATAAAAATTTATCAAACTCGACACATTCCCTTTAAATAAATTTTCCCTCAATATAGAATTTCAAATATTTAAATCATTTAACCAACCGATGTCTGTATATAATTATCTATCAAATGGCCAAGTGATTTAAATTTAATTTCTCGATATTCAGGGATGGATCTATCATTTCAATCCAAATCAGGGTCATAGAGATTTATCATTTCACTCTGTGTTCTTAATTTATTTTATCGATAAATCCCGGGTTTATTCGATGCCCGTAACATCAAGGGTAAATGGGATTTATCGTCACAATCACATGCCATACAATATACTGAAATAAGGAGCATTAAAATGTCACTATAAATTCAATAATAAAATTTCAACCAACATCCATCACAACAATTCCATTCAACTGATCAGCATTACACTGTTTCAGGATTTTTGCAAGGGTTCAAATTTTAAATTAGAATTTAAATTAAATTAAATAACTAATCATTACCTAAATTGCATGTTAACACACTTGCATGTCAAATTTAACAACACATCAACAATCCAACACAACCATGCAACCAAACTTATTTCATAATTTAATTCAATAAATATGGGAATAATTCAATATTTCGAGAGTGGAAAAATCACTCACTTTTGGGTCTTAATTGGATCGGACGTCCAAAAGAAGCCCAAAATTTGACAGTCTCTAAACACAGCCAGGTTAGTGCCAAAACGTCCGCAATTCCACCACGATCCCAACGCAACAAACCGCGTCCAAATCCGAGTTAAAACGAGAGAGTTATCAGTGTTTTACTATTTGACATTTAAAATATATAAAATTTAATAACATAATTCCTCACCCTATCACACTACGCCACATCAGCAGGGCCTCTCCCGCTCATCTTCTACTTCGCTACAGTAAACACAAGGTGGAAACCCATTTGCAGCCTCATGTTTGACCATCGATTGCTCACAACTCCGTCCATGATAAGACCTCCGACCATCCTCATCTCGAAGCCCCTTCCAAGCCGCATCTGCTCGTACCCGAAACCCCATCTCCGGCGGCCTCCCTAGCCTACGCCGGTCAACCCTAAAACCGGGTTCGAAGCCCCTTTAAGCACCAAAATCCGATGATTCACCCAACTATAAGACAAACGAATGTTACCGCTAAGCTCATGTGGACCTCCTCTACAAAACCCAGATTTTAATTTCTCCGATTGAAGCAAAAATCAAAAATGCCCAAATTGAAGCCTAGGTTTTCAAAACAGCAACTTTGACCGTCGGATTCCGTTAACTCTGAGCGCTGCATGTCGAAATAAACTGTAGATCTGAGTTCTACAAGTTGAGAGCTTCGATTTGATATATTATTTGCTATGTTTTGGGAAGATTAAATTTTTGAGTTTGATATTATTTTGATCTAGGGTTTTTGATTTTTTCTCAGCCATGGAAATGAAACTTGGTGGAGAAAAGTAAACGTAGTGAGGAAATGGCTGATGTAGTGGAGAATGGGGCTAAGTTATATATATATAGGCCCAACATAGGAAACAAACAATTATCCGATCACATTAACCCATTTGCGTTTTCTCCAGTACGATCAAACTACAAGCCCGATTATAACGCAAATGGAAATCCTATAATAATTCACCGTTCCGGTTCTGATGGCGCCAGTTTCGTCGAATTCCGAGACAGTCGCCAAAACAGTTAAATTTCACAGTTAATTAATAAATAAAATATTCAAAATTCAATTAACTGTTTTAATTCAAATTTAAATATTTATAAATTTTCATTTAATCCATTTTTGACTTAAACAAATTTTATAAATAAATTTCACACATTTTTAATCTAAATTTGATTTTTTAAATCTTGGATTTGAATTTCAATTATTATTTCCCAACCTAGAATTCTCCATTCATTAAATAAAATTTGAATTTCCATTTTAACTAAACAACTCGAATTTATTAAATAAATAAAATATAAAATTTTCAAATTCCTATAATTCTAAGTATAAACTAAATTTAAACAAAATCTATTCATACCCAATTCAAATACTCATCATCATTATTATTAACAAAATTTGATTTTTCTCTAATATTATTCCATTTTATTTATTTTAAATTGAAAATTAAATATACAAAAATATGGGATGTTACAATATTACATATCCATACTGTGTCGGTCCATCGTATTCAAGTATTTATTTTCTCCTACCGATACAGTGGATCAAACTGATCGACCAGAACTCATAAATAACTCAGCCAATGAATCTCCACAATATAAAACCATTTTTATATCAAATACAAATACGTTCACTCGTATATATACATTCAAACTCAATCTAGGGTATTACTAACCCTATCGCTACCGAGTCACGCCACAGAGTCAAGGTAATTCACTTAACTTAAGCTCTGATACCAACTGTAATGACCCGGATTTTCGGTGACTTTGGTTATCGACATAAGCTAGATGTCGATAACGAAAACATCGAAAAAATCCCGGTAATTAATGAAAGAAATTAGAGGGTGAGAATAGATAAGATAGAAACTTAGAATAGAAGAAGAAGAAGAAGAACACAACATCAGAGTAACACGAACCTCACAGCGGAACGAATAACATATAATATATAACATAACTTTGAAATATAACAATTATGTATACAATAGCACTTATCAGAGTACAGCACTTACAACACAGCAGAAATAAACTATAGCTATATGATCCAGAAGCCTCCTGCTCCAGCTGTTCAAGTATATCTCTAAAATCCCGACTACTTGACTGCCCGTACAAATTTAGGCACCCAAGAGTTTACGGGGAACACACCAAAATAAACTCCGGGTCAGTCATGGGACCTGTGTGAGTAAAACAGTTTAAACAGGTATATGAACAAGTAAACGATATATCATAAGACCACGCCGCAAAACGGAACGAGTTTTTCCCTTATGAGAATCCAAAATATCTTTATATCAAAAACCTTTTGATATTATAATAATGTCTATGTACAAATAGATATCAACTAGCAAAAACGCTTTCATCTCACGTTCTACATATATAGTATACAATCAAAATCGCAAGCACGTATTGGATAATGGATTTCCAACTATGACAAGGTATGGAACCACCTTCCGATCAGTGTACTCTAGGAACGATACACTGGAGTTCAACAAGAACATCTTGCAACTCAGCCACACATGACCGACCACTCATTTCGCTTGAGTGTATCGAATGTACATCACCAACGGTTGGGATCAACAACCGTTTCCCGTATATATATAGGACAGCATTGATAGATTTAGGAAACAAATGAATATTCTCTAGATAGGTGATTATACACCCTACTTCGGTGCGACCGACTTAGCCATGCTGCCTGCCCGATTTCTGTCATTTACCGGATGATGAGGCTAGAAGCTACGCTTTATCATTACATCAGATTCACTTCGAATATCACATTGTCAGATCCATCGAAAATCACTAATTGACGTCAACAACAGTACGTTACGTGTTAGCTAAAGACGTTTCCTTCTCCGCTTCCACTCTTGGTACAGTTGAAGAAATCAATGTACGTGACCTTTCTGGAAATACTCTGTCAGACATTCATTCATACAAGTCATCCTCATTCACTTAGAATGTAACATCGTCATACCCGCCAAATCACAAATTGACTTATCCAAAAATAACACGGGTATACAGCTAAGAGAAACGAATTCCTCCGCCACCAAACATGAATACGTTTGAACAGATCAACTTACGCGATCCATCAGATATACTCTGTCAGACCTTCGTCCATAAAAGTTGTCCCGGGACCGGACAAACCGAAGGTACTACTCAGTATATCCATCTTAGTCACTGTTATCTAAGACTTATACAGCAGCCCTTGCACTTTACTCCGTCTTCAATTATCTTTGGCATATATGATTCGCAACGCTTATGCCAATACAGAGTGGTTCTTCGGATAATAATCCAACCGGTCTCTCCATATTAACAACGTTAAAATGGTCAAAACTTTGATAGTCTATGAGTTAACTATCAAAGAAAAACCAGTGTGCAAACAACGATATTATTTCCAGATGGAAATTATATCGAACAATCATCATTCATATATATATATATATATATCTATATATATATTCCCTTATTTTCTATGTTTAGAAAATATGCGTTATTAACACTGGAAAACATTTCCATCTGCTTATTTACAAATCACTACTCTTCCCCAACTATCAGTCCCTGACTGTAACTAGTATGAGAACAATCCCCTAAGTATAAATCCCGAAGGCCGAAACCAACATCAGATAGGCACTTAGAAACCATTCAATTTACTAATCTCTAGTCAGTTCTAATTTTACTTAACTCTATTTGATTAACTTTGATTGATTAACTCTAACTGGTTAATTCTAACTGATCAACTCTAACTGGTCAACCTTAATTAATTAACTCTAACTGGTTTTACTTGGTTTGACTAACTCAATTTATTAACTCGACTGACTAATTCAACTCGATTAACGTAACTTGATTTACTTATCTCGATTAACTGAACTAATCACTTTGATTAACTCGACTAATTCACTTTGGTTAACTTAACCAATTCACTTAACTAATTCACTTAACTCCTGTCGAATAAACTATATTCGATAACTCCTCTAACTCTATTCGATTAACTCATTTACTCTATTCGAATAAACTATATTCGATTAACTCCTTTTCTCTATTCGAATAAACTATATTCGATCAACTCATTTGATTTAACTCTAATCAATTAACTCCATCGAATAAACAATATTCGTTAACTCCTTCGATTTAACTAATATTCTATAACTCACTTCGATTAACTAATAATCGATAACTCCTTCGAATAAACTATATTCGATAATCTCCTCTCGAATAAACGATATTCGATAATCTTCCCTTTCGGTTTAACAAATCGATTACTCCTTTTCGAATAACTAAATTCGATAACTCCTTTCGATTTAACTAATCGATAACTCCTTTCTGTTTAACTCTATTCGAATAACTAATTCGAATCACTCTTATTTATTTAACTCTATTCGAATAACTAATTCGATTAACTCTAACTGGTTAACTCTAACTGATTAACTCTAACTCTAATCGATTTCTCCTATTCGAATAACTCCTATTTGGTAACGTTTATTCATTTATAAAGATTTACTTTTAGTAACGGTTCTTCACTTTATAAATGTCCTCTTTAATAATGTTACTTCACTTACACAAGTGTTGGGTACATATTCTATTTAAACTATCGGTGTTGAAACCAATATCTCTCCTCTATCTAAGTTCAGACTTATATATTTCATTTATCAAATGATAAATATTTATTTAATTTATAAACTATTATTTATAAATTAATCCTTTCTATTTATCTGTTAAAAACAGATTTCCAATTTCTATTCATCTTCTAAATATTCTTCTGATTTAGCTCTATTTATTTATCCAATAAATATCCCTTTTATTCAATCCTATTTATTTATCCAATAAATATCCCTTTGATTAAATCCTATTTATTTATCCAATAAATATCTCTTTAATCTTTATTTATTTCCTTAATAAATAAACCCTTTTACTTTTATTTATTTCCTAAATAAATAAATTCTTTTAACTCTTTATTTATTCCCTAAATAAATTATTCCTTTTAACTTGCTTTCAAATATATTTCCTTTATATTTGATTTCAAATATATCTCTTTTTAACCCCTTTTGAATAGCATATTCGTTTTACTAACTTTCGAATACCATATTCGATTTACTCCCTTCGAATACCATATTCGATTTAACTCCTTTCGAATAACATATTCGATTTACTTTATTCACTTTATAAAGATTTCCTTTTTAACTACGTTTTATTCATTTGAAAAGATTTACTTTTAAATAACGGTTCTACACTTTAAAAATGACTTCCTTTTTATAACGTTTCCTTTTCAATTCTATTTGTAAATGGTTTACAAATATTTCCTTTTCAAATTTATTCTTGAAATATTCTAACTCCTTAAATTCTCTGCTGAAAAATTTGCCATAACATCCTTTGTAACGGGAGCATCGGGAAAATCCCCAAACCCACCACATAGGCCTTTCCATTTAAAAAGAAAATGGTTTGAAATTATTTCCTTTTTGAATATCTCCTATTTATAAATATTCATATTTATAAATATTTCTTATTTATAAATATTCCAGTTTATAAATATTCTGTTTTCAATATCACTTTGAAAATCTCCTTTCTACATTCTGGTATTTCTTAGGGCTTTTAACACACCCTGTAACAACGATAACTATCGTCCAAACACACATAATCAACGTCAGATTATATATCACATTATATATCACAATGTATATAAATCACAGTAAAATAAATGTTGAGGAATCCAGTTGGATTCCTCTAACCTGTTTCCCTGCATCACAGATGTTAGACAATATAATCAACATCACTTTCAGAACTTAATGATCTATATATATATACATATATATTTGTATATATGTATATATATATATATATATAATTTCCACTAACTGACTAGCAGTTCAATCAATCAACCAACACACAACAATCAACAGATGATTACAGTTCTAAAAATACATTATAAAAATATAACTGTTCAGAGTTGGTGAGTTTTGCTCACATTGTCGGGAATCGTTAAATAACGATAACGGTTTCGTCGTTTTGTTCTGACGCTATTTTCCGTCATATTTTCCAAAATCTTCGAATCATTTCAAACTGATCTCATGTTGTAGCCCCCGTCCGTGTGAATCCAACGTGACAAGCGGTTTGAAATTCTGATCACGGATGTGCCGGATATTAACATTCAAAGTTTATACATTCATTAAAAATTAAAGTAACTAAATTTATTGGAAAACCGGGCCTTACCATATTTAACTCGGCCCATAACTTTTTAGACCCACCTGGCCCGAACCCAAACCCACACCGTAAGTTTTCTTATCCAATTCTGCATCCCCATAAGACACAACTTCGAACACTCTATACCTCATCCCACAACATCTGGTTCCTCGCTGCTCCCTCTTCTTGAAACCGACATCTCTTGGTTCCTTCTTCCCAAATCTTCGAACCCGCTGCCTCACTTTGAAACCCAACTCCAGAAATGGGGTCGACCCCTTCCTCAAACCTCATGAGCTTCATCTTCCACTCGTCTCCATCCTAAACTCGGCCTCTCCAGTACACGACAGCCCACGCCATTCAAACACAAAACAGTCCAAACGGATTCCACCGTGAAACTCCTCATTGAACGCTCTTCTCCCCTATGCCATTTAGGACAAGCTCGCACCCATTCAACGACTTCTGTCATTCTCGATTACACAATCAGGATCAGACATCGCGCGACCAATTTCATCATCGGATTCCACCAAAATTAGCAGCGACGTGCTAGTTGATCTCGCGAACACAACGACAACCTCTATTCTTCGATTCGATGACTCAATACTCCGATTTCGTGAACCCTAGCTCTTACTGTCAAAACCCAATGCCGGAAAGACGGTGTCGAACTCCTTGCTACTCACCTCAGATCGAAGAGTAGGCTTTTGCGATCTCAAATATATGTATTAGAGGATTTATAGGATTTTATTTGGTTTTAAAATGATTTGTTGAAGATCGAAATCCTAGTGAAAGAGGGAAAAAACTAACGGCGCCTCATTCTTGCTGTGTTGACTTCTGATTTAGGTTTTAAGGGAAGTAAGGGGGTTATTTATAGGGTGTTTGTTTTAGATATTTTGTTGGAGATATTTATGAATATATTTTCATTTTAATATTCGTTCTACCTTCTAAAAATTTGTTTGATCACACACGATACCCAAAAATCACGAAACCGGACATGCAGCTACAGTTCGACATTACGGTCCCAACGAAACTGGTTTCGTCGAATTCCGACTTTGTATGCTCACACAGCATATTTTTAACTGTCAAAATACTGACTGTTTTTCACCCTAAAAATCCATACGGCCACACAATGACTCTAAAAATCACGAAACTGGAAATCTAACAACTATTTGATGTTGCGGATCCAACAAAACTGGTTTCGTTGAATTCCGTCTCCATTTGCAAAAGTGGCTATTTTTAAAGCTCTGGATGACCCATTTAAATATATAAATATATTTAAATAAAATTGAATTAAATTCAAATAAATTTATATTATCGTATATCTTCACATATGATATCGTACAGCTTCAGAATATCATATCAGAATTTACAGCTTGATATTTCAGATTCCAGATTATATCTATATTCAATTTATATCGAAAATCCTTTTATAACGTAAATAAAGCATTGCAAATTATAAAGGAATTCCACAGCGACTTTTCTGAAATTTGATTTGGACGTAAATCAAAATCTACACGACGAAATCCCGATATTTCTCTTCCACTAGAAAGATATACTCCACCAGCTCCACACGTTTCTTGTTTCACAGAAATCCGGCTTAAAACGAATCATGTACATTCAGTTGAAGTTCAAATCGCCAAATAGCGAACTGCCGCGTCATTTCAAGCTCTATTTTAACTATATTATAATTATACGTTCAAACTGTCGTCGATTGAATATATTCGTCACTATAATTCAAAACTAAGCTGAATTAAATCTAAGGGACGACCCCGTTCACAGAATATTGTGATTTCCAATATTTTTGATTATTTCTGAATTAAATATATTATTCTATTTTTTTAATTTAATTAATTATTCCATATTATTTAATTAATGATGATTTAATTCCCTAATCACTACTTATATAATTAAATAAATTAATTATACCCTTGGAAAAATGCGGGTCATTACACCAACGACCTACTATCCTTTGTTCGGTCCTGACCACGACGCCTCCCACTCTAAGGCAGCCGCCGAATCATCCTCAAAATCATCCAAACCAATCTTTAGGATGCACATGATGACAAATGCAGCCAAGGTATACTCACTGGATGGTACCATACAAACCATGCCTCTAAGGGTACAACCCTGAGCCTACCACAGAGGACCATCACGGAGTATCCTCACGTCCCGTAGAAGTCCCGCGCCTCCTACAATCTCGTCGAATAAGTTGGATATGCTCCCGCCATGTCTTCCGACACCTTTTGATGATTTCCCCAATGAGCTCTTCTCCCTTATGGACTAGACCAAATGCATTTTATTATATTAATTAATTAGACCTTATGTCTAATTTATCATTATGTGCTTTACTTACTTTTCTTTTCTTTGATCTATACTATTCATCAATCCATTTAATCTGAATATTATTTCTTTCTATGTGCGTATGAAGCTAAACCTTTCTTTGTTCTCCCATTGGTCGGTCTGGGATCGATGAAGAAATTCCTTTAACAGGATCTTCGATAAGCACTTTCAATGATGAATCAAATTTTAATCTACTTTATTATTTACTATATAATTTTAGTTTTAAGCGCGTAACTTTACCTCTTTAAGTCAATATTTTCATATTAAATCCCAATGACGAAAGTTCCAGCTCGTAATTTACTCGCACACTGTAAATCAATATGTACATATTAAGGCTCAATTGTCATTTCAGCGAATCCCTGTCAATTTCATATTTGCAAATAAACTATGTTTGTTCATTATTATTTCTCAATTATCGTATTTGTGTAAATATGGGTTACAATTAGATTCACTGTCATATTATGATTCGCAACCTTTATGTTATAAACTTTCTTACACATTATTGCCACTAAACGATACTTATTATATTCCCATTATAAGTTTGCAATAAGCCTTTTTCTTTACATAACCTCTTTATTTTATTGTTATCTTTTCTTTTTATATCGGTATAATTAACCCATTTAGGAAGTTAGGTTTATTCCCAATTGATTGGTTACAAAAACTATATAAAATCTACTTCGATAGTTTCAAGTAATTACTATAATAGGAATTCATGATTGCAAGAGGAAACTTTTTCTTATTTGGGTTATTTACTTAGTGCGCAATACGGTTAATTTCCCAATTTCCACTAGTCCCTTCCTTTTCTTATTTCCATATTTGAAGCTATGCTTCCTATTTTTCTTTATTTTTGTAAATTGTCGTTTTATAGATATATATGGAAATAGTCAGATTTACTATTTAACCACAAAATCTATTGAATCTTAATTATGTCAAGTTTGTTTACTTTCAATTCAAATATCCCTTTCATTGCAAATTTATACATTATACGTTCATTTAGCCCCAAATCATCAAATTTTCCTTTTTATTCATAATTTCAATTAAACTACATTTTCCAAGATGCATAAATAAAAGGGATTATAATCAGTCGAATAGATTAAGCGCTTAATTCTATTGTATTTGTAAACATTTCAAGTTCATGTATATTTCGCGCATAACTAAAATCTGACATAAACTATATATTCCACAGTAGAAAGGGGGAAAAGTAGAAGAAGGGAACAAATTATAAATTCTAGTAGGAATCAAATGATACGATATAATATTATCGGAAAATATAATTTAAATCCACTCACCAAATTGCTCTCCACTACTAAATCTAATTCAGATCTGACATTCACGGTTTCTCTAATTCGAATATCACGTGGACTAGAAATATGAGCACCCAAAGCTTATTCTATAATATTTCATCTCCAAACCTTGAATCAAAGACGCTAAAACATATATATATTTTCTGGGGAGTTTTGAGGAGAAAAGAAAATGGTAGAGCTCTGGCGCCCTCTTAGAAAATATGAGTTGGAGGCTAGGCTCTATTGGTTTATTTATAGCTGCTCAAAAGAACAATGTCCATCTGATTAAAATGTATTAGATCTGAGTTGTTAACAACAAAATAAATCATGCTGCCCTGGCCCGAAATAAGTCGACCAATGCTTCAGGTTGGTCGACCACTGGGTCTACCCATCTGTATAGTGTATTGACCCCTTGGTTGACCCACTTCAGGCATGGATCGACCCATATACACGATTACAAATCGTATATTGGGTTGTTTCATTCGTGATTGACGGTATGTGTAAAACATTATTACGTTTATATTTCTTAACTATCCTCATATTATTTCCTATTTTTAATGTGCATTCAAATTTTAAATGTGTAACCAATGTGCACATTAATAGTTTTTCTATTTTCAAATTCTTGCATGTTTATTCCTATTTTAATTGCTCACTTATTGATATGCGCCTATCCAAATTAAATTGAAACATTGCTTAATTAGCGCCATTTGAATTTCCTTTTATTTCTTGGTTCCATGTCATTTATTACATGCATTATTCGTATAAGTTATATCTATATAATTTTATTTAAATTATATCTACTTGTGTGTTGTTCACATGTATATCGTTATACCTAAATTGATTGTCTAGTTAAAATTTTGATATTATCCCCATAATTTTTCTTTTAATGTTACTTATGACATGCATTGTTATTTAAAAGGAATGCTGCAGTATTGATGTTAATTATTTCGAATTCAAACGCATATTGTTTGTACAATTAATGTGTGTACCATTTAATAATTTCTATCCTTTCTTATATTCCTTTTTATTTAATTCTATATATATATACTATTGTGCATTTAGTTTGTATAGTGACAACTTTTAATTTATTTAATTTTATAATGTGCGTCCATTTTCAAATTTTAAACAAACATTACTCCTATAATTCTTTTGTCAATTTTGTTAACTTTTAATATTTGAAAAGCCAGGTTGTTACATTTTATCTCAAGCTTATTCTTAAGACAATTGAGTAAAGAATCTCATATTGTCGGGCCCACCAAAGAAAGAATGAGTTGATTACATCCCTTAAGAAGGATTTTGATCCCAATAATATCTGATTCCTTTTTCCCTTCGAGTGAGAATTAGTTGTTACTGGCTTCTCACATTTCATCCTCGTTTATGAACTTTGCAATATAACTTTGGATATAATTAAGAAAATGAAGTTTAAACCATATGTAATAGGAAATTAGTTAGGATAATACCCGTTATGACTCATCCTCCTCTCCTTGAACTAAATCTATAAGCCACGGATCTGAATTCCTTTATGTTTTAATTGTGAAATAGATTACAAGAATCGTGAAAATTCCCAAATTGATTAAAGAAATTAGGGTTATCACTATAAATTTATTATTACAAATTCTAGAATGAAGTCCAACTGACTGGATTATGGACCCTTAAGGTCATATATATGTGTGTGGTTTGAGCCATCTTTCGCTAATTGCTTCGTGTTGATGCTTTCACAAAGGCAGATATAAAGGCTTATTAAAAGAGCATATGGCTTGATACGTCTTGCACTTCCAATATACGTCTAAGTTAATAGTATGCTCTTTCCATATGCTTTTTTAGGAGTAACATATTGAAGTACTTTTGCATTCTCCGAATGGCCACTTATTATTAATGGTTTGATCTCAGCCGGAGATGTGAGCTTTCAATGCTAGTGATAGGCTGTCTTCTCCAAGAGTAGTATCTACTTATGTAATAAAATCTTGCGAAGGATTCTCTGTGCGATAATCATATATGTTGTCGGTTTTGGAGAATACTTCTCTTAAATATTTTTTCTTCAGGGTTGCTAAGAGCTACGTCTTTTTCTTGAACTACAAGTGAACTTTTCAGGAAGATATGCCTTTCGGGTTTACCATGGTGGAGGGGTTTCTCTTACGATTTAGAGAATCTTGTGTCTTTGATGCCTCTGGGTTGAAATTTTACGCTTTTCTTTTTATTTTAGGTTAATAAATCCTTTTACTTCGGCATGAGACCCTTGATTTCTTCACTTTTCTGTTACTCCTCAAGATTTTTTGCTTCTCTTGGTTTTGTTAAGGACTTGCCTTCACTACAACAGAAATTGTCTTTTATAGCGGTATATAGCCGCTACTAATCACTTCTATAGCGGTTTATTAAATGCTGTATATCGTCATGTTATAAAAGACTACTGAATATTTATAACACATTAAAAACCGTTATAAAAGAGTACAGTTTTATAACGCAAATTTACTGCTATGTTATTTAAGGACAATAGATCATCATCGCCACTATTAAACATATAAATTTCATTGATAGTGATAACCTTTATAATACGATATAACTGCTATAACACATTTATTCAATAGCGGCTATTTGACGCTATTAAATCAACGTGTTATAACATTTCTAAATCCTTTTACAGCTCACATATGCCACTATAAAATTCATAGAAATAATAGTTATAACACTTTTCAAGAGCTATGCCTATATATTACATTTTAATAATAGCAATCAAAATGAATCTTCATAATAATTTAAAGAGCAATTTATGAACGAAAAAAAATATAATAATCACCAAATATAACACGTATTCGTATTCTTGATAACAAAATAAAGTATTAACTAATAAAAAATAATTTCAATACATGAGTTAAATAACTAGCAAATATAACACATATTCTCTGTTTTTTATTTTCCAACTGGACCAGCTTCCTCCCTTCCTCTACCAGAAAATTACAACCTATAAAGTAACATGCATCCACTTGAGTTTGCACTGGAACAAGCCACCACTACATGTTATTCCCATTAGGAATGGCAATGGGGCGGGTTGAGGCGGGTTTCTCGTGCCCCAGACCCGACCCGGACTTTTTAAACCCCGCCCCAGACCCGCCCCGTAGACCCGGTGCGGGTCTGGAATTTCGCCCCATACCCGAAACTCGTACGGGTCAGGGTAGACCCGACCCGCCCCGCGACCCGGTGATATTATGTTCTAGTGTACACAAATTTATATATTTATATTTTTTTATCACTAAATGATAAATTATATGCATATTATAATGTGTTCACAATGACAAGAGAATATTATAAAATGAGTTGCAAGATAATAGTTCAAAATGTATGCATTTGTTATTGTATGATTATCATTGCAACTTAATACAATGAAAATTTTATAGTTTGTCAATTGAAAGAATATAATATTCAAGTTACAACCATGTAAATCTAAGAAGATTAACAAGTAATAGTTATAGTTATAAAGAGTTTGAATGATGTTTCGATCATGCGGGTCGGGTTGGGGCGGGTTAGCCATGCCCCAGACCCGACCCTAGAACCGGACCTCCATAAGCGGGTCGCGGGCCTACCCGCCCCGAAGACCCTATGGAGCGGGTCTAAATGGGTCAAAACAGGGGCGGGTCAAGCGGGTTTGGACCCTAGACCCGCCCCATTGCCATCCCTAATTCCCATGCTGCCTGAAACAACGACCTATACAGACCACTATCAACTTCAACTAATCCAGACTCGAACTCCTACACTTCGCATACCCAAATACATCTCCACCATCAAACTGTCACTCCTCAAGATGGAACAACTTTCTCCTCTCACGACAATAACTACAACTTTCTCCACCTGCCTCCCATCGACCATGCCATCAACAACACCACCAGCACACTTCCGGTTGACATAGAAACTTCCAACTATAATGCGCGACCATAACTGACGACTACACCACGACCGATCACCACCATCGCTATCAAATAATTCTCGACCATGATTTAATAAGATACACCCTTATTGATTACAAGGCTACTAATAGTCTTACTTAAAACAGGCTTGTCAAGGTAGGTGCTTCCTGACCTTTGGATAATAACATTTGCAGCATAGCATCCTTCTCTAATACAATCCTCAATGTTTTTCTCTTAAATAACTATGCCCAATAAATGCATCACCTATTATATACAAAATGATGGATCAGTCAATGGTCTAACGATATAGAAGAGATAAAGAAATAAAGAAGAGAACATACGATATAGCTTTGCCTCGTGCATCCGTGAAAAACTCACAGATGAAAGGAGCAAATAGATTAAGCAAGAACACCTAACACGGTTAATGACAATGAAGGTTACTATACATCAGTTGAAAAATACATAAATGAAAAATATGAGCCAATACCATGTTAATTGCAACTGCATGCTCAGCTACAAGCAAAACAGATTCTGGAGATACTATAAGAAAAAATCCAGCAATGTAGATAATAATTTGCCTTCTCAACTTTGGAGACGAAAATGTGTTATTAATAACATTTTTTTATGTCAACCAAAGCAAATGAAAACAACGTGTGATGTTAATAATTATAATGGAATTTTGACAAGCAAGAAAAATATAAAACAATACTCCTGACAATAAAATAAAAAGCTATGAAATAGACAATGTCAAGAAAAATATAAAATGGTAATCTGGACACTAACATAACAACTATGAACTTGACAATGTCAAAACTATATATTATTCAGTTTTGTTTCTTTACCGGTTTTACTTTTAGATTTATACCAAAAAACTGATATATTTTAACACGATTTCATACAAATCACTGCCAATTAAAACTGAAATGGTCAGAAATTTAGATATTGTTTTGTTTATATTGTGTTTTTCATTTTCAAACAAATAAATATAATAATACAGTATGAGTGCTTACAGGTCTTTTAACATTTTGCTTTGCAATCTCTCCCTTCAGACCCTTCATAATGTACACAGTCTCCTGGTTAATGAAAAAGATGAAAATAACAAATTCAAACAATAATAACTGATAAGAGATATATAGCTCATATATCCACTGCAGCGGTCATGTGTCATTAAGGGGAGAAAATAAACACTCAAATTTTGATAGTTATATGGTGACAATATATTTTTCTTGTATGGTGACAATTTGATAGTTGTTGCATTTTGATTGGAAATTAAATATTCATATTTTATACTGAGATTTAGATGCAAGTTGGATCAAAACCAGTCAGAAAAGCAAGACTGAGATTGGACTAGAAGGAGAACATGGCAACATGAGTTAGTTAAAAACTGAGATTTTCAAGAAATCACCTATTGTATTGCTTAAATAAGTGACCAGTAGACATTGTTGATATGTTCCATGTATTCTACTCCTTATTTTGTGATTGCTCATAAAACCTACAAGGTGCAGGGTGTAATTTTAAGCATGCTTAAACCTTAGATCCAACAAAGGATTTTATTCTAGAGTCTTTTTTTGGTGCTATGGGATAAGGTTTAGTGATCCTCACATACGGCTACTCTCTTTCTTGTAGATATTAACTACTAAACTCAGTATATTATAATAATGCAACAAATAGGAACTACATATAGTGAAAATTCAACAGAAAATCTATTGACAGGTCTACATAAATAAAATGTATTATGACTTCTACATGTATTGAAAACTCGATGTTACTAATACATTAATGACTACGTACAATACATAAAACTTTGTTTCTGCAATATCAACTTCCTCTAATTTTAAAATTTATATACAAAACTTTATGTGAAAAAAAGAGAGATAAAAAGAGTACACCTTGTTAGCTATAAAACAAAGAATATGATTTGTAGATTAGTTGGACAATGTTTTCATAACAAATCAATGATCTGAATATAGACGAATGGGAATGATATTAGATGGAAGGTTGGAGATATAAGTGGATAGTATAAGAAATAAAAGTACATATAACTGTTGTTTCAACAGTTTATTCAATTTTTAAGTGTAGAGGATATTTCACATCCATGTCTGAAACCATCATTTTATATAATCATATAATATTTGTATATATTTAAAGGTAAACATCAGAAAGCCAAAAAAATTATCGAAAGTTTTGTATGTCATCATGTAATTTTATCAAATAAAAAAATTACTATTTCAAATGATTGTGCATTTTATATAAGTACTAACATTTTAAGTATTGAAATAGAAATTAATATTGAGCTAATATATGATGAAATACAGATTATCTGAACAGTAGTAAATTTTGATAGTCTAAGGAAAGCAATGCAATATGTGATTAAATTTAGCATCTTACCATGCCTAGTATTTTGCTAGTTTGTTCAGTTTGCATGTATTTGCATCAAGTAACAGATAGAAACTCTTAAATTAATGTAATATTTCATATCTAGTATCCACCAAAACTATTATACATGTCTGCTTAGTTTATGCACCAAGATATTCTATATATCAACTTAGTTATGGACATAAAAATTAACTGATCACTCCACAAAAATAGATCTAATAGGCATAAACATAGATTTTATGCACCAAATTAATGCAAAAACATATCTAATAGGCAAAAAATTAACTGATCACTCCACAAAATTAATGCAATATGTGATCAACTTAGTTTTTATGCACAAGTTATTCTATATACCAACATGAGTTATGGAAGTTTAATTAGCTGATCACTCCACAAAAACAAAAAAACAAAAAACATAAAAATTAACAATACAAAAATGAACCTTTTTGTTAGTTTTATTCATATGTACCTGGTCTTAATTAACAAATATTAGTCTTTAATGTAGAAAAATTACAGGCACAATAACATATAAGCTAAATATCAGATTGTTACACTAATTTTTTTTATAAAGGAGTTAATGTATCAATCTTTGTTCTCTTTTTTTCGGTAGGTGCAGGATTACAATATATAAGGATGTGGAAAAATAGTTTTCTTATCAGTTATTATTATAAATAGGGTTTGCAGGCATAAATCTATCATACAATAGTCAAAGAGAAAAGCAATAGCAACAAAAATAGAACCATTTTTTATCATACCAATATGAGCTCCAGCAAAACATCCTATAGTAATTTTTTTGATATGCTTGTCTTGTAGATAATGGATTCAATAATTTGTAGAGGTTTCCCTTTGTTTGACTATATATTGGCCCCTGCAAAATTTCAAGAACGTAGCTTTCAAAATCTATGTCATTTCTAACTTAAAAAAACAGTAAATAAAAGCAATGCAAAAATGTGGACGTGAAACAAAGAAAAAGTTAATGAGATAAATGTTAGTTTTATCTTTGTGGAGGTTGAAAAATTAATTTAGGTAGCTTGAAAATAAGATAAACATGCTATTGAATTTCGCATTAAAACTATAATTCCATTTACATTTAACGTTTTTGCAGTCCCTTTCACAGTTTATCCATTGAATGCACTTCGAATCCAATGTATCTACTCTGTAACCACCTGCAGCGAATAGCCACTTTTGATGATCGTGGATCTGAAGAGCCGCTTTTCAGAAGAAAGGGGCTTCATTCTGGAAATGGTTGCAAATGCCACATCTAGTAATAAACATAATTTCATTAAATTAAACATAACACAATATGGTCCATTAAACATTCAAATGTAAAGTTGATATCTTCGAATAAGTATTTAATGCAAAAGAGCACACTCCGGGGAATTTTTCGAATATTTGAAATATTTTTGTTTGGAAGCCATATCTGTTATATTTTACTAAGCATAGTAAGTAGCAAAGCAAAAAAATATTACATGAGAGTCATTAGCAGATAGGGCTGTCAACGGATACTTTCGGATACGGATAGTGTCATATCCGTATCCGCATCCGAAACCATTTTCGGATATCCGTATCCGCGGATACAGACGGATATCGAATAATTATCCGCTCCGCCAACAATCGATAAATCAATGAACATAAATGAATTTTTTTAGCTTAAAATTAATCTTTTTCAACATAACAGATTACTAAAGTGCTAAAAATAAATAAGTATGATGATAATATATAATTTTGAGCAATTAACATGTATTTAGTAGACTTTTAATTTTGCAAATTAATAAATTAGTATATTTAATTATGTTAAAATACACATAATTTAAGCTATAATCAGGAAAAAAAGCGGACGGATATTTTCGGATGCGGATATGCCTATATCCGCATCCGCATCCGCTTTCCCGGATATCGGATATTTATCCGCTTTTCGGATACGGATGCAGACGGATTTCGGATTTTTCGGGTATCCATTGACAGCCCTATTAACAGAGCTAAATTTTGGTAAAGCATACCTATCAAGGAAGTTATAATTATGGATAAATATTTAATAGCATGGATAAGTAATAGTCAAAGATTACAAGCATATGTGCAAGAAGAAATCATCATTTTGGTAAATAACATGCGAAAAAGGAACAAAACAATGTTGTGTATATGCATTTCAGGTCCTTTGCATTGACAACATATTTAACTATATTGCTTTTTTCTGTCATTGCTTGTCTTCATACTTGCACTTATGCAGATTGAGATGTTAACCTATTCTACATCCTAAATTTATAAATATTCGGTACAAGCATCGGAATTGGCAATTCTTGTTACTATACGCGTCAAAGTCGTGAAGCACAAAGTTGTAAATTACAAATTTATAACTGCATCAGCGAATTCATATTTCAAGCCTTATTTTCCTTATGTTTCAGTTAGGTTTTAATTTGGGTTTAAGGTTTGATGTCTCTTCCTTATCCAAGCCTGTGTCGGTTGGCTCGAAATTCAGATCTGCACCTTTATTTTACAATGATTTATTCGTCCTTCTTATTTACAAATTTGGGGTTTGCGCTGAAGGTCGACGAGGTTGCCACTGCTGTTAGTTAGGTAAACTGTTTGGTACTCTTATATCATTATAAGCTTGATTTAACTTATATTTGAGTTAGATTTGAATTTGGGTTTGGAGATTTGATGGATGACATAATTTGATAGAAAACAAGAGCATTGTTATTGACACTCCAAATATTGTTAAGGGTAGGCCAATTTTTTATTTTTTTTAAAATTGTTAAGGAGAGTACCAATGAAGTAAGTAGGCCCATAAAAAATAAATGCAATTTTACCTTATTACCATTTAGGCTTAATTTCACTTTTATGTTCATCAATTTATTTTTTAATGGTTAATCAACACCATTAGATGTGGAGCAATAAAACCCTAACCAAAAAAACATGAAGGAAATAGACAAATACGATATTGACATAGGAGAGTGAGCGTTATTATGGGATTTATCAGTAATCATCAATAATTGGATCGATTGTGGACACATAAGGAGTGGAAATCATAGGAAAATCCAAAGACTACGATTTTATGTCAAATTTTTGTGTCTAAATAGACTTTATATATATATATATAATATGCACACACATACATATTATTAATTCATATGTTTATTATACGCACATACACAATGCTTAATTGTTTTATTATTATTTCAATATAATTTCAAATTGCAATAAAAATACATATTAAAATTACATATACACCTTAAATTTAATTAGATATACTTTTTATATTGAGTTATAATTACCAACCATGATTATATATATATATATGTATGTATATATAAATATATATACCATGACTATTTATATATATATATATATCGTTCTTACAAAAATTCCAGCAAATCGGTGATAAAATTGGAGTTATAGGCTACGGTTTAATCCCTAATCCACATGTTAAACTGGGTGTCATGACAATTTTCTTTATATCTGATTCCAAAGATATTATAGCAACGTTTGTTCCCTTATTTGATTGACTAATTCAACCAAAGCTGAATTTCAGCAATTCGAGATATATTATAAATTCACAAAGAGGATAGTGACGTTTTCTTAAAATTTAGGGTTTTAGAGATTTAGGGGACTGATGATTTCAAGGTGAGTAGTTTTCAGTAGTAAGGGTAAAAGCGTAAGAGGTAAAAAAATTAGTCACCAACATTGACTCCCCTTAACAATTAAAAAAAAAGTGGAGTGTCCTTAAAATTTGGCCTCTCCTTAACAAAAAATGGAGTGTCAATAACAATGCCCGAAAACAATACGGTGTTCATCATTTTTTTTTTGATAATACCCAAACACTCTGCAAATTTCATACATTTTATCTCTATACATATTTAATCAATTATTTGTTGATTGATACTTACCAAATCTTCAAGTAATTTCCACAAATAAATCTTATTTTTGGGGCAAATCTTTTACATGATTATTTACCCAATAGATTAATTACTGGATTTTATGATAGTGATATTGTCAAACGTATTTATATTATTTTCCATTATTTCAGATCCTTAAAACGATATTGTACACTTATATATATTAAATGAAGTATAACTTTTGGTTGCTAAATACATAAATGGTTTCCTGCCAACTTCTTACATATAAAATTTCATTTTTTTTATAGACAAAACCTTATTCTCCATAACGTATATTTGATATTGACTAAACATGATTTAAGTTTCAACTATCGTTTCTTTATACATATTTAATCAATTATTAGTCGATTGATATTTACCAGATCTTTGAGTAGTTTCTACAAATATATCTTTTACATGACTTCTTTATCAAACAAGTTGATTACTAGATTTTATGATGAGTCCTCTATTAACAGTATGAAACATTTTTCTATTACTCACTAAAATGATATGCTAATTTTATTTATATTACATGGTTTTTTTCATACTTTTCAGGTGGCAAATACATATATAGTTTCATGGAAAACTCTTTTACATATAAAGTAAATTTTTTTGCAAGAACCAATGTATGTTAGACAATAAACCGAACTCTCGATAACTGTAGTATCAAAAGGTTTTATACCTCTTTGTTGTGCCCAGGCTTATAATTATGTAACGACCCGCAAATCCGTACTATCTGAGTTGACTAATAACACCACACGTCCAACCCAAATTGCACAGAAATACGAATCATTATTAGGAAGAAATTAGAGGATGAGAAATAGAAAGAAAGAAAGGTTAGAATAGAAGAAAACAAAGAAGACAAATCTCGCAGCGGAACGAATAAAATATATTATATAACATAACTTTTGAAATGCAAATCAGTAACTTTATATACATACCATCATAAGAGCACAACGGTTATTCCTAGAATAGTTATAAACACCTGTTTCCATATACAAACATGGTTCACAGCGGAATATATGATAGTCTATAGCTAATTGGTGAAGCCTCCTGCTTCCAGCTCTTCCAAGTGAATCTGAAAAATCCCGACTACTTGACTGCCCGTACAAATTTGGGTACCCAAGAGTTTAGGGAAAAAAATAAACTTTGGGTCAGTCATGGGACTGGTGTGAGTAAAACTCCAACCATTTATTTAAATTTCAAAATCCTTTCGAAAGGAAAGGTAATAGTAAGACCAGCCCACACACAAACATGGATGGTTTTTACCTTACTATAACCCAAAAAACTTTGATATGAAATCCAGTGATATCATAATAGTGTCTAAATCAAATAAATAACCAAATAGCAGAACGCTTGCATCTCACACTCCATATATAATATAAAATCAAAACCCACAGGGCGCTTATTGGAGATTGGATTCCGACTATGACAAGGTATGGAACCACCTTCCGCTAGTGTATATCTAGAGAGGAATACACTGGGTTCAATAAGAACATCTTGCAACCCGGCCCACACATGACCGACCACTCATTTCGCTTGAGTGTATCGAATGTATATCACCAAAGGTTGGGATCAGCAACCGTTTCTCGAATGGGACAACATCAAATAGAATAAGGAATTAAATGAATCTCTAGATAGGTGATTATACACCCTAATGGGAGCGACCCACATAGCCATGCTGCCTGCCCGATTTTTGTCATTTCCCGGTTGTTGAGGCCTGAGGCTACGATTACTTTCTATTCATTGATAGCACAATCACTTTGAATGCCACATTGCCAGATCCGTTAATCACTAATTGATTTGCACAAATATTCTGGATATTATGCTACCATATATATTTGTACAGATCAACATATTCGATCATTGGAAATACTCTGTCAGACATTCGTCCATTTGCGTTCATTCTGGGATTGAACGAAACCGAAGGCACAATTTCTATTAATAGAAAAAGCCCTTGCACTTTACTCCGTCTTCGATTATCTTCATATAATCTGATTTGCAACGTTACTTCCAATACGGAGTGGTTCACGGATAATAATCCAACCGGTCTCTCCATATTGGCAAACACTTCGATAGTCGGTTATTTAAATATCGAAGAAAAACAAACATCCATTCAAAACATCAAACAATCACTGGGCCTTTTAATTTATATTTAATTAATTAAATCACTTCTCCACTTCCTTTATCAATATTAATTAACTAAATATTTTCAGTTATCATCTTGGCCTCTTACCCATTTGGAAAACATTTCCATATCTCGCCCTTTTTTCTACACTTAGAAAATATTTTCTATTTATAATTGGAGAACATTCCAATTACTTATTTCTTTCCCAACTATTCACTTATATACTTAGGAAATATTTATTGTTATATTTCCAAAATTCTACTTATTTAGGTAAAAAGGAATGTGGTGTAAAACATCGTTACAACCCAAAATACTGTATTCAACTAAATCTTATTCAAATATTGATTATCGAGATTGAATCTTGCTATTTATCAGTTAGTAATGAAAACAATCGAGTTGGGGTAAAATTACCTCTCAGACCTTGACTGAAAACATCTTTAACTTCAAAATAGACAAAACCATTATTCCCGAAAAATCAACACCATGCAAATAAGTTATTCATTTTTAAATGTATATACGTTTCTCTTTCTATTACCAGACTATCGATTTCATTTTTGTTTATAATATTCTATTTTTAAATTCATTTACTTATCGAAATCTATATATATATCGATACATTGATTTCTAACTTTCAAATTTTCTTAAAAATATTCTAACTCCTTAAATTTCTGGAAAAAATCGCCATAACCTCCTTTCTACTGGGAGCATCGGGAAAATCCCCAAACCGCCACACAGGCCTCTCCAATCAAAAAGAAAAAGAAAAAGCCAAGCGGCTTGCCGATACGGCGCATAAAACCTCATATGGAATTTAAACATGTACCTTTTTGTCGGGCACACGAATTAAAATCTTCATACACTTCATCCCATACCTGATCAACCTATATTTACCTGTTTTCCAATTTATCCAGCTCAATTCGGTCATTTCCAAACTCAATTTGCTAATTTATTCTATAATTAGCTATTTTGCCAAATCCCTTTATTTTGAACATATCATTTTCAAATATATTTTAATTCGCTTATAATCACGTCGAGATTCATTTCTATATTCAATTTCGAATATATATATATATATATATACACAAAACTCATTTACCTTTCAAAGTTCAATTTCGATTCAAAATTTTCATTAACTAATTATTCTTCGAATTAGTTAATTTTATTCGATAGTTAAAAATCTGATTTTTGTTTCCAAAATCAATTCATTACTCCACTTGAGTTCAAATATATTTATAACTCAAGTCTAAACTTTTCTAAGTAGAGATTCGGATTTTATTTGTTTAAAATCCTTTTATTTATTTAAATAAACCGTTATGGTTTTATAATAGTTCTGGCGCTGTTTTACTGAAAATTTGATTTTGACATAACTCAAAATCTATTCGACGTAATCTAGATTTTTCTCCTTCATTAGAAAACTATTATCAAACCGGTCCTGACGTTTCTTGTTTCAAAGGATTCCGACTTCAATTGAGTTCTGTATACTCAATTGAAGTTCGAAATGACAATTTATGAACTACCGGGCTGCGGCGAGTTCGTTTTTAATTATATATATATATATATGTGTGTGTGTGTTTAAACTTCGTTTATATATAAATTCTAACTCCATTCTAATATTTTTTTTAATATATATATCAAATCAGTTTCCCAATCTAACCTAATATTTTCGATTATCTATAATTGTCGATTTTTCCTTACTCGGTAATATATTTATTTATACTTCGATCTTCTATATTCAAATTCCATTTCAATTCTATTTAAATTTACTATATTTAATTTCCATTTCAATTTTATTTGAATTCTATATTCAAATTCCCCTTTCAACTCTATTTGAATTCTATATTCAAATTCCTATTTCAACTCTATTAGAATTCTATATTCAAATTCCCATTTCAACTCTATTTGAATTCTATATTCAAATTCATATTTGAATTTTCTATATCCAAACTCCATTCAATTTCTATAAACAAATTCCATTTAAATTTCTATATTCAAAATTCTAAATTTGAATTCCTTTTGTTTAAATTCCATTTGAATTTAAAATATCCATATTATCAAATTTATGGTTTTTCACCTTTCTTTGTAAACGTCGCCTTATATTACTTGTTTATATATATTAAAACAAGTCTCGATTTCAACTTCATTTGAAATAAATATTTTACTTTGGAAAAATAATTTTTCCTTATTTAAATTCCACTTGTATTTATATTTCCTGAATTGATCAAATGATAATTAATTTCACCTCCTTTTTAAACTTTGTTTACAAACAAACTACTTGTTTTAAATATTCAAAACAAGTTAATATTTTTATTCTATTCAAATTTCAAATTCTACTTAGAAAAAAAATAGAATTTCCCTTTAAAATCTCAAATATTCTTTCCATGATATTTTATAAATCAACCCTCAGGCCCAGTGATATTTAAACACCAAACAACCAATTATTTATTTCAGGATTTCTAACACATCATATATTACAGTATATATGCAAACAAATAAACAAACAGATAATATATTTTAGAGGAACCCAGTTGGATTCCTCCAACCTGTTTTCCTGCATCCACAGACATTAGCACATAAATATTACCATCCTGCTTCGAGCCAGGATAACGCGGTATAGAAGGTCATCCACTATCATAGCGTGGGGCGTATAGCGTAATCATCCGCTAATGGTACCGCGGGCATCCGCTAATTATACTGCGGGAAATCCAACCACCAAACCTAAATAACTAATATATTTTTAAGATGCACAAAAATACTGAATGCAACCAAACAAGCAACAAGCAATTTTTTTTAACTGATAAAAATAATTTTAAATAAAAGGTGAGTAAGATTTACTCACCAGCTCTTTTTCTGTTGTTGAATATCCTGTTAATTTCTGTATCGTTGTTTACGAATTTACTCGAGTCATCATCAACCGAATCTATTCGAGTTAAATCCACCTCGCACCTACGAATATTAATTTCATCTAACGATTAAATATTTATGTATTTAAATTAACAATTAAAATAAATAAGTAAATTAGCCTATGTATTTTAATAATAAATTTCTCTTGTCGGTTTCAAAATCCTAGATTAATAGTTAGTAACATTTCTTTTAAACCCTATACAAAATTCTAGTTTTTACTAGTGTACTAAGTAAAATAAAACGAATTCAATAAGGATTCACCTTTTATTTGTTTGATTTCCAAATCATAACCTGCTCGCAACTCCAGCCTCACTTCCCATCGCTCGACACCATTTCTTTTCGGCATTTCACCAACATCTCCCATTCAACACTAACATACCCCTTTTTCTCACCATTTCAAATCCGCTGCAGGCACCCCCATCAACACACTTCGACTTTCCCTCTCGAGATCACCCTCCTGGCTTCACGTTCAACTTCCACTCTGTTCTCTGAAAGATCGAACTCCATCTCGACCATAAACCCTAACTGTAATCACCATTGACCTCTCTTGAAGAACAGGGAAAATTGCGACATCTCCAACACCACGTTGAGCTCGCAAACCCTTAACCACTATCGCGACTTCAAATAGGCTTCAACGTGCCTCCGTCTATCTTTGTCGACGTCGAACTGACCCAAAAGCCATCGTGACCTATGCTGCTTCATTGAGTTGAGATGACAACATTCGATCATCCCCCTTTCCATAAAATCGCATGTCTTCTCGCAAATTAGAAAGCAAAATATCACCTTTTCTTTTGAATCATTTTATAGAAGAGAAGGGAACAGAACGTACACAACAAATCTTTGTATTTATTTTAAAAAGATTTTCTAATTAATTTGATTTGATTTTGATTCGATATAAAGAGATATTTTATTCTTTTTAAACAGATATCGATTTGATTTTCGATTCGATTTCAATCTTATCCACTATAAATATCTCGGGGTTCATAATTAAAAATCGTGAACCGCTATTTTGGCGTACCGACCGTCGTTCCAATGTTATAGCGTTATACTGAACTCAACAGAATTTTTTTTGAAATTTATTTCGAATGTGTATATGTAAAATAACCATATTAAATCGATATAATATAATTTATATTCAAAAACAAATAAATTCTTTGATAATAAATTATTGTTATTATCATATATATCAAATAAAATTCCTACTTACCATTTGAATCATTTTGATTCAATTTTTAACTTCGATTTCAATTATATTTCGAATTACAATAATTTGATATATTCTAAATTAAATTATATTCGATTATTAAATCGATAACTCAATATAAAAATTAATTTATGTTATCAACTAAATATTTAAAACAAATATTAAATATTTAAAATTAACAGGTCAAAAATCAGGGTCGTTACAAATTATATGTTTAAATATATTTCCACCTTCACCCTTACTGCCACTACAAAAATTTGTCACGCACTAAGGTATAATACATCTTTACATTATAATAATTTATTTTCCAAACATTGGATACTTCCCTAATATTTACCAGGTTACTGTTTTACAGTTATTTATTTCCAATTTAAAACCTTTTCTACTAACATAGTATAGAAGGTAAAAGAAATATTCCCATATGTATTTATCTTTCTTACCTAGTTTTTATTACCATTTAAACTGTGGTATGATATGCTTAATATACTGCATACGGTTTAATTTTGATATTACTACTTCTTGCCAACTAATTAGAGTGTTTCCATCTTTGAACTGTTAGATAAATAACTGCATTATTTTATACACAAACCTCTTTAATTAGACAATAAAAAAATCCCTGCAAATGCCAGCTCAACAATCTATTCATCCTTACAATGCTATATTTTTAAAGGTTCATCTGCTTATGCTAATGTGCGTGCTATGCTACCATTATTTTCCTTATTTTCTCCTTTTATAATGAAGTGTACTATACCAAACTTCTATTTCATGTTATTTTATACAGAACAACTTGCAAATTTTGTTGAAAAAAAAGAACAAATGTAAACTTAAAAAAACTTTCACATATGAATATGTCAGTTATCAACTTGACTAAAACAAACAGATCGGAACCTCAGTTTTGTTCTCGGTCCTTTAACAGTATGCTAACATATATTTCCATAATTATCTGTGTTGTTCTGATAATTGAAATTGTCGTATGATATGGTTATTATACTGCTTGATTGGATTTTATTTTAAGCTATTTCTAATACTTACTAAATATTTACACTTTCAAACATTGACGATTAATTTTCCCATCTTCTCAAACATAATAGCCTCAGTATTTCCCATTAAATGTCGTATACTTTAACGATTAAAAGGCCTCCCTCTTACTTGCAGTTCCATATGGTTTGATTACTCAAATGTTTAAAATATGGATCAGAACCTACCACCATCCATCAGCAAATTATTTTGCAATCTTAAAGACTGCTTATTAACAAAATTCCTTTTTTGGCATTTCTTCTTAAATTGCATGCATTTCAATCTATTTCCATGATTACATGTGCTTTGTGAAGAAAATTCCTTTTGCATATTATTCAATCAATTATATATTTAAAATTTCTTCCATGCTACATTTAAGCATTTCCTGTTTATACACGGAGATTCAACTACATTTTCTATTCGGCATACATGTGTTGGTACATTTCATACGATCAGTGATAGCTAATTATTAATATATATCAATAATCGTTACCTTATTCTCTCCAATTTTATATCAATCCTATATCTATTATATTATAATTAATTTCTTATAATTTATACTTATCAATGCATTTCGTTTGTTTCCACATTTAACTCTTTGATATATAGTACCAAAAATTCCTCTACCAACTGCTCATTTCTTTACCAACACGTTTTGGATAAGATTAATTACTTACTGTTATGCTTATTGAAATAATTCCATGCTAACGGACATTTCTATTTTCATGGGAATTGTTTCCATCCTTTTTTACAAGAAAGATGTTATTTTTACAATTTCAATTCTGGAAATTTCTTTTGATCTATATTTTAATATATTAAATGTTTAAAGTTCTTGTTGTTTACTTGCCTTACCATATTTTTACCTTTTTCCTTCAAATTACAACAATTGTGATATATTAACATATTTTTTTTAAACAAAACCAACCGTCATGCTTATTGAATATATTTCCTTCTCTGCGTTTCCTTTTTCAACACATAAGTTTGGCTATAGTCTTTGAATTTTCTTTTTCATCATCCATCACAGACCATTACATGTATTCTTCTGTATGTTGCTACAACGTTGGTGAGTTTAACTAACACCATCATATGTTAACATCGACACCATATACAAATCCATACTTATGCTCATCTAAGTTTGTATTTTCTGTGCAGTATTTTCCTTGCTACTGAATGTTAGTTGATTGGTCTGGATACAAACCCAATAAACGGACAGCTCATATCAACAGAAGAACATGTAAATGAACCGGTCTACTAAAATCTCACATCAATAGAAGCAGAGCGAATGATGATTAAATGGGCAGATGCATTATGACAACTCTTTGCTTCTCAGGGAACCATTCTTTTTCTTCAACACAACAACCATAAAGCACATTTGTCACTGGCCATCAAATAAAGAATTTTGTTACTTTTTCAAATTTGTTTTGTTCTATCTGTACAGTGATTGCTCACTGATATAGGCTTATTTTCATACAGTTAAATAACCTCAGTGTATTCCAAAGAAACATTTTTATTTTGCAGTAATATTATATGTTTATAAAAATATTCATTACAACATGTTATCTGCGTTTCAAGCTTCCTCTGTTTGCACTTTTATTTTTATTCTCTTCAGATGCACTAACTAATATTGCAATTTTTCAATATTACTTCACACACAGATAGACCACTACGTTCGTCCCTTAACCGATCTTTCAATTTTGCACATGCGCACAGTAACGGCAGCAACCAAAAG
This sequence comes from Allium sativum, assembly GCA_030737875.1. Classification (NCBI taxonomy): domain Eukaryota; kingdom Viridiplantae; phylum Streptophyta; class Magnoliopsida; order Asparagales; family Amaryllidaceae; genus Allium; species Allium sativum. The sequence continues at coordinate 230,931,638 of CM060910.1, read as the reverse complement.
TTTAGTAGGAGTAAACTAAAAGCTAAGAAATGTACAGCATGACAAATTTATGTGCTTACCAAATTCATGCAACCATGATCATGGTTTGCATTTTCCCAGTGAATAAATTATTTGCGCAATGAATACAAACAAATCCCTTACACAACTGATGTCCTTGGAACAACACCTGAGGACATAATAAAGTACAAATAAACCAATTCAATAATGTTGTATTCCCAAAAATCTGTTATGCTAAACATAAAATCCACATTCATTTGCCGCTTAAACATAAACTACGATTTACATACCTTGTTGTAATGAAGATGATATTCAGTTATCAGGCAGCAAACCAAGTAACCTCCTGCAATAAATGCACACAAAACAGTTTTACTGATTGGTATGTTTCGTTATAGCAAATATCTATACATATGAAAACCAAACATCAACGTTCTAATATGTTTTTACAATTTTTTCCACACGGCACACATTTTCTTCCCATGTAGAGAGAATAAATCATATTGAAAGTTAATTAATAGCTAAAAGTCTCATGCAGTTATGTGTGAAAACATGGAATTTAAGCAATGCCTGGTTTTTTTGGTGGTGTGAACATAGTTTTGGAAGAAATAGATGATAGGATCGATTAGGGGTTACTTCAAGCTACACCCACAATATCACACACAAGACAATCAATCAACACACCATTCAAATAAAAAAAGATACGATGAAAGTAAAATAGCAAGACACAAGATTTTTATACGTGGAAAACCTCTTCGATGTGAAGAGTAAAAACCACGAGACCTCTTAAGGAGTCTACCCTCTTCTCTTATTGATAAACTAAAAGGGGAAAACAGCCCCAAAATGTTTACAAAAGATTCTCTTCTAATCACCGGAATCCAAAAACAATAAGAGATGAAAAAAGGTGTAAGAGAACACCCTATGTGTGCACTTCAGGCCAGCGGTGTATCGAGCAAGAATGAAGCTCAATCTTGAAGACCAAAACACCTCGAAGAAGATGATAAATGACCAAAAACTGCTACTGCCTTATGTGACCAGATCTGGTTATATTAACCCTTTTTCTTTTAATGTGCATACCAAAATTGTGAGTAATCTCCCAAATGTCTTTCCTTAAAAGAAAAGATATTGTTGCACAAAAGGCATGCTTGCACAACAAATCTAGAAAAAAGACAAAACTAATAAATCTCTCCCACAAATTTAGCATGGCCTTCATAAAAAGATATGCCAAATATGCCTGCATACAATTATGCCAAATATGCTTGCATAAAATTATGTCAAATATGCCTGCATGAAATTATGCCAAATAAGCCTGCATAAAATTATGCCAAATATGCTTGCATAAAATTATGCCAAATATGCTTGCATAAAATTATGCCAAATATGCTTGCATAAAATTATGCCAAATATGGGCTGGAATATCCAACAATCTCCCCCTCCAGCCCAACTTGGGGAAGATGTGCATGCTTCAATCATCATTTGAAACTCATTCCCACAAGCTTGCTACAAACATCAAGCTTGTTTCCTGGAACCACTGTAGTCAACATATCTGCACCATTCTTGTTTGTATGAATTTTCTTTAACTTGAGCATATTTTCTTCAATCACATTTCTTAACCAATGATACCGAACATCAATATGCTTAGTGCGTGCATGATACATGGAATTCTTGCTCAAATCCATAGCACTCTGACTGTCACAGAATACTATATACTCTTCTTGTTGCAAACCCAACTCTTGAAGGAACCTCTTCAACCAAAGCATCTCTTTACTTGCTTCCACAGCTGCTATATACTCTGCCTCGGTTGAAGATAAAGCCACACACTTTTGTAACTTGGATTGCCAAGAAATGGCTCCCCCTGAAAATGTGAACACATAACCTGTGGTAGATTTTCTACTATCAATGTCACCAGCCATGTCTGCATCTGTATACCCCTCAAGAACATGTTTGCTACCTCCAAAACATAAGCAAAATCTAGAAGTACCACGCAAATATCTGAAAATCCACTTTACTGCATCCCAGTGAACTTTACCAGGATTGGATAAGTATCTACTCACCAAACCAACAGAATGTGCAATATCTGGCCTAGTGCACACCATAGCATACATCAATGAACCAACTGCAGATGAATAAGGAATAGAAGACATACTTGCTTTTTCCTTCTCCGTTGTTGGACAATCCCTCTTACTTAGCTTAAAATGAGATGCGAGTGGTGTACAAACCGGCTTAGCATGCTTCATATTGAACCTTTCAAGCACACGTTCAATATATTTTTCTTTAGATAGCCACAACTTCCTAGCTTTTCTGTCACGAACAATCTCCATGCCTAAGATTTGCTTTGCAGGACCCATGTCCTTCATGTCAAATGACTTGGACAAATCTTTCTTCAAGTTGCTAATCAATTCTAAGTTTTGTCCAACTACCAACATGTCATCCACATATAAAAGAAGAATAATGAAGATATCACCAGGAAACTTTCTAAAATACACACAAGGATCTGCAACAGTCCTCTTGTAACCATTGCTTGTCATAAATGAATCAAATTTGTGATACCACTGCCTTGGTGCTTGCTTAAGTCCATAAAGACTCTTCTTCAACTTGCAAACAAGTTTTTCTTTTCCCTTTTCTTCAAATCCTTCAGGTTGTTCCATGTAGATTTCTTCCTGCAAATCACCATGTAAAAATGCGGTTTTCACATCAAGTTGTTCCAATTCAAGGTCATAACTTGCTGCTAAACCCAAAATGGTTCTGATAGAAGTCATCTTGACAACTGGTGAAAAAATCTCATCAAAATCAATGCCTTTTTTCTGATTGCATCCTTTGACTACCAATCTAGCTTTGCGCTTTACTATCTTCTCACCATCTTTCTTGTTCTTGAAAACCCATTTGTTTTTCAAAAGCTTCTTGCCTTTTGGAAGTTTCACTAGCTCAAAAGTCTGATTCTTCATCAAAGAATCCATCTCCTCTTTCATAGCCTCAAGCCAAAGATTCTTGTCTTGACTGGACAACACTTCTTGGAAGCTCTCGGGCTCACCATCAGCTGTAACTAAGATATAATCTGTGCTTGGATATCTTGTAGATGGTTTATGTTCTCTGGTTGACCTTCTAACTTGAGCATCATCCACTTGTGGGGCAATTTGCTCCCCCTGCTCACAAGCCACTTCTCCATTTGGTTGAGCTTCATCATGAACATCATCAAAATGTGCACCATCAAGCTGTGCATCATCAACACCTTCATGTGTTGCATCAATATCAGCCTGTATTGGCTGTTCAACAAAACCACGAGTAGGGGACAAAGAAACATCAGTAGTATCAATAAAAAAATCTGAGCTAGTATGATACCTTGCACTCAAAAGTTCTGCACCTTTTTCATGCTCAAAGAACACTACATCTCTGCTTCTTACTACCTTTCCTTTTTCTGGATCATATAGCCTGAACCCGTACTCTTCATCACCATAGCCAACAAAAACACATGGATTAGTCTTGGAATCCAGCTTTGACCTTTGGTCTTTTGGCACATGCATGTATGCCTTGCATCCAAATACTCTAAGATGTGTATATACAGGATCACATCCCTTCCATGCTCTCTCTGGAATGTCAAGCCCCAATGGAATAGATGGAGAACGGTTGATCAGATAAACTGCTGTATTCACTGCTTCAGCCCAAAATGACTTTGGTAGATCGGACATCTTCAACATGCATCGCACCTTCTCCACAATGGTTCTATTCATCCTCTCAGCTACACCATTGTGTTGGGGAGTGCCTGGAACTGTCTTCACATGTCGAATACCATATTGCGCACAATAATTCTTGAACTCATGTGAGGTATACTCTCCACCATTGTCTGTACGAAGGCACTTCAACTTGCTTTCTGTCTCCCTTTCCACCATAACATGAAACTTCTGAAAAGTTTCAAACACTTGGCTTTTGGTCTTCAAAATGTAAATCCATGTCTTTCTAGTAGCATCGTCAATAAAAGTGACAAAATATTTGTTGCCACCATTGGATTCAACCTCAATAGGACCACATACATCCGAATGTACAAGCTCCAACTTAGCCTGCTTTCTTGTAGACTTTCTAGCAAAAGAAGCTCTATGTTGTTTTCCTGCTAAGCAATGATCACAAGGGTTAAGTGAAATTGTAGTATTGACAGGAATAAGAGATTTACCTGCTAAATATTTCAAACCCTTTTCACTCATGTGTCCCAATCTTCGATGCCACAAATTAGGAGAATCTTTTTCTTCCACTGCATTGAGCTCACCAAAACATACAGTCAAATATGTCTTGTACAAAGAACAACACAACTCGCCTCTTGCAATTGTCATGGATCCCTTGGATAATTTCCACTTGCCACTCTCAAATGTGTGACGAAAGCCTTCTTGATCAAGAATATGAGCTGAAAGCAAATTAAGACGCAAATCCGGAATATGACGTACACCTTTCAATGTAAGCATGCATCCAACATTAGTCTTCACACGAATATCACCAATCCCAACTATGCTTGCTGAACTCTGGTTACCCATTTTGACACTGCCAAAATCACCTGCTTGATAATTCAAAAAATACTTTCTCTTAGGAACACAATGATATGAAGCACCTGTATCAACCAGCCACTCAGAATCTGTACTGCTAACATGATGACATTCACTAGTTGCGCAAATTAAAGTGACATCATCATCACTTTTAGAGGCTACTGCTGCAACATTTTTATCATCGCCTTCTTTTTGAAAATCATTCTTCTTCCCATGTTCTCTTTTCCAACGAAAGCAATACTTTTTAATATGGCCAGGCTTCTTGCAATAGTTGCATATGAAGTGATTCTTTCCATCACTAGACTTGGATCTTCCTCTTGAGTTATCACGGCCTTTGGGTCCTTTGCTCTTGCTTCTTCCTCTATTCTCCACAACAAGAGCTTGTGAATTGTCAACTCCAATCTCTTTTCTTCTAATTTCTTCATTAAACATGCTTTCTTTGATCACATCCAAAGATAGCACACCATCTGGAGCTGAATTACTAATGGTCACAACTAAAGTTTCCCAACTATCTGGCAAAGAACTCAATAAGAACAAAGCTTGCAATTCATCACCAAAAATGATCTTCATAGTTGTCAACTTGTTAATAATATCTTGGAAATCACTGAGATGCTCAGAAACTGACTTTCCACCTTTCAACTTTAGATTAACAAGCTTTTTAATCAATGAAGCTTTGTTATGGGCGGTTTTCCTCTCATACAAACCTTCTAATTTCTTCCACAAATCATATGGATCAGTCTCTTGTGACACATGGTTAAAAATGCTAATGTCAACCCATTGTCTAATGGTTCCTAAAGTTTTCCTTTTCAACTTTATCCATTCATTCTCTTCCATTTTATCGGGTTTAGAAGGTTTAGAGATAATACCACTCGAACTAGTGACGGTTTCAATTGGGTCACGTAAATCCCTGCAATATAACAAGTCTTCCATCATAGGTCTCCAAATAGAATAGTTGGTTGATGTCAACTTAATCATTGAGCTATGACTGCTCGACTCCATAGTGTGATAAATAACCTACCCAAGCTCTGATACCAATTTGATAGGATCGATTAGGGGTTACTTCAAGCTACACCCACAATATCACACACAAGACAATCAATCAACACACCATTCAAATAAAAAAAGATACGATGAAAGTAAAATAGCAAGACACAAGATTTTTATACGTGGAAAACCTCTTCGATGTGAAGAGTAAAAACCACGAGACCTCTTAAGGAGTCTAACCTCTTCTCTTATTGATAAACCAAAAGGGGAAAACAGCCCCAAAACGTTTACAAAAGATTCTCTTCTAATCACCAGAATCCAAAAACAATAAGAGATGAAAAAAGGTGTAAGAGAACACCCTATGTGTGCACTTCAGGCCAGCGGTGTATCGAGCAAGAATGAAGCTCAATCTTGAAGACCAAAACACCTTGAAGAAGATGATAAATGACGAAAAACTGCTACTGCCTTATGTAACCAGATCTGGTTATATTAACCCTTTTTCTTTTAATGTGCATACCAAAATTGTGAGTAATCTCCCAAATGTCTTTCCTTAAAAGAAAAGATATTGTTGCACAAAAGGCATGCTTGCACAACAAATCTAGAAAAAAGACAAAACTAATAAATCTCTCCCACAAATTTAGCATGGCCTGCATAAAAAGATATGCCAAATATGCCTGCATACAATTATGCCAAATATGCTTGCATAAAATTATGTCAAATATGCCTGCATGAAATTATGCCAAATAAGCCTGCATAAAATTATGCCAAATATGCTTGCATAAAATTATGCCAAATATGCTTGCATAAAATTATGCCAAATATGGGCTGGAATATCCAACAATAGATAGATTATGTTTATATTTTGATAGATTATGTTTATATTTTGCATTGCTATATTACAAAAATGGGGGTAGATATAGGTATTTGACAAAACTAATAAAAGCAGCAAATGAAGGTTCCACGTGTATAAAAAACATCCGACTCGAGTGAAATGTACTTACTATGTAGCCCGATAGCAATTAACAAAGGTGGAGGCACCATAGGTTAACATATGTGATACAGGAAGAAAGTAGAGCCATTGTATGTGTTGAATAATATGTTACTGTGCAGCAGTAGTTTACCGTTGTATCATGACATACAAACAGCAAAAAGCTTTTTATACAAGTAAATACTCCCTCCAGTTCACTATAATTGACGTTTTAGGGAGTTACAAATTTTTACATATATATGTCATTCTGCGGTATGGGCTCGGTTTTCTGCAGTATACTTTCCTTTTTTCTGTTTTCAATGCAGCATCATTAATTCAACTGTCTATTACTATCAGCACTTTCAACGTTTCCCTCCAATGCAAGTATTTCCCTCCCTTTTCAATCCAGAAGCTAAAATGAAACCCGCAAAAGCAAACATTGGAAAGTGTGGACTTATTAGTAATTAAGTTAAGTTTTATTTTTTCTTAATTTGTGTGCAAATGTACAAAACGTCCAATATATTGGACTGGAGGGAGTATATACTTATTAAGGTTATAACGTATAATATTATACTTTCACCGCTGTTATTTCCAGAGTACAGTATCAATTCATGTTAACTGATAGAATAAGAATCAAATCTGACTAAACCTCACTACATGTTCAGGTTATAAAATGTCCACTTTTTATATTAAACCATTTTAGTAATTAGTCAGTTTTAAAAATATGGTGGGAGTCAAATTTTTTGTTTTACTAGTCTATAATACTTATCTACAGTTAGGTGTTTTTAGATTGTACTAAAATTAGATTTCCTGTTAACGATATGAACATCAATACAACAACCATGTATTATTAAAAAAAACACGCTGATTGATATAGCCAACCATTCAGTTTGACAGTCAGACGAATTTAAGGTAACAAGGTTCCGCAGGGAAGACACTAAAAAATGTGATTTACGGTTAACAAATTGGTAAACGTGTACCTGTTCTCCTTCCTCCAAGTTCATCGCACAGTTGCGGATGAGGAATTTTTCCACTGAGAAAAACATTCGATACACCGATCGTAGAAGGTTTGATGGTCGAAAATTCTCTTTACGGACAGTCTATATATGCTTGAAAAATATAGGTTAAACTTCTGATGAAAAAATTGATCAAAGCAATTAATAAAAGGACTAACCTTACCCCATTTGCACTTTCATTTTCCAGATCTGAAGATCTGATGCGGCTATCCATTCAACTAACAGTTTCAAAGAGCAAGCAACACAAACATGTAGAAAAGCCTAAAAGGACAAAATGCAGAATGATGTGATGGAATTTAAACAATAAAAAAAATGAGGATATACCCTAGACAATAAAATCGATTGGTAGGTTGAAGAAGATGTTGAAATCCAGTAGGGGATACGGAGGGAGAACACGGTTTACCAAAATCAAAATAAAAAATTAGGGTTTCGTAAACATAAAGGATGAACCGTTGCTTGTAGGAGGGAGGAGAAATTATTTTGGAGGGAAGGGGAAATGAATTCACGAAGTTGGAGAGACAGAAAACGAGGGGTTAGAAAATGTGAGCGTTACGCAAAATGGTTAAAACAAAATGACTAGAAAAGTAAACAATTAAATGTAAATAATAACAGTTCAGCATAACATGTTATTAAATGGTGTTATAAACATCATATTTTGTTGTAGTGGTATTTTGATCTTTTTTCACATTGTATGCTTTGGAGAATATTTTTAGCTAACATCCAACCCCCTTAGTGTGAAGGAAGATTTTGTTCTTTTAGGCCAAATTATGAATGCTTTCATTTTATTTTACTTGAAAATTTATTCTGTTAGTCTCTACTATTGGTCATAAATGGATTTGATAATAAAAAAATTAGCTATAGGGATAATTAAATGATCCAAACTCTAGTTTATCCATTTAACTAATGAGAGTTCTGAACTATTATCTGACCATAGTGGAAGTTCAGAAGGTAGAAGCTTCTTTCAGTATCAGATAACTAAAGGCCAATATATAGGCATCCGAATGATAGAGGTCCTGAAAAAATTGGCGCTCAGATTCAGGTCTTTAATATAGAAGAAATCCAGAAATACCCTTTCAAAAATAATAGACGCTTCGAAATCACTTATGATTTTCATGGGCCCCAGATTCCATATTTGGATTAAGATAATTATTAACCCAGTTTTAGACTCGAAGAATAATTTTTAAATAAACTAAGTCAATACGACCTTGGATTAAACCAAAAACTTCACAAATTGGCTTAAAGTACCCTAAAAAGGTTATGTGAGAAAACTTAAGTCCTGATGAATTAACTCCATGGAGGTACTGGTAATGCATTATGGACTATTGCTTGTCTATATATATGCATTGGATCAAATCAAAACCAACGCTATAATGAACCTTTTCACTATTCTAGCCTACATGTCGAGTTTCAACTCAATCGGAGATGTGTAGATATGACAACATAGTGGATTGAACTTGAACCTGCACAATTTAGAGCAATGGACCTCCAAATACGATCAACCAAACCCATGCCACACCAAAGTTTGATCGAAGACTCTCAAGAGACTAGAAGATCCATAAGTGAAGATAGACTTACAATAATACCAAATTCAATGGACCATTATTGGTGCATAGGTATAAGTCATAAAGAGTTGTCACTTGAGGCATTGGCTTTCTGTAGGATAGGCGGCTTGTTCATGGGATGTTAAGGCCCAGTACCTCCTAGATTACCTATAAATACCACATGCTATTGTACTAGAAAATGATCTGATCTTACTTGCCAGAAATCTCCTAGAATGCATCCTTAAACATCTCCTAACTCCAAGGACATCAAGCACCCTTCATCTAAACTGATTATTAAGATATACTCCGATAACTGATAGAATTTATGATACATACGTTGGAGATCATTGTATTTGTAACACCCCACGTCCATTAGTGTCAATCACAAAGGGAATGCATTAACTTCTATAGAGCGTTTTAAGTGTGTATAGAACAGAAACTTAACAACAAGACAGATATAAACAGTACTTATAAATTAAAATTTTTATTCATTGCAGCGGTAAGCACATAGGTTTGATTACATCATCAAAACCAAAGTCAAAGTACATAATATCCATCTTGACTAAATCAGAGTACATAAATTTAAAGACATAACCCCAATACAAAATAGCCATAAATAAGATAAGCTGTACTTTTACTTCAGCGATCCAAGCAATTTCTAAAATCAAGAGATACAGCTGTCCAAAATCAAGCTCCACTGGTGCTAGTTCCACTCTGAGCACCTGGGGGGGGGGGGGGGAGGGAGGGGAAAAGGAAGAAAAGAGGTGGAAACAAAGGGGGTCAGACATAAAGTCTGGTGAGTGCGATAACTTTAACAATATAATTATCAAAATAACTAGGGTAAGGCATAAGTTGGAAAATAAGGAAATGACTATGAACAATTGGGTATGGCAGAGCAAACTAAAGGAAATAAGATGAACAAAGATAACGTTAAAGGCGCACCTAGTCGCTATAAGATAATTACTACACTGCACCACACCAAACACCCTAAAAGTTAACCCCGCCTACAAGACTTTAATAATGATAATGGTAGTTTCGTGTACCCCCCGTTGCCTTCATAGGTGCCACTTTCCCCTATCTCCACTAGGTGTACCCACTACCCCCATGCTGTAACAACCCGTATTTTAGACAACACGTTATAACTTAAAACAGGGCAGAATTAAATGTTAAATTCTGAATCAGGGGAAACGGGCTATGCCATTGCGTTCGTCTCGGAAAAATACGCGAAATAGATTCCGCGATTTCGTAAATCGGAGTCCGTATGATCGAGATATGGCCTCGCAAAGTTTCACGAAAAATTCAAATTCAAAAACAGATTCAAATTTTCAGAATTCAGGGTAGGCGGAAAAAAAATCCCGCCCAGACAGGTAGACAGGGGGGTCGACACTAGGGTCGACCTCCCCCCCAACCAGGTCGACACTAGAGTCGACCTAGGGGTCGACCTCCCCCCCAGGTCGACTGGGGAGTCGACCTAGGTGTCGACCTGGGTGTCGACCTGAGGGTCGACCTCCCTGGTCGGCCAAGTCGGCCTTGTGCACCTGTTTTGGCTCCTGGGTCTTGTTTTGGGGGCTTGTGACGATTTTAGATGGCTCAGATCTATCCTAGGGTTTATCCTATGGCTAAAACTAATCCTAAACACTATAAAAAGACCCTAAACCTAGCTTAAATCATACTATTTCATTTTAGCCTCATGCAGCCGCCATTAAACCTTAGAACTCTAAATTAAAAATACAAAGAACAAAATTAAAGAAGACGAAGGACGATTCTTGAAGGCTACAACTAGAAGCTACAACAACTACGACGCTTTAGACAACGGATTTGGGGCTATTTGATTTAAAGTTTTGAATTGGATTACTTGCTTCATATTGTAAGTTCTATGTCACTTTTTAGGCAAAAACGCTAAAATAACATGGACATGCTATGAATTGAAACCGGATTTAAGAACTATTATTAATCCATGTTTATATTGTTTAACTTTGAATCAAAATTTGGGAATATTGCTATGTTAATGTTGCAAGTTAAACTTATCATGAGGTTGATGTTGTTATGAATCACTTGGGCTTAATTTTATTGCAAGTTGAACAAATACATGTCCATGGAATCATTATGTTCATCGAAATACTCATGTTGATTAAACCATGCCTATGATGCTAATTAAACCATGTCTATGATATTAATGAAACTATGCCTGTGATGTTAATATACCTATCATGTTAAGGACAAATTGGGAATTGCTAGGTTATGATGAAAAGTTGGAATCATTATGTTTATAATGCTAGATGAGAATCATTGTGTTAAAAATGCTAAATTGGAATTCACTATGCCTATTAGAATTACCATGCCTTTAATGTTTCATGTTTGTAATAAAATGATTATTATGCCCGCAAGGATTATTATGCCTATGATGTAAAGTTGAAATCATCATGTTAAACTAAGTTGGAAACATTACTATGCCAAGTTATCATCATGCTAGTATTGAAACCATGTGATATGTTATAACCTGTTTATTATGCAAGTGATGTTGGAATTGTCACATTTGCCTATCACATGTTTGGTGTTATTCCCGTTTATCTCTTGAATTGTTTATGCTTGCGAACGAAGTACGTTTATATACGTTGGGGATACGATTGGGTGGAATAGGCAAAACTTGAATTGATTATAATCATAAACCGTGAAATTTGGCATAAGTAGAACATGAAATATGGCACCAAAACTTGACTTGAACATGCCATAACTTGACTTGAAACATGCCTTAGTTGGACATAAAATTTATATGAACATGCTATGAAAGTAGCACGAATTTGATAAGAACATGGTCATGACTTTAGAAAACAAGAAAGTGGCCAACTCGAGGTTGGGTTGAGTTTGTAGTGTAAATCTGCCCGGAACCGCCCGGCAAATCCAGTTGCTACAAACAACAGAATCCAATGTGGGTAGTTAGTCATATCGCGCTTGAAACCCGAGGTTGGGTTGAGTTCGTAGCGTAAACCTGCCCAGAACCGCCCGGCAAATCCAGTGGCTACGAACAATAGGATCCAATGTGAGTGGTTCGGTGCAATAACGAATCAATTAATGCCAATTAGGGTTAAGTCATGAACATGAAAAGACAACTTAACCAACTTGAACACGATTTGTAGGGTTAAGTCATGAACTTGAAACGATAACACTTAGCCAACTTGACATGACACGTAGGCGGGTTAAGTCATGAATTTAAATGACATACTTAACCATCTTGACATGACTAGACTGGAAAAGGATTAAGTCACGAATTACATGACTTAATCGGTTAGGCGGGTTAGGTCACGAATTACATGACCTAATCTGTTAGGCGAAACCCTAGACACGACCGTTTTCAGCAGTAACCCTCTAGATGTATCAAGGTACCCTGGGGCTAGGCCGGGTGGGGCACGATTACTGGGCTGATTGTAAGAGGTGAACGACGGCAGTGGGGTATGCCAGTGTAGGTTCGGTGGACTACGGTCGTGCACGTATTCCGGGGCAGGCACTGGGTATCCGTAGATTTATCTATGCATCTTGAATCGTGTCAGGAGTTGACACCCTAGGGCTGATAAACCCGAAGGTGGACCCAGCACAGGTGACTACATTCGTGATTAGCCGTATGACACGGACACTTGACGAGCTAGAACTTGTAGGGAGCCGATCGACTAGATAATCGCTCCGTAGGACCCTGTACTTGGGACAGACCCCGTTTCAGGGTCATTTCATGATATTAGGCCATGGCATCTATTTCGTGATTAACTTGTGACATGGGCTTAGTATACTAGTACAGTCGATGCAGCGAATCTTGAACATGTGATGCTTTACTTGACTTGTTTTGACTTATCCTGATCACCTTAGTCTATCTTGTTCACCTTGACACCATTCTTAAGTTTAGTTCCAGTTCATACATGACAGGTTGTTTTAACCGTTTTTACACTGAAAGTCACTAGGACTTACTCAGTCTTTATGACTGACCCTTTTCCTTTCGCCTCTTTTTCTTTCGTTTCCCCCCCAGGTTCTCAGGGAGGAAACACTAGCTCTTAGCTTGGATATCACTTGCTTTGGCTCAGCATGTACGGTTTGCTATGGCTGCTTCTTTTTACTGCACTTGGGGAATAAGCTGTTTTTCTGTTTTTAAGTTATTGCTTCTTTGGCTATTATTACAAGACATTTGTAATGAAGTTATTTGAAATGTTTGTAAAAGACATGGTTTATTTTGGAATGAAATGAAGTTCTGTTTTGCTCATAAATTCTTCCGCTGTTTACTTAATTATTTATTTATGTTCTGTCTTGTGATAATTCTGTGATGTTATCTCGATAATACCTCTCCAAAACTAGTGCATTCCCTTTGTGAGTGACCCTAGCGGAGGTGGGGTGTTACACATGCGATCGGCTCCCTAACTCGTAGATACCCGTGATGGCCCCACAGTGGGGTGTATCACTCCCCAAAGTAGCAACCCGATGCCACCAACAATGCACGGCTTATACCTACACGATGCAACGTCTTACCTACCAGCCCGGGCCCACACACGCACATGAACCCGTTGGACTTGCGTTGCCACCGCTAACGCGTTTTGGCCTCTTACAGTCAAGCCCAGTACGCGTGTCCCGTCCTCGACTTGGGTCGAGCCCACAAAGATACTTATGGGTTACTGGTTGAATCGGGCCCCCATTACTTGACACAAGCTATCCACCTAAGCTTGGTCCCCTCTAGTACATCCCACTTAACCCTCTTCTTATTTATGTTCACTTACATGTTTCAATTTTTGGTTAAATGTTTCTAATCGTATTTCAAATGCCACCCAAGGCACCCACTAAATTCCACATGCCACCCAAGGCACCCAATTTACCCCCTCATGTCCCACTACATGTTTATCTGGTTAAATGTTTCTTAATTCATTAACACCGTAACCTTGTAAAGACCCACCACATTAGACTGGCATTTGTGGCAGTTGGATTTGCTGGGCGGGTCCGGGCAGTCTTACACCACAAAAGAGCATAACCTCGTGTCTTTACAACTGTTACACATTTAATTTATGCCTAAGACCTCCCACATTAGACTGGCATTTCTGGCAGCTGGATTTGCTGGGCAGATCCGGGCAGTCTTACACCACAAAAGAGCCTAACCTCGTGTCTTAGATGATTAATTACACAAAATTAATTATCCCCCGATTTGAATTAGTTTCCCTATTCAAATTATCAATCAATTCCAAGTTTAACTATGTCCATAATTGACTCAATTATCCATTTATTTATGGTATGCAAAATTATACCAATTATCATCTTAAATTAATTTTATGCCATTTATGGCATTTATGCGATTTCTCAATATTAAGTCTTTTAATATTGTCCCATTGCCCCACGTTGTACGTTCGTTCGTTTAACGTAAAATATACGTTAGACTCGAATTGTCTAACTTATGGAATAAAGAGAAAACATCACAACATACATAGAAATAAAACTAGATCTGAACATAAGGGGTGAACTTGCATGTGTGAATGAGGTTCTTCATCTAAAACTTGCATAGGCTAAAGTCACAATCTTGCATAAAACTACATATGTCATAGATCTAAATCTAAAGGTGTAAACTTATTTAGGTAATAGTCACAAACTTGCATAAACCATGTATGTCATAGATCTAATCATAAGGTGTAAACTTGCATAGGCAACAACCAAACATATATATACATACTTGCATATGTGATTTATGCAACATAAACGATGGTGTAAACTTACATCTAAACATGTAAACTAGCATATAGAATTTTGTATACTAGCATATAACTCACATATGTTATAGCCTAACTTTAGATCCAATTTACACATAAAATAGAGGTCATGAAACTTGTAAGGTTGTATATAATTTTCACTAACTTGCATATGATCCATGCCTCAATTAACATCCTAACTTGCATACATACATATGATTTATCATATGAATTAGTTCCAACATAACAAAGCTAGCATATGAAACATCATTATGAATTTATTATATATAAGCCAATCATAGAATTACAACATAGATGATAACATCACAACTTTACAACATAGATGATAACATCATAGAATTTACAACATAGATAATAACATGCGGTCAATAATTCACAATATAGCCATATAATCCACATCATAGTTCAGTCCAATTAAACTGTTAATTATGTTATTAAATAAATCGAACTCACAACTCAAAGAAGGTCTTGAGTTCTGAAATCTGAGTTCTGAAATTGATTTAGCTTTCCTTTGGAGAAGACAATTTGTTGCGGTTTAGATTAGAATTGAATTTGATTAGCTTTTCTTCCTCTCTAATTGGTCGCGGCTATTCTAGGTTGCAAGGTGACGGCATGGAGGCCATGATTCTAATTTTTATTTGATTTTAGGGTTTGAGTCTGCATGTGTTTTTATAGAGTTTAGGATTAATTTAAGCCGTCCGATCAACCCAGAATTAACCCCAGCCGATCAGACCAGATCAGAAACCCTAATGACTCAGCATACAGTGATAAAAAGGTCTTCAAACAAATCTCCCGGGGGGGGGGGGGGGGGGGGGGAGGGGCAGGTCGACCTGGTGAGGGTAGGTCGACCCCCAGGTCGACCTGGCCCTGGCGGGAAATTTCCCGCCTAGCCCAATTTGACTCTGAAATTTGAATTTTTGAAATCTGTTTAAATTTTTCTGAAACTTCCGATGGCCATAACTTCTTCATACGAAGTCCAATTCACGCAAACTCGGTCTCTATCTCAACCAGAATTCCGAGACGAACACAATGGAGCAACCCGTTTCCCTTAATTCTCACATCTAAGATTAGTTATTCTTTAATTTTTTTACTTTAATGTTAATAGAAATACAGGGTGTTACATTCTCCCCTCCTTAAAGGATTTCGCCCCCGAAATCTCCAAGTTAAGGAGAATGCATATCCTAACATCCAATCAACCATCTAATCAACCATCAAACACAGACATCCATTGTTCTTATATAATTCCTAATGCTGTATGAACATATGCAAGAAGTGTGTGTATATGTCCTTTATCTAATGCAAAATCAGTCGGTCTACCGATTCAGTTGACCTCCTTAATGCAAACCATGATAGTGACATGCGTCCATTATGAATGCGAAAGAATCCTATCGATAAGTATTATCTCTACATGTGTGCACAACCATTCACCCAAATGCAGCATCCATATGATAGTACAACCATTATACATCCATTAACTTAAATATGTACACACATTTATATGCAATATGCAGTATGAAGTGACTGAGCCGATCTAGTGCCTAAAGTGTGTGTATATGTATCCATGAGCAACCACTAGTAACCACTTGCATCCACATGCATCCATCATACATAACATGTCTCAAACACATGTTTGAACCATAGGACTACCCTATCTAAAGGTCAAAGATACTAGCAAGAGGACATACTAAAGATAAAGCAAGTACAAGCTAAGCGATAAAGGAGAAATTAAAATACATACCCTCGAAAAGAAAAGGGTACAATGAACGCATCTTCTCTTCCGTCTCCTAAGTAGCGTTGCTCTCATCATCTCCCCATTGCACTTTGACTAGCTTGACCTCTCGATTCCTCAACTTCTTAATCTCAGACCCAAGAATGCACGTAGGAGCTCGTTGAATCGTCGCATCACGCTCTATCTCCACCTCTCTAAGCAAGCTCGGCTCTACCACTTCCGTGGTCTCATGCAAGCACTTCCTCAAATGTGATACATGGAATACATCGTGTACACCACTAAGTCTCTCGGGCAACTCCACTTTGTACGCCGTCTGTCCAATCCTCTCCTTAATAGGAAACGGCCGTACGAACCTTGGTGCTAACTTCCCAACGGACCCAAAGCGAACAACATTTCGTAATGGAGACACTTTGACAAAAACCATGTCCCCAATATCAAACTCAAGATCTGTCCTCCTCTTGTCCACATAAGATTTCTGCCTATCTTGTGCCGTCTTCATCCTCCTTCGAATCAAATCGATCTTTTCTGAAGTCTCTCTAATCATATCGGGCCCAAGCAAGATTTTATCTGTAGATTCCCACCAACATGTAGGAGAACGACACGACCGTCCATAAAGAGCCTCGAACAGTGCCATGCCAATGCTAGACTGAAAGCTGTTATTATATGCGAACTCCACCAACGGAAGATGTTCCTCCCATGTACCTCCGAAGTCTAAGACACACAACCTCAATAGGTCCTCTAGAATACGATTCACCCTCTAGGTCTGGCCGTCCGTCTGAGGATGATATGCGGTGATCAAACATAACTGAGTCCTTACCGCCTCTTGCAAGCTCTTCCAAAACTCGCTAGTAAAGATAGGATCGCGGTCGCTCACTATGCTAGAAGGAACACAGTGCAAACGAACTATCTCTCCAATGTATACAGAGGCTAACCATGGAGCAGTCCTCTTACTCTTCACGGGAATGAAATGGGTGCTCTTAGTAAGTCTGTCTACCACGACCCAAATCCCCGTACCCTTCCTCGATCTTGGTAACCCATCAATAAAGTCCATCGAGACACTTTCCCACTTCCATTGTGGGACCTCCAATGGGTGAAGCAACCCACCGGGCTTCTTTTTCTCTGCTTTTACTTGTTGGCACACCAAGCATCTAGCGACAAACTCAGCCACATCCCTCTTCATACCGGCCCAAAAGTAAACTCGTCGCATGTCCATGTACATCTTGTCCACGCCGGGATGGATGGTCATCTTCGAACGATGTGCATCATCAAGAATGGTCTTCCTCAAATTCTCGTCCCGTGGTACACAAAGTCTACCGTCCCTACGCAACCAACCCTTATCATCTAGGGTATACCTATTGAGATGGCTCAATGACTCCCCCCTCTTGAGCTTTTCTACTAACTCAACCAACTGTGGGTCATCTCGCTGTGCCTCACCAATCCGTCCCAAAAGCGTAGGTCTGACCTCTAAGGATGCAAGCAAACCGGGTACAAAGTCAATGGAAGGTCTAAAGTCAAATGTAGAGATGAACTCTAAGCTTCGCCGCTCAACAAACAACGGACTCAAGGACAACCTTTTCTTACTTAAGGCGTTTGCCACCACGTTACCCTTGCCAGGGGTATATGCTATCTCGAAATCGTAGGACGCTAAGAATTCCATCAATCTTTGCTGCTTTAAGTTCAAGTCTTCTGAGAGAACAAGTATTAAATGATTTGTGGTCAGTGAACAATTCGAATTTCTCGCCAAGAAGATAATGGCGCCAAGACTTAAGCGCAAAAACAATAGCGGCCAACTCTAGGTCATGTGTAGGGTAATTTCTCTCATGCACTCTCAACTGCCTTCCTCCATAGGCTATTACCCTTCCCTCTTTCATTAAGACTGCGCCTAGTCCTGTCCCACAAGCATCGGTATGAACGGTAAATGGCTTACTCCCATCTGGAAACACTAAGACTGGGGCTGTGGTCAAAGCTCTCTTTAAAAGTTGGAACGCCTCATCACAATCTACGTCCCATGTGAAAACTAAGTTCTTCTTCGTCAAGCGTGTTAATGAGGATGATATTTTTGCGAAGTCTTTGATAAACTTCCTATAGTAGCCAGCTAACCCTAAGAAACTCCTCACCTCGATAGCATTTTTAGGGACCTTCCAATCTTGGATGGCCACTACCTTCGCGGGATCCACAGCTATCCCTTCTTTGGAAACCACGTGCCCTAAGAATCGCACTTCCTTTCTCCAAAAGTGACATTTAGAAAATTTAGCTTTAAGGCTATGCGCTCGAAGGGTCTCCAACACTTCTCTAAGATGTAGGGCATGCTCTTCCTCGCTCTTAGAAATGATCAAGATGTCGTCCACAAAGACTACCACGAGTTTATTAAGGTACTCCCTAAACACCCTACTCATCAAGTCAACAAAGTATGTGGGGGTGTTTGTTAAACCGAAGGGCATCACAAGCCATTCGAAGAAGCCGTCCGGAGTCCTAAAGGCAGTCTTGTCTATGCTATCCTCAGCCACTCTCAACTGATGGAAACCCGTGGCTAAGTCCAACTGCGAAAACACTGAGGCGCCAACTAACTGATCGAAGAGATCGTCAATCCTCGGCAGTGGGTGTCTATTCTTCTTAGTAAGCTTATTAAGTTCTCTATAGTCCACACAAAGTCTAAGGGACCTATCTGCCTTCGTGGAAAATACTACTGGGGCACCCCACTCTGATATACTACGTCTTATGAACCCCTTCTCAAGCAATTCTTTCACTTGCTTACTGAGTTCTCTTCTCTCTCTTGGAGCCATGTGGCGCACTGTCAATGCAACTGGCTTTGCATTATTTACTAGATATATTCGAAAGTCTATCTCACGTTTTGGAGGTAGACCCCTCACCTCATCGAAGACATCAACATATTCACGGACTATACGAACAGAATGTAAATCATCATTGGATGCGTCAAGGGATTCTAGGTAGCTAAGCAATACTGGACCTCTAAGGTCACAAGAAATATCAAGGGTCTTTCCACAACGAGTCAACAATTTAACTACCCTTCTTTCACAATCTAGGATGGCCCCGTATCTAGTTAGCCAATCCATACCTAGAATCAAGCCGTAGCCCATGAAGCCAAAAACAAAGGCGTTGCATTCAAACCCAACGCCCAAGATAGACACTCTCAAATCCCGACAAATCATAGAAAGATGAGCTGAACCACCAATAGGATTTAAGACTACTAAGGGATCTGTAACTAAACTAGTATTTAGGTGCAGTGTTTCAACTAGTGATGTAGAGATAAACGAATGTGATGCGCCAGAATCGAATAAAGTACGGACAGGATGATCAAACAGAAAAACTAAACTTTTAACGAAAATCGTTCTACCTCGTTCTTACAGCGGTGGGACCACGAGAGCCTGAACTTGCCCCCTTGCCTGCCCTGGTGCCATAAGAGCCTGCACATGTCCTCCCGAGGTAGACCCTGCCCTCTTCCCTTTCCTTGGGCAGTCCTCAATCAGATGTCCCGCTTCGCCACAGTGGAAACAGCTAGTCTTCTTTTTCTTCCTACAATCTTTGCTTAGATGGCCCGGTGTCCCATGGTTAAAGCATATTTTCTTTCCCTTACCATTGTTGCCTTTACCACCTTTCTTGTTCTGTTGTTCTTGCGGGTTTTTTTGATCCCCTTTCTTCTCGGATGCCTTATTAGCATTGGGGCCCTTCTCTTCTTCATGCGTAAGTGCCATGTCAACTAGTCTCTCAAAGGTAGCCCCCATGGGGATGTGGGTCACAGCTAACCCATGAAGTGGCTCGTTCAAACCCTTAACAAATCTTAGGGCCTTCTTTTATGGTGTATTCACCAAGTCCAAGCCAAATCTCGCCAACTGATTGAATTTGTTGACGTATTCTTTCACTGATAGATTCCCTTGCTTCAACGCCAAAAATCTTTCCATGTATAGATTCTCTTCAGCTCGTGAGAGAAACTTTGCCTCAAACCTATGCCTGAAATCTGGCCATGTATCAACTGGACGCTCTCCATTAGTGACCTCCCACCAAAACGAGGCCTCATCCTTCATTAGCCAGGCAGCCAACTAGACCTTCCTTCCATCTTCCACTTCAAATATCCTAAACAATTCTTCCACCTCTTTTAGCCAGTTTTGAGCTTCAACAAATGTCTCCGTCCTGAGAAAAGGTTTTCCACCCATTGCCCGAAAGTCCTTACATATTTTTCCAAAAGTATCGACACGAGGGGGAGGAGGAGGGGGAGGAGGAGGAGGAGCATTTGCTGGAACTTCGGTGGTAGCCCTAGTCTCCAAATACCACCTAAACCATCCTGGTATTGGTATCCCCTCGGGTATCTTGGGAATTCCAGACATGGTGAAACGAAAAAGGAAAGATTCAATACAAAAGAACCGAAGGAAAGATATATGGCTCTTGGGTTTATGCTTTCTAAAATAAGCTTTTCTCTTGAAAATATTTTCCTTAAAACATAGTTTTGAAGGTACTTCTTTATAAAAGTGTTTTTGAAAAATAGTTTTTCAAAATTCATATCTGTTCTGGTAACCTTCAGCTCTGATACCACGTGTAACACCCCACGTCCATTAATGTCACTCACAAAGGGATTGCATTAACTTCTATGGAGCGTTTTAAGTGTGTACAGAACAGAATCTTAACAAGAAGACAGATATAAACAGTACTTAAAAATTAAAAAATTTATTCATTGCAACGATAAACACATAGGTTTGATTACGTCATCAAAAACTAGAGTCAAAGGACATAATATCCATCTTGACTAAATCAGAGTACATAAATTTAAAGACGTAACCCCAATACAAAATAGCCATAAATAAGATAGGCTGAACTTTTACTTCAGCAATCCAAGCAACTTCTAAAAGCAAGAGATACAGCTGTCCAAAATCAAGCTCCACTGGTGCTAGTTCCACTCTGAGCACCTTGGGAGGGGGGGGGGGAAGAAAAGAGGTGGAAACAAAGGGGGTCAGACATAAAGTCTGGCGAGTGCGATAACTTTAACAATATAATTATCAAAATAACTAGGCTAAGGAATACATTGGAAATTAAGGAAATGACTGTGAACAATTGGGTATGGCAAAGCAAACTAAAGGAAATAAGATGAACAAAGATAACGTTAAAGGCGCACCTAGTCGCTATAAGATAATTACTACACTGCACCACACCAAACACCCTAAAAGTTGATCCCTCCTATAAGACTTTAATAATGATAATAGTTGTTTCGTGTACCCCTAGTTGCCTTCATAGGTGCCGCCTGCCCCTATCTCCACTAAGTGTACCCAATACCCCCATGCGATCGGCTCCCTAACTCGTAGATACACGTGCTGGCCCCACAGTGGGCTGTATCACTCCCCAAAGTGGCAACCCGATACCACCAACAATGCATGCCTTATAGGGTAGACCCCTCACCTCATCGAAGACATCAACATATTCACGGACTATACGAATAGAATGTAAATCATCATTGGATGCGTCAAGGGATTCTAGCTAGCTAAGCATTACTGGACCTCTAGGGTCATAAGAAATATCAAGGTTCTTTCCACAACGAGTCAACAATCTAACTACCCTTCTTTCACAATCTAGGATGGCCCCGTATCTAGTTAGCCAATCCATACCTAGAATCAAGCAGTAAGCAAAGAATAAAGGCGTTGCATTCAAACCCAACGCCCAAGATAGACACTCTCAAATCCCGACAAATCATAGAAAGATGAGCCGAACCACCAATAGGATTTGAGACTACTAAGGGATCTGTAACTAAACTAGTATTTAGGTGTAGTGTTTCAACTAGTGATGTAGAGATAAACGAATGTGATGCGCCGAAATCGAATAAATTACGGACAGGATGATCAAACATAAAAACTAAACTTCCAATGGAAATCGTTCTACCTCGTTCTTGCAGCGGTGGGACCACGAGAGCCTGAACATGCCCCCTTGCCTGCCCTGGTGCAATAAGAGCATGCCCCTGTCCTCCCGAGGTTGACCCTGCCCTCTGCCCTTTCCTTGGGCAGTCCTTAATCAGATGTCCCGCTTCGCCACAGTGGAAACAACCAGTCGTCTTTTTCTTCCTACAATCTTTGCTTAGATGGCCTGGTGTCCCACAGTTAAAGCATCTTTTCTTTCCCTTACCATTGTTGCCTTTACCACCATTCTTGTTCTGTTGTTGCTGTTGCGGTTTCTTTTGATCCCCTTTCTTCTCGGGTGCCTTATTAGCATTCGTGCCCTTCTTTTCTTCATGCATAAGTGCCATTTCAACTAGTCTCTCAAAGGTAGCCCTATGGGAATGTGGGTTATAGCTAACCCATGAAGCGGCTCGTTCAAACCCTTAACAAATCTCAGGGCCTTCTTTTCTAGTGTATTCACCAAGTCCAAGCCAAATCTCGCCAACTGATTGAATTTGTTGACGTATTCTTTCACTGATAGGTTCACTTGCTTCAACGCCAAAAATCTTTCCATGTATAGATTCTCTTCAGCTCGTGATAGAAACTTTGCCTCAAACCTACGCCTGAAATCTGGCCATGTATCAACTGGACGCTCTCCATTAGTGACCTCCCACCAAAACGAGGCCTCATCCTTCATTAGCCAGGCAGCCAACTGGACCTTCCTTCCATCTTCCACTTTAAAGATCCCAAACAATTCTTCCACCTCCTTTAGCCAGTTTCGAGCTTCAACAAATGTCTCCGTCCCGTGAAAAGGTTTTCCACCCATTGCTCGAAAGTCCTTACATATTTTTGTAAAAGTATCGACACGAGGAGGAGGAGGAGGATGGGAGGAGGAGGAGGAGCATTTGCTGGACCTACGGTGGTGGCCCTAGTCTCCAAATACCTCCTAAACCATCCTGGTATTGGTATCCCCTCGGGTATCTCGGGAATTCCAGACATGTTGAAATGAAAAAGGAAAGATTCAATACAAAAGAACCGAAGGAAGGATATATGGCTCTTGGTGTTATGCTTTCTAAAATAAGCTTTTCTCTTGAAAATACTTTCCTTAAAACATACTTTTGAAGGTACTTCTTTATAAAACTATTTTTGAAAAATAGTTTTTCAAAATTCATATTTGTTCTGGTAACCTTCAGCTCTGATACCACGTGTAACACCCCATGTCCATTAATGTCACTCACAAAGGGAATGCATTAACTTCTATGGAGCGTTTGAAGTGTGTATAATACACGAAACTTAACAACAAGACAAATATAAACAGTAATTAAAAATTAAAAAATTTATTCATTGCAGCGGTAAACACATAGGTTTGATTACATCATCAAAAACCAGAGTCAAAGTACATAATATCCATCTTGACTAAATCAGAGTACATAAATTTAAAGACATAACCCCAATTCAAAATAGCTGTAAATAAGATAGGCTGAACTTTCACTTCAGAGATCCAAGCAACTTCTAAAAGCAAGAGATACAGCTGTTCAAAATCAAGCTCCACTAGTGCTTGTTCCACTCTGAGCACCTGGGGGGAGGGGGGAGGAAGAAAAGAGGAGGAAACAAAGCGGGTCAGACATAAAGTCTGGCGAGTGAGATAACTTTAACAATATAATTATCAAAATAATAAGGATAAGGCATAAGTTGGAAAATAAGGAAATGACTATGAACAATTGGGTATGGCAGAGCAAACTAAAGGAAATAAGATGAACAAAGATAACGTTTATGGCGCACCTAGTCGCTATAAGATAATTACTACACTGCACCACACCAAACACCCTAAAAGTCGATCCCGCCTACAAGACTTTAATAATGATAATGGTAGTTTAGTGTACCCCTAGTTGCCTTCATAGGTGTCGCCTGCCCCTATCTCCACTAGGTGTACCCACTACCCCCATGCGATCGGCTCCCTAACTCGTAGATACCCGTGCTGGCCCCACAGTGGGGTGTATCACTCCCCGATGTGGCAACCCGATACCACCAACAATGCACGGCTTATACCTACACGATGCAACAACGTCTTACCTACCAGCCTGGGCCCACACACGCACATGAACCCGTTGAACTTGCATTGCCACCGCTAACCCGTTTTGGCCTCTTACAGTCAAGCCCAGTACACGTGTCCCGTCCTCGACTTGGGTCGAGCCCACAAAGATAATTATGGGTTACTGGTTGAAACAGGCCCCCTTTACTTGACACAAGCTATCCACCTAAGCTTGGTCCCCTCTATTACATCTCACTTAACCCTCTTCTTATTCATGTTCACTTACATGTTTCAATTTTTGGTTAAGTGTTTCTAATCGTATTTCAAATGCCACCCAAGGCACCCACTAAATTCCACATGCCACCCAAGGCACCCACTTAACCCCCTTATGTCCCACTACATGTTTATCTGGTTAAGTGTTTCTTAATTCATTAACACTGTAACCTTGTAAAGACCTACCACATTAGACTAGCATTTGTGGCAGCTGGATTTGCCGGGCGGGTTCGGGTAGTCTTACACCACAAAAGAGCCTAACCTCGTATCTTTACAACTGTTACGCATTTAACTTATGCTTAAGACCTCCCACATTAGACTGGCATTTGTGGCAGCTGGATTTGCCGGGCGGGTCCAGGCAGTCTTGCACCACAAAAGAGCCTAACCTCGTGTCTTAGACGATTAATTACACAAAATTAATTATCCCCCAAATTGAATTAGTTTCCCTATTCAAATTATCAATCAATTCCAAATTTAACTATGTCCATAATTGACTCAATTATGTCCATCTATTTATGGTATGCAAAATTATACCAATTAACATCATAAATTAATTTTATGTCATTTAAGGCATTTATGCCAATTCTCAATATTAAGTCTTTTAATATTGCCCCACGTTGTACGTTCGTTCGTTTAACGTAAAATATACATTAGACTCGAATAGTCTAACTTATGGAATAAAGAGAAAACATCATAACATACATAGAAATAAAACTAGATCTAAACATAAGGGGTGAACTTGTATGTGTGAATGAGGTTCTTCATCTAAAACTTGCATAGGCCAAAGTCACAATCTTGCATAAAACTACATATGTCATAGATCTAAATCTAAAGGTGTAAACTTGTTTAGGTAATAGTCACAAACTTGCATAAACCATGTATGTCATAGATCTAATCATAAGGTGTAAACTTGCATAGGCAACAACCAAACATATATATATATATATATATATATACATACTTGCATATGTGATTTATGCAACATAAACGATGGTGTAAACTTACATCTAAACATGTAAACTAGCATATAGAATTTTGTATACTAGCATATAACTCACACATGTTATAACCTAACTTTAGATCCAATTTACACATAAAATAGAGGTCATGAAACATGTAAGGTTGTATATAATTTTTCACTAACTTGCATATGATCCATGCCTCAATTAACATCCTAACTTGCATACATACATATGATTTATCATACGAATTAGTTCCAACATAACCAAGCTAGCATATGAAACATCATTATGAATTGATTATATATAAGCCAATCATAGAATTACAACATAGATGATAACATCACAACTTTACAACATAGATGATAACATCATAGAATTTACAACATAGATAATAACATGTTGTCAATAATTCACAACATAGCCATATAATCCACATCATAGCTCAATCCAATTAAATTGTTAATTATGTTATTAAAGAAATCGAACTCACAACTCAAAGAGGGTCTTGAGATCTGAAATATGAGTTCTGAAATTGATTTAGCTTTCCTTTGGAGAAGACAATTTTTTGCAGTTTAGATTAGAATTGAATTTGATTAGCTTTTCTTCCTCTCTAATTGGTGGCGGCTATTCTAGGTTGCAAGGTGACGACATGGAGGCCATAATTCTAATTTTTATTTGATTTTAGGGTTTGAGCCTACATGTGTTTTATAGAGTTTAGGATTAATTTAAGCCATCCAATCAACCCAGAATTAACCCCAGCCATTCAGACCAGATCAGAAACCTTAATGATTCAGCATACAGTCATAAAAAGGTCATCAAACAAATCTACCTAGGGAGGAGGGGGGCAGGTCGACCCCTTGGTCGACCTGGTGAGGGTAGGTCGACCCCCTGGTCGACCTGGCCCTGGCGGGAAATTTCCCACCTAGCCTAATCTGACTCTGAAATTCGAATTTTTGAAATCGGTTTAAATTTTTCTTAAACTTCCGATGGCCATAAATTCTTCATACGGAGTCCAATTCACGCAAACTTTGACTTTATCTCAACCAGAATTCCGAGACAAACACAATGGCGCAACCCTTTTCCCTTAATTCTCACATATGAGATTAGTTATTCTTTAATTTTTTACTTTAGTGTTAACAGAAATACGGGGTGTTACAGTATTTAAACTGATAATCATTGTAATTTGGCATGGAAAAAGTGAATGCCGTAAAATGGCACAAACAACCAAATAGGATATATTACGGGAAATAAATGAATAAAATTGTATTAAAATGAGGAAAATGTAAGAACACATGAGTTTATAGTGATACAACATTAACGAGCCAATGTCCACTTTATAATTATCTTATTAACTTGAGAAAATTGATTACAATAATGGATTATTTCATAGACTCGAGTAGAATGCAATAATACAGAGTATAGAAGAGATAAAAAAGAAAAAAGTCCTTAATTCGCTGCTTTGAATGGTTATCTATAGCATGGTGTGGAGGTCAGCTCAGCCTGTACCTGTGGTCTTTGATCCGACATAATATGAGGGAAGTGGAAGGAGTCTCCATCTTCAAGGTAAACACTCGGCTTGTTTGATGCTATGCGGGTCGATGTGGGACAAGTTGCAGGAGATCTGGGTTTGCAACATGGTGGATTGATCAATTTAGAACTATAGAATAGTTCTTTAGCAAATATTTCGGCCAGTGAAAGTAGTATACTCTAAGTGGGGGCATTTATTTAAGAGATACATCTTTCCGGTTTGACCAGTTTCGATTCGACATAGTTGAGTTGGTGGTTCTTCGATCTGGAGCCCAAACTCTCCTCGAGCCTACTTATGGTATAGAGTCTTTACCGATCTAGATATTGCTCGAGCTAGGTCTCCCCACGTGACTAGCTCTATCAATCCAAGCGCATGTCAAAAACAAAATATTGTGTCATGAACTCGACTATCTTTGCTTGGTTAGCATGGAGTCTTGCTTTACTTGAGTCTTGCTTTCCTTGGCCATGATTGTTTGAGTCTTTGACAACCTTGTCAAAAGGTAGGTTAACACTTTACCCCCCCCCCCCCAAGCATGTTGCGTCGCAGACAGAACATTCTTTGAATTCGTTGAGCTGCACCTCTCGAAGATGTCATTTATCCCTGAAAAAGATATGATAAAAAGTTGTGTTGAATTGTTTGCTCTCATATGTGACTCCTCACTCAAAAATCATTTCCAAGCGATGTTGTTTTCTTCCTACGCAATTCAAGTGCCCAGTTGAGCATACAGTCAAGTCAGACCATTAATCACACATAAGTCCGTGTATGGTTGAGTTGTCCAAGTCATAAGGAGTATCAGAGTTTCTCTTCTTTATTTTCTTGCTCGACTCTACAGTCGAACCTGAAGTTTGACTCATCAGTCATCATGCCCAAATTGCAGTATTTCGGATCGATATATCGATCTAGACTTAGTTAAGTCAGACCGGGTCAAGAATCATTTCATAGGAATGCGAGGAGGCTTTTCCTTTCCCACGGGTCCACCGTCCTTTTATTTTTTTTAACTTAACACCGCTCTTAAAACCGAAAAATGAAACAATTCTGAAGATCTAACCAATCTCACACAATCTTCGATTATTAACTAATCTAAGTGGGTTTCAATCATTTTTACTTGCAATTCCATACGGATTACTCACCAATCCACGTTTTATATACTTGAGTTTGTCTTTAGGGTTAAAACTCGAATTTATGGATCTATCATCGACATCAATGGTGTTTGAAACACCATTTAAGGTGGTGATGATGTTTCCATATTGTCACGAGGTGATGAGAGATTGTCGGAGAGGAAACTCGAGAAGGTTTGATGTTTGGTTGAAGTGTGGAGGCTTCGGTGGAATTGCTTGCCGAGGTAGATGCACATTACGGGTTCGAGGTCTTAGGAGTGGAGCAATGGCCCTACGGATTCAATGGAGAAGTAAAGTGGGAGTGAGAGTGTCCTTTGTAGTCTTGGCTCGATTTAGGGAAATGCCGAACCGGAGTATGGGATCGGAGATGCCACATGAAGAAGTCAGTAGAGTTTGTGATGGCCTGGATAGACATGTCCCCTTGTTGGTCCAAAATAGATGGGTCTGAGCGAGTAGAAGTCATTCAGACCAAAAGATGCTGATCCGAAGGTTGTACTGGAGTGACATCTTATGATGTTTCTCGGATCGAAAATGCTTTTAACTGATCTGATTTTGTCAAGATGGGGTTTTCGAGCCAGGAACTATTGATTTAATCCTTGAGCCTTAATGCTCTCAACAAATTCCAATGAACTTCACAACATTTACTGACTATGAACCAATTTTGAACATTTGGACAATTAGGACATAACTTGGCGTTGCATAACATATGACTTCGAAACAACCGTACATCATAATATTACTTCCTGCAATAATACGATGTAGAATCAGTGATAAGTGAGATTTGGCAAGGTGGTTAGGAACAACGGTCTGTCAAGTCAAACAGTCGCACAATTATAATGCTTTTCTTATGTTACCATTCCAGTACATCTGCACTGCACGCACTACACTATTACACACACGGGGGGCATAGTTTTTTATTCTAACCAATGGCGTTCTTGGATGGAGTAGCAGATATGTCAAAAAGATACTCCACCAGATTTTCTACGTCAGAAAAAAGAAAAGCCACTCAACCAGACCTAGAGAAACCATCCAACTCCTAGGACAAAATTAGATGATGATGATGAACAATACGTTGTCCAAACTCATGAGCAGGTAAAATGTACGTCTGAGGGAACTTCAATGGATGAAGAGGAAGAAGTAGGAGTAGGTGAGGAAGGATCTCCCGATACATTGCCTGGAGATGTTTTGCTAAACAATCCAGTCAATTCCTTTCCCACTTCAATCAATGAAGGCAGGGTGAAGAGATTAAGTACAAAACATAGGATTCCCTGGGCATATACTTGGATTCCTATGGAAGGCGAGACTTCACTTAATCTACCATAGGGTTTCATGGCTATAAGACAACAAATGTTACAGTTGGATGCATCCCTCCATTTTGTACATTCATCGTTAGCTTTCTTCGTTGCATGCAACTAGCATCGACACAGCTATATCCAACACCATACTCCTATTTATTCTCTCCATATATAATGTGTAGAGAACATTTAGGCCAAGAGCCAACATCCAATGACATTGTCTTCTTCTACAACTTCAAACATCGAAAGGATATAACTCCATGATTTCCTTATTTTGAGTCCGCCAAAGACAAGAAAGTCATTCAAAAGGGATTTAGCAAACTAGGAGATATTAGACCTGAGTGGTTCTACCTTCCTTTACATGCCAGCTGTGCTAGGAGATGGATGTAATGCAGTAAGTGTCAAGCCATAGCTTACTCATTTTAACCTCGTAGGGAAAATTTTAACTTATACTGCCTTTTGCATGTGTCACTACGACCAAGCCCATTAGCCAAGTATATTGCGACTGCATGGACACTTTATGGAATGCTCCAGTAAGAAGTTGGAATGTCAGGAAATGCATATCCGACGAGTTTTTTGACTTCCTCTAGTTGCCTGATCCTAGCCGGTATGTAGGAGTGTGTGGAGCTCAACCTCCGGCTGCAACATCAGTAATCGTTCCCCTAGTCGAAGGGCAAGTAGTAGCGGCCATGGCCTCAGTCATGAAGAAAATAACAGAAGCCCGTCCTTAGTTACGGAAAAACCATATTGTCAAGAGAAAAGGTGGTCTCAGACCCAATCGGGACCAAAAAGAAAAGGAATAGGAAAACATCAATCCATAAAGAAAGGGATCGAAGAAACCTGTAGTCCTCCTCCCAGACCGCCATCTCTTCACAAATCTCTAACTCTTGTTACCCAATCAAAGGGTCTTGAGTCACCGTTTCGCGGCATAGGCGATTTGCCTTATCCTGAGCACATACACTTTCCTCAGGAATTGGACACTTCCACTTTCTTCCCAAAGTCTGGCGAAGAGACTACTTCCACTAAGGCTAGGGAGACGACTGCTGCAAGCCTAACTCCAGACACTGGTCTGACGGTGGGACACTAGGACACATACTACATATGCACTGCACGTCACAACATCTCTTTCTTTTGTGTATGTCAACTTCTAATTTAAGTCTTTCTCTGATTGCAGGTTCCAGGACAAAGGGGATGAAATATCACGGTCGATTTGGCGCCAGTTTGCAAAGGAGAGGCCCTGGAAGTCAGACCTCTTCACAAGAGAAATCAGATCATGAAGTTGAAGAGAGGTGGCCGAGAGTGGGTAGAGGGAGAGGTTGAAGGTGAAAGGTGAGAGCGGGATGACAAGAAGAGAAAGAAAGAGAGAGGGAACAAGATTAGGAGAAGGAGCATGAAAAAGACAAACATCGTCATGACTCCACTCCTCGCTCTCACAATAGGTCCTCCCAAGGAGCAGAAAAAAAGCCAGCGAGCACTCTAAAAAAAGGCTCTCAGCATAGACTTCCCAACAATCCACCTCAATTGTTATAGTCTGTTATTTCCAAGGGTCGGGACCCCACTGCTCCCAGTAGACATAAAGATAAAAGAACTCATCTAGCTAGCCCTCCTGCTTGTGAGATGACTCCAAAGGAGAGGAAAAAAGAGTTTGAGAAGGCATTCCCCTAACACCATTTTTCTCGTATAGTATTTGACCCTAACCTACAACTGATTCCAGAGGTTTTTGATGATCGGGTTAGGGCGTACATCAATCTCATCTTTCCTAAGTATCGGGAAATGTAAACTAATTCAAGGCGGTTGTCTGAAGTTATCAGGGGTTTGGAGATTGAAATAGATAACATGAAGCAAGAGTGGGATATGGAAAAGAACATTCTTGAGCTTAAGAAGTAAGAACTAATAGATTGCGAGACTCAACTGATGGCCTTCAAGGAGCTATATGACAAAACCAAAGTAGAGATTGACAATGCGTGCATGAGACTCATTATTAAGCTCATCCAATAGTCACTCTTAACTAATTTGGTTAAAGATGATCTTAAGTTAGTGAGTATGCAATGCAAGTCCCTCAATGCAGATAGAATAAGAGAATGTAGATCTTAAAGCAAAGGAGGAGGGTTACTCTCAATACCAATTCCCTCACCGACACTAATTCCCATCTCAGTGGAAATGACAATGGTAATGGGAACGGTTATGGAAATGGTAACTTTCAGCGAGGGAATGCATCAACGTGACCGTTCCCGGTTGGTTATCAACGATGAACCAGGTCCGAGTAACCAACCCCCTCCTCGATAGAATCCAACTATCGATGCTTTGTACTTGGGGCCTACGCTTCTCAAAAATCAACATGCCTAAGTTCTGCATAATCAGAATTGGCATCAACCCACTCAACCTCATCAACCATACAAGAATTAGGAAAATAATGATGATAACATGGATGAGGACGAGCCCGATATCCATCCTAGACGACGTCCACGACCAAGGACTCCTGAAGCGAACCATAACCACTAGATCCCACCGGAAAATGTTCAACCTACATACCTCCAAGTCATGATTCGAATGATCATGAGATATATGAGAGGAAATGCCAACAAACTGTGGAAAAACAACATGAGGCATAACCCTTTCACCCGAGCCGTGCACGCAGCCAAGTGGCCACGACACTTCAACATGCCACAACTTGAAGTTTTACGGAAGAAAGACCGACCCTTGCTATTTTCTGAACTGCTACGAATGGCACATGTACTCCAGCTAGGCCATTAACGCCGCTAAATGTAAATGCTTCCCAGTATTCTTTGAAGGCACGACTTTGCTATGGTTCACCCGTCTCCTGACTGATTCTATCTCCACCTTCGATCAGTTAGGTACATAAATGGTCAAGCAATTCAGAATGCATGTTTCTCTAGCAAAGAATACTCTCAGTCTCTCCCACCTTTACCAGGGCCCAACAGAAACCCTCAAAAGCAACCACGAGTGTTTGAAAACCACCCTTGCTAGGGTTGATGACCCGAATTCTCACTCAATCCTTGTCCAGCTTGACAAAGGTGTCCTTGCGAGCTCCAACTTTAGAGCATGGATAGACATAAGGTAGCCGAAGACTTTAGAATATTTCTACGAAAAAGCCTGATAATTCCTATGTCAAGAGGAATCTCGATGCAATAGGGCTACTCAAGGTAGCCACCGCAACAACCCACACACTGGCACCATCGAAGGCAGTGTCAAAGGAAAAAAAGTCTGAGAATCTTCTGACATGGGTAAGAGGGTGGCTTCGATAAGCCCAAGAAAAACAACTGAAAAATTGATAGTCATAAAAACCAAGCTCCTGTAAATCCCAAAAAGAACGACCACTATCAGAATTATAGGAACTATACTCAAATCAACCGGGAGTTGGAGGCCATGTGACGACCGCCTCATACCTCCTGCACAAATCTAAGGATAAGTGCGTTGTATTACGTACCAGGCCGATACACGATGATCATCAACGTAAAATAGTTCAAAAACAGAACTTGTCGTATATCTCATAGTGCATGGAAAATAAATAATAATAAAATATACAACAGGAAATAGCAATGAAGCACAACTAAGCAGAGAATCAAATTTCCACAAAACCATATAATCTTAGGTACATTGCTTCTGGATACATGAATCTCTGATTACAATATTTCTCACTACATCCCTCAGAATCTCAATAACATCAACATACAGTGGAAATAGAAAAGAAATAGTTAAAAAGCAGATAGTAATAATACGCCAGCCTTCTGCTCGTCACCGCACAGCAACATCAGCTTCAAACCTGCTACTCGGTCTGCCCACCATCAAATTGGTGAACAACCCAAGGTAATAAAAGGAAAACATAAAGCCTTAAGTCAGACAAGTCTTAGTAAACGATAAAATAACTAACAACAGTTACACAGGACAGTATGAGTATAGGCGGGTCGACCCTTTGATCTACCCAACAACCATCAATTAACACGTGACAATCCATCACATGTCACATCAAAAATAGGTAAGGACTACCCCAGTCTCGCTTCTCTTCAACATCCTACAGTGATGGATTAACTAGAGAAAATAGATAAGAATACATAAAATCAACCATAGCATCTAATGTCCTAGCCATCACCGACTACATCCGTGAATCCATCAGTTATCGTACTTGCATTTCAAAAGGGCTAATGGAAAACCCCGGTTCTAGCAAAACTTCCATACGCCATTGTGACTCGTATGTTTTCCCCCTAACGCCTGAGATAATTATATCACTCCTACCTGAGTGATCCAAGGTACTCAATCCTACATGATCCATATGGGCGTCCCCACAATACCCCTGCTTTGAGTCCGCTAGAACACTTCGATAGCCGACGATTCCTTGGTGCATCCAATTTGTCGAGCCTTTCTCCTAGGTGATTTGACTTCTTTAGCCAAGCTGCCTCTTGAACTAATTCCACTATCATCTCTGGTTAACTCCTAACTGAACCGACCCATCATCAAATTGTATCGTATACCATCCCACGACCAGTATCGCATCAACTTAGCTTCAACCACTTCTGCCTAAGTTCATAGTCGAAAGACCATTCAACTTTGAGTTGATCATCGATCATCTGAAGTCCGTTTCAATCCAAACTTCTCCAGCAACTTCAGGAAGCCATCATCATCATGCTCCCCAAAACACAAACCGACCCGACCATCCCCATGGGTCAATGCCAACCCATGCACTTAGCCAATTTTGGCTAAGTGTCATGCTCATGTCCTTCCTCAACTCGAGTGCATCCAACCGACCTGTTCTCCAATCGTTTCGTCGTTCGTTTTTGAAGCTTTTATCAATCCATTTACATCTCAAGAAATTAACTTTCGACCCAGCACAAATCAACTCCAAATGACTTGAAATTTTGTAGGAAGCTTTGATTTGCCAACACAAAGCCATGCCATCAAAATCACCACCACTCGGTCACCCCACATAGGTCGATGTCGACCCATCATGGGTTGGGTACTTAGCAAATTTGGACATGATTTTTTTCCTTTTCCTTCATCTTCTAGAGCGCCTCTACCAAGTTTCGTCTGAATCTGATTGTCTATACCTCCGATTTGCTCTGTTCTTCAATCCTATGATTCTACGACAAACAATCTAACACACAACTCAAGCAATGAAATCAATTCAATCAAACAAACATCAAACCATACAACAATGATCATACAAACATGGAAAAATCATAAACATAGAATAGCATATCATAAACATAAGAACTAACATGATTTTGATCTCAACATATGAATAAACATGATTAATCTAATAATTATCCGGTTAATATGATCACATTAGTGGTCCTAGGGTTTCTAAATCTGATTTAAACATATATGATCAGATCTAAGGTGATTTTAACATGAAACATATGAATATGATCATAATTGCCCCGTACAATCCTTAGCTTCCGTATGAGAGATATCTATCACTTACCAATTACTAGATTTGATGTAGATTCAATGAGATGGGATCTGATCAGCACTGAAACCCCTTGAATTTGATGCAATATAATGTGACCTACTGCTCTTTTATGATGATCTACTCTTCCCTGATGATGATCTATCTTCTAGATGCAATGTATGATGAATTTGATCGAAAAGAATGGAGAAATAGGGTTTTAGGATGAACCGGAGAATCATAGACGCCTAACCTATAACAAAGAATGAAGAAAGTGACCTTACTTCTTTCCCCAAGTCCCCCTATTTATATCTGCTGGTCATACGTCCAATTGGTTTGGCTTACCAGCCCATTAGCTGTTGACCAGTCTGCCTAAACACAAGCCGAAACTTAAAACAACGATTCCTCCCAAATCGCTGAACCTAATCCTTCATGTGATCACTCTAACTGTAAACCACCATTCTAATCTAATGGAATCAGTCTAAGCACCTGTTTTAATTCATATTTTAAGTTATGGCCCAAACAGTAAACTCAAGGGGAAAATGGTCATATTTGAATTTGGTAAAAATCATGGACATGTCTCACGTTCCCATGAACGATATACTAAAATTGGAGAATAATCGAACTACTAAGGAATAAAATATAATTATTTTACAATCGACCGATACGGAAAATACAGATCATTACATTCCCCCTTTAGGAATTTCTCCCCCAAAATCCCAAGCAAACACGAGCAAATACAACATCCCGCATACCTACCGTCCATGAGTAACCAATCTATCATTCAATTTAGCATCTAACCATCCACGCAATCAAAACCGATCCTAGCATGCGGAATTCTAATAGCACAAGACACAATGGCATAAGAAAGATACGATATATGGGACATACCACTCGAAGAGTTCTGTATAGGTCAACTTGATACTCTCTTTCGTTTCCTACGAGAAATCGTCATCGTTCTCGCTCCATTGTACTTTGACTAGCTTAAAAACCTTCCTCCTAAGCTGTTTCGTGTCATTCCTTACGACTTGGAATAACTTATGAGATCTAGAAACTTCAGGCTCAACTTCAAAATCTTCTAGATGATCAGGAGGTACCGTAACATTCGAGTCATGCACGAATTTTCGTAGGAACGATACATGAAACACATTATGCACACTCGCAATCTTCTCAGGTAAATCCAATCTATAAGCCAGCTTTCCAATACGCTCGGAAATGGCCCAACAAGCCTTGGTGCTAACTTTTCTTTCTGGCCAAAACGAATAATATTACTTAGAGGCGAAATCTTAACAAACACCATATCTCCAACTTAGAATTCCAAATCCTTTCGTCGCTTGTCGGCATAATTTTTCTAACGATCTTGGGTTGCCTTCATTCGTTGTCGAATGACTTCTATATTATCCGTAGTTTCTCTTGTTGTCTCAGGCCCAAGTACCAACTCCTCGCCTATTTACAACCAGCGAGATGGAGAATTACACGGCCTACCATACAATGCCTCATACGGTGCGATTCCAATACTCGACCGGTAGCTGTTGTTGTAAGCAAAATCAACTAAATGTAGATGATCTTTCCATGATCGTCCAAAATCCAATACACAAGCTCTCATAAGATCTTCTAATACTCGATTAACCCTCTCGGTCTGACCATCTATTTGGGAATGATAAGCCGTAGTCAAACATAGCTCGGTTCCCAATGTCTCTTGCAAACTCCTCCAGAATTTGCTAGTGAATACTATATCTTAATCGCTAACAATAATCTTTGGAATCCCATGAAATCGAACTACAATTAAGATATAATTCAGCCAACTTCGATGCCATCTTGGTTGATCTAACAGGAACAAGCATTGTGCTTTTGGTCAAACGATTCACGATAACCCAAATACTACCATTTCCCGCTCTCGTCCTAGGTAATCCATCGATGAAATCCATCGATACTATCTCCCATTTCCATGTAGGAACTTCCAATAGCTATAACAATCCGCTCAACTTTTTCTGATCATTTTTAACTAACTGACAGTTCATACACATCAAGATAAATTTTCTGACATCCCTTTTCATCCCTTCCCAGTAGTGAGATCATTTCATATCTCAATACATCTTATTACCACTAGGATGAATCTTTAATCTTGAGTGATGACATTCCCTCAGAACCTCATCTCTCAATCCATCTAAATTCGGAACAACTAGTCATCCGTTCTTATGAAGCCAACCATCTCGATCAACTTCAAAATCCTTAATTTCCTTGGGGTCGACCCTAATCTCTAATCTATGAATGATTTCCAAAAGCTTACCGTCTCGCTTTTGTCTTTCGCTAATTCTTTTGATGAGAGTTAGTCTAATTGATAAGCTACTGACATCTCGGGTTCTAACTCACAATGACATGTAAAATCAAATCCGGTCAAATACTCGTGGTACTTCCTTTTCAAAAACATGGTTCCCAAACTCGCATGTCTTTGACTTAACGTCTCGGCCACCGCATTAACTTTTCCTAGAGTATAGGTTATTCCAAAATCGTATGACGCCAAAAACTCTAACCATCTTTGCTGCCAAAGATTCAAATCCTTCTGTGAGAAAAGATACTTCAATGACTTGTTATCCGTAAACAACTCGAACCTAACTCCCAACAAGTAATGCCTCCAAATCTTCAGAGAAAATACTATCGCCGCTAACTTTAAATCGTGAGTCGGGTAATTCTTTTCGTGAGGCTTCAGTTGTCGACTCCCATAAGCCATAACTCTATCCCTTTGCATTAGCACCGCTCCAAGTCTGGTTCCACATGCATCGGTATATACTAACATCTCTTCGTTTTCCATTTGGAATAGTCAATACAGGAGCACTTGTCAATCTTTCCTTCAGAATCCCAAAGGCTTGCTTACACTTCGCATCCCATGGGAAGATTTGGTTCTTTTTCGTTAATCCGGTTAGTGGGGCAGCTATCTTAGAGAAATCCATGATAAATCGTCCATAATATACAGCAAAACCAAGGTAATTTCTAACATCTGTCGCATTCTTGGGTCGATCCCAATCCTGAATCAGTGCTACCTTAGCGGGATCTACCGCTATTCCTTGTCCCGATACGACATAGCCAAAGAACCTCACTTCTTCCTTCCAGAAGCAACACTTCAAAAACATAGCCCTCAACTGATGTTTTTGCAAGCCTTCCAAGACTATTCTCAATTGTGTCTCATGTTCTTCCTCATTCCTTGAGTAAACCAATATGTCATCCAGGAACACAAGTACGAACTTATTCGACTGATATCTGAAAACCCAATTCATAAGATCCACAAAATATGCTGGTGCATTAGTCAATCCAAACGACATCACTAGCCACTTATAGAATATGGAAGGTGTCCTAAAAGCAGTCTTCAACACGTTACTCCCAATTGGTGAAATCCCGTAACCAAATCCATTTGGTAAAACATATTAGCTTCGTGAAGCTAATCAGACAAGTCATCTATCCTCGACAATGGATACTTGTTATTCTTGGTCAAGTTATTAAAGCTTACGATAATCCTTGCACAATCGCAATGCTCCTTTAGCCTTGGTCGCAAACACAACTAGTGCACCTCCACTCTGATATACTTCTATGAATGAATCCCTTACCTAAAAGATTGTTCACTCACACTTCTAATTCCCACTTTTCCTTAGGTGTCATCCGCTTAAGGGGAATAACAATAGGTTTGGCTCCATTCACTAAATAAATTTGAAACTCGATCTCTTGATGTGGTGGAAACTGTAACACCCCGCCTCCGCTAGGGTCACTCGCAAAGGAATGCACTAGCTTTAGAGGGGCATTATTGGTAAACATGCACAGAAATATCACAAGACAGAACATATAAAAATAGCGGAAGTAAAATCAAACTTTCATAACATGAATAAATAAGGTCTAAAGCCTTTTACATCAGAGTACATCAAAACCTGTCTTGCAAAAGTAAAGAAGCATAAAGACATTTTCATAAATTATTCCCCAAGTAAAAACAGTAAAGTAGCCATAGCCAGGAAAAGTCCAAGCCATCCATGATGACCTTCAAGCAGAAGAAGTCCGAACTAAACAGCAGTGTTTCCTCCCTGTAACCTGGGGGGGAACGGAAGAAAAGAGGCGAAACAAAACGGGTCAGTCAAAAAGACTGAGTAAGCCCTATCTACTATTAGCATAAAAACTAGTAAAGTTAACTGACATGAGAAACTGAGATGAACATAAGCATGATGACAAGATAGATAAGCTAAATCAAAATAACAGGATGAACTACTGAACTCAGATAAACTAGGGTGTCGTGATAAACTACGATGTCAAGATAAAACAAGGTATCACATTGTCAGGTTTCTATCAAGTATAATATCCCAAGATATCTATCGCGTATAACGTCCCATGGCATCTATCCTGTATATCCGCTCTGCACCTACCGTACTAGTACCCCAACTGTATTACGAGTTATCCGTGAATGACCCTTACTCAAAAGTTGTGTAATGGTCCATGTCAACCTAATATGCCGCATATATAGGTTACTCAACTCATATGTTTCTTTCCATGTATAAGTTCAGTCCTTTGCCGTAGGCTATACGGGCTTTCCCATGTAAACGGTTTATCCTTGAAGTTGTTTTGGACTGCAACCCTGGATCTAGTTGTGTTTCCTTACCATGAATTATCGCGCGTCCACTTAGGATTTATGCCACCTAGGACCGCTAGGGATTATGCTACCTAATGAACGTTTCCGTGTCTCGGTTTAGGTTTTGGCCACCTAGGACCACTAGGGATTACGCCACCCATCAACCGCGCCATTGATCCCACGTATGTATCGTGAATCGTTTTCCATGTCTAGATGCACATGTTCCCCAATGTGCCATCCGAGTTCCGTGCCAGGGCAAATCAAGAAATACGGAACTCGGTCGGGAGCTTAAAATCGTCTGCCGATGCAGATATCAAGGTCTGTTTTTGTACCCGTGGCTATGGTCCCACGTGACCCCTCCCTCAACTACTGAAAGGCAATCCAAGAAAAATCATGTATAAGAACCACTCCACGGCCCCACTATAGCCCACTTTCCTACGGGCCAACCTCACCCATGACTCGATAGCAAGCACATGGTCTGTTGGGGGTTCCCTGCCTTTCCGCACGTACACGATTGACTAAAGATGGTAGGTAGTCGGCGATGCGCTATCCAGGGCAAAAACAAGAATCGTCGACTCCACGCTAATCCATCCCAGTCTATAGGTTGCTCGCATAGCAACCAAGGCATACTCTTGGTCCTTCTAACGCAGACCTTAACCTCTCATGGGCCTAGTATAATTACCTGGCAGCCCACTGAGGGATCCCAAGAATATCCTCACGTCCCCCGAAGCTTCCACTTCGGCACCCAGTGCGCTGGAGCTTTTATCCAAGTCAGATAACTTGCTCCCCCTCGTATACTAAGCGATGACCTACCGTATCAGGTTACTCATCGTTTTGAGAATTAGTCCTATGTCCTTAGCTAAGAATTATTACTTAGTTACCCTTAACTAAGGTTTACCACTTAGCTTCCTTTCCCGTTATCCTTGATTAACCACGGTTTTCTACCTAGTTCTTCTAGCTAGGGTTTGTCTATTGGGTTAAGTGTTATCATTCAAGTCCATGACTTAAACCGCCCACGAATCACGTCAAAGATTGGCTAAGTATTTAAGTTCAAGACTTAGTCCCACAAGTTGGTTAAGTGTACCCAGAGGCTCATGACTTAACCATATCAAGTCAAATTGGTCAAGTACTAGCTTACCTTAATCCTATCGGATTATCTTGCTAGATCGATTAAGCATAGATTATCTTAATCCCATCAAATTATCGAGTCGGGTTGGTTAAGTATAGGTTGGCTTAACCCCATCCTCTAATCGTACTATAATGGTTAAGTATATTCTAAAAAGGTCTTGTGACTTAACCTTACCAGGTCCGCGTATTAGATTGGTTAAGTGTAAGTTACTTAACCCCATCAAATCATCATGTATAATTGGTTAAGTATAAGTTGCTTAACCCCATTAAATTATCACGTTAAGTTGGTTAAGTATTGGTTACTTAACCTCATTGAATTACCGAGTTTAAATTGGTTAAGTGTTTAACTTAACCCCATCGAATTACCGTGTTTAGATTAGTTAAGTGTGGATTACTTAACCCCATCTAATTACCGTGTCGGATTAGTTAAGTGTAAATTACTTAACCCCATCCCCTAATCATCTTGTATGGTTAAGTGTCATTAAGAAAACTTACTTAACCTTGCCAAATTATCATGTTGGATTGATTAAGTGTTGGTTAACTTAATCCCCGTCCACTAGTCGTATAAAAATGGTTAAGCGTCATTAGGCAAATCAAATCACTTAACCTACCCAACCTTGTCATGTTTTGTTAAGTATCATTAGCCTAACCAATTTACTTAACTCATTTACCCATGTCATATTTGGTTAAGAGTCATTAATCAAATTAACTTAACCCTATCATGTGGCATTAATTACTTAATGCACCCCAACCTCTCACATTAGACTTTGTTGTGGTTACTAGTTAAGCCGGTCGGTTCCGGGTAGCTTTACACCACAACTTGGTCTAACCTCGGGTTCAAGCACAACATGACCAACTTCTCACATTGGGTCCTATTGTTTGCAACTACTAGTTAGGCCGCTCGGTTACGGGTAGTTTTACGTTGCAAACTCAACCCAACCTCGAGTTGGCCACACTTATATTATCTAAGTGTCATGTTCATCATGTTTCCAAAACATGTTACAAGTTTTTCAAGCATTTGGGTAGACCTAACTTAATAGGTAAATTCCCAAAGGGTAGACCTAACTTAATAGGTAAATTCCCAAGCTTATGTTTTTATGCATACTTACATGTCATCTTCCATGTTATATTTCAAGCCATGTTTTCAAGTTGTATTTTCATGTCATTAGAAATTACCCATAACATAACCCAATGCTTTTAAACTTGCATATACGTTCGCAACAACGTAATGGATTAAAAGAAGAGACTTGGCAAAGGAATGACAAAAATGGGTATTAAGCCACAAGTTAATCATGGTGGCAAATGAGGCACAAATGTGTTCATTAGCTTGCATGTTACATTCTTAAGCCTCAAAAACATGCATAAACCCAAACTTGGCACGTAAGCGAATCATGGTGACAAAAGACATGGAATGATGGCTAGAAACTCGCATATATCATCATATACGGATTATGACTTCATATGCAAGTTGACATAATGATTATGAAGATTCTCATGTTGCATAATGCAACATTTCAACATAAACGTTGTGGATTTTAGCTCATAAGATCAAGATAATGACTTCATAAACTTGCATAACATGATAGCATGTATCATACTCAATGATCAAACCCAAACTTGTAGCATGAACATTTAACTTCATAGTTAATATCTAAGAGTAGGGAAAGGGCTTACATTGCTATGAAGGCCTAAATCGATTAATCTAAAGCTTGTGATGAAGCCTATGCATGCCATCACCCAAAAACCCAAAGATGAACACTCCAAATCAACAAAAATACCATCTTTATGAACAAAGATCAAAGCTTTTGCCTTGAAATCAACTTGAGAAGCTCTCATACTAACATAGGGACTCTGTAATACTCTCATGATCATGAAACCTCTCATAGAAATGAAGTGGAGGCTAGGATAGTTGAGTGGAGGCCATGAGAGTAGCAATTTTGCCATAGTTTAGTTGCATGAATGAATAATGAGGATTTAGGATAGGTTAGGGTCTTATTTATAGATTAGGCAAGTGTTTTAGGCCATAGGATTAAACCTAAATTCAATCCAAGCCATCAAAGCATGTCTTGGGGAAGAAGTCAAGTGTAGGAACCATCTAGGGCCTTTAGATTAAAGATGAACCATGAGAACCATCCAAATGCAAAATCTGCATTTGAGCGAATCGGCCCACGGGTTGACAGCCAAACACCCTGGATTAACCCCTAGTCGACCCAGCGAGCTTGGGTCGACCTCAAAAATCGGCCGGTTCGGTTATTCCCCTCTCCCAATTCACTGTTTTGAACATTTTTGCATATTTATTTATTTAATTTTCAATTATATATATATATATATATATATATATATATCAATATATATATATTTCTCTGCGCAACCCATTTCACTTAATTAAGTATACTTTAATTTGGGAATTTTTCGTCAAACTTCGCGAGGCCATATCTTGGTCATACGGACTCCGATTTTCGAAAACTCGGACTCTATTTCGCGTATTTTTCCGAGACGAACGCAATGGAATAGCCCGTTTCCCTTGATTCGGATTTTACAATTTAATTCTGCCTCCATTTATGTTATAACAGGTTATTGAAAATACGGGTTGTTACATTCTCCCCACCTTTTAGGATTTCGTCCCCGAAATCTCCAAGTTAGGAAGAACATATCCTACCATCCATCATCCATCTACTCAAAACATCATCCACAAGCAACCATTGTCCTTAGATGATTTCTAATGCTGTATGAATATATGCAAAACGTGTGTGTACATGTTCCTTAGCTAATGCTAATGATCAGGCCTGAATAATCTTTCTAATGCAAAATATGTATAGTGCCATGAATCCAACATGTATGCAAATAGTCCTAGTCATATAGATACTATATGCGTGCACAATCATTCATTCATATGCAACAACCGCATGATAATACATTCGATTTCATCCATAAACATGTATAAATACTCGTGCATATGCAATATGAAATGTGACCGAGTCGAGCTAGTATCTAATGTGTATTCGCGCATCCACGAGCAACCACTTGCAACCACTTGCAACCATCTCAATCATAACATGTTTCAAGTACATGTTTACATCCATAGGGTTCTACCTAGAATTCCCTGAAACAGGGTCGAGAAGATAAACAGGACAAACTCCTTACAGGGTTTGTAACGGAGAATAGGACCGAGAGGATGTCCACAAAAGATAGCCTACAAGTAAGCTCTACAGAAAACAGGGATCAAGGATATACTCCCAAAAAGAGATATCATGCGCGTATCTAGTCTTTGACCATCAAAGTCGTCTTTTAACTTCGCGATTTTGTAGCTTCTTATTCCTATTTCCATAACATGAGCTGGAACTCATTTCTTCGTCGCCTCTCGTTCCACTTGCACTTATCCTTTTCCTAGAATACTTGACGGAAACATGACTGCGTACTCATGATCTCATGCAAGCTTTCCAAAATTCACTAGTGAATCTTGGATCTCGTTTATATACTATAAGGCATTCCATGTAGAAGAACTTTCTCTTGAAAGTAAACAGTTGTCAATCAGGTTATCATGCGCACTTACTAGGGTGATCTCTATAACCCATGCATAAATGAAGTAAACCATCCGTTTTATTGGCGAACACCACTCGATCGGGCTTCAAATTTCCAATAAAGGCATCAAGGGATTCTAAGTAACTAGTCATGACAGAACCTCAAAAAGGTTACCCGATACTTCGAGGGCATTACCAAGGCTAGTCAAAAGGTCTAACTACCCTCCTATCAAAACCGAGAGTGGCACCCCCTACTGGATAACCACTTCATCCCTTGAATCCATCCATAGCTTATAAACATAAGCATTATTTCCAAACTCAACACTTGGCATAGACATTCCCAAATCCAAACAAGTCATGTATAAATGGACTGATTCTCCAATAGGACTTTGAGACAAAAATGGGATTCTCTATTACGCTAGTACTTAAGGTGCAGAGACTCAACTATTGAAGCAGACTTAAATGATACGAACAACGAAGTCCTAACGGGGTGATAGAGAAGAAAAGCTAAACCTTTAACAAGATCGTTACCCTCCTTCCGAGGTACTCTAGAAATGAGAGCATACTACTGCCCTCCCGATGATCTTGTCCTTGTCCCATAATACTTAACTATCCGCCCCGTTTTACCATGCCAAAGGTACTCTCTCGTCATGGGTTTCATTGTTCATCTTTCTCCCTCCTTTGAGGACTAAGCCATACCAACAAGTTGCTCATCCTTAAGCTC
Organism: Allium sativum; assembly: GCA_030737875.1. NCBI lineage: Eukaryota > Viridiplantae > Streptophyta > Magnoliopsida > Asparagales > Amaryllidaceae > Allium > Allium sativum. Next base: position 230,886,682 of record CM060910.1, on the reverse strand, counting down.
GTATCCTTTATCCTTCTTTCTCACGATCCTTTCTTATAACGCGGCCACTGGTCTCTCGAGAACCACCTCCATCGTATGGAAAGCACTTCCGTAGATAGAAAAGACTAGTCGCAGTTAAAACCACTGTGACTACAGGTGGAGTAAAGAGATTCAATCAAGGAAACAAGGATAGTGCTAATGGCCTTTGGGGAATAGCCTTTTTCTTTTAAAAGAAAATTTTCTTGAAAAATGCTTCTTTGTAAACGGTTTTTTTTTTCAAATAGTTTTCAGAAGGTCTTTAAAAACTTTTGCCCAGTCTGGTAACCTTCTGCTCTGATACCACGTGTAACACCCCGCCTCCGCTAGGGTCACTCATAAAGGAATGCACTAGCTTTAGAGGGGCATTATTGGTAAACATGCACAGAAATATCACAAGACAGAACATATAAAAATAGCGGAAGTAAAATCAAACTTTCATAACATGAATAAATAAGGTCTAAAGCCTTTTACATCAGAGTACATCAAAACCTGTCTTGCAATAGTAAAGAAGCATAAAGACATTTTCATAAATTATTCCCCAAGTAAAAACAGTAAAGTAGCCATAACCAGGAAAAGTCCAAGCCATCCATGATGACCTTCAAGCAGAAGAAGTCCGAACTAAACAGCAGTGTTTCCTCCCTGTAACCTGGGGGGGGGGGAAACGGAAGAAAAGAGGCGAAACAAAACGGGTCAGTCAAAAAGACTGAGTAAGCCCTATCTACTATTAGCATAAAAACTAGTAAAGTTAACTGACATGAGAAACTGAGATGAACATAAGCATGATGACAAGATAGATAAGCTAAATCAAAATAACAGGATGAACTACTGAACTCAGATAAACTAGGGTGTCGTGATAAACTACGATGTCAAGATAAAACAAGGTATCACATTGTCAGGTTTCTATCAAGTATAATATCCCAAGATATCTATCGCGTATAACGTCCCATGGCATCTATCCTGTATATCCGCTCTGCACCTACCGCACTAGTACCCCAACTGTATTACGAGTTATCCGTGAATGACCCTTACTCAAAAGTCGTGTAATGGTCCATGTCAACCTAATATGCCGCATATATAGGTTACTCAACTCATATGTTTCTTTCCATGTATAAGTTCAGTCCTTTGCCGTAGGCTATACGGGCTTTCCCATGTAAACGGTTTATCCTTGAAGTTGTTTTGGACTGCAACCCTGGATCTAGTTGTGTTTCCTTACCATGAATTATCGCGCGTCCACTTAGGATTTATTCCACCTAGGACCGCTAGGGATTATGCTACCTAATGAACGTTTCCGTGTCTCGGTTTGGGTTTTGGCCACCTAGGACCACTAGGGATTACGCCACCCGTCAACCGCGCCATTGATCCCACGTATGTATCGTGAATCGTTTTCCATGTCTAGATGCACATGTTCCCCAATGTGCCATCCGAGTTCCGTGCCAGGGCAAATCAAGAAATACGGAACTCGGTCGGGAGCTTAAAATCGTCTGCCGATGCAGATATCAAGGTCTGTTTTTGTACCCGTGGCTATGGTCCCACGTGACCCCTCCCTCAACTACTGAAAGGCAATCCAAGAAAAATCATGTATAAGAACCACTCCACGGCCCCACTATAGCCCACTTTCCTACGGGCCAACCTCACCCATGACTCGATAGCAAGCACATGGTCTGTTGGGGGTTCCCTGCCTTTCCGCACGTACACGATTGACTAAAGATGGTAGGTAGTCGGCGATGCGCTATCCAGGGCAAAAACAAGAATCGTCGACTCCACGCTAATCCATCCCAGTCTTTAGGTTGCTCGCATAGCAACCAAGGCATACTCTTGGTCCTTCTAACGCAGACCTTAACCTCTCATGGGCCTAGTATAATTACCTGGCAGCCCACAGAGGGATCCCAAGAATATCCTCACGTCCCCCGAAGCTTCCACTTCGGCACCCAGTGCGCTGGAGCTTTTATCCAAGTCAGATAACTTGCTCCCCCTCGTATACTAAGCGATGACCTACCGTATCAGGTTACTCATCGTTTTGAGAATTAGTCCTATGTCCTTAGCTAAGAATTATTACTTAGTTACCCTTAACTAAGGTTTACCACTTAGCTTCCTTTCCCGTTATCCTTGATTAACCACGGTTTTCTACCTAGTTCTTCTAGCTAGGGTTTGTCTATTGGGTTAAGTGTTATCATTCAAGTCCATGACTTAAACCGCCCACGAATCACGTCAAAGATTGGCTAAGTATTTAAGTTCAAGACTTAGTCCCACAAGTTGGTTAAGTGTACCCAGAGGCTCATGACTTAACCTTATCAAGTCAAATTGGTCAAGTACTAGCTTACCTTAATCCTATCGGATTATCTTGCTAGATCGATTAAGCATAGATTATCTTAATCCCATCAAATTATCGAGTCGGGTTGGTTAAGTATAGGTTGGCTTAACCCCATCCTCTAATCGTACTATAATGGTTAAGTATATTCTAAAAAGGTCTTGTGACTTAACCTTACCAGGTCCGCGTATTAGATTGGTTAAGTGTAAGTTACTTAACCCCATCAAATCATCATGTATAATTGGTTAAGTATAAGTTGCTTAACCCCATTAAATTATCACGTTAAGTTGGTTAAGTATTGGTTACTTAACCTCATTGAATTACCGAGTTTAAATTGGTTAAGTGTTTAACTTAACCCCATCGAATTACCGTGTTTAGATTAGTTAAGTGTGGATTACTTAACCCCATCTAATTACCGTGTCGGATTAGTTAAGTGTAAATTACTTAACCCCATCCCCTAATCATCTTATATGGTTAAGTGTCATTAAGAAAACTTACTTAACCTTGCCAAATTATCATGTTGGATTGATTAAGTGTTGGTTAACTTAATCCCCGTCCACTAGTCGTATAAAAATGGTTAAGCGTCATTAGGCAAATCAAATCACTTAACCTACCCAACCTTGTCATGTTTTGTTAAGTATCATTAGCCTAACCAATTTACTTAACCCATTTACCCATGTCATATTTGGTTAAGAGTCATTAATCAAATTAACTTAACCCTATCATGTGGCATTAATTACTTAATGCACCCCAACCTCTCACATTAGACTTTGTTGTGGTTACTAGTTAAGCCGGTCGGTTCCGGGTAGCTTTACACCACAACTTGGTCTAACCTCGGGTTCAAGCACAACATGACCAACTTCTCACATTGGGTCCTATTGTTTGCAACTACTAGTTAGGCCGCTCGGTTACGGGTAGTTTTACGTTGCAAACTCAACCCAACCTCGAGTTGGCCACACTTATATTATCTAAGTGTCATGTTCATCATGTTTCCAAAACATGTTACAAGTTTTTCAAGCATTTGGGTAGACCTAACTTAATAGGTAAATTCCCAAAGGGTAGACCTAACTTAATAGGTAAATTCCCAAGCTTATGTTTTTATGCATACTTACATGTCATCTTCCATGTTATATTTCAAGCCATGTTTTCAAGTTGTATTTTCATGTCATTAGAAATTACCCATAACATAACCCAATGCTTTTAAACTTGCATATACGTTCGCAACAACGTAATGGATTAAAAGAAGAGACTTGGCAAAGGAATGACAAAAATGGGTATTAAGCCACAAGTTAATCATGGTGGCAAATGAGGCACAAATGTGTTCATTAGCTTGCATGTTACATTCTTAAGCCTCAAAAACATGCATAAACCCAAACTTGGCACATAAGCGAATCATGGTGACAAAAGACATGGAATGATGGCTAGAAACTCGCATATATCATCATATACGGATTATGACTTCATATGCAAGTTGACATAATGATTATGAAGATTCTCATGTTGCATAATGCAACATTTCAACATAAAGGTTGTGGATTTTAGCTCATAAGATCAAGATAATGACTTCATAAACTTGCATAACATGATAGCATGTATCATACTCAATGATCAAACCCAAACTTGCAACATGAACATTTAACTTCATAGTTAATATCTAAGAGTAGGGAAAGGGCTTACATTGCTATGAAGGCCTAAATCGATTAATCTAAAGCTTGTGATGAAGCCCATGCATGCCATCACCCAAAAACCCAAAGATGAACACTCCAAATCAACAAAAATACCATCTTTATGAACAAAGATCAAAGCTTTTGCCTTGAAATCAACTTGAGAAGCTCTCATACTAACATAGGGACTCTCTAATACTCTCATGATCATGAAACCTCTCATAGAAATGAAGTGGAGGCTAGGATAGTTGAGTGGAGGTCATGAGAGTAGCAATTTTGCCATAGTTTAGTTGCATGAATGAATAATGAGGATTTAGGATAGGTTAGGGTCTTATTTATAGATTAGGCAAGTGTTTTAGGCCATAGGATTAAACCTAGATTCAATCCAAGCCATCAAAGCATGTCTTGGGGAAGAAGTCAAGTGTAGGAACCATCTAGGGCCTTTAGATTAAAGATGAACCATGAGAACCATCCAAATGCAAAATCTGCATTTGAGCGAATCGGCCCACGGGTTGACAGCCAAACACCCCGGATTAACCCCTAGTCGACCCAGCGAGCTCGGGTCGACCTCAAAAATCGGCCGGTTCGGTTATTCCCCTCTCCCAATTCGCTATTTTGAACATTTTTGCATATTTATTTATTTAATTTTCAATTATATATATATATATATATATCAATATATATATATTTCTTTGCGCAACCCATTTCACTTAATTAAGTATACTTTAATTTGGGAATTTTTCGTGAAACTTCGCGAGGCCATATCTTGGTCATACGGACTCCGATTTTCGAAAACTCGGACTCTATTTCGCGTATTTTTCCGAGACGAACGCAATGGCATATCCCGTTTCCCTTGATTCAGATTTTACAATTTAATTCTGCCACCATTTATGTTATAACAGGTTATTGAAAATACGGGTTGTTACAGAAACCCTTGACTTTGTCGAACACATCAGAAAACTCTCATACGATCGGCGCCGATGACAACCCATACTATGGAATCATAAGCGAATATAAAGAGCTAACCGTAACTCCATCCTCTGGAAAACAACGTATCACCATCATTCGCCCTTCCACATTCCTAATTGTCACCTCAAGCCTTTCGCAATAAACCATAGCCGCATACTTCTCGAGCCAGTCCATACCCAAAATAATTCCAAACCCAGCTAAATTCAAAACAAAACAATCACACACATAAGAGCAACCACAACTCGATAAAACTAGACCACGACAAAGCATACAAAGACTAGATGAACCCCCTACTGGATTAATCACGACTAACGGTCTATCAATAATTTTAGATTCTAAACCTAACTTGCAAACAAGCTCATTACAAATAAAAGAATGTAGTGCTCCAGTATCAAACAAAACTCGAACTGAAACGTCTCTAACAGAAAGCGTACCTTACACCACAACATTCTTCCTCTTCTCCTCCATAGTTGGACCCCTCGTGGAAGATGGAACAACATCCAAAGCGCCCTTACAATCTACTTACCTTTTTGTGGTTCTAGATGGTTCTTCCTCACTTGCCCAGTTTTATCACAGTTATAACACTTTACCGCCACCTTAGGGTTCTTACATTCATTGGAATAATGGGCTTTTTGCTGACAATTAAAACAAGTAACCTCAACTTTCGGCTTCTTATGACCATTTCCCCCTTGTTGTTGTTTCCTTTTTCGATTCCAAATTTTCTTATTACCACGACTTTGTTTTGGTTTCGCTTTCTTCTTACCCTCAACAATAACTTCTGCCTTTTAAGGAAACAAACTCTCCTTACTCAAAGCTTTCTCGACCAATTTCTCAAAAGGGTCGTCAATATGGTCTTTTAATTGCTTTCCTAAACTTTCATCCAAACCCATAATAAATTTCTCATTTTTTGGGTAATGAGTCTCGATATACAATCGAGCATACTTCGATATTGAAACTCCATCACATACTCGGCAATAGGCCTCTCGCCTTGCTTTAAATCGACAAACTTCTTAAATGTTATTGACTTTTGGACCGTAGAAATGAACTTCTCTTGAAACTTAGTCCTAAACTGATCCTAAGTGATCTGGTCCTCCGGAGTCTTCAATGTAATAGAGTTCCACCAATCCATCGCTCATCCTTGAAGCTTCTCTGATGAAATTTCATCTTAGTTGCATCGTCAGTTCCCAAGTCTCCAAATATCTACACACAAGTGTCAAACCAATTCTGAACTTTAACGGCTTGTTTCATCCCAATAAACAGCTTGCCACCTAGAGAAGCATATTCCTTGTAGAGCTTTGCATAATCAACAACCTTAGGTGCCGATACAGAAACACCTCGTTTTGCTGCCGCCTCTGGAGTGGGCATCCTCCTCATGATCGTTGTGATTATGGCCTCAAACGTAGCAGGATAATCGTACATAGCAGTTGAAGCTCCCGATTGGATACTCTCACCTCCCTCTCCAATTATAGGCTCATTCCTAGCAGCGTGTCTCAAAGTTCGTTGACTCGTCTTACCCTAAAATGAGAGTCAATTCACATTAGAGAAAGCTGCATTGGTGTTCAAGTGCTTACTAACCTACTTTATTATACTATATATGTATATAATATAGTAATCATCCAGTAAAATTACAAATATGTCTCTCATACGTTTATATGTTCGCGAACTTTGGGTAAAATCGATTAACCTAAGATCTGATACCAAATGTGACGATCAACTCATACCTCCTGCACAGAACTAAAAAGAAGTGCATTGTATTACGTGCCAGGCCAATACAGGATGATCATCAGGGTAAAATAATTCGAAAACATAACGTGTCGTATAACTCATAGCGCATGGACAATATATAATAATAAAATATACAACAGGAAATAGCAGTGAAGCACAACTAAGCAGAGAATCAAATTTCCATAAAACCGTAGAATCTTAGGAACAATGCTTCTCGATACATGAATCTTTGATTATAATATGCCTCACAACATCCCTTAGAGTCTCAATAACATCAACATACAGTGAAAATAGAAAATAAATAGCTAAATAGTAGATAGTAATAATATGCTAACCTCCTACTCATCACCTCACTGCAACACCGGCACCAAACCTACTACTTAGTCTGCCTACCATCAAGTTGGCGAACAACACAAGGTAATAAGAGGGAACATAAAACCTTGAGTCAGACAACAGTCTTAGTGAGTGACAAAATAACTAACAACAGTTACACGTGATAGTGTGAGTATAGGTGGATCGACCCTCTGAGATGCCCAATAGTCATCAAACTAACATGTGAAAACAATCCATCACATGTCACACTAGAAATACGAAAGGCTACCCTAATCCCGTTTATCTTCGACATCCTACGTGATGGCCTACCCATAGAAAATAGAGAGGAAAACATAAAATCAACCATAGCATCCAATGTCCTAGCCATCTCCGACTACAGCCGAACCCACCAGTTATCAAACTTGCATTTCACCTGTCAAAAGGGCTAATGGAAAACCCCAATTCTAGACAAACTACCATATGCCATCATGACTCATATGCTTGTCCTAAACGCATGAGACAAATAGATCACTCCTACTTGAGCGATCTAGGGTACTCGATCGTACCTAATCCTTATGGGCTTCCCCACAATACCCCTGCTTTGGGTCCGGTAGAACACTTCGATAACCAATGATTCCTTGGTGCATCAAATTTTTCGAGCCTTCCTCTTAGGCGATTTCACTTCTTTAGTCAAGCTGCCTCTTAAAATAATTCCTTTATCATTTCTGCTTAACTCCTACTCGAGTCAACCAATCATCAAACAATATCGTATACCATCCCATGACCAGTACCACATCAACTTAGCTTCAACTGCTCTTGCTTGATTTCAAAGTCGAAGCACCATTCATCTTTGAGTTTCTCATCGATCATCTTAAGTCTGTTTTAATCCAGACTTCTCCAGAAACTTCAGGAAGTCATCATCATCATGCCTTCCAAAACACAATCCGACCAGACCTTACCCCATGGGTCGGTGCCAACTCATCATGGTCAGTGTCGACCCATACACTTAGCCAATTTTGGCTAAGTGTCATGCTATGGTCCTTCCTCACCTCGAGTGCATCCTAGACCTATCCTCTAATCGTTTAGCCGTTCGTTTTTGAAGCTTCTGCCGGTCCATTCACATCTTGAGAAATCAACCTTTGACCCTTCACAAATCAACTTTGAATGACTGAAATTTTGTAGGAAGCTTCGATTTACCAACACAAAGGCACGCCATCAAAATCACCGCCACATGGTCAACCTACATGGGTCAGCGCCGACTTATCATGGGTCGGGGCCGACCCATGTCCTTAGCATATTAGGACATGGAAATTTTTATGGCCCTTTCCTTCATCTTTCAGAGCACGTCCGCCAAGTTTTGTTTGAATGTCTGAAGCTCCAATTTGCTTTATTCTTCAATCCTATGATTCTACGACAAACAATATAACACCCAAATCAAGTAATGCAATCAATTCAATCAAAACAAAATCAATCCATACAATAATTATCATACAAACATAAACAATTCATAAAAATAGCATAAACATATCATAAACATAAGATCTAGCATGATTTGGATCTAAATATATGAATAACATGATTAATCTAACAATTATCTGGTTAATATGATCACATTAGTTTTCATAGGGTTTCTAATTATGAATTAAACATATATGATCAGATCTAAGTTGGTTTTAAAATGAAACGCATGAATATGATCCTAATTTACCCATACAATCTGTAGCTTCCATGTGAGAGATATCTATTACCCACTAATTTCTAGATTTGGTGTAGATTCAGTGAGATCAGATATGGATAGCGCTGAAACCCCTTGAATTTTATGCAATATGATGTGATCTGATCCTCTTTGATGATGATCTACTCTTCCCTGGTGATGATCAATCTTCAATATGCGATCTATGATGAATTTAATCGAAAAAATGGATAAAATAGGGTTTTAGGCTGAACCGGAGAATCATAGATGCCCAAACTAAAACTTTGAATGAAGAGGTTAATCCTAGTTCTCTTCCAAAGTCCCCATTTTTATATCTTCTTGTCATAGGTCTAATGGGTTTGGCTGACCATCCCATTAGTTGTTGGCCAGTCTTCCCAAATACAAGCTGAAACTTAAAACAGTGATTCCTCCCAAATCGCTAAATCAAATCCTTTATGTGACCACTCTCCAGAATTTTAAACCACTATTCCAATCTTGTGGAATCAATCTTAGCACCTGATTCGATTCCTATCTTAATTTATGTCCTAAAAAATAAACTCAAGGGTAAAATTGTCATATCTGAGTTCGGTAAAAATCATGGACATGTCTTAGATCCCCATGAACGACATACTGAAATTTGAGAATGATCCGACTGCAAGAGTATAAAATATAATTATTTTACGATCGGTCGATACGTAAAATTCGGGTTGTTACAGGCTATTTAACTAGAGACCTATAACACCCATCAGTACAAGAAGCCGAACACTAGAGAATCTACCAATCATGAGAAAAACTACATCAAATATTGCAGATTCAATGACATGTTTAGGCATAACACTAACGACTATCGCCACCTCAAGGATGCGATTGAGAAGCTCATCCGCGAGAAACATCTTGAACAATATGTTCAGAATCCTACTCCTCTAAAAGCAGCCACAGGCCATTCAACTCCCGCTTTTCCTCCACCCAGTATGGCCCTTGGGGCATCTAACCAAAGACCACATGGCATTATGAAGAACACTATCTACAGTGGACCTCACCCCTCTATTGACAACTTTCACAAGATGGAGAAGTATGACAGCTCCATTAAGCATGCCAGCAATGAAGCATGCTCTTCCCTGGATGAGTCTGTCGCTAACAATCTCTACAAGACGATGCGCGATGATATTGTCTTCCGCGAGAGAGTCTACGAGAATTGAAATCCCAACTATAAACCATCTCTTTATCTCTGCTCAGATTGGCCTAGATTTGTCTGAAGGATTCTCACGGACTCCGGAAGCTCAGTCAACATCAACTTTAACGCTGCCTACGATTAAATGAAACTAGAGGACAAAGGCTTGAAGCCATGCCATTCCACGATCCATGGCTTCAAAGTTTCTTCTAACCCACCCGTGGGAATGGTCAACCTTGCTGTTGAAATCGAGGAAGGGGATCGGAGCCAGGTCCAGATCCTCGCCTTTATGGTCATCAACGTCATCTCTCCATACAATATCTTCTTTGGACACCCCTTCCTTGTAGAGTTCCGAGTCTGCATCTCTCCATGGTCTCCTGATGAAGTTCCCGACCGAGAACGGGTTTGGCACCGTCAAAGGCGACCAAGAAACAATGGGAGCCTGCTATCTTACAAGTGGAAGAACGCCCGAAACTAGGTGAAAGACATGATAGTGCCTCCATTTTCCTACGCCAAGACGATATCTGAATAGCAATCAAAGGTGTCTGACTCCTAGCTCAGGCGCCAGTGTTGTCTTTCCGACGATCTTGTATTGAAGGAGGACAAAGAACCCAATTTAAAAAGGGCTATGTCGGTAGAACCAATGACGGATGTTCCGATCAGCCCCAACGACCCGACAAAGGTCTTGAAAGTTGGAACGCAACTCCACCCTACAATAAAGGAATAGCTTTTGTATTTTCTAATGGCTAGCCTCTACGTATTTGCTTGGACCCACTCCGACATGTGTGGCATCGATCCGGAAATCGCTTATCACATGCTCGGCATGGATCCAAGGCATCTTTCAGTCAAACAAAAGCATCGAATCTTGGGAACTGAAAGATCGACTACACTCAAAGAGGAAGTGGATAGGCTACTCGATAATGGCTTCATCTTTGATGCCCTCTACCCCAAATGGGTCTCCAACCTTGTCTTGGTTAAGAAAGAAAACAGTACGTGGCGCGACTACTCAGACTTGAACAAAGCCTACCAAAGGACAACTTCCCACTTTCAAATTTCCAGATTGTTGACTCGAATGCTAGATGCCAGCTTATCTCCTTCATGGACGCGTACTCAGGCTACAATCAGATTCTAATGTACCTTCCAGATCAGGACTGTAACACCCCACCTCCTCTAGGGTCACTCACAAAGGGAATGCACTAGCTTTGGTGGAGTATTATCTAGGTAAACATGCACAGAAATATTACAAGACAGAACATATATAAAACATCGGAAGTAAAACAAATTTCATTACCTTATAAAATAAGGTCTAAAGCCTTTTACATCAGAATACATCAAAACCTGTCTTCCAATAGTAAAGAAGCATAAAACCTTTTCATAAATTATTTCCCCAAAATAAAGCGGTTAAGCAGCCATAGCTAAGAAAATTCCAAGCCATAAATGGTGACCTTCAAGCCGAAGAGGTCCGATCTAAACAACAGTATTTCCCCCCTGAAAACCTGGGGGGGGGGAATGGAAGACAAAGAGGCGAAAACAAACGGGGTCGGTCATAAAGACTGGTAAGTCCTATCTACTTCCAGCATAAAATAAATAAAGGTAACATGACATGCATAAACTGAAAATAAACATAAGGGTGACGACAAGATAGATAAACTAAACTAAGATAACAAGGTGAACTACGGTATCAAGATAAACTAAGGTATCATGATAAACTACGGAGTCAAGGTAAATCAAAGTATCACATCGTCAGGTTTCTATCAAGTATAATATCCTAAGGTATCTGTCATGTATATTTGCTCTGCACCTCCCGTACTATTATCCCAAACCGTGTCATGAGTTAACTATAAAATGTCCCTTGACCAAAGTCATGAAATGGTCCATGTCAACCTAATATATCACGTCCATAGCTTTTCCTAACTCGTAAATTTCTTTCCATGTATAAGTTCAGTCCTTTCCCGTAGGCCGTACGGGCTTTCCCATGTAAATCTATACCACCTCGTCGTAGTACCATTTTATCCTTGAAGTTGTTTCGGACTTCTACCCTTGATCTGGTTATGTTCTTACCATGAACTATCGCGTGTTCACCTAGGATTTATTCCACCTAGGACCGCTAGGGATTATGCTACTAATGAACGTTTTCGTATCTCGGTTTGGGTTTTAGCCATCTAAGACTACTAGGGATTATGCTACCCGTCAACCGCGCCCTTTTCCCTACGTAAGCATCGTGAATCATTTTTCCATGTCTAACCGCACATGTATCTCAATGTGCCATCCGAGTCCCATGCCAGGGCAAATCAAGAAATACGAGACTCGGTCGGGAGCTTTAAGTCGTCTGCCGAATGCAGATATCAAGGTCTGTTTTTGTATTCGTGGCTATGGTCCCACGTGACCCCTCCCTCAACTACTGAAAGGCAATCCAAGAAAAATCATGCACGAGAACTATACTCCAACCCCACTATGCCCCACTTTCCTATTGGCCAACCTCACTCATGACTCGATAGCAAGAACATGGTCTGTTTGGAGTTCTCTTCCTTTCCGTTCGTACACGATTGATTAAAGATAGTAGGTAGTCGACGACGCGCTATCCAGGGCAAAAAATCAAGTATCGTCGACTCCACGCTAATCCATCCCCGTCTTTAGGTTGCTCGCACAACAACCAAGGCATACTCTTGGTTCTTCTACCGCGGACCTTAACCTCTGTGAGCCCAGGCGGATCATCTGCAACCTCACAGAGGGATACCAAGAGTACCCTCAAGTCCCCCGAAGCTACTGCTTCGTCACCCAGTTCGTTGGAGCCTTTATCTTAATCAGATAATTTGCTCCTCCACGTGTGTTTAAGCGATGACCTACCGTATCGGGTTACTCATCTATCAGTGAACTGGTCCAAATCCCTTGACTAAGAATTATTACTTAGTTATACTAGACTAAGGTTTATCACTTAGTTCCCTTTCCCGTTATCCTTGTTAACTACGATTTTCCACCTAGTCCCCCAAACTAGGGTTTTGTCTAATGGGTTAAGTGTTGTCATTCCAGTTCATGACTTAACCCGCCTACGAATCATGTCAAGATTGGCTAAGTATTTAAGCTCAAGACTTATCCCTACAAATTGGTTAAGTATACCAAGAAGCTCATAACTTAACCCTATTCAATTATCAAGTCAGATTGGTTAAGTATTAGTTTGTCTCGACCCTATCAGATTATCGTGTTAGATTGGTTAAGCATAGATTATCTTAACCCCATCAGATTATCGAGTCGGATTGGTTAAGTATGGATTAGCTTAACCCCATCCACTAATCGTATTACAATGGTTAAGTATATTTAAACGGTCTTGTGACTTAACCCTATCAAGTTCTCATATTAGATTGGTTAAGTATAGGTTACTTAACCTCATCAACTCATCATGTATAATTGGTTAAGTATAAGTTACTTAACCTCATTAAATTATCATGCTAAATTGGTTAAGTATTGGTTACTTAAGCCTCAGTGAATTATCATGTTTAGATTGTTTAAGTGTTTAACTTAACCCCATCGAATCACCGTGTTTAGATTAGTTAAGTCTAGGTTAACTTAACTCCATCTAATTACCGTGTTCAGATTAGTTAAGTGTAGGTTACTTAACCCCATCTAATTACCGTGTTCAGATTAGTTAAGTGTAGGTTACTTAACCCCATCTAATTACCGAGTCGGATTAGTTAAGTGTGGATTAGCTTAACCCCATCCCCTAACTGTATTTTACGGTTAAGTGCCATTAAGAAATCAAGTCCGGTTTCACTTAACCTACCCATTCATGTCATATCGGTTAAGTGTCATTAGTCAGATTTACTTAACCTTATCATGTGGCATTAATTGAATTAATGCACTCTCAACCTCTCACATTAGACGTTGTTGTGGTTACTGGTTACACCAGGCGGGTCTGGGCCGATTTACACCACAACCTCGTCTAACCTCGGGTTTCAAGCGCGATATGACCAACTACCCACATTGGGTCCTATTGTTTGTAGCTACTGGATTTGCTGGGCGGGTCCGGGCAGATTTATGCTACAAACTCAACCCAACCTCGAGCTGGCCATTTCCATGTTTTTCTACGCGTCATGTTCATGTCAAGTTTATCCTAAACATGTTTTCATGTATAACCTATGCCAATATTCCATGTCAAGTTTTCAAGTCATATTCCAAGTCATGTTTTCATGTCATATTCACGTTTGCCTAGACTACCCAAATCGTATTCCCAACGCAAATGAAAGCGAGTCAACATAGTAGGAATAATATAACAAGGATGGGTACAAGATGTCAAAGATGGTTACAAGTCAAACATGGTGCAATTTGAGACCAAGGTGTACCACTCAACTAGCATATGCATTATAGGCCTCAAACATGTATGATTCCAAATCTGGCAAAAAGGGTGATTATCATGGAAATGGTGACATAGGGTGGAAATCCTAACATGTGCATAATAGGTTCATCATATGCATGTTAATAATCATGAGGGGTTTAGGTTCCTTAACATGCACAATCCCCAAATCAAGTTCATGCAAGTAGTTCACAAGTCAAAATGATTCCCAAGGGTTCATGCTAACATTTCCTAAGTAAAGATTCGAATTTGCATGATAAACTAAGCTAAATGCAACTTGTGTAACATGATTTAGTCGCTAAAACATAGCCCAAGGTCATAGTTTCAATAAAGGGGCAATGACTAAGTTCACATAGGCTAGCATACTTATGTTTCATCGCATTTTATTCCATGCCATCATTAAAACTACCGTTAGATCTAGAAGTAGCTAGAACTTACTTAGCGTGGCTAAGGGATTATGAGCATGAATCATCTTGTCGTAGAATCATCATGAAATTTGCGTAGCAACGATGATCCACTCCCTTGATTTGATGTAGAAAGCTTGCACCTTTTGATTTGAATCCGTTTTGAATGCATAAGCCCTTGGAGTTGGACATGGAGGCCATGATCAAGATAGATTTTGGCAGCACTTAGTTGCTAGAATGATTTTTAGTGATTTAGGTCAGGTCCTAGGGTGTTTTTATAGAGATTAGGAGTAGTTTAGGCCATAGGATTAACCCTAGGATAGATCTGAGCCCTTAAAAATCGTCACTAGCCTCCAAAACCGAGTCAAACAGCAAAACAGGTGCACCAGACTGCCTGGGTTCGACCAGGCAGGTCGACCCCTAGGTCGACCCTGGGGTGGTCTCCCCAGTCGACCTGGTCCCACCCAGGTCGACACCCAGGTCGATCCCCTGGTCGACCTGGTCTGGGCGGGATTTTTTCCGCCTACCCTGATTTTCTGAATTTTTGAATCTGTTTTGAATTTGAATTTTTCGTGAAACTTCACGAGGCCATATCTCGGTCATACGGACTTCGATTTACGAAATTTCAGACTCTATTTTGCGTATTTTTCCGAGAGGAACGCAACAGCGCGACCCGTTTCCCTTGATTCAGATTTTATAATTAAATTTTGCCTTGATTCTTCTCTTAGCACGTTGTAAAAATCCGGGTTGTTACATTCTCCCCAACTTAAAGGATTTCGTCCCCGAAATCTCCAAGTTAGGAAGAACGTATCCTACCATCCATCATCCATCTACTCAAAACATCATCCACAAGCAACCATGGTCCTTAAAAGACTCCTAGTGCTTTATGAACACATGCAGAAAGTGTGTGTGTGTATATGTTCCTTAGCTAATGCTAATGATTAGGCATGAATGATCTTCCTAATGCAAAATATGTTTAGTGCCATGAGTCCAACATGTATGCAAATAGTCCTAGTCATATAAAAACTATATGTGTGCACAACCATTCATCCACATGCAACATCCACATGATAACATATTTAATTTCATCCATAAAAAAGTATAAATACTCGTGCATATGCAACATGAAATGTGACTGAGTCGATCTAGTATATGGTGTGTATTCGCATCCACGAGCAACCACTTGCAACCATTTGCAACCATATCAATCATAACATGCTTCAAATACATGTTTGCATCCATAGGGTTCTACCTAAGGTTCTCAAGATAGGATCAAGGAGATAAACAAGACAAACTCCTTACGGGGTTTGTATCAGAAATAAGATTGAAAACAGGACCAAGAGGATGTCCACAACAGATGGCATACAAGTAAATTCCACAGGAAAAACCAGGGATCAAAGATATACTCTTAAAAAGAGATATGATGCGCACGTCTAAGCCGCATTTCCATGAGCTTAATTCCATTGTACCTCGACCATCTTTTAACTCCATGATTTCGTAGCTCCTTGATTCTATTTCCAAGATATGAGTTGAAACTCATTTCACTGTCGCCTCACGTTTTATTTATTCTTTCCCTAGTGTACTTGGCTCAAACATATCTGCATACTAATGTAAGCTCTCCAAAATTCGCTAGTGAATCTTGGATCTCGTTTACCAATGCCAATCCATGTTACCACGTGCACTTACTAGGGTGATTCCTATAACCCATGCTTAAGAGGAATGAACTATCCGCCTTATTGGCGAACGCTACTCGATCGGGTCAGAGATTTCCGATAAACGCATCAAGAGATTCTAAGTAACTAATCATGACAGAACCCAAAAGGTTATATGAAACTCCGAGGGTATTACCAAGGCAAGTCAAGAGTCTAACTACCCTCTTTCCAAAACCGAGAATGGTATCCCTAACTGGATAACCACTTTATCCCTAGAATCCATCCATAGCTCAACAATATAAGCATTGCTTCTAATCTCAACACTTGGCATTTACATTCTCAATTCCAAACAAGTCATGAATAAATGGACCGATCCTCCAACCAGATTTGGGACAAAAATGGGATCCTTTACCATGCTAGTACTAAGGTGCAGAGACCCAACTATCGAAGCAGACTTAAATGATGCTATGATCAAAACAAAGTCCTGACGGGATGATAGAAAGGAAAAACTAAACGTTTAACAAGATCGTTACCATCCTTACGAGATACGCTAGAAATGAGAGTATACAATTGGCCTCTCGATGATCTTGTCCTTGTCCCATAATTCTTAACTACCCGTTCCATTTTTCCACCATTGTGACTTAAGCCATACCAACAAGTTGCTTATCCTTAAGCTCGTGTCCCTTATCCTTGTTCTTACTATCCTTTCTTATAATGCGGCAACAGGTCTCTCGAGAACTTCCTCCGTCGCACGGAAAACACTTACATGGCTAAACAAGGATTAGTCGCAGTTAAAAGTACTATGACTACCGATGGTGGAAAGAAAGGAAAAGAGATTCAGGAAACAAAGGATAGTGCTAATGGCCTTTTGGGGAATAGCCTTTAAAAACTTTTCTTGAAAAATGCTTCCTTGTAAACGGTTTTTCAAATAGTTTCAGAAGGTTTTAAAAACTTTTGCCCAGTCTGGTAACCTACTGCTTTGATACCAAATGTAACACCCCACCTCCGCTAGGGTCACTCGCAAAGGGAATGCACTAGCTTTGGTGGAGTATTATCTAGGTAAACATGCACACAAATATTATAAGACAGAACATATATAAAACAACGGAAGTAAAACAAATTTCATTACCTTATAAAATAAGGTCTAAAGCCTTTTACATCAGAATACATCAAAACCTATCTTGTAATAGTAAAGAAGCATAAAACCTTTTCATAAATTATTTCCCCAAAATAAAGCGGTGAAGCAGCCATAGCTAAGAAAAGTCCAAGCCATATATGGTGACCTTCAATCCGAAGAGGTCCGATCTAAACAACAGTATTTCCTCCCTGAAAACCTGGGGGGGGGGCAAACGGAAGACAAAGAGGCGAAAACAAACGGGGTCAGTCATAAAGACTGGTAAGTCCTATCTACTTCCAGCATAAAACAGATAAAGCTAACATGACATGCATAAACTGAAAATAAACATAAGGGTGACGACAAGATAGATAAACTAAACCAAGATAACAGGGTGAACTATGGTATCAAGATAAACTAAGGTATCATGATAAACTACGGTGTCAAGGTAAATCCGTCAGGTCTCTATCAAGTATAATATCCCAAGGTATCTATCATGTATATTTGCTCTGCACCTCCCGTACTAGTATCCCAAACCGTGTCATAAGTTAACTCTAAAATGTCCCTTGACCAAAGTCATGAAATGGTCCATGTCAACCTAATATATCGCGTCCATAGGTTTTCCTAACTCATAAATTTCTTTCCATGTATAAGTTCAGTCCTTTGCCGTAGGCCGTACGGGCTTTCCCATGTAAATCTATACCACCTCGTCGTAGTACCATTTTATCCTTGAAGTTGTTTCGAACTGCTACCCTTGATCTGGTTATGTTTTCTTACCATGAACTATCGCGTGTTCACCTAGGATTTATGCCACCTAGGACCGCTAGGGATTATTCTACCTAATGAATGTTTTCGTATCTCGGTTTGGGTTTTAGCCACCTAAGACTACTAGGGATTATGCTACCCGTCAACCGCGCCCTTTTCCCCACGTAAGCATCGTGAATCGTTTTTCCATGTCTAACCGCACATGTATCTCAATGTGCCATCCGAGTCCCGTGCCAAAGCAAATCAAGAAATACGAGATTCGGTCGGGAGCTTTAAGTCGTCTGTCGAATGCAGATATCAAGGTCTGTTTTTGTATTCATGGCTATGGTCCCACGTGACCCCTCCCTCAACTACTGAAAGGCAATCCAAGAAAAATCATGCACGAGAACTATACTCTGGCCCCACTATGCCCCACTTTCCTATTGGCCAACCTCACCCATGACTCGATAGCAAGAACATGGTCTGTTGGGAGTTTTATGCCTTTCCGTTCGTACACGATTGACTAAAGATGGTAGGTAGTCGACGGCGTGCTATCCAAGGAAAAAATCAAGTATCGTCGACTCCACGCTAATCCATCCCCGTCTATAGGTTGCTCGCACGGCAACCAAGGCATACTCTTGGTTCTTCTACCGTAGACCTTAACCTCTGTGAGCCCAGGCGAATCATCTGCAACCTCACAGAGGGATACCAAGAGTACCCTCACGTCCCCTGAAGCTACTGCTTCGTCACCCAGTTCGTTGGATCCTTTATCTAAATCAGATAATTTGCTCCTCCACGTGTGTTTAAGCGATGACCTACCGTATCGGGTTACTCATCTATCAGTGAACTGGTCCAAATCCCTTGACTAAGAATTATTACTAAGTTATCCTAGACTAAGGTTTATCACTTAGTTCCCTTTCCCGTTATCCTTGTTAACTACGATTTTCCACCTAGTCCCCCAAACTAGGGTTTTGTCTAATGGGTTATGTGTTGTCATTCCAGTTCATGACTTAACCCACCTACGAATCATGTCAAGATTGGCTAAGTATTTAAGCTCAAGACTTAGCCCTACAAGTTGGTTAAGTATACCAAGAAGCTCATGACTTAACCCTATTCAATTATCAAGTCAGATTGGTTAAGTATTAGTTTGTCTCGACCCTATCAGATTATCGTGTTAGATTGGTTAAGCATAGATTATCTTAACCCCATCAGATTATCGAGTCGGATTGGTTAAGTATGGATTAGCTTAACCCCATCCACTAATCGTATTATAATGGTTAAGTATATTTAAACGGTCTTGTGACTTAACCCTATCAAGTTCTCATATTAGATTGGTTAAGTATAGGTTACTTAACCTCATCAACTAATCATGTATAATTGGTTATGTATAAGTTACTTAACCTCATTAAATTATCATGCTAAATTGGTTAAGTATTGGTTATTTAAGCCTCATTGAATTATCATGTTTAGATTGTTTAAGTGTTTAACTTAACCCCATCGAATTACCGTGTTTAGATTAGTTAAGTCTAGGTTAACTTAACTCCATCTAATTACCGTGTTCAGATTAGTTAAGTGTAGGTTACTTAACCCCATCTAATTACCGTGTTCAGATTAGTTAAGTGTAGGTTACTTAACCCCATCTAATTACCGAGTCGGATTAGTTTAGTATGGATTAGCTTAACCCTATCCCCTAACTGTATTTTACGGTTAAGTTTCATTAAGAAATCAAGTCCGGTTTCACTTAACCTACCCATTCATATCATGTCGGTTAAGTGTCATTAGTCAGATTCACTTAACCTTATCATGTGGCATTAATTGAATTAATGCACTCTCAACCTCTCACATTAGACGTTATTGTGGTTACTTGTTACGCCGGGCGGGTCTGGGCAGATTTACACCACAACCTCGTCTAACCTCGGGTTTCAAGCGTGATATGACCAACTACCCACATTGGGTCATATTGTTTGTAGCTACTGGATTTGCCGGGCGGGCCCGGGCAGATTTATGCTACAAACTCAACCCAACCTCGAGCTGGCCATTTCCATGTTTTTCTACGCGTCATGTTCATGTCAAGTTTATCCTAAACATATTTTCATGTATAACCTATGCCAATATTCCATGTCAAGTTTTCAAGTCATATTCCAAGTCATGTTTTCATGTCATATTCACGTTTGCCTAGACTACCCAAATCGTATTCCCAACGCAAATGAAAGCGATTCAACATAGTAGGAATAATATAACAAGGATGTGTATAAGATGTCAAAGATGGTTACAAGTCAAACATGGTGCAATTTGAGACCAAGGTGTACCACTCAACTAGCATATGCATTATAGGCCTCAAACATGTATGATTCCAAATCTAGCAAAAAGGGTGATTATCACGGAAATGGTGACATAGGGTGGAAATCCTAACATGTGCATAATAGGTTCATCATATGCATGTTAATAATTATGAGGGGTTTAGGTTCCTTAACATGCACAATCCCCAAATCAAGTTCATGCAAGTAGTTCACAAGTCAAAATGATTCCCAAGGGTTCATGCTAACATTTCCTAAGTAAAGTTTCGAATTTGCATGATAAACTAAGCCAAATGCAACTTGTGTAAGATGATTTAGTCGCTAAAACATAGCCCAAGGTCATAGTTTCAAGAAAGGGGCAATGACTAAGTTCACATAGGCTAGCATACTTATGTTTCATCGCATTTTATTCCATGCCATCATTAAAACTACCGTTAGATCTAGAAGTAGCTAGAACTTACTTAGCGTGGCTAAGGGATTATGAGCATGAATCGTCTTGTCGTAGAATCGCCATGAAATTTGCGTAGCAACGATTATCCACTCCCTTGATTTGATGTAGAAAGCTTGCACCTTTTGATTTGAATCCGATTTGAATGCATAAGCCCTTGGAGTTGGAGATGGAGGCCATGATCAAGATAGATTTTGGCAGCACTTAGTTGCTAGAATGATTTTTCGTGATTTAGGTTAGGTCCTAGGGTGTTTTTATAGATATTAGGAGTAGTTTAGGCCATAGGATTAACACTAGGATAGATCTGAGCCCTTAAAAATCGTCACCAGCCTCCAAAACCGAGTCAAACAGCAAAACAGGTGCACCAGACTGCCTGGGTTCGACCAGGCAGGTCGACCCCCAGGTTAACCCTAGGGTCGACTCCCCAGTCGACCTGGTCCCACCCAGGTCGACACCCAGGTCGACCCCCTGGTCGACCTGGTCTGGGCGGGATTTTTCCCGCCTACCCTGATTTTCTGAATTTTTGAATCTGTTTTGAATTTGAATTTTTCGTGAAACTTCGCGAGGCCATATCTCGGTCATACGGACTCCGATTTACGAAATTTCGAACTCTGTTTCGCGTATTTTTCCGAGGCGAACGCAACGACGCAACTTGTTTCCCTTGATTCAGATTTTATAATTAAATTTTTCCTTGATTCTTGTCTTAGCACGTTGTAAAAATCCGGGTTGTTACAAGGACCATACTTCATTCATAACTGACTTTGGGCTCTACCATTATATCGTTAAACTCTTTGGTCTCAAGAATGTTGGAGCCTCTTATCACTTACTTGTCAATTGCATGTTCAAGGACCAGATCAGGAGATCCATGGGGTTTACATGGACAATATACTTGGGAAAACGAAGTTATCGAACAACCGCGTCAATGACCTTACTGAAATGTTCGGTGTCCTCCGTGAATACGGCATGAAACACTATCCCTTGAAATGCTCTTTTGGCATTGCATCGGGAAAATTCCTGGGTTTCATTGTTAATTAACGAGGCATTGAAGCTGATCCAGAGAACATCTAGGCCATTCGGGATATCTAAGCTCCTGGAATCATCCAAGATGTTCAAAGCTTAAATGGGAAAGTGGTCACCTTAAGTCGATTCATCTCTAAAGCGACTGACAAATGCATTCCCATTTTCGACTTGCCCAGGAAGGGGAAGTGCAACTTCACATGAGCACCAGAATGCATTGACGCATTCCAGGACCTCTTGAATCACTTAGAGCGACCACCCATCCTGTCTAAACCCATGGATGACAAAGACTTATACCTCTACTTGGCTAATTCTGTATAGGAAATTTGCTTCACACTTGTGTGCATCAAAGATCATATCCAACGACCCTTCTACTACATTAACAAGAGATTGAAAAGAGCAGAAAATAATTATTTGAAGCTTGAGAAGCTAGCCTACTGCCTATTGATCTCCTCTCGGAAGCTACGACCATACTTTTAGTCCCATCCGATCAAAGTCCACAGTGACCAACCGCTATGACAAGTCCTACAACGACCTGAGGCGTTTGGGCGACTTTTGAAGTGGAACATAGAACTGAGCCAATTTGAAATCACCTTTATTCCTCATTGTGCCATCCTCGGACAAGCCCTTGCATATTTTATAGAGTTCACTATTCGAAAAGAACCTCCTCAAGAAGGCAGTGAAGCTCCCAACGTTCAATAGAAGTTGCTCATGGATGGGTCCTCTAACATCAATGTTATGGCATTAGAGTTGTACTCATTACTTCTGAGGAAAGATTGATATATTTTGGATGAAGCTCTACTTCCCTACCACCAACAACGAAGCAAAATACAAGGCCTTGATCGCCGAACTCAAAATTGCAATCGAACTCAACATCAAGGCCTTCTAGATCTACTTCAAATCATAGCTCACCGTACGCCAGGTGCAGGGCAAATATCAAGCCAAGGGGTGCTGCTATCTCCCATCCTTGCTCGGGTCTGTGAACTTCTCGCCAACTTTGACCATTACATCACGAGAAAGCTGACTTATTAGCCAAGTTGGGGATGCACAACTCTTGGGGATAACCCTTGTCGAAGTGTTCAATTCTCCGAGCATCGATCAGATGTAGACTGATTCTATCGCAATGATGGACATAGAGCCCAAGCCTGAGTCTTGGATGACTCCAATCAAGAATTATTTGCAGTACGGAATCCTTCTTGAGAGCTACAAGAAAAGTCGAGCACTCACCCGCAAATCATCTCGCTATATCATTTAGGGTGGGTGGTCTAATAAAGGGGGTGCTCTAATGAAGGGGGTTCTCTGTTCCATTACTCTAGTGTGTAGCCCACAACGACATCGAACCTGTGCTACTGGACGTGCACGAAGGCGAGTGCGGTGACCACACTGGTGGGAAAACTTTGGCAAGGAAGATTTTCAGGTATGGTTAATTTTGGCCCACACTCAACCAAGATGTCGCGGACTATACCCACAAGTGCGACAAATGCCAGAGGCTTTCCGAGGTTCCAGGATCCCTGCCTACCGAGCTAAAACAAATGGTCAGTCCTTAGCTATTCACCATGTAGGGAATAAACATCATCGTAACTCTCCCAATGGCTTGAGGGGGTGCACGAGTCGCAGTTGATTACTTCACCAAGTGGGCCGAAGCTGAATTCCTCACTACAATCACGACTAAGAAGGTAATCAACTTGATCGTCTACAACATCATCATTGGAATGGAGTCACTCAAGATATCATCTCACACAACGGGACCCAATTCAAGAGATATGAGTTCAAGACCTTCTGCCGATGACACAACATAGGAAAGAGATTCTAGACGGTAACTCACCCACAAGCCAATGGGAAATTCGAGGTTCTCAGCAAAGTGATTAAATCCATCATCAAGAAGTGTCCAGAAAAAGCTGAAAACTAATGGGTACGCGAGTTCCATCTGACCCTACGGGCCCACCGAACCACCCATAAGTCAGCGATTGGCCATACTCCTTTTGCTCTCGCCTATGGATCCGAAGTCGTCATTCCCATTAAGCTCAAACTCCAGTCTCATTGAGTCACTTGTTACGATCCAAAGACCAACCAAGATCTACTCTTAGAGTAACTTGAATTACACGAAGAGAAAAGAGACGAAGTAGAACTCAGAGTCACTACTCAACGACAACGAGTCTCCCGATACTTGAACTCTAGAATCCATCCAAAGGACCTTAACAATGACGACCTCATCCTAAAGTGGATCTTTACCACACCGACTGGTTTCATTCCTTGCTGGGAAGGTCGGTACGCCATACAATGGAGGCTTGGAGATGGAACCTTCAAGCTAACGACCTTTGATGGCGCTGAACTCCCAAAGGCATGGAACACTGAACATCTCCACTGTTACTTCACCTAGCTTAATGTATAGATTTACTACTACCCAATAATGTTTGGTTTTCTTCAAATTCAAGGAGTTGTAAAGTAAAGACCATGGCAGCTAAAGTTATTAGTAAAGATAGCTTCAGATGTCTATGTCCTTGGTGTGTTTACTTTCTGTGTAGTATGTTTGAGCAACCGTTACAACCAACTTACATACATGAGCACACAACACTGGATCAACACCATGAAGCCAAGAACCAGTCCTCTGACTTGAGCCTCGAACCAACGATGGGGCAGAGTA
Source organism: Allium sativum (assembly GCA_030737875.1). NCBI lineage: Eukaryota > Viridiplantae > Streptophyta > Magnoliopsida > Asparagales > Amaryllidaceae > Allium > Allium sativum. Next base: position 230,862,154 of record CM060910.1, on the reverse strand, counting down.
AAAAAATTCAGGACGTTCATTCACTTGAATGTCCAACATTGTTCCTAAGTCTCCGGACTAGGGGCAACCCATCAACCGAATGAATGTAACGTCAACCGCTCGTTTGGCTCCATCCGACCTGAAGGGTCTAGAGCCAGGAAATAATTGACGAATCAATGACATCCATTCCTTCTCACGACTCAGGACTAACGACCTCTGGGAGTTCCAAGAGAGAAGGCACCGAACCCGAACTTCGCATGACTGAGAACTCCCAACCAAGAGAACTCCCGAGAGTAAAGTTTGTGCTTACCAACCACTGCACGACGCAGAATTCCCAACCAAGGACCTCCCGAGAGCGAAGTCCACGCTTACAATCCTCGCACGACTAGGAATTCCTGACCAACGTAAATCCTGAGAGGTTTCACCATGATTGAGATCGATAAACAAGTCCGAGGAACGTTTATTTAGTTATGTGTCCATAGTTTGAGTTTAGGCTCTAATCTTATATGCAAGTCTAAATTATCAGTTCTCATTTGAATGTAAAGGTTTTCTTAGTCGACACATTCAAATTCGAGTTCGATCCAATCACGTAATGTCATGAAAATAATGCAAGCCTAGGGATCAATCTCGCAGGAGATGAATTTTCCTTAGGCATATTAGGACGCAACATAAAAATTCGCATCCAACTCACTTAGGGGATTGAAATCTGCTTAAGTCTCGAGGATAATAAATTTGCATCCTCAAATCCCAGCAATTCGCATTCCTAGGCTACATGAATTTTGCATCCCATTTTGATATAGGAAAACTCACGTCCCATTTTGTTGTAGGAAAACTCGCATCCCAGTGTTCTACTCGTTGTCCGTATGTATTTTGCATCCCTCTCAAGAGCACAAAATTCTTATCCCTTCAGGGTGTGATTTCGTATCACTCCAAGATACGTATTTTGCATCCTTAGGATGCGAAATTCCCATCCTCTAGATATAAAATCCTGCATCTCTAGGGATGAGAAACTTTGCATTCCTTAAAGGTGAGTCAAAATGTCCAGGACCATTGTTGTATATGACATAGTTGTATACACAATTATATGATTTTTGTTTGATGATAACAACCAAATAAATATTATTTTTATGTGTTTGTTACTGTACTATTCTATATTTACATCACAGACAGGAATATAATATTTATATTTAAATAAAATACGATTGTACAGAAATTCAAATATTCATAGTATTTTATTTAAATAGAATATTTTATTTCAATATCTAAACAATACAAAGTTTACAACTCCACTATTTGTACACTTCACCAATATCTTTCATTTCAATACATTCAGTACATTTGTTCCTCTTTACAACACTCACACTCAGTATACAGTCATATATACATACATTTACTGATACATCTACATTTACTAACACTGCCTCATTTACTGTCTTCAGTCTTCTGTCTTCACAGCATCTTCACTGTCAATCCAGTCATCATCTGCTTACCTATCACATGAAACACACATAGTACACTGCAATAGAAATAAAGTTGAATACATGTGAATATAAATTTTATTTTTTAAAAAAAATTTATTTGCCTTAGATTTCTGGTGTGTTTCTCATCATTTTTTTGACTTGATCTGATATGTATATATTTCTATTACACACTGATCAGCCTCAACTGTAACACCCAAGATTTTTTGAATAATCGAATTAACTAAATTAAAGAATAATTAATCTCAGACGTGAGAATTATGGGAATGGGGTTGCGCCATTGTGTTCGTCTCGGAATTCTGGTTGAAATAGAGTCCGAGTTTGCGGGAAACAGGTACCGGATGAAGGAGTTATGGACAAACGAAGATTGGTGGCAAAAAAAAGGATTGCACTGGCGCACTTGGGAAGTGCGCCAGTACAAATTTGCACTGGCGCACCTGCCAAGTGCGCCCAGGCCGAGGCAGAGGCCTGCACAGCTTTCTGGTTCAGGCTGGCCCATGTTGCTGAGTCCTTTCTAAGTCATTAGGGCTGAGGTGTCACCCTATCATGACTGAATGGTTATGATTAACCCTAAGATCATCCGACGGCTTAAATTAATTCAAAACTCTATAAAAAGACCCATAGACTCAAACCCTAAATCAGAATTAAAATTGAAACTATGGCCGTCATTCTGTTGTCTTGAACCCTAGAGCAGCCGCCACCAAATTAAAGAGGAAGAACAACAAATCAAATCAGTACAACTCAATCCTAACAGCGAATCTTCTTCAAAGGAGAGCTAATTGAACTCCAGAAATCAGAATTCAGAAGTCAAGACTTCTTTTGAGTTGTGAGTTCGATAGTTTTAACAAAATAATTAGTAATTTAATTAGATTAAGATATAATGCGGATTGTATGGATGTGATATGAAGTATTGATTGCATGCTGTAATAATGTTGTGGGATTGTGATTGAAATCTCTATGACGTTATGTTGTAATGCTATCATTTATGATGTAAAGTTATGTTGCTATCATCCATGTTGTAATTTTATATAAAATCAAATCATCATGCTTCATATGCTAGTTTGGTTATGTTGATTCATATGATAAATCTTATGTAGGGAAGTTTAGATTTTGATTCAAACATGAATCATATACAAGTTGGGTAGAATTATATGTGACCTTACATGGCTATGACACCTACTTTATATGAAAATTTAATTGAAAGTTAGGCTATGACATGTGTGAGTTATATGCTAAATTCTACATGATACTTTACAAGTTTGATACTAGTTTGCACCATTGTTGCGATATATAAATCACATATGTGAGTTTATGAGTTGGATATGAATCATGTTATGCAAGTTTAGGGTTATTACCTATGCAAGTTTATTCCTTTAGATTTGGATTAATGACATATGTTGTTTATGCAAGTTTATGGCCATTATCTCATCAAGTTCACACCTTTATATTTGGATCCATGACGTATGTTGTTTATGCAAGTTTATGGCCATTATCTCATCAAGTTCACACCTTTAGATTTGGATCCATGACATATGTTGTTTATGCAAATTGTAACTTTGGCCTATGCAAGTTTTAGATGTAGAACATCATTCACATATGCAAGTTCACCCATATGTTTAGATTTATGTTTTAATTATGTGTTTACAGTGATGTTTTCTCTTTTTCCATGAGTTAGACTATTCGAGTCTAACGTATATTTTACGTTAAACGAACAAACGTACAACGTGGGGTAAAGGGGATAATATTAAAAGATTTAATTGGCATAAAAGCTTTAAAAGGCATAAAATATAATTGTGGTGAAAATTGGTATGATTTTACATAACATAAATGGATGGACATAATTGAGTCAATTATAGACATCGTTAAATTTGGAATTGATTGATAATTTGAATACGGAAAGTAATTCAAATTTGGGGAATGATTAATTAGGAGAAATTAATCGTCTAAGACACGAGGTTAGGCTTTTTTGTGGTGTAAGACTGCCCCGACCCGCCCGGCAAATCCAGCTGCCACAAATGTCAGTCTAATGTGAGAGGTCTTAGGCAGAAACTAAATACGTAACAATTGTAAAGACACGAGGTTAGGCTCTTTTGTGGTGTAAGACTGCCCGGACCCGCCCGGCAAATCTAGCTGCCACAAATGCCAGTCTAATGTGAGAGGTCTTTATGAGGTTACGGTCTTAATGAATTAAGAAACACTTAACCAAATAAACATGTAGTGGGACATGAGGGGGTTATTTGGGTGCCTTGGGTGGCATGTGGAATCTAGTGGGTGCCTTGGGTGGCATTTGGAAATACGATTAGAAACACTTAACCAAAATTGAAACATGAATAAGAAGTGGGTTAAGTGGGATGTACTAGAGGGGACCTAGCTTAGGTGGATAGCTTGTGTCAAGTAATGGGGGACCGTTTCAACCAGTAACCCATACGTATCTTTGTGGGCTCGACCCAAGTCGAGGATGGGACACGCATACTGGGCTGACTGTAAAAGGCCAAACTGGGTTAGCCGTGGCAACGCAAGTCCAATGGGTTCATATGTGTGTGGACCCGGGCTGGTAGGTAAGACATTGTTGCATCATGTAGGTATAAGCCGTGCATTATTTGTGGTATCGGGTTGCTACTTTGGGGAGTGATACACCCCACTGTGGGGCCAACACGGGTATCTACGAGTTAGGGAGCCGGTCGCTTGGGGGTAGTGGGTACACCTAGTGGAGGTAGGGGCAGACGGCACCTATGAAGGCAGCTAGGGGTGCACGAAACTACCAATATCATTATTAAGTCTGTAGGCGGGATCAACCTTAGGATGACTAGTGGTGGTGCAGTATAGCAATCATCTCATAGTGTTGGTATAGTTTAGTAAATTATCTTAGTGGGTTTAGGTGCGCTTAAACGATGTCGTTGTTCATCTTGTTTCCTTGTTTACACTGCCATACTCAATGGTTCATGGTCATTTCCTTATTTTCCAACTTATGCCTTAGCCTAGTTACTTTGTTAATTATATTGTTAGAATTATCACACTCGTCAGACTTTATGTCTGACCCCCTTTTCCATCTCTTTCCTCCCCCCCCCCCAGGTGCTCAGGTTGGAACTAGCACCAGTGGAGCTTGATCTTGGACTGCTTTTAGAAGATTTCTTGGACCGCTGAAGTAAAGTTCAGCTTCTCTTTATTTATGGCTATTTTAATGTTGGGGATTATGTCTTTCAGTTTATGTACTTTGTTTTATCAAGATGGATATGATGTACTTGACTTTGGTTTATGGTTTTGATGATGTAACCAAACATATTTACCTTCTACTGCAATAAATGAAGTTTTAAATTTTCAAGTACTGCTTTATATCTGTCTTGTTGTGATTTTCTGTTCTATATTCACTTAAAATGCTCCATGGAAGTTAATGCATTCCCTTTGTGAGTGACATTAATGGACGTGGGGTGTTACACATGGTATCAGATCTGACGGTTACCAGAACAGATATGAATTTTTGAAAAACAATTTTTCAAAACAATTTTTATAAAGAAGTACCTTCAAAAGTACATTTTAAGGAAAGTATTTTCAAGAGAAAGGTATATTTTAGAAAGCATTACCCCAGGAGCCATATATCTTTCCCTCGGTTCTTTTATTGAATCTTTCCTTTTTTCGTTTCAGCATGTCTGAAGCGTCTGAGATACTAGAGGGTGTTCATGTCCCCGATTGGTTTCGTCAATATCTCGAGGGTTGAAACACTGCACCTAGATACTAGTCTTGTTATTGATCCCTTAGTAGTCTCAAATTCTATCGGTGGTTTGGCTCATCATTCTATGATTTGTCGGGATTTGAGAGTGTTTATCTTGGGCGTTGAGTCTGAATGCAACGCTTTTGTTCTTGGCTTCATTGGCTATGGTTTAATTCTAGGTATGGATTGGATAACTAGATATGGGGCCATCCTAGATTGTGAAATAAGGGTAGTTAGATTGTTGACTCGTTCTAGAAAGACCCTTGATATTTCTTGTGACCCTAGAGGTCCAGTAATGCTTAGTAACCTAGAATCCCTTGACGCATCCGATAATGATTTACATTCTGTTCCCATAGTCCGTGAATATGCTGATGTCTTCGATGAGGTGAGGAGTTTACCCCCAAAACGTGAGATAGACTTTCGAATATATCTAGTGGATAATGCAAAGCCAGTTGCATTACCAGTGCGTCGCATGGCTCCAAGAGAGAGAAAAGAACTCAGTAAGCAAGTGAAAGAATTGCTTGAGAAGGCGTGCATCAGACGTAGTATATCGGAGTGGGGTGCTCCAGTAGTATTTTCCACGAAGGCAGATGGGTCCCTTAGACTTTGTGTGGACTACAGAGAACTTAATAAGCTTACTAAGAAGAATAGACACCCACTTCCGAGGATTGACGATCTCTTCGATCAGTTAGTTGGCGCCTCAGTGTTTTCGCAGTTGGACTTAGCCACGGGTTTCCATCAGTTGAGAGTGGTTAAGGATAGCATAGACAAGACTGCCTTTAGGACTCCAGACGGTTTCTTCGAGTGGCTGGTGATAACCTTCGGTTTGACAAACGCCCCCGCATACTTTGTTGATTTGATGAGTAGGGTGTTTAGGGAGTACCTTAATAAATTCGTGGTAGTCTTTGTAGATGACATCTTGATCTTTTCTAAAAGCGAAGAAGAGCATGCCCTACATCTTAGGGAAGTGTTGGAGACTCTTCGAGCGCATAGCCTTAAAGCTTAATTTTCTAAATGTCACTTTTGGAGGAAGGAAGTGCGATTCTTAGGGAACGTGGTTTCCAAAGATGGGATAGCCGTGGATCTCGCGAAGATAGTGGCCATCCAAGATTGGAAGGTTCCTAAAAATGCTACCGAGGTGAGGAGTTTCTTAGGGTTGGCTGGCTACTATAGGAAGTTTATCAAAGACTTCGCAAAAATATCAGCTCCATTAACATGCTTAACGAAGAAGAACTTAGTTTTCACGTGAGACGTAGATTGTGATGATGCGTTCCAACGTTTAAAGAGAGCTTTGACCACAACCCCAGTCTTAGTTTTGCCGGATGGGAGTAAGCCATTTACCGTTTATACCGACGCTTGTAGGACAGGACTAGGCGCAGTCTAAATGCAAGAGGGAAGGGTAATAGCCTATGGTGGAAGGCAGTTGAGAGTGCATGAAAGAAATTACCCTACACATGACCTTGAGTTAGCCGCTATTGTCTTCGCGCTTAAGTCTTGGCGTCATTATCTTCTTGGCGAAAAATTTGAATTATTCACTGACCACAATTCGCTAAAATACTTATTCTCTCAGAAGGATTTGAACTTAAGGCAGCAAAGGTGGATGGAATTCTTAGCATCCTACGACTTCGAGATAGCATATACCCCTGGCAAGGGTAACGTGGTGGCAGACGCCTTAAGTAGAAAAAGGTTATCCTTGAGTCCGTTGTTTGTTGAGCGGCGAAGTTTAAAGTTCATCTCTACGTTTGACTTTACACCTTCCATTGAATTCGTACCTGGTTTGCTAGCATCCTTAGAGGTCAGACCTACGCTTTTTGGACGGATTGGTGAGGCATAGCAAGATGACCCACAGTTGGTTGAGTTAGTAGAGAAGCTCAAAGGAGGGGAGTCATCGAGCCATCTCCGTAGGTATACCCTAGATGATAAGGGTTGGTTGCGTAGGGACGGTAGACTTTGTGTACCACGAGACGAGAATCTGAGGAAGACCATTCTTGATGATGCACGTCGTTCGAAGATGACCATCCATCCCGGCGGGGACAAGATGTACATGGACATGAGACGAATTTACTTTTGGGCCGGCATGAAGAAAGATGTAGCTGAGTATGTCGCTAGATGCTTGGTATGCCAACAAGTAAAAGCAGAGCAAAAGAAGCCTGGTGGATTGCTTCACCCATTGGAGGTCCCACAATGGAAGTGGGAAAGTGTTTCGATGGACTTTATTGACGGATTACCAAGATCGAGGAAGGGTAATACGGGGATTTGGGTCGTGGTAGACAGACTTACTAAGAGCGCCCATTTCATTCCCGTGAAGAGTAAGAGGACTGCTCCATGGTTAGCATCTGTATACATTCAAGAAATAGTTCGTTTACACGGTGTTCCATCTAGCATAGTGAGCGACCGCGATCCTATTTTTACTAGCGAGTTTTGGAAGAGCTTGCAAGAGGCGGTAGGGACTCAGTTATGTTTGAGCACCGAATATCATCCTCAGACGGACGGCTAGACCGACAGGGTGAATCGTATTCTAGAGGACTTATTGAGGTTGTGTGTCTTAGATTTCGGAGGTATATGGGAGGAACATCTTCCGTTGGTAGAGTTCACATATAATAATAGCTTTCAGTCTAGCATTGGCATGGCACCGTTCGAGGCTCTTTATGGACGGTTGTGTCGTTCGCCTACATGTTGATGGGAGTCTACAGATAAGATCTTGCTTGGACCCGATATGATTAGAGAGACTTCGGAAAAGATCGATTTGATTCGAAGGAGGATGAAGACAGCGCAAGATAGACATAAGTCTTATGCGGACAAGAGAAGGTCAGATCTTGAGTTTGATGTTGGGGACATGGTCTTTGTCAAGGTGTCTCCATTACGGAACGTTGTTCGCTTTGGGTCCGTTGGGAAGTTAGCACCAAGGTTCGTAAGTCCGTTTCCTATTAAGGAAAGGATTGGGCAGATGGCGTATAGAGTGGAATTGCCCGAGAGACTTAGTGGTGTACACGACGTATTCCATGTATCACATTTGAGGAAGTGCTTGCACGAGACCGCGGAAGTGGTAGAGCCGAACTTGCTTAGAGAGGTGAAGATCGAGCGTGATGCGATGATTCGACAAGCTCATACGCGCATTCTTGGGTCGGAGATTAAGAAGTTGAGGAATCGAGAGGTCAAACTAGTCAAAGTGCAATGGGGAGATGATGAGAGCAATGCTACTTGGGAGACGGAAGCGAAGATGCGTTCATTATACCCTTTTCTTATTGAGGGTATGTCTTTTAATTTCTCCTTTATCGCTTATCTTGTACTTATCTTATCTTTAGTATGTCCTCTCGTTAGTATCTTTGACCTTTAGATAGGGTAGTCCTATGGTTGAAACATGTGTTTGAGACATGTTATGTATGATGGATGCATGTGGATGCAAGTGTTTGCTAGTGGTTGCTCGTAGATGCATATACACACACTTTAAGCACTAGATTGGCTCAGTCACTTCATATTGCATATTGCATATAAATGTGTGTACATATTTAAGTAATGGATGTATAATGGTTGTACCATCATATGGATGTTGCATTTTGGTGAATAGTTGTGCACACATGTAGAAATAATATGTATCGATAGGGTTCTTTCGCATACATAATGGAAGCATGGAACTATCATGGTTTGCATTAAGGAGGTCAACTCAATCAGTAGACTGCCTGATTTTGCATTAGATAAGGAACATATACACACACTACTTGCATATGTTCATACAGCATTAGAAATTTTATAAGGACAATGGATGCCCGTGTTTGATGGTTGAGTAGATGGTTGTTTGGATGGTAGGATATGCATTCTCCTTAACTTGGAGATTTCGGGGGCGAAATCCTTTAAGGAGGGGAGAATGTAACACCCCGTATTTTTTGAATAATCGAATTAACTAAATTAAAGAATAATTAATCTCATACGTGAGAATTATGGGAATGGGGTTGCGCCATTGTGTTCGTCTCGGAATTCTGATTGAAATAGAGTCCGAGTTTGCGGGAAATGGGTACCGGGTGATGGAGTTATGGACGAACGAAGATTAGTGGCAAAATAAAAGAAAAAAGGATTGTACTGGCGCACTTGGGAAGTGCGCCAGTACAAATTTTCATTGGCGCACCTGCCAAGTGCGCCCAGGCCGAGGCAGAGGCCTGCACAGCTTTCTGGTTCAGGCTGACCCATGTTGCTGAGTCCTTTCTGACTCCTTGCTGAGTCATTAGGGCTGAAGTGTCACCCTATCATGACTGAATGGTTTGGATTAACCCTAAGATCATCCGACGGCTTAAATTAATTCAAAACTCTATAAAAAGACCCATAGAATCAAACCCTAAATCAGAATTAAAATTGAAACTATGGCCGTCATGCTGTTGTCTTGAACCCTAGAGCAGCCACCACCAAATTAAAGAGGAAGAACAGCTAATAAAATCAGTACTACTCAACCCTAACAGCGAATCTTCTTCAAAGGAGAGCTAATTCAACTCCAGAAATTAGAATTTAGAACTCAAGACTGCTTTTGAGTTGTGAGTTCGATAGTTTTAACAAAATAATTAGTAATTTAATTGGATTAAGATATAATGCGGATTGTATGGATGTGATATGAAGTATTGATTGCATGTTGTAATTATGTTGTAGGATTGTGATTGAAATCTCTATGACGTTATGTTGTGATGCTATCATTTGTGATGTAAAGTTATGTTGCTATCATCCATGTTGTAATTTTATATACAATCAAATCATCATGTTTCATATGCTAGTTTGGTTATGTTGATTCATATGATAAATCATATGTAGGCAAGTTTAGATTTTGATTCAAACATGAATCATATACAAGTTGGGTAGAATTATATGTGACCTTACATGGCTATGACACCTAGTTTATGTGAAAATTTAATTGAAAGTTAGGCTATGACATGTGTGAGTTATATGCTAAATTCTACATGATACTTTACATGTTAGATACTAGTTTGCACCATTGTTGCGATGTATATATCACATATGTGAGTTTATGAGTTGGATATGAATCATGTTATGCAAGTTTAGGGTTATTACCTATGCAAGTTTATTCCTTTAGATTTGGATCCATGACATATGTTGTTTATGCAAGTTTGTGGCCATTATCTCATCAAGTTCACACCTTTAAATTTGGATCCATGACATATGTTGTTTATGCAAGTTTGTGGCCATTATCTCATCAAGTTCACACCTTTAGATTTGGATCCATGACATATGTTGTTTATGAAAGTTGTAACTTTGGCCTATGCAAGTTTTAGATGTAGAGCATCATTCACATATGCAAGTTCACCCCTATGTTTTGATTTATGTTTTAATTATGTGTATACTGTGATGTTTTCTCTTTATTCCGTGAGATAGACTATTCGAGTCTAACGTATATTTTACGATAAACGAACAAACGTACAACATGGGGTAAAGGGGATAATATTAAAAGATTTAATTGGTATAAAAGCTTTAAAAGGCATAAAATATAATTGTGGTGAAAATTGGTATGATTTTACATACCATAAATGGATGGACATAATTGAGTCAATTATGGACATCGTTAAATTTGGAATTGATTGATAATTTCAATAGGGAAAGTAATTCAAATTTGGGGAATGATTAATTAGGAGTAATTAATCGTCTAAGACACGAGGTTAGGCTCTTTTGTGGTGTAAGACTGCCCGGACCCACCCGGCAAATCCAGCTGCCATAAATGTCAGTCTAATGTGAGAGGTCTTAGGCATAAACTAAATACGTAATAATTGTAAAGACATGAGGTTAGGCTCTTTTGTGGTGTAAGACTGCCCGGACCTCCCGGCAAATCCAGCTGCCACAAATGCCAGTCTAATGTGAGAGGTCTTTATGATGTTACGGTCTTAATGAATTAAGAAACACTTAACCAGATAAACATGTAGTGGGACATGAGGGGGGTTAAGTGGGTGCCTTGGGTGGCACGTGGAATCTAGTGGGTGCCTTGGGTGGCATTTGGAAATACGATTAGAAACACTTAACCAAAATTGAAACATGTAATTGAAACATGAATAAGAAGTGGGTTAAGTGGGATATACTAGAGGGACCAAGCTTAGGTGGATAGCTTGTGTCAAGTAATGGGGGCCTGTTTCAACCACTAACCCATACGTATCTTTGTGGGCTCGACCCAAGTCGAGGACGGGACACGCATACTGGGCTTGACTGTGAGAGGCCAAACCAGGTTAGCCGTGGCAACGCAAGTCCAACGGGTCCATATGCGTGTGTGGACCCGGGCTAGTAGGTAAGACGTTGTTGTATCATGTAGGTATAAGCCATGCATTATTTGTGGTATCGAGTTGCCACTTTGGGGAGTGATACACCCCACTGTGGGGTCAGCACGGGTATCTACGAGTTAGGGAGCCGATCGCTTGGTGGTAGTGGGTACACCTAGTGGATATAGGGGCAGATGGCACCTATGAAGGCAGCTAGGGGTGCACGAAACTAACGTTATCATTATTAAGTCTGTAGGCGGGATCAACCTTAGGGTGACTAGTGGTGGTGCAGTATACTAGCGGCGGTGCAGTATAGCAATAATCTCATGGTGTTGGTGTAGTTTAGTAAATTATCTTAGTGGGTTTAGGTGCGCTTAAACGATATCGTTGTTCATCTTGTTTCCTTGTTTACTCTGCCATACTCAATGGTTCATAGTCATTTCCTTATTTTCCAACTTATTCCTTAGCCTAGTTACTTTGTTAATTATATTGTTAGAATTATCGCACTCGCCAGACTTTATGTCTGACCCCCTTTTCCATCTCTTTCCTTCCCCCCCAGGTGCTCAGGTTGGAACTAGCACCAGTGGAGCTTGATCTTGGACTGCTTTTAAAAGATTTCTTGGACCGCTGAAGTAAAGTTCAGCTTCTCTTTATTTATGGCTATTTTAATGTTTGGGATTATGTCTTTTAGTTTTTGTACTTTGTTTTATCAAGATGGATATGATGTACTTGACTTTGGTTTATGGTTTTGATGATGTAACCAAACATATTTACCTTCTGCTACAATAAATGAAGTTTTAAATTTTCAAATACTGCTTTATATATGTCTTGTTGTGATTTTTTGTTCTATATTCACTTAAAATGCTCCATGGAAGTTATTGCATTCTCTTTGTGAGTGACATTAATGGACGTGGGGTGTTACATCAACACACTACACTGGTTTGCTGATTAGATCCAGTTGATTCTGAACAACCACAACACAGTGTAGCGGTCTGCTGATATATATATATATATTCGAATAGACACACACATATATACACACACATATATGCACATACGTGTGTATATACATATATGTATACATATAGGTCAATATGGTCAGATTAGCAAAATGGAGCAAATGAATACTAGCTAATGTGGTCGAGCATCAAAATAGAACAGTGAAATGCATAGCCAACTCAACATCAAAACAGCAAACTCAAAGTGCAACAAGAATGCCAAGAGTACACAGCAAATTCATGAAGTAGCATAATCATGGTAGAGTACAGTGGTAACATGCAAGGCGTGATGATACACAAGGTGGCAGGCAATATCGGTCAAGTTGTATATACGTGCATTGAACAATATATCATGGACGTGACAAAGACAGTGAGCATCAAAGTGGTCGAGCATCAAAATACAACAGTGAAATGCATAGCCAACTCAACATAAAAACAGCAAACTCAAAGTGTAACAAGAATGCCAAGAGTACACAGCAAATTCATGAACCAGCATAATCATGGTAGAGTACAGTGGTAACATCCAATCAGTGACGATACACAAGGTGGCAGGCAATATGGGTCAAGTTGTATATACATGCATTGCACAATATATCATGGACGTGATAAAGACAGTGAGCATCAAAGTGATCGAGCCACTTCAATATGGACAAACAAAGGTTGGCAAAAAGAACCATACACAGTACGATCAAGTGTGAGTCAAAGCAGAGAAGTCATACAAATAACAGTGCACAAGTCATAACATTTCACAATTGTTCACAGCAATGGCACAAAAAGCAAGGAACACAAGCCAAAGATATGACAAAGTCAGCTAGTGTAAATAAGCAGTGGACATATACATGGTGCAACCAGTTTGAAGTTCAAGTGTAGCATGGTACAACAAAAGTCAGAGCATACATCAGTTCATGTGAAAGTTTCAGGTTCACACAGCTGCACGTATCCAAATAACTTAAGGCAGAGTGGATCAAGTTCAAAACAGTTCAAGTCCAAGTGGTACATGATAATAGCAGCATATTTCAGTTCAAATGACAGGGTTAAGGCAAGAAAATGCAAATATATTTTCATATACACGTTAAAAATTGAGTTTCACGTCCAAGTTGGGTACATGTGTAGTACAACAACATAGTTCAAACAAGATGGGACAGTAGAGTTTCAGGACATGGTAATTCAATGACTAAAGATAAGCTGCATGAAAAAGCACTCAAGAATGGTCACACATTCAAAAGGAATAAATAAGGAAAGAGAATAATATCATCTGTTTTCAGAAACATTTCAATGCAATTAAATTTCCAGATTTTTAGAAGAATCTTTTTTTTGCTATTCCATTGTTTATTAATCACAAAAATGGACATAGAGAAATGAAGTGCAGAAAAACCAGCAAGGAGGAAATTTGCTAATCAATCTTTTTTTAAAAATAGTTTTCCAGTTTTTAATCACAGTGTATATTTGGAAAGAGTTTTTTATTTCGTTCACGATTTTTGCAAATTAATCAATATTTTGCAAAATAGTTTTCAAAATCATTTTTGGCAAGATTTCATTTCTGTTTTAAACAAATCCGTTAGCATATTTTTGGGAAAATCTTTGGCTAATAAATCAGAAATGATTCATCAATTTATTTATTCATTTTCGGTAAGATGGTGTAAGGCAGAGCAAAAACCCGCAAGGTGATAAATAAGGCAAGAAACAATTTCAAAGAGACAAATCATATTTCCAGATTCTTTAAAGTGCAAAACTCACGTCCAAGTTCATAGAGTAACTCACACAAGAAATCAAGGCCAAAGATATCAAAACCAAAAGAGAAAATTCGAGAAAATTCACAAAATCAAGCCAAGTTATCACGTGAAATCAGAGTGTCGATTTAGTGTTTCTAGACCCTATAAATAATCACCAATACTTTACTGGCAAAAGCAATCGAAACCCACAAAATCAATTCAAGCATTTTCAAGGCAAGATATATTAGAAAACTCACAGTTTCGATCGAGCTAGAGAGCAATCCCAAATCAGACGAGCAAAGCCATCGAAGAATCAAGCATCCATTGATTTGAAGCAAACAGAGAAGCAAATCGACGATCACCCTATCGAGATTTAGGATTTGGAAAACCCTAATCGATGGCCGCCATCTTTATTCTCCAAAGAAGAAAAGGGAACGGGTGCAACACATTTCAAATGGGCCAGCCATAATTTCTAAAGGGGATAACCCTTTTAATTTAACTCTAGGTTTTTCAAATTTGTTTTATTTTGATTGTATTTTGTTTTTGTTTTTGTAACAACTGAAACAGTTTCTAGAATTCTGTAAAAATCTAGGGGAATCAATTAGGGTGTTGACTGACAGTTGTTAGAGTCTGTAAAATACGGGGACGTAATCAGGGGAAATCTGATCGAGGGGATATCGGTCAGTCTAGGGGTTTGAGCGTAGGGTTAGTACAAGAGCAGGGAGTGCAAGTTTATAGTGTCTGTAAGCGGGATCTGTTATTAACACCAAGTAGAAACCTTAGGAATGCAGCAGTAGGCATGATTTTGCCGAAGCTAGGTATCCCTGTGTGTTATTTCCTTTATGCTTTTTATTTCTGCTGCAGTCTATGATTTGTTTATTATTTAATATACCATCTGAAACACCCCACCTCCGTTAGGGTCACTCTCAAAGGGAATGCCCTAATTTTGGTGGAGGTTTATAAGTATAAGTCACAGATATACAAGACAGATATAAGAACACATATTTGTAAACAGCAGAAAAACAGCAACTTTTATTTCATAAAAGCAAATACGTGTTACAAGAACATTACCATGATTGTCTTACATCCTTTCCAAAAACATAACATAACACTTTCATAATCTGTCTTGATTACATCATTTAAAGAAGCATAAAAAAACATAAATAAACTGCAAAAGCCCCATAGTGGTTGTCCAAAGCCATAGTTCAAAACGGAAAGGTCCAAGCAATACGTTCTTTCTCTTCAAGCTGGATATGAAGGCTGGTCAAGCTGTAGTATTCCCTCCCTGTGGACCTGGGGGGGGGGGGGAACAGAAGAAAAGAAGACGAAAGAAAAGTAGAGTCAGACATAAAGCCTGAGTAAGTCGAGGACTACTCTGTCTATGAATAAAGAACTGGGTATGATAAGTATAAACTAGAAATGGGGAAAGCACTATAAACTTGGTTAAGTTGTCTAGGGTCGAGTATACTATCGTACCCCATATTAATCTCTGTACCGATATAAACTAGTTCCCAATAGGCACCCCATAACCAGGGTGAAGTGATCCATTTTACGATGATCGGCTCCTACTCGCATAGTTACATGTGTCTTACGGCCCCCGATGTTGTAGTTACCTATGCTGGTCCCACCATGGGGTGTATCAAGTCCCATGGCGGCGGCCCGACACAACCCTAGAATGCACAGGTATGCTACTGGTGCCCAGTGCCTTAGTTTTCTGCGCCGGAGTGTGTGCACGCCCGCACCCCGTTAGAACCTACACTGCTGCACCACCGCCGTCGATTTGAACTCTTACAATCAGCCCAGTAATCGTGCCCCACCCTGCCTAGTTTCAGGGTATCATGATACACCTTATAGGGTTACTGCTGAAAAGGGTCCCCCGCTACTAGGTTTTCTATTTCTAGCCAACATGCTAAGTTGGTTAAGTGTTTTATAACCTAACCCCCAATCAGTCTGTTTAGTTTAGCATGTTCCATTTTGATTAAGTCTTTAGTCCACTTAATCCTAACAATCCTGACTCAGCTTTAATTGTCTTATTAAAGCCTTGACCTCTCACATTAGACAGGTATTGTTGTGGCTGGCTGTTGCCGGTTGGTTCCGGGCAGTCTTACGCCACAACTCAGTCTAACCTCGGGTCCTTATTGGGCTCCATGTTTAACCACCCACATTGGATAGGTATTGTTGTGACTACTGGACAGCCGGGCGGTTCCGGGCAGGTTTACATCACAACTCAATCCAACCTCGGGTTAAACACATCGTATTTTCTACATTTACATATTTTGTCTTTCTTCTTTATTTTTCTTATATGTAAATATTTGCGGCCCATTAAAAATCAATGGTGTGAAGGTTACACCAATCATGGGCCCAACCCATACTTGAATTTGGGCCCCTTTTCCTTATATTTTCATTTATTAATAAATTTAACCCAACGTTATTTTCCCCCGTTTAATACGTCCGTTTATTATATATATGTTGGGCTTAGCCTTTTTAAGCCCAACCTAGCCATGCGAAAAGGGGAGGCTTAAAGCGTGATTACATACACAAAAAGGGGAATGTGAACGCATGAACTTGCAACGTGACGTTGGAACTACAAAATAGAAACTGGTGTACTAGCATAGTAGTAACATATACTTTGGTCATAAAGCATAAGTGACATGAATCAAACCATGTAAACTTGTAGTTAAGTTAAGAATATCACTATTGACACATAGGCTTAACTGCAACATAAACCTATATTTTATTTAGGCATAATGTCAAACATAAGCAAATCATGTTTATAAGATTACTACATGTTTACAAAGGTGCTTACTTTTGTGACTAATACAAAAGTATAATTCAACTAGAATTAATCCAACTTAATCATGATTCTAAATCTATTCACATAACCATGGCACACATATACTTATGGCATAAATATTTCTAACATGAAATCATGATTTTTACTTTAGTCATGCAAACTTGCAAATGGGATTTTGAATCTAACCTAGCTATGTACCACATATGTCATCATATAATTCTTGTTAACAATATAGACCTAACATGGTTTTCAATTATGCAAAGTATCAATCATAGCCTAGTCATATTCGTAAGTTCACAAAGAGGTTTTCTAGTACAAAAGTATGGCTTAATACATAGATCATGATGCCAAATTTTCAACATAATTTCATATGGATTAAAATAACCCAAATTTGCTCCAATTACTCTCAAAATGATTTTTGTATAAAAATACACATTATGATGGCATAGTAGCAAAACCCCAAACTTGCATGAATTTCAATTAAACAACTACATACATGTAGCTTCAACATGGATTACATAATTTGCGAATATTCCAAACGTATACTTGCATAAAACTACCGCAAACATGTAGTTTTTATAATGAATAACATGCTTTGCGAATATCCAAACGTATACTTGCATAAAACTACCGCAAACATGTAGTTTTTATAATGAATAACATAATTTGAGAATATCCAAATGTATACAATATTCCAAATCGATAAGAATCATAGTAACGCACAAATATGGATTACTTTATCACCACAAATCAAGTATACAAACCAACACAGTTATTTGTTCATACCAAAATAATACTCTACTTACAATCGTGTGGCGAATTCTCCAATTCAGGAATTTGGAGATGCGACTCCTTGTTGATTTGATTTGTTTAAGTTGCTTAATGCTTTAGAATTTGCCTCCTAATCTTCTCTCAAATTGGTGGCTACTCCTAGTCGCTCTTCTGCAGCATGATGGCCTCGTTCTTATTTTTGAATGAATAGATTAGGTAGAGTCTAGGGTCATTTTTATAGAGTTTATGAACTGATTAGGACCATCGATGTTGCTTGGATTGATCGTAGCCATTCATTCGAAAGAGAGACCAATTAGAGCCTTCCACCTAGCCCTAATGACAAAGCAAGCTTCTGAAAATCGACCAAACACAGACCTGGCCAGCCAGGACTAGACCAGACCTGGCCAGCAGGTCATTTTTGACCTGGGCGCACTTGGCAGGTGCGCCAGGTCAAAAATGTACTGGCGCACTTCCCAAGTGCGCCAGTGTATTTTTGTTCTGGCGCACTTCCCAAGTGCGCCAGTGCATTCTGACCCGTTTTCCGGTTTTTCGCCCAACTTCGTTCGTCCATATCTTCTTCATACGATATCCGTTTTACACAAACTCGGACTCTATCTCAAGCAGAATTCCGAGACGAACGCAATGGCGTATCTCGTTTCCCTTAATTCTCTGATTTGAAATTAGTTATACTTTAATTTATGAATTTCACGGTTATAGAATACACGGGGTGTTACATTCTCCCCCACTTAAAAAGGATTTCGTCCCCGGAATCTTCAAGTTCAGGAAGAATGTACATCCTAACATCCAAACATCCATCTACTCATCCATCAAACACGAGCATCCATTGTCCTTAAAAGACTTCTAATGCTTCATGATCATATGCGTAGTGTGTGTGTGTACATGTACTTATCTAATGCAAAATCAGGCGGTCTACTGATTCAGTTGACCTCCTTAATGCGAATTATGTAAGTGCTATGAATCCATTATGTATGCAAATACTCCTATTCATGATTCTACATGAGTGCACAATCATTCATACAAATGCGACATCCATATGACAACATATTAAACTTCAACCATATACGAATGCAAACATATATGCATATGCAATATGGAGTGATTGAGCCGATCTAAAACCTAGATTGTGTGTGTATATGCAACCACGAGCAACCACTAGCAATCACTTGCAACCACTTGCAACCATCAATCATAACATTTCTCAAACACATGTTTACACCCAATTGTTCCTATCTAAAGGTATAGTCGAATGATAGAAGCAAGTAAAAACTTTGTGCCCATTCATGGAAATCTATGCCACATATATATTGACTAGGAGAAGAACTCTCTAAGCATCAGCCCCGAAGACCGAAATCAACATCAGACTGACACCCAAAGAATTACTCAACCCAACCACTATATATGATTCTAGGAAACTAAGCATGATGGACTCCTTTTAGGTCACAAGGGAGTCCCTTCCTAAGACCAACCCGTATCCTATAAAACCCAAAAAGGTTTGTCAAACCAACGAACACCCTCAAGCCCCAACATGTGTTACTAACAGATGAGTCATACTCCCTATGGGGTTTGCAACAGAAATTGGATTGAGAATGGGACCGAGAGGATATACACAAAAGATAGCATGAAAGTAAGCTCTACAGGAAGAGAGGGATCAAAGATATACTCTTAAGGGGAGATATGATGCACGAATCTAGTCTTCAATCTTCTAAGTCGCATTTCCTTGAGCTTAACTCCATTCTGCTTTGTCCGTCTTTAACTTCACAATTTTCGTAGCTTCTTAATTCTTGTTTCCAAAATATGAGTTGGAACCTATTTCACTGTTGCCTCTCGTTCCACTTTCACTTATTCTCCTTCTAGTATACTTGGCTCAAGCCTAACTGCGTACTCATGGTTCCATGCAAGCTCTCCAAAATTCACTAGTGAATTTTAGATCTCGTCCACTTACTATCAGGTATTCCACGTAGCAGAACTATCTCTTGGAAATAAATGCCAGCCATGTTGCCAAATGTACTTATGTGTCACATATATTATCATATGATTCTAAGGTGATTATCCACAACTCATGCATAAGCGAAATGAACCTTCTGCCTTAGTGGAGAACACTACTGGAGCGCCCCATTCAGAAATGCTCCTTCTAATGAACCCCTTCTCTAGAAGCTCTTTAATCTGTTTACTGAGCTCTTTCCTTTCCCGTGGAGCCATGTGTCTAACGGGCGACGCAACGGGCTTTGCATTATCTACAAGATGTATACGGAAGTCTATCTCCCGCTTCAGAGGCAAGCCCTTCACCTCTTCGAAGACATCCGGATATTCCCGGACCACTCTAATCGATTGAAAATTTTCAACGGAGGCATCTAGCGATTCAAGATAACTAAGCATAACCGCATACGAGGGATTACAAGAAATTTCCAAAGTGTTACTGAGCTGGGTCAGGAGCCTAACAACCCTTTTCTCACAATCAAGGATGGCCCCATTACTGGATAGCCAATCCATGCTCAAAATCAAACCATATCCCGAAAAGCCCAAAACAAAGGCACTACATTTAAACTCTATGCTTAGAATAGAAATTTTCAATCCCAAACAGATCATAGACAAATGAGCTGGGCCCCCAATTGGGTTTGAAACAATTAAGGGGTCCTCTACCATACTAGTTTTTAGGTGCAGAGATTCTACTAAAGCAGACGAGATAAAGGAGTGTGATGCGCCAGAATCAAATAAAGTGCGAACGGGGTGATCATACTACACTTTCTACAGAAGTATTTATACCTCGTTTCTTTGAGCAGTCCTTAGCCATGTGGCCTGTCTCACCGCAAGAAAAACACCCACCATTCATCTTGGCCTTCTTTTTCTGGCAATCTTTCACTAAGTGCCCCGCTTTGCCACAGAATTTACACTTCCTCTTCTCTCGGGACTTGTTGTCTTTCCCGCCCTTCTCAAAGTCTGTCTTCTCAGGGCAGTCTTTGCTGATGTGTCCAGTCTCCCCACAATGAAAACATTCTCCTTGCTTTCTTTTCCTCTTTCTACAATCCTTGGCTATGTGCCCTTCCGTACCACAAAAATTGCATTTCCTTTTTTCTCGTTTCTTATTATTGTTGTTATGATCCTTTCTTGTTTGACTATTATTCGTCTTCCTACTCTGGGAATCTTATGCTTGCTGGTTCACGTGGAGGAGGAGGAGTGAAAGCGCCAACAGCTGGGGAGTAAGGTCTCCAGACATGCTGAAACAGAAAGGATAGATTCAAAACGAAGGATAGAAGATAGTACCTATGGCTTTGGGGGGACTTTGCCTTTTAAAACAAAATAATATTTTATCTTTTAAAAATGCTTCTTTAAATTTCCTTTTTGAAAATAAATTTTCAAAACTTTTTATCTTATCTGGTAAACCTATGCTCTGATACCAAGTGAAACACCCCACCTCCGTTAGGGTCACTCTCAAAGGGAATTCCCTAATTTTGGTGGAGGTTTATAAGTATAAGTCACAGATATACAAGACAGATATAAGAACACATATTTGTAAACAGCAGAAAAACAGCAACTTTTATTTCATAAAAGCAAATACGTGTTACAAGAACATTACCATGATTGTCTTACATCCTTTCCAAAAACATAACATAACACTTTCATAATCTGTCTTGATTACATCATTTAAAGAAGCATAAAAAAAACATAAATAAACTGCAAAAGCCCCATAGTGGTTGTCCAAAGCCATAGTTCAAAACGGAAAGGTCCAAGCAATATGTTCTTTCTCTTCAAGCTGGATATGAATGCTGGTCAAGCTGCAGTATTCCCTCCCTGTGGACCTGGGGGGGGGGGGGGGGGGTAAACGGAAGAAAAGAAGACGAAAGAAAAGTAGAGTCAGACATAAAGCCTGAGTAAGTCGAGGACTACTCTGTCTATGAATAAAGAACTGGGTATGATAAGTATAAACTAGAAATGGGGAAAGCACTATAAACTTGGTTAAGTTGTCTAGGGTCGAGTATACTATCGTACCCCATATTAATCTCTGTACGCATATAAACTAGTTCCCAATAGGCACCCCATAACCGGGGTGAAGTGATCCATTTTACGATGATCGGCTCCTACTCGCATAGTTACATGTGTCTTACGGCCCCCGATGTTGTAGTTACCTATGCTGGTACCACCATGGGGTGTATCAAGTCCCGTGGCGGCGGCCCGACACAACCCTAGAATGCACAGGTATGCTACTGGTGCCCAGTGCCTTATTTTTCTGCGCCGGAGTGTGTGCACGCCCGCACCCCGTTAGAACCTACACTGCTGCACCACCGCCGTCGATTTGACCTCTTACAATCAGCCCAGTAATCGTGCCCCACCCTGCCTAGTTTCAGGGTATCATGATACACCTTATAGGGTTACTGCTGAAAAGGGTCTCCCGCTACTAGGTTTTCTATTTCTAGCCAACATGCTAAGTTGGTTAAGTGTTTTATAACCTAACCCCCAATCAGTCTGTTTAGTTTAGCATGTTCCATTTTGGTTAAGTCTTTAGTCCACTTAATCCTAACAATCCTGACTCAGCTTTAATTGTCTTATTAAAGCCTTGACCTCTCACATTAGACAGGTATTGTTGTGGCTGCCTGTTGCCGGTTGGTTCCGGGCAGTCTTACGCCACAACTCAGTCTAACCTCGGGTCCTTATTGGGCTCCATGTTTAACCACCCACATTGGATAGGTATTGTTGTGACTACTGGACAGCCGGGCGGTTCCGGGCAGGTTTACATCACAACTCAATCCAACCTCGGGTTAAACACATCGTATTTTCTACATTTACATATTTTGTCTTTCTTCTTTATTTTTCTTATATGTAAATATTTGTGGCCCATTAAAAATCAATGGTGTGAAGGTTACACCAATCATGGGCCCAACCCATACTTGAATTTGGGCCCCTTTTCTTTATATTTTCATTTATTAATAAATTTAACCCAACGTTATTTTCCCCCGTTTAATACGTCCGTTTATTATATATATGTTGGGCTTAGCCTTTTTAAGCCCAACCTAGCCATGCGAAAAGGGGAGGCTTAAAGCGTGATTACATACACAAAAAGGGGAATGTGAACGCATGAACTTGCAACGTGACGTTGGAACTACAAAATAGAAACTGGTGTACTAGCATAGTAGTAACATATACTTTGGTCATAAAGCATAAGTGACATGAATCAAACCATGTAAACTTGTAGTTAAGTTAAGAATATCACTATTGACACATAGGCTTAACTGCAACATAAACCTATATTTTATTTAGGCATAATGTCAAACATAAGCAAATCATGTTTATAAGATTACTACATGTTTACAAAGGTGCTTACTTTTGTGACTAATACAAAAGTATAATTCAACTAGAATTAATCCAAATTAATCATGACTCTAAATCTATTCACATAACCATGGCACACATATACTTATGGCATAAATATTTCTAACATGAAATCATGATTTTTACTTTAGTCATGCAAACTTGCAAATGGGATTTTGAATCTAACCTAGCTATGTACCACATATGTCATCATATAATTCTTGTTAACAATATAGACCTAACATGGTTTTCAATTATGCAAAGTACCAATCATAGCCTAGTCATATTCGTAAGTTCACAAAGAGGTTTTCTAGTACAAAAGTATGGCTTAATACATAGATCATGATGCCAAATTTTCAACATAATTTCATATGGATTATAATAACCCAAATTTGCTCCAATTACTCTCAAAATGATTTTTGTATAAAAATACACATTATGATGGCATAGTAGCAAAACCCCAAACTTGCATGAATTTCAATTAAACAACTACATACATGTAGCTTCAACATGGATTACATAATTTGCGAATATTCCAAACGTATACTTGCATAAAACTACTGCAAACATGTAGTTTTTATAATGAATAACATGCTTTGCGAATATCCAAACGTATACTTGCATAAAACTACCGCAAACATGTAGTTTTTATAATGAATAACATAATTTGAGAATATCCAAACGTATACAATATTCCAAATCGATAAGAATCATAGTAACGCACAAATATGGATTACTTTATCACCACAAATCAGGTATACAAACCAACACAGTTATTTGTTCATACCAAAATAATACTCTACTTACAATCGTGTGGCGAATTCTCCAATTCAGGAATTTGGAGATGCGACTCCTTGTTGATTTGATTTGTTTAAGTTGCTTAATGCTTTAGAATTTGCCTCCTAATCTTCTCTCAAATTGGTGGCTACTCCTAGTCGCTCCTCTGCAGCATGATGGCCTCGTTCTTATTTTTGAATGAATAGATTAGGTAGAGTCTAGGGTCATTTTTATAGAGTTTATGAACTGATTAGGACCATCGATGTTGCTTGGATTGATCATAGCCATTCATTCGAAAGAGAGACCAATTAGAGCCTGCCACCTATCCCTAATGACAAAGCAAGCTTCTGAAAATCGACCAAACACAGACCTGGCCAGCCAGGACTAGACCAGACCTGGCCAGCAGGTCATTTTTGACCTGGGCGCACTTGGCAGGTGCGCCAGGTCAAAAATGTACTGGCGCACTTCCCAAGTGCGCCAGTGCATTTTTGTTCTGGCGCACTTCCCAAGTGCGCCAGTGCATTCTGACCCGTTTTCCGGTTTTTCGCCCAACTTCGTTCGTCCATATCTTCCTCATACGATATCCGTTTTACACAAACTCGGACTCTATCTCAAGCAGAATTCCGAGACGAACGCAATGGAGTATCCCGTTTCCCTTAATTCTCTGATTTGAAATTAGTTATACTTTAATTTATGAATTTCACGGTTATAGAATACACGGGGTGTTACACCATCAGATTTTTAACTCAGCGAAAAACTGTGATAAACCCTATTCACCCCGCTTTAGGGTTAATCTAGATCCAACAACCAGAAGCTCGAACCCTCTTTGATCTCCCCTCTTATTCTCTTCTCCATCGGGATGCGAAGCCCTGAGGGTTCGAACCCCAGGGACCTCATCTCCATCCCTCCATCTTCCAAAAGTTCACTTTGCTTCCTTCCCTTAGAGACGCCATGGCCAAGCTTCAAGCCACGACCCTGAGCTTCGTGCATCGCAAAATAACCCGAATCGAACGAGGTCAAGATTAAAAAATCGAATCACATGATGAGCCACTCACTTGAGTTCGATTCGAGGTGAAAAATATGTTTTCAAGAGCATGTAGGGAGGGTTTGTTTTCGAAAAAAATCCCAAAGTTCTCATGATGCAAAATATCCTAGGTGCAGAGGGGAGGGATTTGCATCCAAATACTTATATGGGGGAGGGGAATGTCAAACGAGGCACGATTTCACATCCTATCAAGGACGTGAATTTCGCATCCCTCGTAGATGCGAATTCCATATCCCAATTGGGATACGAGAAATCGCAACCCTAGGAGGATACAAATATTTCATACCCCTCTTCAAAAAGTGAGAATCAAATTTCCAATTTCGAAAAAATCTTGACTCACGACTCCGGCAACGACTACATGTATGCGTTTTCAAAACTATGACCATCGAGACCAATTCGATTCACTAACCAATTGTGCGCTCACAAGTTCAAATGACTCAAAAGCATATGCCAAGCGACCGAGTTCACGATCCGATATCATTTTCGAAAACCAAATTATGCAATCTTACTCCAATGACATATTTACTAATTACGTTCTACTCCAAACTCCGATCGCATCGCGTGAAATTGCATGAAAACGTGTGAGCACATATACGATACTATGTCAACAATGATCCATTTATGTTCCGACGTAAGTAGGAGTTGACGACTAACATTTAATTTCTTGAGTCGATAGGAATGAGATGTTTACTACAGCAACCGAGGAGTCATAATTCTCAGTACGTTCAATGGAATAGTCACAAACAAATGTTCGACATAGCTTGGAATCTTTTGTAACAACCCGCGGATTTCATGAGAATATATTAAAATAATTTATTTAAATATAATATTGTTAATTAAGTATTGGTTTAAAAAGTTACTTTTTGTATACGGATGAATATGGACTTGGGACTACCTCCAATGTATTTAAAATGTCATTTATGATTTTTAAAAGTATAAGCATCGATATGTTTGGAGTAAGTGAAAATTGGGACTTTTTAGCTAGGTTTGAATTGGTTAAACTAGCCACTGACCCAACGAAGGCTGCCGACGTAGCCTTTCTACCTTCTGCAACTCCTTGATTACTTCTAATTTTATTTCTAGGTAAATTCCTAAGCTTGAAAGAGGAGGCAAATATAAATTCCTAAGCCTAATCTCTTAGGAAATTGTGTTTTTTTTGTTAATTCGAAGAGAGCTTAGATAAGACCATCTCAATCTTAGCTTGATTCCTATTCCATTTTTGGGGAACTTTCCTAAATTTAACTCTTGGAATTCCTATATACATGTGTATAGGTTGAAGATTTGTGTGTATAATTGAAGAGAGGATGATTTGGCTAACTCTTTATTCATCTCTTTGCTTGCAACAACCAAAGGCCAGTTATTGTGAACTCACATATATGTCTCAAGCAATTATGCTTAGCCAGTGTGCCTTTGGCACGTCTTTGTTGTGTGTTATGTTGTCGTGTTGATTGGTTTGTGTGTTAACATTTCCAATTTATGAATATTGATTTCATTTCGATGATTTCTAGTGTGATTCTTGGTGCGCATGTAAATTTGGGTTTTTACGTTGTTTTAGTAAGCCATGGAAGGCTTATAATATATATATACATATATGTATATAATGTTATAAGCCTTCACGTGCTTATCGGAATTGTCATGAGCTCAATGCCCAGGAAACCAGTGCCCAAGAAGAAATTCAAACGTCTGAATTATCCAATTTAGACATTTGACTTACTATGAATATTTAAAAAATACGGAACTACATTCATATGTTTGAGTGGCAAATTCGGACGTATGATGTACAAAAATTATAATGTTGAATTTGCAATTCAGACGTTTGAAACTCAGAGCAGAAACTTGGTTTCTTTGAATTCAACTCAAACGTCTAAAATATAATTTCAAACGACTGAATTGATGAAAAATTTACATCTTTCCATTTTTTTGCGATATTTCAAGTTTTGTCGATCCAACTTACTTCGCATTGATTTCAATTGTTGTTTTCAGGTCGATAACTTCTTTTCTGGACTTTTGATTTCTTTCTGGTAAATGAATTTATCATCGATAGTCGTGAGATTTAATTTAAGTTATTAAAACGTGAGTTCTTAGTTCGATCATTATTTCGATAGTTATTACATGAGATTTTCCACTTCAAAAGTATATAAAAGGGTCTTATATTATTAATAGATACCAAAATCTATTATTAAAATGATTTCTAATCCTACTTTATTGTACTAGGCTATTTTATAAATTGTTTTCCAATTTACTATTATATATTTATATAAACCTTTTTCTCATTCCCATGAGAAATCTAATTAAACGCCTTAGTTAAAACAAGGACTATGAACCCTTGCATTTGCTTTGACGATTAATTAGTGGACTCGTTCGATTGAAATCCTTGGCAATGACCATTTAGTATTTCTAGTGGAATATACAACTTGTTTGTAAATATTCGAGTAGAGAAAGTGGTTATGGGACATGTAGCTTAACTATTATATTTACTAGCTTGGCGTAGTTTATACTATACTTGATCAATATTTATCATGGCGGATCTTCAGATCATTTTAAAAACTTCGGTTCTAATGGATCTTTAGATCATTTTATGATATTCTGGATTTTTAATTACTGATTTCTGGACTTTGTATTGATTTGATATGTTTATTGTTTATTTCTTATAAAAAATACATAGACTGAGGTGTTGCAAATGCTCCTACATGATTTCTAGGAAGATCCAACTCTTGATTTTTGGTTACTACATTAGAGTTGTAGTTTATGTTGATATGTATATGAGATATTGACTCTTATGTATTCATATTCTTTCGGCTTATATCTATATCGACTCTTTTGTAGTATAGTGCTCCTCATTTGGCCAATTCCTCTATGTATACACTTACGTGTTTTATTCATATCTATTTCGCCGTAGAGATATGAATTTCTATGTGTAACTTTTATTATATCTATACTTATTGTATATTGTCTCTAAATTATATATAGTCGCTGTGTAATGGGTTTGAACCTGAATTACACGTGTTGGATTTCCTCATAAGAATTAAAAAAAGCAAGACGGTAATATCCAACATGTTTAACACTTGTTCAAAGCCAATATATAGATGGTCGCTCCTCAACAGCATTATTCTTCTGGTTAGTTGACATTATTACTTGCGATGACCTTGACTATATAGAGCTGGGGCGTTACACTTTGTATCAGAGCCAAGTTCGGAACAATATAAGATATTATGGCGAGGATAATTATCCTAAGTCTCTTTTTGGAAATCGTGTTTAGGATTTAAATCGAGTCTTAGGACCCGTTTTGTCCTATCTTATATTATGATTCCTTGTTCATTGATTTGAAATCCTTTTGAGATTAACATTTTTCTTTCTTCTTTTCTTAAAGAAAAATGTCGAGGCGTGTCCGCTCAAAAATTACTCAACCTAGTGCCACTTTCTAGGGGAGTATATATTACAACTCAACAACTTCTTTATCTTGCGACAAATGCCCAAGCGGCAGGAACCACTTCTACGACTACGCATACCAAATCTGGGTTTGTTAGCTTATGCAGTGATTATGCCAAGCTCAATGGAAAGGTTTTCAAAAGGGCTCCTTAAGCGTTATGGAAGTCCAAGCTTGGATTAGATCGTGCAACTGCATCTTTCCTCGCATGAATCTACAGGACTTGCATCGAGTTTAGGCAACTGCTAGTGTGCTTCAAGATAAAGCACTTGATCGGTATGAGCTCCTGATCTCTGAAATTCAGGAGAAGGACCTAACTTGGGTGAAATTCCAAGAACATTTCAAGTCGAAATTTATGCCCAAGGTCGAGATAATAGCATTAGCCTGACGCTTTGAAGACCTTTTCCAAGGTAATTCTTCCATGGAAGATTATGTCATATCTTTTGACTCCCTCTCGAAAAACAGGCTCGAGCATATTAATTTCACTAAAAATAAGAGTGAGAGATTCATATATGGGCTTAATCAAACTCTCAAGGAAGGCTTACTTCTGAAATTAGTCGAGCCTTTCAATGTGCTGTAGACAACGCCCTTCGTCTAGAAGAAGCCGATAAGGATAGTGATGTTGAAGCTAAGAGTTCTAATTAGAACTTCAACAAAAAGAGAAATCTTGGTAACAAATCCAAATTAGGTTAAATAAGTGGCTTATGGAGCAAAGACTTCGAGCTATGTTCAACGGGAATGTTTCAATTGCGGAGCAAAGGATCATTACTCTAACAAATGCCCCAATCCCCGCGTTTATCACCTTTGCAAAGCCTCGGGTCATATAGCACCTTCAAGCCGCCCAAGCGCCCTAGTATGGAGGAGGGAAAGCTAAATGTCATGCTAGACCTGGAAGTTTTAGACCTGGAAAAACTTCTGTCGGTCAAGGTAATTTTCATTCTATCCTTAAAAGAATTATTGAGTTTCATAGACATCCTACATGAGTTCTTTTTGATATGGTGCATCTCGTTCTTTTATATCCTAGAAACTGGTTGATGCTTATTCTTTGGATTCCTTATGTTTGATGACTTCCCTAAGGATTGTGAATTCGGTCGGTGGATCCGCAACAATTATTTTGTTGTGAGGAAATGTCGAGATTATTTTATGTAATTATTATTTTTGAGCCGATTTTTATGTGACATGCTATTTAGTCTTCGGAATTATATTGGAAATGGATTGGATTCACCATTATGAGGCTTATATCTAATGTCCCGAAAGGACAATCCATCTTGACATCCTCAATCCTTTGGTCGAATTTTCGTTGTACTTACAGATTCTAGTTTGGATTCACTGGCCTCTTTATATACTTTAAGTCCAAGAGATGACTATAACGACAATGAGGAGGAGGTTATTTCTTGAATCCGTGTTGTTTGAGAATTTTCCAACATATTTGAGTTTGTCTTAGGAATACCGCCTAAGTGAGCAATTAAGTGTGAAATCAATCTAGACCCCAGAGTTCTCTTGTTACTCGTCCTCCTTATCATATATTTAATAGTAAAATAAGGAGATGAAAAAACAATTATCCGAATTAGAGAAAAAGCAGTTTATTCGCTCTATTTTTTCGCCTTGGGGAGCTTCTGTGATCTTTATGAAGAAGTCATATGGTACACTAAGGCTTTGCATTGATTATCGCAAGCTCAATGACCTCACCATCAAGAATAAATATTCTCTATCATGGATCGATGATTTATTCGGTCAACTTAGTGGTGCTAAGGTCTTTTCCCAATTGGACTTAGCTACCGGATTCCATCAACTGCGCATTGCGGAGGATAATGTTCCGTTGACATCATTGCGTAACCGCTAGCTAGTAATGCCATTTGGTTTGATGAACACTCTGACTTATTTCGTTGACCTTATGAATCGTGTCTTCAAGGACTTCCTTGATCTATTTGTGCTCATCTTCATTGATGATATTCTTTTGTATTCTAAAATCCAGGAAGAATATGAGAATTATCTTCGTATTGTGTTGGAAACTCTTAGGAGCAATTAATTAAGAGATAAATTTTCCAAGTGCCATTTTTGGCAATCTAGTGTGAAATTCTTAGGTCATATTAGTTTCGAATCGAGAATTTCTGTGGATCCTTCAAAGATTGAAGCAATTCAAAATTGGAAGAGACCTGAGAATGTAACGGATATCCATAGCTTTCTTGGATTAGCGGGCTACTACATTCGGTTCATAAAAGACTTTTCAAAAAAATTCATACCTCTCATAGGTTTAACTAGGGAGGGAGTCAAGTACATTTGGTTACGCAAATGTGAAAATCGCTTTTCAAATGCTTAAGGAGCTATTTTCTGATGCCCTTGTTCTTATGGTATTCGAAGGGAACCAAGACTTAGTTATTTATACCAACACTAGCTGTGCTGTTTGGGCGCCGTTCTCATGCAAAAGGAGCATGTTATTGCTTATGTTTCTAGACAACTAAGACTAACTGAAACTCGATACGCCACTCGTGATTTAGAACTCGCGGTATTCCTTTTCACACTTCATATTTCGCATCATTATCTTCTACGAGAGAAGTTCATCCTCTATATTGATCATAAGTAATTGAAATGTTTGTTTTTACAAAAGGAACTTAACTTGCAACAACAACGTTGGCTTGAGTTTCTAGCTTCTTATGATCTTGATACCCTTTATACTCCTGGAAAAAGAAATCGTGCTGCCGACGCCCTTAGCCTACAACATCAAGTGATAGTATCTATGATGATGTCTGAGTGGAAAGATCTCAAAAATATATCCACTTGTGAGATTCAGAGCCGTGACTCCAATTTGAGTCCCGCTCTTGTGTTATATCGCCTTAAGACTCATCCTTCTCTTTTAGACCTCATTCGTGAAGCTCAAAAGCTCGATCCAGAATTGGCTCGCCTAAGCCAAAGTATTGGGGATAAATCTTATGTTGATGAGTTGAAAGATTTCGATATTGATTCTCTCGGAGGCATTCAAAATGTTGGACGACTCATTATGAAAAATATTGATGATCTTTGCAAGGTTACTTTAGAGGATTCTCCTCGTTCTAAATTTTCCATTCATCCCAGAAGTATCAAAATGTATGCAGACATGAAGTGACTTTATTATGAGGGAAAAAAATTTATATTGCAAACTTCATCAAGCATTGCATTACATGTCGACTCATTAAGGATGAACACCAAAAGCTGGTGGGTTGTTGCAACCTCTTGACGTCCCCGTACGGAAGTGGGATCATGTGTCCATAGATTTTATCGACGGTCTTCCCCGTTCTCGATTTAGCCATGATATTTTATGGGTAATTGTGGATAGACTTACTAAATCTGCACACTTCATTCCTATTTGATCTAATCGAACTGTGCCTCTCTTGGCCGAACTATATGTTAATGAGATTGGTAAATTACATGGAGCCCCCACTTTAATAGTTAGTGATCGTGATTCATTATTTACTAGTGGATTTGGAAGGGTCTTTGAAAAGCTTTGGGAACGAAGCTTAATTTTAGCATCACTCATCACCCCCGGTCTGATGGACAAATGGAGCGTGTGAATCAAATTCTCGAAGATCTTCTTCGCGCATGCATGCTTGATTTTGATGGGAAGCTGGGAAGATCATATTTCAGTTGTTTAGTTTTCATACTACAATAGCTTCCAATCGATCATTGGTATAACACCTTTCGAAGATCTTTACGGAAGGCCATGCCGATCTCTTGTGTTTGTTCGTATTTCACCCATGAAGAGTGTTGTTTGATTCATTTGATTGGGAAAATTAGCACCGAGGTATATTGGTCAAATCCTTATTGCTGAATGTGTCGGACCCGCAGCTTATCATCTTTCATTACCGCCTCAGTTGTCTACTATCAATGATGCATTTCATATTTCTCAACTCCAAAAGTGTCTTAGGAATTCTGAATTTATTCTTGAGCCGAACTTAGTGGAAGAAATCGAGTTTTTATCAAAATTTAACCAATGAGAAACAACCCATTCATGTTGTTGCAAAGGAAGTTAAACGTCTTCGCAATAAAGGTGTTCCTCTAGTGAAAGTCCAGCGGTCTTCTAAACCTAAGGATTGTTCTTAGGAATCTAAGGAATCTATCAAGCGAAACCATCTGGACATACTCTCCCATGCTTCCAGAAGTGAATCTCTTCATTTAGTATATTTTATGTTGGTTTATAATGAGTTTATAACTTATAAACTTATTGAACAATAAAACGAACAAAATTAATTTAAATGAGCTAATCGCAAGGCATCTGTTTGTAATTTCGAGATTTGAAATCCAAATGAGTATAAAATATCCAATATAAGTCGAAATTCATTGAAATAAGAATCATCTGGACTTATTGGATCATAGTTTTCTAGTGGAAGAGAAAGATTTCAATTCCATTTTGCGGATTTTGACGTATGTCCAATTCAAATTTCCAAAAAAATTGTGGTATGACAGTTCACAATCTACAAATCATTTAATTAATAATATTGAAGTTTTGAACATTGAAATGAGTACAAATTCTTTTTTTTCCTTCTACTCAAGTTTTTCTTTAAGTTATTGCGAGGAAGCAATTTCTTTAAAGGGGAAGTCTGTAACAGCCCGTAGATTTCATGAGAATATATCAAAATAATTTATTTAAATACAATATCATTAATCAATTATTGGTCCAAAAAGTCACTTTTTATAAACGCATAATTTGGACCTCGGGACCACTTCCAATGTGTTTAAAATGTCATTTATGATTTTTAAAACTATAAGTATCAATATGTTTGGAGTAAGTGAAAATTGAGACTTTTTAGCTGGGTTTGGGTTGGTTAAACTAGCCAGTAACCAAATGAATGCTGCCAACATAGCCTCTCTAACTCCTTCAACTTCTTCATTACTTCTGATTTCATTTCCTAAGTAAATTCCAATGCCCTAAGAAGGAGGAAAATCAAAATTTCTAAGCCTAATCACTTAGGATACTATGTGTTTATTTGGCTAATTCGAAGAGAGCTTAGGTAAGACCATCTCCATCTTCCCCAACTTGATCCCCATCAATTTTTAAGGATGGTTCCTAAGCCTAACTCTTGGAATTACTATATATATGTATACGTTGAAGATTTGAGTGCTATAATTAAAGAAGGTAAATTTGGCTAAGTCTTCATTCATCTCTTTGCTTGCAACAACCAAAGACAAGTTCTTGTGAACTCACATATATGTCCCAATCATTTATGCTTGGCTAGTGTGTCTTTGTCACGTCTTTGTTGTGTGTTAATTGGTTGTTCGATTGGTTTGTGTGTTAACATTTCCCATTGGTGAATTTTGATTTCATTTCGATGATTTCAAGTGTGATTCTTAGTATGCATGTAAATTTGGGTTATTATGCAATTTCGGTAAGCCATGGAATTTCATATATACAACGTTATAAGCCTTCGTGTATTTACCAAAATCGTCATCAGCTTGCTGCCCCGGCAAACCAGTGCCCAGACATTAATTCAGACGTCTTAATTATCCATTTTAGACGTTTGACCTACTAAGAATATTTAAGAAAAATAAGGAAATCAATTCAGACGTGTGAGTGGCAAATTCAAACGTCTGGTGTACAAAATGAGATGGTTGAATTTGCAATTCAGACGTATGAAACTAAGAACAGAAACATGGTTTCTATGAACTCAACTCAGACATCTGAAATATATTTCTAGAAGGCTGAATTAACGAAAAAAAATACATTTTGCCATTTCTTTGTGATATTTCGAGTTTTATCAATCCAACTTACTTCGCATTAATTTCTATTGTTGTTTTCAGGTCGATAACTGCTTTTCTGCACTTTGGATTTCTTCATGGTAAACGAAACTATAATCTATAGTTATGAAATTTAATTTATGTTATTAAAACGTGAGTTCTTATTTCAATCGTTATTTCAAGCTCTATTGTAATAACCCGGAAATCCGAGCCAATTTAAATTTTTTATTTTGGCAATTTTAGTGAATTTTGAATATTTAAAATGAATTATTTTAAATAATAGCGACAAGAAATTTATTTTGAATAGAAATAGAACGTATATATTTATATAGATCGTCGTTTGAATATAAATATATATTTTAAATTATAAAAGGAATTGAAAATGGCGCGGTAGTTTGAAATTTCGATTTCAAAGTTCAAATGAATGTACAGGATTCAAAATAAACCGGATTTTAGTGAAACCAAAAATAGTAGAATCTAATTGAGAATATCTTTCCAACGAATCCGAAAAATTAAAATTTCATAGCGGGGATAAAAAGTTATGCCCAGTCGAAAATTCAGAATAGTCGCTATGGAATTTTGGCCCTTAAAAATAGCCATTTTGCAAACGACCTCGGTTTTTGACGAAACCACTTTTGTTGGATCCGTGATGTCAAGTTGTTGCTAGGTTTCAAAATTCGTAATTTTCTTAATCAAGATGTGAGTGTGGCAAAGGAAAACGTGTTTGACCAGTTTCAGTTGATTTTAATCGACTGGAAAATGACCATTTTTCTAACAATCTCAGAATTTGACGAAATTAGTTTTGTTAGGACCGTATCGTCAATACGAAGCTAGAAATAATTTTTCTAGAATTTTTAAAGTCCGTATGTGACCGCAGTAAATTGAAATGTACGTTTAAAATTCAATATAATGATTTAAATTTTAATTTCAGCGAAAACTGATCGAAACAACCGAACTGGCTTACGATGCATATCCCATTGAGTTCGAAATGGGGTTAATTAGCTAGGGACGACAATCAGTGGGTTCGATTTGGGGTTCAAACAAAAAGGGGACATTTCATGGAAAAAAATATTATTAAATAAATTAAATAACTAAGTCAACCCCCCTCCTTTATTATCTCTCCCCAACCCGTTCAGTATAGATCGATTTAAAGAAAAAAAGGAAAAAAAGGGAGATCGACGGGAGGAAACCACCGCCCATCAAACCACCACCTCGCTGTGCACGCCTTCCCTCAGGCCCCCCCTCCAATCAGCTCTTCCTCCTCCACCTCGCTCACCCTTTCCCCCTTTTTTTTTTGAACGGAAACCCGCGGACAAGCCCCACAACCCCCACGATGCTGACAACCGCCTCCACCCACCTCCAACTGACTCCGGTGCCACCCCTCTGAAACCCTCCTCCTCCCTCCACGGATAAATGTCAGTGAGTTTTTATTATTTTAGCTAATTTATTTGTTTTATTTATATAATTAGCAGTATAAAAATATGAGTTTTATATATAGTTAGCATTGGAAAAAAAATCTGATTTTGATATGTGTAGAGATATGGTAAAAAGGTATAATTTTTTTTTCTTATGAAGAAACGTTTAGATTTTTAACTATAAAAAGACGAGATTTTTAAACATAAGAAGATGTGATTTTTCTTTATAAAAAGATTAGATTTTTAATATCAAAAAGATTAAATTTTTAATTAAATAAAGTTTAGACATTTATTTAAGAAAAGAAGTAATTTTTAAAAAAAAAATATAAAAGGCATGATTTTATTTATTTATATAAAGATTATATTTTATAGAAAAGTTATAATTTTTATAAGAATAAAAATATGATTTTTATACTATAGAAAGATTAAAAATATGATTTTTATATTATAGAAAGAATAAAAATATGATTTTTATATTATAGAAAGAATAAAAATATGATTTTATATTATAGAAAGAATAAAAATATGATTTTTATATTATAGAAAGATTAAAAATATGATTTTTAATGTATAGAACATCATACTAAAAAATGTGATTTTACTATGAACAGCGTGAAAACGGATTGCAATGGAACCGACTGGAAATCAAATCCAAATTTAAACCGTTCAAAGATAAGGAATGATGGAGTGGAAACCCAAGATGAGAACTCCTCACTAAAATTTTCTGTTCTGTTATTTATTTTATAACTGCATATATAAACTGCTACCCTTCGTCCACAGACCATGGACGGCTTGTGTGATCGTTTGTGTTGTGAAAAATGACTGTTGGTTGTGATGTAAAATATATATATTCATGTGTTGAAATAAAATATATATTCATGTGTTGAAATTAAATATACATTCATGCGTTGAAATAAAATAAATATTCATTTACAAATCGAACGATTTGTTTATGTACACCCATTTGAATGATATTGATTGGGACGATAAATTTTACACATCGCCCAACTGCACAAATAAAAATCTGTTTTTGTTGATTTGAAACCCCACATGGGTGTTGGGATGAGATTTGACATACACAAATCCCGATTGTTTAGCTGTATGTCAATCGATAGTTTGACAGACTGTTTAAGCATTAATTATTTATATTTAATGCTTATGCAGTTGTGTGGTGCACTCTGGATGATGATTTATCGTTGTTGTTATATACATGTGTTGTAGGGAATCCATATAATTAACGTTATATGGTAATTGATTGGGCCTCATTCCAATTTAGAAAATAAGGAATATTAGTAAAAAAAATTCATGTGTTGAATAGAAAGGAAATTTATGTGTTGAATAGAAGAAAAATTCATGTGTTGAATAGAAGAAAAATTCATGTTTGAATAGAAAAAAAATTCATGTGTTGAGTAGAAGGAAAATTCATGTGTTGAGTAGAAGGAAAATTCATGTGTTGAATAAAATATATATTCATGTGTTGAAGAAAATATTCATTTGTTGAATAGAATAACGAAGTTATTGAAATATATAAAGCTGTAACAACCCGCATTCTACGCATCATAGGATCATAGAATATTTATTTCCCTCACATACGAAGCCGTATGGTCATGTAACTTTGGGAGACGATTATTGGGGTCATTTCCCATGTTCATGATTTTTCCCGATTTTTAAATGACCATTTTACCCCTAGTTGGTACTGTTTTGGCCATAACTTTTGACTGGAAAGGAATTTTGACCTGAAACAACTTTCATTGGCTCCGGATGATGGTTTACAATTCCGTAGAGTGGTCACATTAGCCAAACGGACTCACCGTTTGGGAGATATGGCTGAAACAAGTTTCAGGTAGTGAAAAATAGCTTAATTGGGCTTAACCGGGTGATTAACAGCTAGGCCCAATGGGGGATTTCGGGATTAGGGTTATGAGGAGGCTGAAATCAGTTAGAGAACGATCTTATCCTCATTTTCCAGCCGCTACAAACATGTCTTTCACCCTAGCCATGATCTCCATCTTCTAATTTCATCCCAAATCGTCTCTAATCACTTTCTAATCGAAGATTAAGCAAAACTACATCAAATCAAGGGAGGGTAGCACCAAATCAGAGAGAGATCTGCTGGAACACATAGGGATTGGATCCAAATCAGAGATTATTTCAGATCTAAAGTTTGTTTGTGGCTAAGGTGAGTGATTTACATTGTTTTTCACTAATTACGGCTAATTATGGTAATTAGCGAAGATTAGCGAAATTATGGCTCAGAAAAATCTAGAAAAATTCCTAAAATTCTAAAACATCATTTTATGCCTCTGATATGAATTTGGGTTAATTTCGACTAATTTTTCAAATCCCAGAATTTGGGGGATTAAGGGGTGGTTAGTGGAAATTAGCGAATTTATGCATGTTAAAAATCTGGAAAAATATTTATAAATTGCTAAATATTATTTTAGGCCTCTGTTAGAAAATTTGTCTGATTTGGTTAAGTTTTGTTAATCCTATCATTAGATTTACTTAAACGTGATTAAGAGGGATTAAGGGAAAATATGGGGTTTTTGGCTATGTTTGATCCGTTTTAACATACTATATTGTTGTTTTGCTATTTGTGGATGTTTATACATGTTGCTATGACTTTATGGTATGCTTTATGATTGTTTGGAATAGTTGGAATGGTTGAAAATGCCGTCGAGAGGCGAAAATAGCTTGCTGAAATGGTGCAGGTTTTCTTTGGGTCGAGTTAGACCGACCAGGGGAAGGTTTTGACCGACCAACCCGAGCTCATGACCGACCCTCTATGAAGTGTTCGACCGACTAGGGAGATCGACTAGGCTGGGCAAGACCGACCACTATGCGATGTACGACCGACCCCATACGATGATGAAATACCGACCAACCAGGGATAGTGAAGTACGACCGACCAGGAATGGTGAAGTGTTCGACCGACCAGGGGCAATACTGACCGTCCAGGGTAGAGATGATGAAAACCGACCAGAATGAAAGGTTCTTGACCGACCGACGCGATCCGCTTCAGAAGCCACGAACCGATGGTGCGACCCGATCTGTATGGAACGACTCGATCCGATGGAGGGAGCACGATCAACCCGATCCGAGATGCTTGGACTTGAAGTGAAGACCACGATCCGACCCGAGCGAGGGTGATGACCACGATCCGAAGCAAGGTGAAGTGAAGACCGACCCGGATGAAGATGATGACTAAAACCCGAGATGCAAAGGTAGTCCAAATGGAAGTTAGAGCTCAGGATCTAGTTGGGAACCAATGAGTTCACTTCATGAGTTGGGCTTTGCTGCGGGACGTGTGCAAAGGGGTTGTCGGTATTCATAACTTTGGTTCACCACTGAGAGATGGATAGTGGGCTTGTAGTGATAGTTACACGGGATTGGATTCCGTCATGGCCTAAAGTATTAGGTGACCAAAGTAGAGGATATCGTATGCTTTACGCACTGAGTGAGGGATGTGAGGATGATTGCTATGTTTGATTGTTTCACACCACTATGACATGCACACCCCCACCCCCGTATCTCTTACACAGTATGTTAGTGGCACCTTAGAGTATTGTACGGTATGTAGTGCTAACTCTTTGGTTGCAGGTCCAGGTTCAGGTATGATTGGATTATACCTGTTATTGTTCTGTTTTGTTGCTTATCGCTCATACCAGGCTTTATGTCTGACCCAGAGTTTTATGTCTCCTCTTATTACTATGGGTGCTCACACGAGCAGACTAGAGACAGGTTATGGTTAGCTGGTGATGCGCGAGTAGCTGATTCGGAGGCGAGCAGGAGGCTTCCACGTATGATATATAGATATTCTCCCTGTGTCGCTGGTGGTCGCCCGTTCCTGGAAATTAGTCACTACCTGAGCCACAGAAGATGCTTTTTGACCAATAGCTACATAAACACAGATTACATTTTTCCCTTTTTGATTGAGAATCGTATCTGTGGCTACTGCTGTTTTGCCAGTCTGTCTGTCCCCAATAATTAATTCTCGCTGGCCGCGTCCTATAGGGATCATCGCATCAATAGCAATAAGTCCTGTTTGAAGAGGCTCATATACGGAGCGTCTTGAAATAATACCCGGAGCAGGAGATTCAATTAATCGAGATTCAGAAGCAGAAATTTCACCTCTTCCATCAATAGGTTTAGCCAGAGCATTTATAACACGACCCAAATAAGCCTCGCTTACAGGTATTTGACCTACTTGGGCATTAGTAGTGTACATACTTTATCTTGCTTTTGTTTTGTTGAGACAGTTTGAAAAGTTGTAATAATGTTGGCTTTGGATCATAAGCTGTACTTGGATTTTCCGCTGCTATGTTAGTTTATTTTCAGCTTATGCACTGTCTCACCTGTTTTATGTCAATTATGTTGTTATTATATTTTATCCTATGCGCTGTGAGACATTCTATAGGTTCTTTGTTCGTTCACTCTTTTCTTTCTTTTCTTTTGACGACCGTCCCGTGCTAACTGGATATGTGTACAGCGCACCATTGGAGTAAATGTCGGTTGGTGCAGGGCGGGCTGTCACATTTGGTATCAGAGCTCTAGGTTGCGTAGTTAACCTAGGGAAAGACACTAGGGAGAGATAGTATGTATATGAGAGCGCGTATTTGTGATTACTTTGGTTTTCAAAAGTTATATATATGTATATACTATTAGTAGTATAAAGATGAAGTTGCACTGCACCAGCACCACTATGAGGTCGTTAATCGTTTTCTCTTTAAAGACTGAACGATGAGTCGAGACACGAGGGGTGCTGGTAGAGGAACCAATAACGGAAATGATCCTGACATGAGGACGATGTTCACTGACTTCATGAGGGAGATGCTTAGGGATGTTCAGGGAGAAGTTCCCAATCCCGGAAATGGTGGTGGTCCAGTAGTGCAGGCGCCTAGGGTCGATTTCGCCAAGTTGTGCAAGGATTACACTAACCTTGGTGGGATGCCGTTCCCCGGAACGGAGTCGGCCACAGATGTTCAGGATTGGTTGGATAGCTGTGATCGTATCTTCGACGATTTGGGTATTGAGGATGCGATGAAGAGAAGGCTAGCGTCTCGTCAGCTGCAAGGGCGAGCGATGAATTGGTGGAATGCCATTAAGACAGCTACTCCAGAGGATCAAGTTACTTGGAATCAGTTTAAGACTCGCTTTTGTGATAAGTTTATTCCAGCTACTCATAAATCAGAATTGTTCAGGAAGTTCTTGGATCTTAAGCAGAATGGTAGGGCAGTCTCGGAGTACATCGCAGAATTCGATACTTTATCGAAATATGGATGGTCCCTTATCGATACAGTCGAAAAGAAGAACGAGAAGTTCATAACTGGCTTGGATGGGTACTTGGGGGAAAAACTTATAAACCATATCGATGAGGCGTTCGAGTCTATTGTAGGAAAGGCATTAAGGTCAGAGAGCCTTTTCCCTAAGTCGAAAACCGAAGTTTCTATTGCATCTACAGAGGAGCCAAATCCGCAAGCAGGCGGTGAAGGCAAGAAGAATTATCAGAGCAAGAGGAAGCAGAACCCGACCAAGGATGGTCAGAATAAGAAAAATAAGAAATATGGCGAATGCTTTAGTTGTGGCAAGAAGGGCCACTATGCCAAAGATTGTCGAGAAAAGCCTGGGGAGAGGAAGTGCTTTAACTGCGGCCAGGCTGGACATCACAAGGATGATTGCCCACAACCTCCTAAGGAGAAGCAGATTGTGAAAGCGTATGCTATCAACGCTGTTCCTTCTTCGTCGAATGCTCCAAGTGCGGCGCAGAAGGGAAAGGGTGTCGTTATAAAAGGTATGCTTTCTATTTAAGATGTTTCTGTTCGAGTATTGTTTGACAAACCCGAGATAGTCGATAGACCTCTAGTTGTGACGAACCAGATTTGTGGTTCGACTTACCTTAGCATGATTTGTCGTAACGTGGTCTTATCGAGTCATGGATGTATGTTTGTTTGTGTTTGATTTGTTTAGGCTTTACTGGGTTTAGCATTATTTTGGGGAATCGATCTACTCCAAAGGAATAGGGTGGTATTAGGTACCTTCCTAGTGATGGCGATAGTAACTGAGGTTAAGGAAGCTAAGAGGTTATCGTTGTAATAAGTTCTAGTTGTCTCTGGGAGGCAAATGAGTACTCCAGTGCTAGATTGTTTTGCTAGTATCACCTCACGTGGGTTGTCCGAACTCGGAGGAGATGCTCCTTGGGTGCTTGTCTGATATTGGTTTAGGCCTTTGGGGCTTGTGCTTGGGGAATGTCGATTTCGACTAGGATGGTTTGTGTGAGGGGTAAATAGTTGTTGTGATTTTTCATTGGATGAGATTGCTCGAGTAGGACTCGGGAAAGATGCAAAGTAATGGATTGTTTAGGACCCTATGTTGATGTTCTCTATTGGATAGTAGAATTTTGAAGGAATAGGATGTGTTCGTTGATCATGGAAGATACAACGAAGATTAGGGCAATTCAAGTTGGACTTGAACTTGTAAAAGGAAAATTGGTGTTCGTTGATCTTGGAGATGCAACGAATAAGGAGACGATGACTCACGTTGGACTAGAGTTTGTCGGTAATGGATACTCAAGACTGGGTCCGAGTTATAGATTGACTCGAGTTGGACTCGAGAAGGCTGCAAGGAATTGGATTCGGCTTGAGTTGGACTCGAGAGGGCAGCAAGATAATGGATAGACTTGGGTTGGACTCGAGTATTTTAAGTGGACCAAAAGCAGGGGTATCTGGGGACGCCCATTACCCTGGATCCGTTGGACGTGATCTAGTTATCCTTGGAGGATAAACGTACGTTGGACGTACGGTAGTCCGTAGGGAGGCGGGGCTTCCATTGGCCTGGGATTGGTTGGACCAATCAAGTAGGCATCGGTGTATGTATGGAGGCTGGGCTTCCATTAGTTATTGATGTTGGTTGGACCAGACATACTGAATCGACATATTGGGATTGGTTAGACCAGTCATGTAGGTGTCGATGTGTATGAATTTAGCAGGTGATAGGTAGGACTTGTTTGATGGATGTTATGGTTGCTATGTTGTTCCTATTTTTCTTCCCTTGAGTAGACTATCACCTGTAGGGTTCCAGCGATGGGGAACAAAGTGATTGTAATAGGACTATGAGCCAGTGCAGTAGTGTCATCATGACTCAAGGGGCAAAGGGGACATAGTAAAGGATTAGTAAGGCTATGAGCCAGTGCAGTGGAGTTATTATGACTTCATGGGGCAGAGCGAACATAGCAAAGGACTAGTGGCTATGGATCAGTGCAGTGGAGTCGCCATGACTCCATGGGGCAGAGTGATCATAGTAAAGGATTTGGGTGCGGTAATAGTTGCATTGAGTAGGAGACATGCCAGTTTAGGGGTTTTGTTTCTAGGATGCAAGCAACTAAAGTATATCACAGGACATGATTTCGGGCCCAAGAGTGAATTGGAATCAGAAACACTAGTAAGCTTGACGATTAGATCGACTTTGATTGAGCGGATTGGTACCAGTTAGAAGGACGATCCTAATCTATTGGAAACCATCTCTGGGGTAGAGATGGGTATCGATGGAAAGAGAATGATCAGGTAAGGATTTGATCGAGAAGGGTGGCTTCGAAAGAATAAGGGACTAGTTGTACCCAACGTAGATGGACGAAGAGGTGAAGTGCTTAGAGCATATCATCACCCGAAATTGACTATACATCCCAGTGGTAACAAGATGTATTGAGACATGGAGCAGATCTACTACTGGGAAAGGATAAAGAAAGACGTTGGGAATTTGGCGTATGAAGTAGAGCTACCTGACAAGATGGCGGGAGTTCACAACATATTTCATGTTTCCCAGTTAAGGAAGTTTGTGCAAGACCCTAATGTGGCTATTTCGCCAGATCAGTTGGACGATAGCGAGGTTGAACCCGAGGCGGTTGAGAATCGCAAGCCTATGCGTATTGTTGGGAACGATACGAAGCAGCTTCGAAGGAAGGCGGTGAAACTAGTCAAAGTCCAGTGGGGTGAGAATGAAAAAGACTGTACTTGGGAAACTAAGAAGGATATAAAGAAGAAGTATCCAGAACTCTTTGCCTGGTAAGGTTTTGGTAGTGATAGTATCTTCCCTTGTTAGTAAACCGCATGCTAGGATAGACTTATTTTGCATGTTGATTGTTGTTTTATGGTTGATAGGCATACGGGGCCCTTTATGTGTTTTGGTTAGGGAATTTCGGGGGTGAAATTTCTTAAGGTGGGGAGAATGTAACAACCCGCATTCTACGCATCATAGGATCATAGAATATTTATTTCCCTCACATACGAAGCCGTATGGTCATGTAACTTTGGGAGACGATTATTGGGGTCATTTCCCATGTTCATGATTTTTCCCGATTTTTAAATGACCATTTTACCCCTAGTTGGTACTGTTTTGGCCATAACTTTTGACTGGAAAGGCATTTTGACCTGAAACCACTTTCATTGGCTCCGGATGATGGTTTACAATTCCGTAGAGTGGTCACATTAGCCAAACGGACTCACCGTTTGGGAGATATGGCTGAAACAAGTTTCAGGTAGTGAAAAACAGCTTAATTGGGCTTAACCGGGTGATTAACAGCTAGGCCCAATGGGGGATTTCGGGATTAGGGTTATGAGGAGGCTGAAATCAGTTAGAGAACGATCTTATCCTCATTTTCCAGTCGCCACAAACATGTCTTTCACCCTAACCATGGCCTCCATCTTCTAATTTCATCACAAATTGTCGTTAATCACTTTGGATTTTGGTGGATCATGGGATGACCATTTGCATCTAGTAGAGTTTGCATATAATAATAGCTACCAATCCAGTATCGGTATGGCTCCGTTTGAAGCTTTGTACGGAAGACCATGCAACTCACCATCATGTTGGATAGAGACTGGCGAGAAGTTTATGCTTGGACCAGATGTGGTGAGGGAAACTTCAGATAAAATAAAGACCATTCGACAACGAATGAAGGCTGCCCAAGATAGGCAGAAGAGTTATGCTGATAAGAGGAGAAGAGACTTAAAATTCTCCGTTGGCGACTTGGTGTTTGTCAAGATTTCTCCGTTGAAGAGCGTAATACGATTTGGTAGGAGAGGCAAGTTGGCACCAAGATTCGTTGGCCCATTCCCTGTTCTCGAACTAGTCGGGAACTTGGCATATAGAATTGACTTACCAGAGAAAATGGCGGGAGTTCACAATGTATTTCATGTTTCCCAACTAAGGAAGTTCGTTCACAACTCAGGTATGACTATTTCACCTGATCAGTTAGAGGACTTCGAAGTAGAACCCGAGGCGGTTGGGAACCGCAAGCCGACCCGTATTGTCGAGCACAACATGAAACAACTTCGAAGGAAGGCGGTGAAGCTAGTCAAGGATCAGTGGGGCGAGGACGAGAATGATTGTACTTGGGAGACAGAGGAGAACATTAGGAAGACTTATCCGGAACTCTTTGCGTGGTAAGATTTTGACTTCGATTTAGTTTTCTGCATGCTAGGGTAAGCTTGTTTGATTGTTTTGCATGTTTGATTGTTGTATATGGCTGTTAGGCATGCAGGATC
Organism: Allium sativum; assembly: GCA_030737875.1. NCBI lineage: Eukaryota > Viridiplantae > Streptophyta > Magnoliopsida > Asparagales > Amaryllidaceae > Allium > Allium sativum. The sequence goes on along the minus strand of CM060910.1, from coordinate 230,817,234 downwards.
TTTTGTATGTTTTGGGTTAAGGAATTTCGGGGACGAAATTTCTTAAGGGGGGGAGAGTGTAACGACCCGTATTCTACGCATCATAGGATCGTAGAATATTTATTTCCTTCACATACGAAGTCGTATGGTCATGTAACTTTGGGAGACGACTACTGGGGTCATTTCCCATGTTCATGATTTTCCCCAATTTTTAAATGACCATTTTACCCCTAGTTAGCACTGTTTTGGCCATAACTTTTGACTGAAAAGGAATTTTGACCTGAAACCACTTCCATTGGCTTCGGATGATGGTTTACGATTCCGTAGAGTGGTCACATTAGCCAAACGGACTCACCGTTTGGGAGATATGGCTGAAACAAATTTCAGATGGTGAAAAACAGCTTAATTGGGCTTAACCGGGTGATTAGCAGCTAGGCCCAGAGGGGAATTTCGGGTTTAGAGGTATAGGGGGACTGATTAGGGTTCGGAAATCACTTTCATTTCAGTTTTGAGCCGCCACAACCCTTCTTGAGACCCTAGTAATGGCTTCCATCCTCTAAAACCACTCCAAAACACATTTTTAGTGAAGATTAAGCCTAAACTACATCAAAACAAGGCCAAATGGCAACAAAGCAAGGTTGGAGCTGCTGCTATACGTAGGAATTCGACCCAAACAGAGAGTATTTCAGATTTGGTGTTTTATTTTATGGCCAAGGTGAGTGATAACATCGTTTTGACACTAATTACAGTTAATTAAGGGTGATTAGTGAAGATTAGCGAATTTATACACTGATAAATTCTGGAAAAATGTTTAGAAATTCTTAAATAATGTTTTATGCCTTTGGTAGAAATTTGGTTCGATTTGATTAAGTTTTGTTAACCCTATGATTAGATTTGCTTAAACATGCTTAAGGGAAAATAAGGGGTTTTGGGTATATTAGATCCATTTTAACATGTAAATTCATTGTTTTGGGATAAACGTACGTTGGACGTACGGTAGTCCGTAGGGAGGCGGGGCTTCCATTGGCCTGGGATTGGTTGGACCAGTCAAGTAGGCATCGGTGTATGTATGGAGGTTGGGCTTCCATTAGTTATTGATGTTGGTTGGACTAGACATACTAGAATCGACATATTGGGATTGGTTAGACCAGTCATGTAGGTGTCGATGTGTATGAATTTAACAGGTGATAGGTAGGACTTGTTTGATGGATGTTATGGTTGCTATGGTGTTCCTATTTTTCTTCCCTTGAGTAGACTATCACCTGTAGGGTTCCAACGATGGGGAACAAAGTGATTGTAATAGGACTATGAGCCAGTGCAGTAGTGTCATCATGACTCAAGGGGCAAAGTGGACATAGTAAAGGATTAGTAAGGCTATGAGCCAGTGCAGTGGAGTTGTTATGACTTCATGGGGCAGAGTGGACATAGCAAAGGACTAGTGGTTATGGATCAGTGCAGTGGAGTCGCCATGACTCCATGGGGCAAAGTGATCATAGTAAAGGATTTGAATGCGGTAATAGTTGCATTGAGTAGGAGACATGCCAGTTTAGGGGTTTTGTTTCTAGGATGGAAGCAACTAAAGTATATCTGTGAAGACCCGCAACTTCCCCGTAAAGGAAAGCGTCGGATAGTTCGAGAACAAACCACAACAGAACACATATCAAAGAACACTTCACTGTATATTACAACAATGCATCAGATTACAAGAATATACAGAGTATAAACGAATATTACACAGAAATATCAGAGATTTAAATTACATTTAAATTCATCGCAGCGGAAAATAATACAATACACAACTAGAAGAGATATACGGATACAAAGCTTTCCGGATATCGTTCCAGCTGTAAACCAGGATCCTGTGAATATAAATCTGCAAAACCAAAACTACTAGCTGCCCGTGTCAAAATAAGGGCACCCAGAGTTTAGGTTAAAACAATAAACTCCAGGTCAGTCATGTGACTGGTGTGAGAACTAAAACAGTTAATCTTTATTTTCAAAGTTAGGTAAATCAAGGGACCACGCCGTATAACACGGAACGGGTTTCCTCCCAAGAATACCAGTGCATAAAACCAACAGCGCAATGCTAAATAAAGAAAAATGAAGCTGTTATAAGACCCAGGTCCCATCACACAATGCAACGCAGTCGAGGATAGGGTTTTCCCTTATAACAGCCAAAGAATGCTTGATACGTTTTAAAACAAATCATTTGATATTATTATAAGTGCATAGTGTATAAAACACTTCAAATCATAAATATCAATCATAGGCGGCATAAGCGCCCCATCCCACTATGTCGCCATATATAGGATTACAATTAAAACCGCAAATGTCACGTATTTGGAAATTGGATTTCCGTCTATGAACCGAGGCAAAAGATAGTCCTCAACCGATTCGAGACTGTCTAGCCCGAGCCTCAGGAACAGCCGCAACTGCCCCTTGGATCGTCAGGGCCGGTCCACACGGAGTGGATTATTATGCCTGAACAATACGTCTCCCCACCCTATGGGGTGTAAGTCTGGTCCGTCAGCCGACCAGAATGCATTCGGCCGAAACCGATATAACCGAGGCGCCTCGCAACCGCAACAACCACATAAGTCAAACTCGTCAGGGCGTGTAAAACCACTGACGCCACTTCTAGCTAGAAAGAAACGCAAGTCCTCCCTGATGTCCCTCCCGTTTTTGGTTCATACCGGGTGTGAAACTCGCGAAGCAAACGTTACACAAAGCTATGCCACAAAGGCCTTGCTTTGATCATCACCACAAGACTTTGCTTTTCAACAGAAGCCTTGATCTTTTGCATCTTAGCATGCCACACAGGCAAACCATCCTATGCAACCGATATCAGTCACACAGAATGAAATCCGATGTCGGACACACAGTCCATTTACAAGTCCGTTCTGGGTCTGAACGAAACCGGAGGCACCTAGTACCCCGCATATCCATCGATCTCCAAGTACGTCTGGACGATCCCTAACTGTTTCCATCTTCTTGGGTGTACAGCCCAATCAAGATCATCAGTTATCACCCAAACGACGTGAAGACCTCCGGTCTTCGACCATCGTCTTCATCTTCGACTTAACGTCGTATCAGTCATTCAGAATGGGATAAACCCGGTCCTTCCGAATAACTCGCGTATATATTATAAAAGTGTCACACAAACACAACATACGCCTCATTCCAATTCATTAGTCACTAACCGTAAATTAATCAAGAGAATAATTCCCCAAATATTAACCCCGAAGGCCGAAACCAACATCAGATCAATATCCAGAAAACCATTCTGCTTGGCTAACCGACAGTTAGTTTCTAAATTTCACGTTCAAATCTAATTAAAGATTTAACTATCGCCTGGAGCAAAACTGGTGATACTCCATTCTCGATCTTTTCAATCTAATTAAAGATTCATTAAAACTCCACTTAGTTTTAATCATTATCTGGGTTAAAGAATCAGTGTCATTTAAAACACGGTTCACGATAAACCCAAAATCACATTCATTAATTATCGGGTTAAAGAACGAGTGTTATTTAAAACACTGTTCACGATAAACCCAAAAATCAATTTCGATTCAATTCCAATTAAATATTATTTAATTGGTGCACTTCATTAAATCTAAATAAAAAGATTTAATCATTTCTCAATTGGGTTCAAGAACAGTGTTAGTGAAAACACCATTCACGACAAACCCAAATCACATTCCATTAATTATCGGGTTAAAGAACAAGTGTTATTTAAAACACTGCTCACGATAAACCCAAAAATCAATACCAATTCAATTCCAATTAAATATCGTTTAATTGGCACACTTCATTAAATCTAAATAAAAGATTTAATCTTTTCTCAACTGGGTTCAAGAACAGTGTTAGAGAAGACACCATTCACGACAAACCCAAATCACATTCGATATTCAATACAAGGCTCTGAATAGAAAATATATCGGCTTATATTCAATATCGAATTCTACGACTAACAAATGTCGTATTGGAAATAACGATATAAATATATATCTTTCAAATTTCCATAACAACACCTGTATAATCACGAATTCCAACATCGAAATATTCCGAAGACAATTTCGATTCAAATCCACTCCAATGCAATCATTGGAAATTTTGGTTATTTTCAAAACCCTTTTCGAATTCAATTTATTTATTCAAAAATAAATAGAATTATAATTCTAGTTCAAAACTAGTTCATTTCGATAAAAACCTATTTTTATCTTTTCAAATATGGAGTTTTTCATCCCAATTCTTTCTAAATCATTTCTTATGATTTTACACAAATTATTACTATTTTTAATAATTTTATCAAGGCCCGTACAGTCGATTTCCATCAATGGCCATCGAACTGCACTTACAGCGACCTTTTTCGAATTTGATTTGGACATACTTCCAAATCCAACCGTTAGATTTCAAATTTCTAATATTCGTTAGAAAGCTCTTTTCGATACGAACCCAACGGTTCCGGTTTTAGGAGAATCCGACGGTCGGATCTCCCGTAATGTCCGTTTGAAATAAATGGTCGAAATTCGCGAACTGCCGCGGCGCGGCGCGTTCTATTCAGGCCATTATATTATATATAATATATATATATAATATATTTCGTCGATTACTATTCAAAACGAATTATATAAATAGTTTTAAAATCGTTTCAAAATCTATTTCAACTTCCATTTCAATTCAAAGCAAAATTGAATTCTTCTTTATAAATTCGTTTCAGAATTCATTTCTGTTCAATTCAAATTTCAATTCAATTTGAATTCATATTCAATTCAATTCATTTCGAAATCGTTTTCAATTCAATTCATTTCGGAATCGTTTTCAATCCAATTCATTTCGAAATCGTTTTCAATTCAATTCATTTCGAAATCGTTTTCAATTCAATTCATTTCGAAATCGTTTTCAATTCAATTCATTTCGGAATCGTTTTCAATCCAATTCATTTCGAAATCGTTTTCAATTCAATTCATTTCGAAATCGATAAAATCGATATAAATATCGTTCACGTCAAAATGGCGTCAATCTAATCAACACGGCTTCATAAAGTTCTATTTTCAAATATTCTATTTCAAATATTTCTTTTTCAAATATTTCTATTTTAAAACTGGAATGAGGCCCAATCAATTACCATATAAAGTTAATTATATGGATTTTCATACAACACATGTATAATAGCCTTGAAAAATAATCAACCATCAACCAAAGTGCACTACACTGTATAAGCATCAAATATAGACATTCAACGCTTATAACAGCCTGTCAATCAATCGATCGACATATTTACTCAATCAGGATGAGTGAACTTCAAATTTCATCCCAACACCCGTGTGGGGTTTCAAACAATCAAACACATATTTTATTTGTGCAGTTAGGCGATGTGTAAAATTTATCGACCCAATCAACGTCCTTCAAATAGGTGTACATAAACAAACCGTCTGGTTTGTAAATGACTATTCTATTTTATTCACTTTCACGTTAAAAATTATATTTTTAACGATAAAACATTTTATTCCAACATATGAATTTCTATTCAGTTCATTCTTTAAATAAAATGATATTTTTATTTTTCTAACATATTTTAGAAAATTTCGGCGGCATAACGGCACGATACTAGAAACGGGACGAGGCCTAGCCTTATCCCCGGTCTAGTGAAGGCCCACGCCATTCACACATCAATCGAATTCACTCTCGTTATGCAAACCACAAAATTTGGAGTAAGGGTCTAACCTAGCCTTACTCCTTCGCCTTATAACGGCGCACGTCTAATCCTAACCAATTTATCGATTCGATTTTTTTCACACCACAAACCACATTCAAACCAATATCACAATCAATAACCAAACAGCCAAACAAACAAGTCCATGGTCTGTGGACGATTGTGTCGGGTGCTACTAAGCACCGTCTGCATCCTAGTATATATATATAACTAGAAATAAAATAGAAAGGTGAGAAATTCTCACCTTTTAGCTATCCTAGCTCCACGGCACTTCTAATGCAGGAAATCTTCGCCAACTCGCATTTTTATCGCCTTTGTTGCCCATAGCCACTACATATATAAAAATCGAATTTTTATTTCAAAGTTCAATAGATAAAAATCGAATTTTTATTTCAAAGTTCAATAGATAAAAATCGAATTTTTATTTCAAAGTTCAATAGATAAAAATCGAATTTTTATTTCAAAGTTCAATAGATAAAAATCGAATTTTTATTTCAAAGTTCAATAGATAAAAATCGAATTTTTATTTCAAAGTTCAATATATAAAAATCGAATTTTTATTTCAAAGTTCAATATATAAAAATCGAATTTTTAGTTCAAAGTTCAATATATAAAAATCGAATTTTTATTTCAAAGTTCAATATATAAAAATCGAATTTTTAGTTCAAAGTTCAATATATAAAAATCGAATTTTTATTTCAAAGTTCAATATCTAAAAATCCTATTTTTCTATCGAAGTTCAACATACAAAAATTCTATTTTTAATCGCTTCTTGCATATAAAGAAAATCCATATTTTATTTACTAAAAATCAAATCTTGTTGCTGTTGAAAATCACATCTTTTTCTGTTTTTAAAAATCAATCTTTTTCAGTTTTTAAACTATATAAAAATCAGTTTTTTTTCTTTTATTTTAAAATCAGTTTTTCTTTTGTTAAAAATCAGTTTTAAAATTTTAATAAACAAAATCAGTTTTTTTATTCTAATAAACAAATCAGTTTTTTTTTTCTAATAAACAAAATCAGTTTTTTTTATCATTTTAAAAATCAGAACTTACCTTTTTTTTTTTTTTTTTTTTAATAAAACAATTCAGTTTTATACGAATTAAAATAAATAAATAAAATAAAATAAATAAAAAAAAAAACAACAATAAAATACTTACGGGGGGGGGAAGGGCGCTCGAGTTCTGGAGGGGGGGGCTGTGGTGTCGCGTCGTCGAGGTGGGGAGGGGGGTATCGCGGCGCCTGTCAGCGCTGGAGGGGGGCTTCGACGAAGGGGCTGTCGCGAGGGGAGGGGTGCGGACGGAGGAGAAGGGGCTGCTGGAATCGAGACTGGGGGAGGCGGCGGTCCCCTTGGAGGCGGCGTCGGAGGCGCGCCCCTTTGGTGGTGACGGCGGAATCACCCCCACCCCCGATCGCGTTATATTTTTTTTCTTTTTTTTTCTAATTTCTGAAATGGGATAAAAGGGGGGGGGGGCCAGAGGATATAAGGGGATTTTTTTTTTTTTTTTTTTTTATTATTTAATTCATTTTAAAAGTAAAAATCATCACGAACAGCAAATCAAACTCAACGAATGTCGCTCCTAGCTAATTACCCCCGTCCCGGACACAATGGAATATGTTTCGTAGGCCATTTTGACTGTTACAGTTAGTTATTCCGCAAATTAAAGTATAAAACATTTAATTTTCAAATTTGAACGTACATTTCAAATTACCGGGGTCACATACTAACTAGAAAAATTCCAGAAAAATATTTTCTAGCTTCGTATTGACGATACGGTCCTAACAAAACTAGTTTCGTTGAATTCTGAGACCGTTGGAAAAATGGCCAATTTCCAGTCGATTAAAATCAACTGAAATGGTCAAAACACGTTTTCCTTTGCCACGCTCACATATTGATTCGAAAAATTATGAAACTTGAAATCTAGCAATAACTTTACATCACGGACCCAACAAAACTGGTTTCGTCGAAATCCGAGGTCGTTTGCAAAATTGCTATTTTTAAGGGCCTTATATATATAAAAATATATATAAATTCCACAGCGACTATTTCTAATTTTTAACTGGACATATCTTATCATTTCTAAGATGAAATCTCAGTTTGTTAACTTCGTTACAAAGATACAGTTATATAGATTCAAATATTTCTTGTTTCGTTCAATTCTGACTTATATTGAATTCTGTATATTCATTTGAAATTCGAAATCGAATTTTCGAACTACCGCGCCATTTTCAATTCTATTTATAATTATATATAAATATTTATATTCTAACGACGACGCGTATAATATATACGTCGATTCTATATTCAAAATAAATTTTACGTCGATATTATTTAAAATAATCTATTTTAAATATTCAAAATTCGCTAAAATGGCCAAAATAAAAATTTTAAACTGGCCCAGATTTTCGGGTTGTTACAATCTCCCCCACTTAAAACTTTTCGTCCCCGAAAAGGAACAAAGTCGAAAGTGGTTTGATTATTCAGCTCTACATTCGATTTGGCTTCCGTTCTCCAACTTTTCAGTTTCTGAGAATTTTCAAAATTTCAAAAATTTGGCTAACACCCTAAATTTTCGAAAAATTTCGCCATAACCTCCCCTGCAATGGGAGCATCGGGAAATTGCAAATAGCGTTCCCGGTCCTTCAGATCTCAAAAAGAAAAAGAAAAAGCCAAGCGGCTAGCCAATAGGCTCACAAAATCATCATCACCCAAACAAAACAGGAAATTATGTAGTAAACATGTACCTATTTGTCGGGCAAACAAATTTTATTCTCTGCTCTAGCCTCCTTGCTATGACCTGTTCAATGATATACATGTATATGCAAGCAAATGCGACCAATTTCCAATATAATTCATTATTTGATGCTACTAGGCATAATGGTTCAAAATTAGCAAACAAATAGGCAAACAACACAAACATCAATCAATTAGTGAATTAGAGTTTCAAATCCATAAATTTGATATATATACAAAAATCAGATTTTTGATGCCAAATCACAACAATAGGCCCTATCTAATTTTGGTTCTCACACCAGTCAATAGGAAATATATAGAAAATCACACCTTCGAAACACGAACATAAATGTTGATGATGCGATCGCTATCATCAATAATATCTCCGGGCGACTAGAGTGTGATGCTATATCTATCCAATATATTAAAACTTCGAATATACGTTCATGACGCGTATACGCGAAATCTATATATACTCGATTGTCCACATCCATATAAATAATCAAATACGAATAATTGATTTAAATTTTCAAAACAAATTTGACTTTCATTTTAAAAATATACTCTTCACACTCGTTCTAGGATACTACTGATCCCATCTCTAACGAGTCATTCTAATTGGATCTTGCTAATCCAATATCTGATGAATTCTTTCGTATGTTTCTAATGTGCCTTGTTCTCTGAGCTTTGTAAACCAAAGCTCTGATACCAAATGTGAAGACCCGCAACTTCCCCGTAAAGGAAAGCGTCGGATAGTTCGAGAACAAACCACAACAGAACACATATCAAAGAACACTTCACTGTATATTACAACAATGCATCAGATTACAAGAATATACAGAGTATAAACGAATATTACACAGAAATATCAGAGATTTAAATTACATTTAAATTCATCGCAGCGGAAAATAATACAATACACAACTAGAAGAGATATACGGATACAAAGCTTTCCGGATATCGTTCCAGCTGTAAACCAGGATCCTGTGAATATAAATCTGCAAAACCAAAACTACTAGCTGCCCGTGTCAAAATAAGGGCACCCAGAGTTTAGGTTAAAACAATAAACTCCAGGTCAGTCATGTGACTGGTGTGAGAACTAAAACAGTTAATCTTTATTTTCAAAGTTAGGTAAATCAAGGGACCACGCCGTATAACACGGAACGGGTTTCCTCCCAAGAATACCAGTGCATAAAACCAACAGCGCAATGCTAAATAAAGAAAAATGAAGCTGTTATAAGACCCAGGTCCCATCACACAATGCAACGCAGTCGAGGATAGGGTTTTCCCTTATAACAGCCAAAGAATGCTTGATACGTTTTAAAACAAATCATTTGATATTATTATAAGTGCATAGTGTATAAAACACTTCAAATCATAAATATCAATCATAGGCGGCATAAGCGCCCCATCCCACTATGTCGCCATATATAGGATTACAATTAAAACCGCAAATGTCACGTATTTGGAAATTGGATTTCCGTCTATGAACCGAGGCAAAAGATAGTCCTCAACCGATTCGAGACTGTCTAGCCCGAGCCTCAGGAACAGCCGCAACTGCCCCTTGGATCGTCAGGGTCGGTCCACACGGAGTGGATTATTATGCCTGAACAATACGTCTCCCCACCCTATGGGGTGTAAGTCTGGTCCGTCAGCCGACCAGAATGCATTCGGCCGAAACCGATATAACCGAGGCGCCTCGCAACCGCAACAACCACATAAGTCAAACTCGTCAGGGCGTGTAAAACCACTGACGCCACTTCTAGCTAGAAAGAAACGCAAGTCCTCCCTGATGTCCCTCCCGTTTTTGGTTCATACCGGGTGTGAAACTCGCGAAGCAAACGTTACACAAAGCTATGCCACAAAGGCCTTGCTTTGATCATCACCACAAGACTTTGCTTTTCAACAGAAGCCTTGATCTTTTGCATCTTAGCATGCCACACAGGCAAACCATCCTATGCAACCGATATCAGTCACACAGAATGAAATCCGATGTCGGACACACAGTCCATTTACAAGTCCGTTCTGGGTCTGAACGAAACCGGAGGCACCTAGTACCCCGCATATCCATCGATCTCCAAGTACGTCTGGACGATCCCTAACTGTTTCCATCTTCTTGGGTGTACAGCCCAATCAAGATCATCAGTTATCACCCAAACGACGTGAAGACCTCCGGTCTTCGACCATCGTCTTCATCTTCGACTTAACGTCGTATCAGTCATTCAGAATGGGATAAACCCGGTCCTTCCGAATAACTCGCGTATATATTATAAAAGTGTCACACAAACACAACATACGCCTCATTCCAATTCATTAGTCACTAACCGTAAATTAATCAAGAGAATAATTCCCCAAATATTAACCCCGAAGGCCGAAACCAACATCAGATCAATATCCAGAAAACCATTCTGCTTGGCTAACCGACAGTTAGTTTCTAAATTTCACGTTCAAATCTAATTAAAGATTTAACTATCGCCTGGAGCAAAACTGGTGATACTCCATTCTCGATCTTTTCAATCTAATTAAAGATTCATTAAAACTCCACTTAGTTTTAATCATTATCTGGGTTAAAGAATCAGTGTCATTTAAAACACGGTTCACGATAAACCCAAAATCACATTCATTAATTATCGGGTTAAAGAACGAGTGTTATTTAAAACACTGTTCACGATAAACCCAAAAATCAATTTCGATTCAATTCCAATTAAATATTATTTAATTGGTGCACTTCATTAAATCTAAATAAAAAGATTTAATCATTTCTCAATTGGGTTCAAGAACAGTGTTAGTGAAAACACCATTCACGACAAACCCAAATCACATTCCATTAATTATCGGGTTAAAGAACAAGTGTTATTTAAAACACTGCTCACGATAAACCCAAAAATCAATACCAATTCAATTCCAATTAAATATCGTTTAATTGGCACACTTCATTAAATCTAAATAAAAGATTTAATCTTTTCTCAACTGGGTTCAAGAACAGTGTTAGAGAAGACACCATTCACGACAAACCCAAATCACATTCGATATTCAATACAAGGCTCTGAATAGAAAATATATCGGCTTATATTCAATATCGAATTCTACGACTAACAAATGTCGTATTGGAAATAACGATATAAATATATATCTTTCAAATTTCCATAACAACACCTGTATAATCACGAATTCCAACATCGAAATATTCCGAAGACAATTTCGATTCAAATCCACTCCAATGCAATCATTGGAAATTTTGGTTATTTTCAAAACCCTTTTCGAATTCAATTTATTTATTCAAAAATAAATAGAATTATAATTCTAGTTCAAAACTAGTTCATTTCGATAAAAACCTATTTTTATCTTTTCAAATATGGAGTTTTTCATCCCAATTCTTTCTAAATCATTTCTTATGATTTTACACAAATTATTACTATTTTTAATAATTTTATCAAGGCCCGTACAGTCGATTTCCATCAATGGCCATCGAACTGCACTTACAGCGACCTTTTTCGAATTTGATTTGGACATACTTCCAAATCCAACCGTTAGATTTCAAATTTCTAATATTCGTTAGAAAGCTCTTTTCGATACGAACCCAACGGTTCCGGTTTTAGGAGAATCCGACGGTCGGATCTCCCGTAATGTCCGTTTGAAATAAATGGTCGAAATTCGCGAACTGCCGCGGCGCGGCGCGTTCTATTCAGGCCATTATATTATATATAATATATATATATAATATATTTCGTCGATTACTATTCAAAACGAATTATATAAATAGTTTTAAAATCGTTTCAAAATCTATTTCAACTTCCATTTCAATTCAAAGCAAAATTGAATTCTTCTTTATAAATTCGTTTCAGAATTCATTTCTGTTCAATTCAAATTTCAATTCAATTTGAATTCATATTCAATTCAATTCATTTCGAAATCGTTTTCAATTCAATTCATTTCGGAATCGTTTTCAATCCAATTCATTTCGAAATCGTTTTCAATTCAATTCATTTCGAAATCGTTTTCAATTCAATTCATTTCGAAATCGTTTTCAATTCAATTCATTTCGGAATCGTTTTCAATCCAATTCATTTCGAAATCGTTTTCAATTCAATTCATTTCGAAATCGATAAAATCGATATAAATATCGTTCACGTCAAAATGGCGTCAATCTAATCAACACGGCTTCATAAAGTTCTATTTTCAAATATTCTATTTCAAATATTTCTTTTTCAAATATTTCTATTTTAAAACTGGAATGAGGCCCAATCAATTACCATATAAAGTTAATTATATGGATTTTCATACAACACATGTATAATAGCCTTGAAAAATAATCAACCATCAACCAAAGTGCACTACACTGTATAAGCATCAAATATAGACATTCAACGCTTATAACAGCCTGTCAATCAATCGATCGACATATTTACTCAATCAGGATGAGTGAACTTCAAATTTCATCCCAACACCCGTGTGGGGTTTCAAACAATCAAACACATATTTTATTTGTGCAGTTAGGCGATGTGTAAAATTTATCGACCCAATCAACGTCCTTCAAATAGGTGTACATAAACAAACCGTCTGGTTTGTAAATGACTATTCTATTTTATTCACTTTCACGTTAAAAATTATATTTTTAACGATAAAACATTTTATTCCAACATATGAATTTCTATTCAGTTCATTCTTTAAATAAAATGATATTTTTATTTTTCTAACATATTTTAGAAAATTTCGGCGGCATAACGGCACGATACTAGAAACGGGACGAGGCCTAGCCTTATCCCCGGTCTAGTGAAGGCCCACGCCATTCACACATCAATCGAATTCACTCTCGTTATGCAAACCACAAAATTTGGAGTAAGGGTCTAACCTAGCCTTACTCCTTCGCCTTATAACGGCGCACGTCTAATCCTAACCAATTTATCGATTCGATTTTTTTCACACCACAAACCACATTCAAACCAATATCACAATCAATAACCAAACAGCCAAACAAACAAGTCCATGGTCTGTGGACGATTGTGTCGGGTGCTACTAAGCACCGTCTGCATCCTAGTATATATATATAACTAGAAATAAAATAGAAAGGTGAGAAATTCTCACCTTTTAGCTATCCTAGCTCCACGGCACTTCTAATGCAGGAAATCTTCGCCAACTCGCATTTTTATCGCCTTTGTTGCCCATAGCCACTACATATATAAAAATCGAATTTTTATTTCAAAGTTCAATAGATAAAAATCGAATTTTTATTTCAAAGTTCAATAGATAAAAATCGAATTTTTATTTCAAAGTTCAATAGATAAAAATCGAATTTTTATTTCAAAGTTCAATAGATAAAAATCGAATTTTTATTTCAAAGTTCAATAGATAAAAATCGAATTTTTATTTCAAAGTTCAATATATAAAAATCGAATTTTTATTTCAAAGTTCAATATATAAAAATCGAATTTTTAGTTCAAAGTTCAATATATAAAAATCGAATTTTTATTTCAAAGTTCAATATATAAAAATCGAATTTTTAGTTCAAAGTTCAATATATAAAAATCGAATTTTTATTTCAAAGTTCAATATCTAAAAATCCTATTTTTCTATCGAAGTTCAACATACAAAAATTCTATTTTTAATCGCTTCTTGCATATAAAGAAAATCCATATTTTATTTACTAAAAATCAAATCTTGTTGCTGTTGAAAATCACATCTTTTTCTGTTTTTAAAAATCAATCTTTTTCAGTTTTTAAACTATATAAAAATCAGTTTTTTTTCTTTTATTTTAAAATCAGTTTTTCTTTTGTTAAAAATCAGTTTTAAAATTTTAATAAACAAAATCAGTTTTTTTATTCTAATAAACAAATCAGTTTTTTTTTTCTAATAAACAAAATCAGTTTTTTTTATCATTTTAAAAATCAGAACTTACCTTTTTTTTTTTTTTTTTTTTTTAATAAAACAATTCAGTTTTATACGAATTAAAATAAATAAATAAAATAAAATAAATAAAAAAAAAAACAACAATAAAATACTTACGGGGGGGGGAAGGGCGCTCGAGTTCTGGAGGGGGGGGCTGTGGTGTCGCGTCGTCGAGGTGGGGAGGGGGGTATCGCGGCGCCTGTCAGCGCTGGAGGGGGGCTTCGACGAAGGGGCTGTCGCGAGGGGAGGGGTGCGGACGGAGGAGAAGGGGCTGCTGGAATCGAGACTGGGGGAGGCGGCGGTCCCCTTGGAGGCGGCGTCGGAGGCGCGCCCCTTTGGTGGTGACGGCGGAATCACCCCCACCCCCGATCGCGTTATATTTTTTTTCTTTTTTTTTCTAATTTCTGAAATGGGATAAAGGGGGGGGGGGGGCCAGAGGATATAAGGGGATTTTTTTTTTTTTTTTTTTTTATTATTTAATTCATTTTAAAAGTAAAAATCATCACGAACAGCAAATCAAACTCAACGAATGTCGCTCCTAGCTAATTACCCCCGTCCCGGACACAATGGAATATGTTTCGTAGGCCATTTTGACTGTTACAGTTAGTTATTCCGCAAATTAAAGTATAAAACATTTAATTTTCAAATTTGAACGTACATTTCAAATTACCGGGGTCACATACTAACTAGAAAAATTCCAGAAAAATATTTTCTAGCTTCGTATTGACGATACGGTCCTAACAAAACTAGTTTCGTTGAATTCTGAGACCGTTGGAAAAATGGCCAATTTCCAGTCGATTAAAATCAACTGAAATGGTCAAAACACGTTTTCCTTTGCCACGCTCACATATTGATTCGAAAAATTATGAAACTTGAAATCTAGCAATAACTTTACATCACGGACCCAACAAAACTGGTTTCGTCGAAATCCGAGGTCGTTTGCAAAATTGCTATTTTTAAGGGCCTTATATATATAAAAATATATATAAATTCCACAGCGACTATTTCTAATTTTTAACTGGACATATCTTATCATTTCTAAGATGAAATCTCAGTTTGTTAACTTCGTTACAAAGATACAGTTATATAGATTCAAATATTTCTTGTTTCGTTCAATTCTGACTTATATTGAATTCTGTATATTCATTTGAAATTCGAAATCGAATTTTCGAACTACCGCGCCATTTTCAATTCTATTTATAATTATATATAAATATTTATATTCTAACGACGACGCGTATAATATATACGTCGATTCTATATTCAAAATAAATTTTACGTCGATATTATTTAAAATAATCTATTTTAAATATTCAAAATTCGCTAAAATGGCCAAAATAAAAATTTTAAACTGGCCCAGATTTTCGGGTTGTTACAATATCACAGGATATGATTTCGGGCCCAAGAGTGAATTGGAATCAGAAACACTAGTAAGCTTGACGATTAGATCGATTTTGATTGAGCGGATTGGTACCAGTTAGAAGGACGATCCTAATCTATTGGAAACCATCTCTGGGGTAGAGATGGGTATCGATGGAAAGAGAATGATCAGGTAAGGATTTGATCGAGAAGGGTGGCTTCGAAAGAATAAGGGACTAGTTGTACCCAACGTAGATGGACTAAGAGGCGAAGTGCTTAGAGCATATCATCACCCGAAATTGACTATACATCCCAGTGGTAACAAGATGTATTGAGACATGGAGCAGATCTACTACTGGGAAAGGATAAAGAAAGACGTTGGGAATTTGGCGTATGAAGTAGAGCTACCTGACAAGATGGCGGGAGTTCACAACATATTTCATGTTTCCCAGTTAAGGAAGTTTGTGCAAGACCCTAATGTGGCTATTTCACCAGATCAGTTGGACGATAGCGAGGTTGAACCCGAGGCGGTTGAGAACCACAAGCCTATGCGTATTGTTGGGAACGATACGAAGCAGCTTCGAAGGAAGGCGGTGAAACTAGTCAAAGTCCAGTGGGGTGAGAATGAAAAAGACTGTACTTGGGAAACTGAGAAGGATATAAAGAAGAAGTATCCAGAACTCTTTGCCTGGTAAGGTTTTGGTAGTGATAGTATCTTCCCTTGTTAGTAAACCGCATGCTAGGAAAGACTTGTTTTGCATGTTGATTGTTGTTTTATGGTTGATAGGCATGCGGGGCCCTTTGTGTGTTTTGGTTAGGGAATTTCGGGGGCGAAATTTCTTAAGGGGGGAGAATGTAACAACCCGCATTCTACGCATCATAGGATCATAGAATATTTATTTCCCTCACATACGAAGCCGTATGGTCATGTAACTTTGGGAGAAGATTATTGGGGTCATTTCCCATGTTCATGATTTTTCCCGATTTTTAAATGACCATTTTACCCCTAGTTGGTACTGTTTTGGCCATAACTTTTAACTGGAAAGGAATTTTGACCTGAAACCACTTTCATCGGCTCCGGATGATGGTTTACAATTCCGTAGAGTGGTCACATTAGCCAAACGGACTCACCGTTTGGGAGATATGGCTGAAACAAGTTTCAGGTAGTGAAAAACAGCTTAATTGGGCTTAACCGGGTGATTAACAGCTAGGCCCAATAGGGGATTTCGGGATTAGGGTTATGAGGAGGCTGAAATCAGTTAGAGAACGATCTTATCCTCATTTTCCAACCGCCACAAACATGTCTTTCACCCTAGCCATGGCCTCCATCTTCTAATTTCATCCCAAATCGTCTCTAATCACTTTCTAATCGAAGATTAAGCAAAACTACATCAAATCAAGGGAGGGTAGCACCAAATCAGAGAGAGAGCTGCTGGAACACATAGGGATTGGATCCAAATCAGAGATTATTTCAGATCTAAAGTTTGTTTGTGGCTAAGGTGAGTGATTTGCATTGTTTTTCACTAATTACGGCTAATTATGGTAATTAGCGAAGATTAGCGAAATTATGGCTCAGAAAAATCTAGAAAAATTCCTACAATTCTAAAACATCATTTTATGCCTCTGATATGAATTTGGGTTAATTTCGACTAATTTTGCAAATCCCAGAATTTGGGAGATTAAGGGGTGGTTAGTGGAAATTAGCGAATTTATGCATGTTAAAAATCTAGAAAAATATTTATAAATTGCTAAATATTATTTTAGGCCTCTGTTAGAAAATTTGTATGATTTGGTTAAGTTTTGTTAATCCTATCATTAGATTTACTTAAACGTGATTAAGAGGGATTAAGGGAAAATATGGGGTTTTTGGCTATGTTTGATCCGTTTTAACATACTATATTGTTGTTTTGCTATTTGTGGATGTTTATACATGTTGCTATGACTTTATGGTATGATTTATGATTGTTTGGAATAGTTGGAATGGTTGAAAACGCCGTCGAGAGGCGAAAATAGCTTGCTGAAATGGTGCAGGTTTTCTTTGGGTCGAGTTAGACCGACCAGGGGAAGGTTTTGACCGACCAACCCGAGCTCATGACCAACCCTCTATGAAGTGTTCGACCGACTAGGGAGATCGACCAGGCTGGGCAAGACCGACCACTATGCGATGTACGACCGACCCCATACGATGATGAAATACCGACCAACCAGGGATGGTGAAGTACGACCGACCAGGAATGGTGAAGTGTTCGACCGACCAGGGGCAATACTGACCGACCAGGGTAAAGATGATGAAAACCGACCAGAATGAAAGGTTCTTGACCGACCGACCCGATCCACTTCAGAAGCCACGAACCGATGGTGCGACCCGATCTGTATGGAACGACTCGATCCGATGGAGGGAGCACGACCGACCCGATCCGAGATGCTTGGACTTGAAGTGAAGACCATGATCCGACCCGAGCGAGGGTGATGACCACGATCCGAAGCAAGGTGAAGTGAAGACCGACCCGAATGAAGATAATGACTAAAACCCGAGATGCAAAGGTAGACCAAATGGAAGTTAGAGCTCAGGATCTAGTTGGGAACCAATGAGTTCACTTCATGAGTTGGGCTTTGCTGCAGGACGTGTGCAAAGGGGTTGACGGTATTCATAACTTTGGTTCACCACTGAGAGATAGATAGTGGGCTTGTAGTGATAGTTACACGGGATTGGATTCCGTCATGGCCTAAAGTATTAGGTGACCAAAGTAGTGGATATTGTATGCTTTACGCACTGAGTTAGGGATGTGAGGATGATTGCTATGCTTGATTGTTTGACACCACTATGACATGCACATCCCCCACCCCCGTATCTCTTACACAGTATGTTAGTGGCACCTTAGAGTATTGTACGGTATGTAGTGCTAACTCATTGGTTGCAGGTCCAGGTTCAGGTATGATAGGATTATACCTGTTATTGTTCTGTTTTGTTGCTTATCGCTCATACCAGGCTTTATGTCTGACCCAGAGTTTTATGTCTCCTCTTATTACTCTGGGTGCTCACACGAGCAGACTAGAGACATGTTATGGTTAGCTGGTGATGCGCGAGTAGCTGATTCGGAGGCGAGCAGGAGGCTTCCACGTATGATATATAGATATTCTCCCTGTGTCGTTGGTGGTCGCTACTTGGGCATTAGTAGTGTACATACTTTATCTTGCTTTTGTTTTGTTGAGCCAGTTTGAAAAGTTGTAATAATGTTGGCTTTGGATCATAAGCTGTACTTGGATTTTCCGCTGCTATGTTAGTTTATTTTCAGCTTATGCACTGTCTCACCTGTTTTATGTCAATTATGTTGTTATTATATTTTATCCTATGCGCTGTGAGACATTCTACAGGTTCTTTGTTCATTCACTCTCTTCTTTCTTTTCTTCTGACGACCGTCCCGTGCTAACTGGATATGTGTACAGCGCACCATTGGAGTAAATGTCGGTTGGTGCGGGGCGGGCTGTCACAATAGCCGTGTTGGTTAGATATGCGCCATTTTGACGAGAATGATATTCATATCGATTATATTCATTTTTATAATAAATATAGAAAAGGTAGTGATTTCAAAATATAATGTTTTGAAAATATTATCATTTGTATATCGATCATGTGGGATATTCAATTTTGATTTGAAATTGAATATGAAGTTGAAATCGTTTTGAAAACGATTTATAAAATACGTTTTAAAAGGAAATCGACGAAATATATATAATATATTATATATATATAGAATAGCCTGAATAGAACGCGCCGCGCCGCGGTAGTTCGCGAATTTCGACCATTGACTTCGAATGGATATTACGGGAGATCTAACCGTCGGATTCTCCTAAAACCGGAACTGTTGGGTTAGTATCGAAAAGATCTCTCTAACGAATATTAGAGATTTGAAATCTAACGGTTGGATTTGGAATTATGTCCAAATCAAATTTGGAAAAGGTCGTTGTAAGTGCAGTTCGATGGCCGTTGATGGAATTCGACTGTAAGGGCCTTGATAAAATTATTAAAAATAGTAATAATTTGTGTAAAATCATAAGAAATGATTTGTGAAGAATTGAGATGAAAAATTCCAAATTTGAAAAGATAAAAATAGGTTTTTATCGAAACGAACTAGTTTTGAACTAGAATAATAATTTATTTATTTTTAAATAAATAAATTGGATTTGAAAGGGTTTTAAAAGTAACAAGAAGTTTCAATAATTGAATTAGAATGGAATTTGATTTTGGGTTTATAGTGAACCGTGTTTTAAATGACATTGGTTCTTTAACCCAGTTAAAGACAGGATATGATTTCCCAAGTTAAATAATCATTGATAGTGGTTTTTGGGAAGATTAAAACTAAGTAGAGTTTTAATGAATCTTTAATTAGATTCAAATGATCGAGAATGGAGTATCACCAGTTTTGCTCCAGGCGATAGTTAAATCATTAATTAGATTTGAAAGTGAAATGGTAATTGAATTTACCGATAACACCATGGTGTTAGATATGAAGTATGACCAGTTTTACCTCATGGGATGAATAGGTTGGGATTGGGAAATAAAATAAATTATTACTTCGGTGTGGTTCGCTAATCCCGACTAGTTTGAATTGATATTCAAAAGAATATTAAAGAATAAATTTAAAGAATTTATCTTTGATAAAATTAATGAGAACCTTTTCCAAAGTATAAGAATATTTGAATAAAAGAATATTCCGAATAGGAATTAGGCGTATGTTGTGTTTGTGTAACACTTGTTTATTATATACGCGAGTTATTCAGAAAGACCGGGTTTATCCCATTCTGAATAACTGATTCGACGTGGTGTCGAGAATGAAGACGGTGGTCGAAGACCGGAGGTCTTCACATCATTTGGATGATTACTGGTGATTTTGATTGGGCTATACACTCAAGAGGAGGGAATCAGTTGGTGATCGTCCAGACGTACTTGGAGATCGATGGATACACGTGGTACAAGGTGCCTCCGATTTCGTTCAGACCCAGAACGAACATGCAAATGGACTCTGTGTCTGACATTGGATTTTATTCTGTGTGATTGATTTATTTTAAATATATATATATATATATATATATATGTTTGGCAACAGAGAATTTATTCTCTTTCTTAACGCCCTTCTCTGAGACGTACGAGCTCGGGGGTTATATATTGATGGATATCAATCGCATGGAGTGAATTGCCTGCGTGGCATGCCTAAGTGGCAAATGATCAAGGCTTTTGTTGAAAAGCAGAGTCTTGTGGTTGACGATCAAAGCACGGCCTGTGTGGCATAGCTTTGTGTAGCGTTGATTCGTGAGCCTCACACCCCGGTTGTGAACCAGAAACGGGAGAGGACCTTAGGGAGGGCATGTGTTTCCTTCTAGCTAGGGTGGTGTCAGTGACCCACCAGCCCTGACATTTATATTATTTTCACATATGTGGTAGTTGCTGTTGCGAGGCGCCTCGGATATATCGGTGACTGT
The DNA here is from genome assembly GCA_030737875.1 of Allium sativum. Classification (NCBI taxonomy): domain Eukaryota; kingdom Viridiplantae; phylum Streptophyta; class Magnoliopsida; order Asparagales; family Amaryllidaceae; genus Allium; species Allium sativum. The sequence continues at coordinate 230,796,079 of CM060910.1, read as the reverse complement.
GTGGAGCCGATGGAGTCATTTGGCTCATTTACACCCCAAAGGGCGGGGAAACGCAGTGTTCATGCATTTTAATCCACATCGGTGGACCGACCCTGACGATCCAAGGGGCAGTTGCGGCTGTTCCTGAGGCTCGGGCTAGACAGTCTTGAATTGGTAGAGGACGATCCCTTGCCTCGGTTCATAGATGGAAATCCAATTTCCAAATACGTGACTTTGCGCTTTTGATTGTAGAGCCTAGTATGGCGACATGATATATGGTACCGATGCCGTCTAGGATTGATACATTTATATTTGAAGTTGTTTTATACACTATGCATTTATAATAGTATCAAATGATTTGTTTTTAACGTACCAAGCATGTTTGGCTATTATAAGGGAAAACCCTATCCTCCAGCTTCTGTTGCATTGTGTGATGGGACCTGGGTCATATAATAGCTTCATTTTTTCAAAAAGCATTGCACTGTTTTGTTATATGCACTAGTATTCTTGGGAGGAAATATGTTCCGTGATATACGGCGTGGTCCCTTGATATATCTGATTTAAAGTAAAGTTTTAAATAACTGTTTTAGTTCTCACACCAGTCACATGATTGACCTAGAGTTTATTGTTTTAACCTAAACTCTGGGTGCCCTCATTTTCCGCACGGGCAGCTAGTAGTTTTGGTTTTGCAGATTTATATTCACAAGATCCTGATTTACAGCTGGAACAATACTCGGAAAGCTCTGTATCCGTGTATTACTTTCAGTTGTGTATTGTATTATTTTTCCGCTGCTATGTAATGTATTGTAATCTCTTATATTTTGTGATTAATATTATTTATTTATACTCTGTATATTCTTGTATTCTGATGGAATTGTTGTAATTAACAATGAAATGTTCTTCTGTCGGCGTTCTTTTGTATGTTGTTCTCGAAGTATCCGGGCTTTCCTTACCGGGGAAGTTACGGGTCTTCACATCTATTACACAAGATTTGCTACTTCGTAATTAAACTAAAGGGTTTTATATTACTAGTAGAAACCAAATTCTGTTATTAAAATGGTTTCTAATCCTACTTTACTATATATACTATGTTATTTTATAAAAAAAAATCCAATCTACTAGTATATATTTATATAAAACTTTTTCATGTTCGCATCAGAAATCTAATTAAACGCCTTAGTAAAACAAGGACTATGAATGTAACACCCCACATTTTCAATCAAATAATAAAGTGAAAAACATAATAGAAATATACTCACATGCACAAGTAAAGGTGTTCTTTGTGGAAAGGAAGTATTTGATATTTTACTTGTACGTTTGAAAAAAATACATTAAGGTAGCAAATGTTAATCGTATAGAATGAGGTTATTAATGCATGATTGGAAAACAGTGAAAGTTTATGGAAAAGGAAATATTATTATATTTGGGTCACTGAACATTTAGTAAAAGTTATATTTTAAATTAATGCAAAGAGAGGGCATTAACTACTCTTTTTGAATAAATTGAAGTTAGAATAAAAGCTGCATTTTTTCTGAAAATATGAATATTTCTTAATTGGATGTTTGATACACAAAGTATCAAACTATAAGAAATGTATAAATAAAGATAATGTGTAAGGTAAATTCATTAATATCAATCAATTTCAAAATGATTGTATCAGTTAAATGGTAGGAGATGAAATTAATAAGTTATAGGAGTTAATAGAATAATTTGGCGTAATGTAATAGTTTCATTGGATGAAGAAGAGAGAAAATGGTAATGAATATATTTAGGCATTATAAATATTACAAGAATAAATGAATAACGAATAAATAGCCATTAATGAGGGTTATATTAGTTAACGTATTCCGTATAAACTAATGCCATAGTTAATACATGTTACATCAGCTGAATATTACACTTGGTGAAGTACTTTTATGCAAATAAATAAGTGGATATGACTAAAAGGACGTTTTGTTAGATAAATCATCATTTAATTTCTTTAATACATATAATATGAAACAAATACGGGACAAATATTAATATGGCAATTATTTATTAATTTCTGACATAAACATGGAAAATTATTAATATGTTCTTATTTTAAAAGTGGAAAATTATTAGTAAGTTAATTATTTCATGCAAACATGGAGAAATAAGCACTTATTAAGGCTAGAAAAGAGAAAAGGTAAAATATTTTTAAATATAAACTATGCATGTGTGTGTGTATTTGTGTTTAAATAGTCGAGAACATATGTATGTATATGTGCACATTAATAAATTAATTAATTAACTTATGGAAGATTAGGTACTAGTCAAAAAGGGTAACATTTATTTGAATAAGGGAAACCAATCAATGGTTTTCAATTCCAAAATTGATTGTCCAATTAGAGAGTAAAGAATATGGTTAACATATATGTGTATATTTCATTTAATGAAATTGATTTGTTAGTTTGCTAAATTAGAATGATGCGCATACATACATACATACATACATACATACATACATATATATATATACATATATATATATATATTCAAGTGTCCAAGTACAAAGAACTTAATCTAGTGGTATGGATAAAACGACTTGGAATTTAAGCAATCAATCTATTGTTAGGATTGATTTAGAACTCCTATAAATTGAGGCGTATAGTGTAACCCCAATTCACTTTCTCCATCATTGCTATTCATCGTAATTATAGTGAACATATTTTTTTTCCTTTTCTCGTTTACACCCTTTTCTTCCCACATCATCAAATCAGATAAATTCAATAAAAATTACTGGAATTCTTATAAATCAAAGGAAGAGATTTAAAGAGGCGTGTACCAAATAAAGTATGAAATTCTAAATTGAAATTAGGACCTCAAGTGGGTGGATTTAGAATTATTCCTTTTGGGTAATGTTATATTTACTGTTTATGTTCCCCATGATTCTTAACATGTTAAATAACTATAATTTGTTGTAATTGCGATATAACTTATTTTAAAGTATGTTAATTTTATTATTATTGAACAATCCTACACCTTTAATACTCTATTTGGATTAAGAATTACTATAATACTGAAATTGTGGAATTTACAATAAACATGATTATGTTATTGAAATTGTTATTTAACAACAAATTGGATATGTTGTAAATAGAATTGCATTAAAATTGGAATAATGGAAAAAGAATTGATATGCCAAATTTGTATGGAAAATTTACAGTGATTCAGAAACGATAAATGAAAACATAAATTAACATCTAACTCAAAAAATAAAAAAGGGAAAATTCGTAGTAAACCGAGTTACTTGGATTTTGGGGAAAATGGATACGTTTCCATAACCGCAAAACTATTGTAAACGTAGTCGCAATAAAAGAAAGGGAAAAGGGATTAGTGTGAAATAGGGATTCTTTTACTGTATTGCACACTAATCAAATAAAAATATATTTGTACGTCCACGATGAAAAATTACAGAAACGGCTTGTAACTATGGATCTTGATTGATGTGTGTTATGGAAATGGAACTTAACATCCTTCCACTAATAATCTAATGAGGTATGTGAAATATTTTCCTGAAATAATGAGAATTTAAAAGACGGTAAATAAATGGATGTTACAATAGTAAAATTTGGTTAACGTTAAGGAACCAGGCGAAAATGTGAAGAATGGGAAACATAACCTATTATAATTAATTATATGAATGATAATGTAATATAATAGGTAGGATTGTCCTAGAGACACGTGGAATCATAACAAGGGTTATAATAAATGAAAAAGTGAACTTATTAATAAACCTTAGTTAAGAGAACTAAGTTAATAAGTATACAATAACAACAAGTTGTGATAATAGTGCAAGATAAGGTTATGATTAAATTAAAAAAATAAAGTAGGCTTATTACTAGTAGACATATAACTAAAAGTGTTAAGTCTAATAAACGTAATAAATAATAAGGGAATACCGCTCTGGTGGCATAGGGTTGGATAAAGAAAGTAGACAGCCAAGTGTGAGCTAGTGAACATTGTAACTTGAATAAAAACTGAATATATGGATAATCAAGTTAATTAGCAATTTGATAAGATAAAGCAAATACGTGATTAAAAGATTAAATATTGGATCTAATAACATGTTGGTGTGATGCGCTTGGACCGGTCCATACGTACGAAGGTAAAGAACCCAATAGGTTAGATCATTGTGGTGTCTGGAGACACCAGATGAGCATGTCCGGAGACACCAGATGAGCATGTCCATCTGATTGTTCTGCTTAATTATTCTGTCTGATTATTCTGTGCGACTGGGGGATGCACGCGGCTTCTATGGGACATGGTAGGGTAGTCCATGGTGGTCCTCTATGCGGTACATGCTCAGCCTGTACTTGCAGGGCTTGGGTTTATATGGTACCACCCGGTGAGTATATCTTGACTGCAACTACAATTCAACAGTTAGAAGGCTGTGGCGGATGACGTCGGGTGATTCAGCAGTTTACCTTTGAGATGAGGGTCAGGACCAAATGTAGGATAGGAATCGTCAGATGCCAATCATCGGCAGTCAGTCTGACGCCGAAAGACAGGAGCTAAACCGAAATACCACTGATCTTTCATTATCGAGACATTGGTTCCAGGACACGCCAAACTAGATGTTAGATTATTTGATAGGGGCACATCACTTAGCTCTTGACGTGGACTTTTACTAGTTAAGGGAGAGGCCAGGGTGGGGACATAGCCACCACGAAAATACATACCATACTTGGATATTTGTATGCCTAATGAAGTGGACCTTTATAGATATTGAAAGCTCCCGACCGAGTTTTGTGCATTGGATGCAGCCCTATTATGAGACTCAGGTTACAGTAGATAATACGTTCGTGTGAGGGTCTAGATGCATGCATTGGGTGGTGTATTGTAGACAGTAGGGCATTACTCTGAGTTGAGACTTGATTCAATTGAGGAGTTCAGATACGACGATCCATACGCTTATGTGGCAAAGCGATGGTAGTTCTGTGCAATTACGTGGCATAACGATCTAGATTTCCGTATGTCATTTAGCGTAGGATGGAGGTTGTATACACTTCCTTGGAGTGACGGTGGAGACCATGCGAGGAGAGTACTATGGAGAGTACCTTGAGATGTTGGGTATAACTACATACACACTATATCAGGTTAATCTACTAAGGAGTAGATGGGTATGACACAAGTACTGAGCCTTGAGTGTTATTAACCCAAATAACCTAATAATTAAGAAAATATAACTGAATTGTATATGTAAGGTTATTTCAGAATGTATAATTTTTCCAGTCACGAGAACTTTGTTTTCTGACCCCCCCCCCCCCATAACATACTCGCAAGTTAGGTTTATGGCAGAGATTTGGTAGCTTTTGGACTCTTGTTAACAATGTTATTATTTCAGTAAGGCTGTATTTGATTATTATATTTTATCTGTTCAAGTGTGAGATGTTTTATCGAGCTCTGATATATTTATTATATTGTCTTTTTTACAAGACACCAGAGAAGCTAACTCGAGCTTCGATTAATTGGGATTTTTTTTAAAAAAAAAATCAGTTTTGTCAAAATTTGGGTTGTTACATCCGGTATCAGAGCTTAGGTTTAGGATTCCTAAGTATAGATAGTGAGTGAACGTATTTTTATTTTAAAAAATATAAATATATTATAAATATACACACCTAGATCCATAAAGGAACCCACTAAATAGGAAGAGCGACATATGATAAGAGATGGTATGTTATTTATGTACACTAAAGAAATAGTTATAAAATTTTTGAGAATAAGAGACCCTTAGGTGGTTTGGGTGAAAAGTGTACAACGTGTTTTATAATGGAAAGAAATGGATCCCATATGTCAGTATCTGAAATGTTAATATTTTAGATTAGTGGGTTTGGCAGTTGAGCCTTATAAATTGGAAAAGAGTAAAAAAGGAAAATGGATTATTAATACATGATTTTTAAGAGAAATGACTTTTTGGAATATTTAGGAATGTCTAAGTAAGAAAACCACTTTGAGTCCATCCCCATTGTTATCTTTTAAGAACTTGAAATTTTAAAAGCTTTTAGGTGATAGTTTATGATGTTTTTCATGTTTTGACCTTAAAAGCATACGATTTTAAAATATGTACTGGCTAGATTGCGCAGAAACAAAAAGTGGTATTTTTACATTTAAAAAAAATGTAAGAAACATATTTGAAAAGTACATATTGAGTTTTGAGAAAAAAGAGGGTATATTTTGGAAACGGTGATTTCTTTAGAAGTTTTTATCTCAAATGAATTCTTTTAGAAAAATGTGTACATTATAGAGCATGTATAGATCAATAGTTTTAAGCTACAAAGTATGAAAGAATTAAATAACTAAACGTATAAAAGATTGCATTTTGTCAAGGAAAATTTTGAAAATCTCTATTCTTTTAAAAATAATTTTTGACATAAACTTTGGTGGGTGGACAAAATAAGTTGTTAAAAATTTAGAACCGAGTAGATATTTGCACCTAGTTGTAAGTAGTTAAACGGATATAGTAAAAATAGAGTTGTTGTAAAATTGACTGAGAAATAGTTGTCCTTGTCAACTCCAGTTTTTATGATTTGAAAAAAAAAAGTTTTGCATTTTTTATGAGATGTCATTTCTATGGCTTGGAAACAATAAGTTTTAATGAAGAGAAATTTTTTTTAAAGCTTTTAATTTGTGAAAAAAAGACAAGGCCAAAACACGTTTTTAAATCATGGAGTAGGTAAGGATTAATATCTAGGAAAGGCGTGGAATAATTTAAGGCTATAAAGTAGGTAGCAAGAATTATTTTGGAATAATAATTTTTTTTCCAAAAAGTGCAAAAGCACTATAGAACCTAGGTTGTTGCTTGGAAAAGATGGTTAGTGCAAAACACGGACTAGTTTTGACAGGTAGATGGTACTAGGAAGGCGAGTTGTTTAGATCATGTGGTTTGTAGCTTTTCTATCAACGAGGACATGGTCCTAGAATTCTTAGCCCTTAGTAGTAGCTGTGTAGTGTGCTTGTTTTCCTATTTTAATTTTAAAAGAATTAGAAGGCTTATTTAAAATTAAGTTTATGTCAGTGGATTAAGTTAAATAAGCTAAGGATAAAGGTGATGACATAACTAAAAGAAAACAACAAATCCAATAAAGCAAAAAATATGACAATTGAGAAAAATGGAAAAATTGCGAGAAATAGAAAAAATGGATTTTTCCAATGTAAGCTGGAAAAGAAAATTTATAACAGAGAAAATTTTCTTATTTAAACTTTGCTTGGATAGGAAGATAGGAAATCTTTATATATAGTTGCAAAAAATCTAAGTACAAATGTAAAAGGTACATAAAAGAAAAACACAAGATGTGAATTTTTCTTTTTTATACCTTTTTGTTACATAATTCAATAAATTAGACTTTTCTATAACAGGAAAAATTTTACAAGGACAAAACTGAAGGCCTTTTTATCCATAAGGACAGCCCACTAAAATTTTACTCAGAAGGATAACCACCTAATATCTTTTCTTCACGCGCGCTTTCTTCTTCCTCCGCTCCCGATTCACGTCCGCTCCAAACAATCGAACCCAAAAATCACAAAAAATTGAATTCATAACAATTCATAAATCACGACAAGGACATGGACATCAGAATCGAAATTGTAATCGAACCCAAAAATTCGATTCCATAAATCGCGAGAAACTGGAACCCTAAAAAAAAAAATCTCGAACAACAAAAATCCATTGGAAATCACGAGTGAATTGAAAAAAATATTTTTCTAACGATGGAAAACACAATTGAAGAAGTCAAAATTGTTGGAACAATTTTTTCGTGATTGGAAATGTTTTTTTTTTATCGTTAATATTATAGCAGTTCGTAGGTATCATTTTTCTATTTTTTTAGTTATCATTTTTCCAGTTTTAACTTTAAAATATAGCAGCAGTTTTTAATTATCATTTTTCTATTTTTTTAATTATTATTTTTACTGTAGTTTATGTGTTATGTTAAACATCAAAGCAGTTTTAAGGTATCATTTTCATATTTTTTAAGGTATCATTTTTAGTGTAATTTCTCTGTTATGTCAAACATTACTGCAGTTTGAAGGAATCATCTTTAAAAAATGTTTACATCAAAGTTTGATTGAATAAAATAAAATTAGTTCGACTAAGTTACAAAGTTGATGCAACAGTACAACTGCAAAATTAACACAACAACAAAATCACATAGAAAAAACACATAACACAGTTAAAATATGAAAAATGATACTTAAAAAAATAGAAAACTGATTTCATTTTATCTGCATCAATGTTTTAAAGAAAAACTAATGCAAAAAATGTTTACATCACAATTTGATTGTATAAAATTAAATAAATTATACTGAGTTAAAAAGTTGATGCAACAATACAACTTCAAAATTAACACAGCTATAAAAATACATGAAAACAACACATAACATAGTTAAAACAGTAAAAATGATACCTAAAATTTTAGAAAATTGATAACTAGATACTGATGCAATGCTTTGAAGATAAAATAATGAAAAAAAATTATATCGCAGTTTGATTGATTAAATTGAAATAAGTTCGACTTAGTTTCTTAGCTGATACAACAATATAACTTGAAAATTAACACAACAACAAAATCTCATGAAAAAACATATAACACAGTTAAAACGGTAAAAATGATAACTACAAAAATAGCAAAATGATAACTAAAAACTGCTGCTATGTTTTTAAAGTTAAAACAGGAAAAATGATAACTTCAAAAATACAAAAATGATAACTAAAAACTGCTGCTATGTTTTAAAGTTAAAAACAGGAAAAATGATAACTACAAAAATACAAAAATGATACCTACGAACTGCTGTACTGGTAAAATGAAAAAAAAAACATTTCCAATCTAAAAAAATTATGTCAACAATTTCGACTTCTTCAATTGTGATTTCCGTCGTCTACTACATATTTTTATTCCGTTCAATTAGGATTTCCAATGAATTTTTTTTGTTCGACGTATTTTTTTCTAGGGTTTCTGTTTCCAATTGATTTTGATTTCTTGATGTTTGGCTTCGATTTCGAATTTCGATTTTTGTTCTGAATGATGTTTGCCTTTGATTTTTGATTTCGCGATTTTGGATTTCGTGATTTATGATTTCGTGATTTCGACATACGCGCGTGAGGGGAGAAGATGAAATCAGCGGCCGAATGTTTATTTCAAGTGTTTTGTCCTTTTGGATAAAATATTTGGTGGGTATTGTCCTTGTGGATAAAATATTAGGTGGTTTTCCTTATGGATAAAATTTAATGGTCCTTTGTCCTTGTCGTTAAAATCCCCTTTCTGTAATTCGTAAAGTTAAAATTGGTTGGTAGGGTTTAGATGCAAGAATTGGATGAACTACGCTCTTACTCTGTAAGAGTGTAGGAAAAATTGGATGAAAAGGTATTTTGGTTTTCAATTTATTGCATATATATAGAAAATTACTAGTATATTTAAGATGTGTGCATCATATTTTTAAAAAGTTTTCAAGAAAAATCTGCATTCATATAGGAGCTACCGCTTAGGCATTCATGTATTATTATGTTGTAATACACTTTGCATAAGTACACAATTGGTTGCAAAATTGGATGTACACGTGATGGTTGTAAATTATGCGTGGAATTATGTAATTTTACCCTTACAAAATTTCGGGGACGAAATTTCCTAAGGGTGGGAGAATGTAACATCCTGCATTTTTATTTTAATTATAAAGAGAAAAACAGAATGAAAATATATTCATGTGCGCAAGTAAAGGTGTTCATTAAAGGAAGCATTTCATATTTTAGTTGTACATTTGAAAAATAATTTATTAATGTAGCAAAATGTTAATCAGATAGAAGGAAGGTATTAATGCATGATTGGAAAATAGTAATAGTTTATGCAAATGGAAATATAATAAGATTTTTGTCAATGAACATCTAGTAAAAGTTATGTTTTGAATTAATGCTAAGAGAGAGCATTAATTACTCTTTTTGAATAAACTGAGGTTAGAATAAAAGTTGCATGTTTTTTGAAAATATGAATATTTCTTAATTGGATGTTTGAAAAGTAAACATGTACACATAATATCATACTATAGGAAATGTATAATTAAGGATAATGTGAATGAAAACATAATTAATATCAATTAGTTTCAAATTGATTGTATTAATTAAATGGTAGGAAATGAAATTACTAAGTTATAGGAGTTAATAAAATAATTTGGCATAATATAACAGTTTCATTAGATGGAGAAGAGAGAAAATGGTTGTGAACATATTTAGGCATTGGAAATATTAAAAGAGTAAATGAACAACAAATAAATAGCCATTAATGTGGGTTATGTTAATTAACATTTTCAGTATAAACTAATGCCATAGTTAATACCTGTTACATCATCTAAATACTACACTTGGTGAAATAGTTTTATGCAAATAAATAAGTTGGATATGAATAAACGGAGCTTTTGTTAGATATTTACTTAATTTCTATAATAAGTATAATAGGAAACAAATTTGGGACAAATGATGGCAATTATTTATTAACTTTTGACATAAACATGGAAAAATATTAATGTATTATTGTTTTAAAAATGGAAAATCATTAGAATGTTAATTATTTCATGCAAACATGGAGAAATAAGCACTGATCAAGGCTAGAAAAGAGAAAAGGTAAAATATGCTTATACATAAGCTATGTATATGTGTCTATTTGTGTTTAAATGTTCAGCAATATATGTATGTATAAGTGCAAATTAATAAATTAATTAATTTAGGGAAGATTAAGTACTAGTTAAAAAGGGTAAAATTTATTTGAATTAGGGAAACCAATTAACGGTATTAATTCCAAAATTGATTGTGCAATTTGGGAGTAAAGAATATGATTAATATATATGTGCATATTTCAGTTAACGAAATTGATTTGTTAATTTTCTAAAATAGAATGATGAACATACATTGTAACGACCCAGATCTTTAGCTGTTAATTTTAAAATATTTTAATTGGTTTTAGAGATTTTATTGGTAATATAAAAGATATTCATAAGGAAAAATATTATACATGCACCCATAGGATTATAAACACACGCAATTCCAACTAAATACATTTTATATTTTTGTTTAATCATTAAACAATACCCAGTAAGTATAACTAGCAGCAGTACCCTTAAGTGTGGATCAAGATCTTTTACCAATCTTTTCACTGTAGCAGCAAATTTTGGATGCAAAGTAAGTTGGTCGACCTTGAGGATTTTGGGCTCGTTCCCATTTGTATCGGGCATTTTAATCTCGTTATGTCTACCTTACTCATTGGAATATCCTCAACATATCTAGGTACCACTTCTAGATTAAGCTTTATACAGACCAGCGTATTCATAGTACTCACATTCCCATCTACTTACATTCCAATATTTAATCATGTTTTGGGATCTCCATATTACATTTATTCCCCTACGTTATAAATCTCCGGGGCATCATTAAGCCAACTCCTTTGATTCATATTATGCATTAATCTAGTAATTCAGTATTTTAAGTATGGTGCCATATAACTTAGCACCAATCTTTGCTACTTAGCTAATTCAAAAAGTGGAATATATGATAATACATATTAGTACAATTTTGTCATTAGGAAATGAAAGCTGACATACCCTATCCTACACTACTATGTTGTATACGCGATGACCAAGGTTTTCATACCATGCCTTCCAAGTTTTTCAGCAGCATATCCTTCATGTTACTTAACCCGTGTGTGCAAAGTAATAAGAACCGTGCGCCTCAAGCCATTGTTTTCCGTGTGCCCCAAACTCTTCTTCTTTAAATACTGTTGTTATTCTCTCACTCCAAAATAAAAACATCAGCAAGCCGAGCTAAAAAATGAAAGCGTTCCTTTTTAACATCAACAGGAAATCGATTCCTTTGGAAATCAAAAGGGATCCAGTTAAAATTTATTGCTTATTCCTTTGTCTAATACAAGAAGAATCACTGATCCTTTATTTTCCAAAATAAAAAAATCGTTCCTTGCTCAGAGGAAATCAGCCTGCCATCTTGAGATTTCATAGTCTAAAACTCAATGATTCATTCAATAAAAATTCGAAATTGGATCTACAATCGAAAGCCTCAGCCTCGGTTACTGTTCGTAGGAAGAGACGGGTTTTAAGCGTGCTTAGCTTCAGCACTACCAGAGCTAGGGGAGAAATAGTCTTGCTCATCAATGGCGTTGAGTTTGTGATTGAAAGAGATGAGTGTCGGTAAGTGCTGGAGGACTTTGGATGCGAAAAAGTTCGCACTGTTTTCTTGCCATTTGCTGCTGTGGGTTTTATTTAATTCGAACCAAAAAGGGTTTGCGTATTATAATATAGCATGGGTGTCGGATTCTGATATTGGCTTACAAAGAGGAGATGTTGGAGTCCGTCGTGGAGAGGAGGTGAAGGGGTAGGCAGCGACGTCAATGGTTGGGCCAATGATAAAGGGTTGCCTGGTAAGAAAGGAAGGATTAGCTAATAGTTAAACGTGATAATCAGTTTATTAATTAATTGATGATTAAAAGGATAATTACTATTCTAACATATGGCGTGTGTGGACTGGATTTATTCTACATGGTTGAAATTGTTGGAGAGGAGCAGATGTTGAGAAAGGAAATGTTAAACGCGTGGTTTTGGGGACTTAGCTGAAGTGGGTTTTCATGGGGTGACCGAAGGTTGTTGAGAGGAAGACGGAGGTTAGCTTGTAATGCAAATGGGTTGCGTCGAGGTTCAGGGTTGGAGGCGTTTTAATGGAGTAGACAACTGTGTGGAGGTGGTTCTTGTGAATATGGAGTACAAGGGAATGGTAATGAAAGTATCGAGCATATCAGTTGAAGCTTCGTGGATTGGGAATACCGAACAGGGAGAGAAGACAGCTTGATATTCTAAATCATGTGGTAATCAAATAAATAAAGTTAATTATATGGTCTAAATGAAAATAAATTATATATAATTATATATATAATCGATAGCTTATAAAATGTATAACTATCTCATATAAAAACAGAATCCGGTGAAACTTGTCACATTGGAATTGTAACGATGAAATCTACGTTGTGGAGCTAGCATTTTGTGATAAAATCAAATACCTGTTTGATTTTAAACAAAATAAATGCAGAATCATCAACTGCAAAACAAGGTGAGTAAATTCACTAATTCTGCCTCGTTTATATTTTTATATAAACGAGTTTTAAATTTATTTATAGTAATTCTTATACTGTGCAATGGCTGATTGGTTGAAAAGTGATAAAATTGGTTGAAATGGTTGATATAATTACATCGCTGATCGATTATTAGTTCTGACACTTCATATTTATGTGAAAATAATATTATTGATGTTGATTAACATCTATGGATGCAGGGAAACAGGTTGGAGGGATCCAACTGGATTCCTCAACATTTATATTATTGTGTTTGCATTGATTGTGACATATGCTGTGATACGTTAACTGTGATTGATTTTGTTGTGCCACTGGCCCTAGAATTTTGGTATTTAATACCGTAAAATATTTTCGAATATAAAAGAGGAATTTGAGATCGAAAAAGGAAATTATTCTCCAAATAGGAATTTAATTTCAAATAAACTTAGAATAAGAAATTATGTTAAGTAAATAAAATAAGAGGTGGATTGTAAATAAGCTTATAAATTAAGTGAATTAATTATCCTTGGATAAAATACAATCTAAATTCAAGTGTGAATTTATATTGAAAAAGGAGAAATCAAGTTTTGAATCGATATTTTTAAATGAGATTTTAAACTTAACAGTTATACAGAAATTTAAAACAAGATTATAAATGCTTGGGATAAAATTGAGATATTCCATGAATAATTCTAAATGGATGTCATAACAGGAATTTGGATTTAAGATGATATTTATAAGTACAAGATCAAATGTATTTGATTTCAGGGGTTTGGAATGTGTAGAAGTTGAAAGTTGGAAAAAAATTTGATTGATTTATATAAACGGAAGGATGTCAGTAGTAGTTTTATGAACAGAATTTACAAATGAAGTAGAATACGATTTGGGTTTATTAAGTGACTCGATAGCTGAGATTTGAATCTGTAATGATAATTGTAAATAAAATCAAATTGATTTGATGAAACGAACCTCGATCCCTATTTAAGGAATGGTATTCATTTCTCAAAGTGAAGAACGATTTGAAACAAATGTTTTACGAATAGAATTAATTTAAGGAAATTTGAGTCAATCTTAAGAGATAAATTTATTCCAATGTTCGGAATATAAATCGAATATAGATTATTCGAGAGAGAGAGTTAATTATTGGAATTCGATTATATCGAATTTAAACAAGCAGCACATTTTCCTTTCCGTTTGAATCAAATTTCATTATTTAATTATTTATTTACTTATTGATTTTATTGAAAATTAATAAGTACAAGTTATATTTGGAAACAGCGATTATAACGCTATCGTTATAATAAATATTTTTTAAATCTAAACAGCGATTTTAGCGTTGTTGTTATAATAAATGTTTTGTAAATCTAAACAGCGATTTTAGCGCTGTCGTTATAATAAATGTTTTGTAAATCTAAACAGCGATTTTAACCCTGCCATTATAATAAATGTGTCATAAATCATTGGAAACAACAATTTTAACGTTGCCGTTATAATCAATGTTTTTCCGCAAAAGAAGTGCATTTTTAGATTGAACCCGAGAGTCGCGTAAGAAATGTTTTGTTTGAGGTTGTGAGCTTTGACTATTTTAAAGTTGAGAATGTTGTTCAATTAAGGTCTGAGAGGTAATTATACCCCAACTTGACTGACTTCATGATTGATGGGGGAATGGTTAAGGTTCGATAGTGAAAATTGGTTAGCGATATGGTTAGTTAATAAATGACAAATGGTTTGCGTTATAACAATGATGTTTTATAAAATCGAGTTAATTTAAAGGATTTCTGAAATTTTTTCACCAAATAAAACAAGAGCTATTTTCTATGCTTTGAAAACGAAATGAATTGGTCAACCAGGAATTTAGAAATGGAATATGGAAGTATTTTCGGATATTAATAAAGTATATTTTTTGAATATAGAAAATAAGGAATCGTGAATATATAGAATTGTTTCCTAACTGGAATAAGAGATATTTTCTCGAATAAAGAATTAGGTTATTGAAAATGTTTTACATGGATCGAGAGAGGAAAATCGAGCTTTGAAAAGATAGGAAAGATGGAAATTTGGAATTGATAACAAAATAAGGAATTTATATAAATAGGGGCCAGTATTGCTTGATGGTTGATCAGTAGAATTTCCATTTGGAAATAGGACTGTTGATTGTATGGATATTTCTTTGATAGTTACTTCACCAACTATCAAAGTTTTGATTTATTTTATACCCTCGTTGTCAATATGGAGAGACCGGGATTAGATTTAATATCTGAAAACCACTTTCTATTGGTATAAGCGTTATGAATCAACTTATGCTGAAGAAATTGAAGACGGAGTAAAATGCAAGGGCTGTTCTGTTAAACCTAGGTAGAAATTGCCCATGATGGATTAATAGAATGGTGCCTTTGGTTTGTCCAGACCCAGGACAACTTGTATGGACGAGTGTCGGACAGAGTTTTTTCCAAAGGGATTACGTACGTTGATTCCTTCAAACGTATGAAGTTGGTGGCAAAGAAGGGAAAGTTCTTTAGCCTAACAATCTGAGTATTTTTGTGGAAATCAATTAGTGATTTCCAGTGGATCTGACGATGTGGCATTCAAAGTGAATGGTAGCCAGATGTTCTGGAAGATAATTCAAAACTCGAGCCTCACAACTAGAAATTGACAAAAATCAGGCAGGCAGCATGGCTATGTGGGTCGCTCCCATTAGGATGTATAATCACCTATCTAGATAAATTCCAATTGCTTCTTTAATCTATCGATGCTGTCCTTTTTCGGGAAACGGTTGTTGATCCTAACCGTTGGTGATATACATTCGATACACTCAAGCGAAATGAGTGGTCGGTCATGTGTGGGCCGGGTTGCAAGATGTTCTTGTTGAACCTAGTGTGTTCCCCTCTAGAGATACACTATCGGAAGGTGGTTCCATACCTTGTCATGTTGGATATCCAATCTCCAATAAGCGCCTTGCGTTTTTTTGATTTTATATTATATATGGAGCGTGAGATGCAAGTGTTCTGCTAGATTATATTTGTTTGATTTAGACACTATTATAATATCACCAGATTTTGATATCAAAATATTTTTGGTTATCGTAAGGTAAAAACCATCCATGTTTATGTGTGGATTGGTCTTACGATTATCATTTCTTTTGAAAGGATTTTGAAAGTTAAACAAATGGTTGGAGTTTACTCACACCAGTCCCATGAATGACCCAGAGTTTATTTTGTTTGTTTTCCCTAAATTCTTGGGTCTCCAAATTTCTACGGGCAGTCAAGTAGTCGGGATTTTACAGATTCACTTGGAGGAGTTGAAGCAGGAGGCTTCACTATTAGCTATAGACTATCATATATCCGCCGTGTACAATGTTGTATCTGGAAAAAGGTGTTTATAACTGTTCCAGGAATAACTGTTATGCTTTGATAATGGTATGTATATACAGTTACTGATTTGTATTCCAAAAGTTATGTTATTTAATATATTTTATTCGTTCCACCATGATATTTATGTTCTTCATTTTTCTTCTATTCTAACTTTTCTTTCTTTCTATTTCTCATCCTCTAACTTCTTTCTAACAATGATTCATATTTCTGTGCAATTTGGGTTGGACGTGCGGTGTTATTAGTCGACTCAGAGAGTATGGAAATTCAGGCCATTACATTTGGTATCAGAGCTGAAGGTTGAGTAGTAACCTTGGCTCTGTGGGGTGACTCAATAGAGATGGGGTTAGTTATACCGTAGATTGAGTTTGAGTGTATATATATGAGCGCGTATCTGTAGATTGGATATAAAATTGTTTTATATTGTATTGACTGGTTTGTTGAGTGGTTTATGAATTCTGGTCGATACAAGATGTACAACTGTATCGATAGGTGTTTCTAAACTCTCGAACAAAACAATTCGATACAGTATTGTTTTAAATTGGGTATATGAAATAATTTACCTAAAAATTATTTTGATATAAAAGGAATAAATTCTGAATTATTATATATGGGTGTGTTGATTGTTATTATAATCAAATGGAATCATGAAATATTGAAATGGTTATATAATATGTATACGGTTAATGTGTACACATGGGATGAATTAATATTAAGTTCGAACTAGAATTTGAGAATTTAAATTCCTGGTGTTTAGAAATATTGTATGAAATAGTTTTGAAAGTTATATAACCGTACGTTGAAGGATTTCAGCATAAGAATGATTTTAAATGGATTAGAAATTAGTTAAGCACTGAAATCACTTCAGTGGCGAGAAAATAATTCTGATAATGTATCGCGACATTATCGGTATTCATTTTCAAGTTTTTGAGTGACGGATTGCTACCATAGTAATTTGGGAATGAAAAATTTGTTTGAAAAGGACCAGATGTTTTAGAAATTCAAATGTATTGAATTGAGTTGATTATAAATACATGTTTATAAATATTTATATGATTTCAAAATAATTTGAAATAAAACCCGGGAATTTGAATTCTGAAATTAAATTTTGATTTATACAAGGTGAATAGATTGAAATGGTAAAAATGTATCAAATGAATTGAAATTTAACCTAAGTTAAGATTAATAAAATTGGATTGAATTAGAAATAATTCCCAGTGAAATTAAATAAAGAGAAATGTTATGATTCGAATTATTAATATGAATCCGACTCATGAATAAGCAAGTTGAATATATATTGGATTTTGTTAATTTAAACTGAATTGTGATAAATTTGGATTCAAGTATAATAAGTGGATTGACTTAAATAGAAATCAGATTTGAATTGATAGAATGGAAGTGAACTAATCAGAAGTTGATTAGAGAGTTAAAAACTGGAAGTTGGATTGATTTGAAACCAACTAGAAATGGATATATGTATGCTGAGCAGATATTGAATGGAAGCAAATGCAAGAGATAGAATTATGCCTGACAAAAAAGTACACTTTTACAATATTACTTGGATTTGATGATTTTATGAGCCTATGGGGCAAGCCGCTGGGCTTTTTGATTTTCTTTTGGATTGGAGAAGGCCTAGAAAGGCGAGTTGTGGTTGTACCGATTGAGCCGCACAGGGGAGATGCTAGCGAAATTTTTCGAAAATTTAAAAAGTTAGAAAATTTTAAGAAGTTTTTGATAATTTAAAATTGAGTTGTTAATTGTAGTAAGAAAACTAGAATTGGTTAATAAAATTTCAAGTGGAATAATGAAATTAATAAATGAATTTAAAATCAATTAGAATGGGTGTGAATATGCAGGAGAACATATGGATTGAAGGCAAGAATGTGATGATGGATTATCCAAAAATGATGGATAGATCATTTGGAAAGAATTATGAATGGTCGAGTATTGGTATGAGAATTCGAAGGTCAGATAAGAACTAGATTATGAAGATATGGAATATAAGATTTCAACTAAGTAGGTTACGAGGAGATATATTTATAGCATTACAACTTAGCAATTTTGAGGACAAAATTATTTTAAGGGGGGAATAATGTAACGACCCGGATCTTTAGCTGTTAATTTTAAAATATTTTAATTGGTTTTAGAGATTTTATTGGTACTATAAAAGATATTCATAAGGAAAAATATTATACATACTGTAACAACCCGGAAAATCATGGCCAATTTTAAATTTTTATTTTAAAGAATTTTGTTGGAAAATGTGCCAGAATTTAAAATTTTCAATTTTAAATAATATTAAAGCCACTGAAAATAGTCAATTTTCAAACGACCTCTGTTTTCGACGAAACCACTTTTGTTGGAACCGGAATGTCAAATTATTGCTAGGTTTCAATTTTTAGAATTTTCCGAGTTAATATGTGAGCGTGGCAAGAGAAACTGTGTTTTGTAAATTACAGTTAAATTTAATCGACTTAAAAATAGCCATTTTTCAAACAGTCTCAGAATTCGACGAAATTAGTCTCGTTAGAACCGTATCGTCAAAACATAGCCAAATATAATTTTTCTGTAATTTTTAGAGTCCGTATGTGGCCTCGGTGAATTTATTTGTACGACAGAATTAATTTAATAAAGGAATTAAATATTAAAATAAATAATTCAGGCCACAGACAGCCATTTGGGCTGACGAGGCCTAGCCCGTTGAATCCGAAATAGGGGCTATTGGGTAGGGTAGACTTCAGTTGGACAGAAATTGGTTTAGTTTGAAATATAGGGATTTAATTACAAAAATTACATTAAAACATTATAAAAAGAATTAGAAAATCATTTAAACCCTAATTTACATCGTATACCAGCCGCCACTACCCATCATCCATGGCCGAAATACTCCCCTTTTCATCCCCTAAGTTCTCCCTCTTCTCCACGAATTAAACTCCATCCATTACATCATATTGAAGCTCTTCTCCCCCTCCTCCTTTTCATACGGTCGGATCAATTTCTAGTGGCCCAAACCCATAGGTCCAGCGACCCAAACTCCGGCCGAACACACCCGTCGCCGTCCCCCTAGGCACAACCGAGCTTCACCATAGTGGCCCCCCTGGTGCGCCACTCGTAGCCTGAGACCGTGGTGATCTCTGATTTCCCCCTAGCCCCTTGTGTCGAGTGGAAAACTGTGCCCTAGTATTGAACAGCTCGTGAAAAGCTTACAGCCGAATTTGGTTGAGGTAGAAGAAGAGGAATATTCCCTTTTGATTCCTTTTTTCTCTAACTTAAATGAATCGTAACTCGTTCGTTTTAGCTCAGAATTTGACGAATTCGGAAGCGTTGGAATCGTAACAGCAAATAGAACGTGTTGAGACTGACTGGAGTTGATTCTGGGCTGTTTGGAATTTTGACAAAAATCGCAAAACGGTGAGATATTCTAAACTTTTAATTAAATCTAAATTTAATTATTTTCTCGTGCCTTAAAAATCTTTGGATAAGCATGTTTATGTGAGAATTATCTGAAATGTATGTATGTATGATAATAATGGAATTGCATTGCTGTTTTTGTTGTGATGATGTTCATATGAATTGCAATGTTATGATTGTATGTGTTGACTTGGGTATATATTATCCTATTTGAATCATCGATTGAATGGATTGGAATAAATAAATTGGTTGTGACATAACTTGAATAGTAGTTGATTTTTTTTTGATGACGTTGTTTTTTTTAAACCAAAAAGGTTGGATTTTTATTTTATTATTAAAGTCAAAAAGATTTGTTTTTATTATAAAAGATAATAACTTTTGGTTTGGTTACAAAGATCATAACTTTATTTTTATATATAAAAGTTGAAACCTTTGTTTTATTTTTTATAAATGAAATCTTTGTGTTTAGGTTAAAATATAAAACCTTTATTTTTATAAATGAAAACTTTGTGTTTGTAAAAATAAAAACTTTATTGTGTTTTATTTATTTATTTATTTATTAAAGGTGAAAACCTTGTTTTGTTTATTGAAGATGAAGACTGTAGTTTTGTTATGAAAGATTAAAACTTTATTTTATAAGATTGAAACTTTAATTTCTTTTTATCTGTTTTTGTTGAAACATTAAGAATGAAAACTAATGTTTTGTTTTTGTTGAAACGTTGAAACATTAAGAATGAAACTAATGTTTTGTTTTTGTTGAAACATTTGGAATCAAATTATTGGTTTGTTTTGTTGAAACATTATGAACCAACTTATTGTTTTGCTTTGTTGGAATTATGAATCAACTCATTTTATTGAAACAAAGTATAAACCTTTATTTGTCTTGTTGAAATAAAGTAAAAACTTTTACTTGTTTATTGAAATGAAAGCTATAACTTTTATTTTTATTCTATTTTGTTGAAACAAAATACAACCTTTTTATTCAATTTGGTTGAAACAAAATATGAACCTTTATCTTGATTTTATTGAAACAAAGCATGAACTTAATCTATTTCATTGAAAACAAAATGAACCAATTTTATTTTAGGTTGTTGAAACAAAAAGGAACCATCTTTAGGTTGTAGTCCAGTTGAAAACAATGTAGTAACATTTTTTTTACCATTGTAGTTGAATCTTTGCAAGGACATATTATATTGTTATAGTTGAGACAAATAAAATAACATATGTTGGCACCGAAATTAGTATGACATGCAAACATATAATTTGCACTATGGTTGAACATGAAATGCAAACATATAATTAGCACTATGGTTGAACATGAAAAGATAAAAGTGATTTATAATTATAAAATTAGCATTATAAGAAAAAAGTGATTTATAATTATAAAATTAGCATTATAAGAAAAAAGTGATTTATAATTATAAAATTAGCGTTATAAGGAAAAGGTGATTTATAATTATAACATTAGCATTATAAGAAAAAGTGATTTATAATTTTAGCGTTAATAGCAAAAGAGAATTGTACTCATATTTTTGACGTTATTAATAAAACAGAATTTTAGTCATATTTTCACCGTTCTCAATGAAAATGAAAAGAAGTCTTATTTTCACCGTTTGTGTTAAAGTAAGAAATTAGGATTATTTTTACCGTTTAAGTAAAAATAAGAATTTAAGATTATTTTCACTATTATGTTGAATTATGAAACTTAGGTTATTTTTAACGTTATTTGAGAAACATGAAAATAATCCTATTTAGAAAAAGAAGTCATGTTTAATATATGATATATATTGATATATTAGAATCATGAGACTGCATATGAAATAAAACATGTCGAAGGAGCAAGAGACTGCATATGAAATGAAACATGATTTAGAAGCATGAACCGCATATGAAAATTTAACATGTTCTAAAAAGCATGAAGTCGCATATGAAATGCATAATCAAGAAACCGCATATGAAATAAAAATTCATGTTTAGAGTAGTATTACTGCATATGAAATGAAAGGCAAATCTTGAGATAGCGTTAATATATGTATGATATTCAAACATACTTAAGGTTTATGCTACCATATTAAAAATAAATATATTTTTAAGATCATGTTCATATAGTAAAAATGAACATATTTTTGATGTCGTGTCTATATATTGAAATAAGGTCCTTTTTATTTGAAAAGAATTAAACGTTTAAAAGACTTTAATTGTATATATGTTGGCTTTAATGAAATGATATAAAATAAAATATCATTTTTATTTTGTATGATTGTTGAAATAAAAAGAATAAATTGTTGAATTATAAATTCTTTGACACGATTAATGAATGGACGATATATTTATATGCACGATTAATGAATGGACGATATATTTATATGCATGAAATGAATGGACGATATATTTATATGCACGATTAATGAATGGACGATATATTTATATGTATGAAATGAATGGACGATATATTTATATGCATGAAATGAATGGACGATATATTTATATGCATGAAATGAATGGACGATATTTATGAAATGAATGGACGATATATATATACATGAAATGAATGGATGATATTTATATTTATAAAAGAATAAATAACGATATAGAATTGTTTGCAAATTAAATATGCGAAGATTATTTGGAAAGTCCGAGACTCATCTCATTCCAAATAATTATACGACGTTAAATCGGAAAATTGAAGACGGTGACAAGACCGACAATCTTCACATCGAACGGATGTGATGCTATTGAGGCCCATGATGGGAGTAGCTACCTTGAAGGGGCTGAGATGGTGTCCGTTCAGACGTAGTGTAGATTTGTACGGATTTGACTCTCGCTCAGACCCAGAGCATAAGTTTATAAATGGAATGTATGTCTGACGTTGTAGTCCTTTATACTACATTCGTTGATCTCTCTTAATATATATCTGTTTGGTGGTTAACACCCTTCTCTGAGACGTATGAGCTTAGAGGTTATATATTGGTAGAAATTAATGGTATAGTATGGACTGACAATGTGGCATGCTAAGATGCATTGATCAAGGCTTTTGTTGAAAAGCAGGCCTTGTGGTTGATGATCAAAGCACGGCCTATTTAGGCGTAGCTTTGTATATAGCGTGACTTCGCGAGCCTCACACCCCGGTATGAGTCAAAAACGGGATACGGACTGCAGGGAGTGCACACGTTTCTTTCTAGCTAGAGTGGTGTCAGTGACCTACCAGCCCTGACATTTTACTTATGTGGATGATGGATTTTGAGGCGCCTCGTTATTTTTATAGGCCGTTGGTGGTCATACTATAGGTACAAAGGGACCGGGAAGCGTGTGTTCAGGCACAACTAATCCACTGCCCATAGGCGGGGACCGGCCCTGAAGATCCAAGGGTTCACTGCGGGGGATCCTGAGGCATTTGCTAGAGTGTCTCGAATCGGATAGGAGCTTGCCCCTAGCCTCGACTCATGATGGAATCCAAATACCAATACGATCTTGCGGTTTTGATTGTAGAACTAGTATGGCGACATAGTAGGATGGGGTACTATGCCGTCTATGATTAATACATTATGATTTAAATGTATATTATATATATACCTATATATATACACACTAATAATAATAATATCGTTTTCACGTATCAAGCATCTTTTTGACCATTATAAGGTAAAACCCTATCCTCTGGTGTGCGTTGCATTGTGTGATGGGACCTGGGTCTTATAATGGTTTCATTTTTCCAAAAGACATTGCGTTATTTCTCGATTTACTTTGGTTTATGCACCGGCAATCCATTGGAGTAAACCCGTTCCGCGTTAGCGGCGTGGTCCTTTGATTTGCCTTATTACTATTAGTTAAACTAGTTAAGAATTCTCACACCAGTCCCATGACTGACCCGTAGTTTGTTTCACTTTGCAAACTCGGGTGCCCTCTTTTCCACACGGGCAGTCGAGTAGCTTTTTGCAGATATCTATTCTTTTAGCAGGATCCTGGATCGAAGCTTAAAGCTGTGTCCAGAGCTTAGTAGTCTACCGCTGTTTACTGTATATTATTTAAGGTATTAAATCTTTTGTAATTTATCTTCCGCTGTAATTCTTTTTCAATGTACTCTGATATATTCTGTACTCTGATGTAACATTATATGATATGTTAATAAAAGTCTGTTGTTATTGTTCTGATGTTTTGTATTCCCAAAGTTAACGTATGCGAGTTTTGAACAGTCTTGTTCGATTTTGCGATCGATTAAGGTCGGGCAAAATCCGTGTCGTTACAGTTGGCATCAGAGCTTTGGTTAGCTCAAATCTTTGGGGGTACAACTCGTTAGAACTGAACAAAAGACTCATCAGAGATTGGATTAGTAATGTCCAATAAGAATACTCATTAGGGATAGGACCAGCAGTGTCCTAGAATGAGAAAACTCATTAGAGATGGGGTTAGTATGCCCTAGGATGAGTTCTGAGTGATAAGCTTATAATTAACGTATGTTAATTATATATAATCTATTTTTGAAAATATGACTTTAAATATATAAAAGGATATATATATTTGATAAGTTAGTCAACAAATGAAATTAATAAAAGAAAATTAAAATTTGGTTAGATAATTAAACAACTTTTACCTTAGTTCCTTTTCGAGGACGAAAAGATTTTAAGTGGGGGAGACTGTAACAACCTGGAAAATCAGGGCCAATTTAAAATTTTTATTTTAAAGAATTTTGTTGGAAAATGTGCCAGAATTTAAAATTTTCAATTTTAAATAATATTAAAGCCACTGAAAATAGTCAATTTTCAAACGACCTCTGTTTTCGACGAAACCACTTTTGTTGGAACCGGAATGTCAAATTATTGCTAGGTTTCAATTTTTAGAATTTTCCGAGTTAATATGTGAGCGTGGCAAGAGAAACTGTGTTTTGTCAATTACAGTTAAATTTAATCGACTTAAAAATAGCCATTTTTCAAACAGTCTCAGAATTCGACGAAATTAGTCTCGTTAGAACCGTATCGTCAAAACATAGCCAAATATAATTTTTCTGTAATTTTTAGAGTCCGTATGTGGCCTCGGTGAATTTATTTTTACGACAGAATTAATTTAATAAAGGAATTAAATATTAAAATAAATAATTCTGGCCACAGACAGCCGTTTGGGCTAATGAGGCCTAGCCCGTTGAATCCGAAATAGGGTCTATTGGGTAGGGTAGACTTCAGTTGGACAGAAATTGGTTTTATTTGAAATATAGGGATTTAATTACAAAAATTACATTAAAACATTATAAAAAGAATTAGAAAATCATTTAAACCCTAATTTACATCGTATACCAGCCGCCACTACCCATCATCCATGGCCGAAATACTCCCCTTTTCATCCCCTAAGTTCTCCCTCTTCTCCACGAATTAAACTCCATCCATTACATCATATTGAAGCTCTTCTCCCCCTCCTCCTTTTCATACGGTCGGATCAATTTCTAGTGGCCCAAACCCATAGGTCCAGCGACCCAAACTCCGGCCGAACACACCCGTCGCCGTCCCCCTAGGCACAACCGAGCTTCACCATAGTGGCCCCCCTGGTGCGCCACTCGTAGCCCGAGACCGTGGTGATCTCAGATTTCCCCCTAGCCCCTTGTGTCGAGTGGAAAATTGTGCCCTAGTATTGAACAACTCGTGAAAAGCTTACGGCCGAATTTGATTGAGGTAGAAGAAGAGGAATATTCCCTTTTGATTCCTTTTTTCTCTAACTTAAATGAATTGTAACTCGTTCGTTTTAGCTCAGAATTTGATGAATTCGGAAGCATTGGAATCGTAACAGCAAATAGAACGTGTTGAGACTGATTGGAGTTGATTCTGGGCTGTTTGGAATTTTGACAAAAATCGCAAAACGGTGAGATATTCTAAACTTTTAATTAAATCTAAATTTAATTATTTTCTCTTGCCTTAAAAATCTTTGGATAAGCATGTTTATGTGAGAATTATCTGAAATGTATGTATGTATGATAATAATGGAATTGCATTGCTGTTTTTGTTGTGATGATGTTCATATGAATTGCAATGTTATGATTGTATGTGTTGACTTGGGTATATATTATCCTATTTGAATCATCGATTGAATGGATTGGAATAAATAAATTGGTTGTGACATAACTTGAATAGTAGTTGATTTTTTTTTTTTTTTGATGACATTGTTTTTTTTAAACCAAAAAGGTTGGATTTTTATTTTATTATTAAAGTCAAAAAGATTTGTTTTTATTATAAAAGATAATAACTTTTGGTTTGGTTACAAAGATCATAACTTTATTTTTATATATAAAAGATGAAACCTTTGTTTTATTTTTTATAAATGAAATCTTTGTGTTTAGGTTAAAATATAAAACCTTTATTTTTATAAATGAAAACTTTGTGTTTGTAAAAATAAAAACTTTATTTTGTTTTTTTATTTATTTATTAAAGGTGAAAACCTTGTTTTGTTTATTGAAGATGAAGACTGTAGTTTTGTTATGAAAGATTAAAACTTTATTTTATAAGATTGAAACTTTAATTTCTTTTTATCTGTTTTTGTTGAAACATTAAGAATGAAAACTAATGTTTTGTTTTTGTTGAAACGTTGAAACATTAAGAATGAAACTAATGTTTTGTTTTTGTTGAAACATTTGGAATCAAATTATTGGTTTGTTTTGTTGAAACATTATGAACCAACTTATTGTTTTGCTTTGTTGGAATTATGAATCAACTCATTTTATTGAAACAAAGTATAAACCTTTATTTGTCTTGTTGAAATAAAGTAAAAACTTTTACTTGTTTATTGAAATGAAAGCTATAACTTTTATTTTTATTCTATTTTGTTGAAACAAAATACAACCTTTTTATTCAATTTGGTTGAAACAAAATATGAACCATTATCTTGATTTTATTGAAACAAAGCTTGAACTTAATCTATTTCATTGAAAACAAAATGAACCAATTTTATTTTAGGTTGTTGAAACAAAAAGGAACCATCTTTAGGTTGTAGTCCAGTTGAAAACAATGTAGTAACATTTTTTTTTATCATTGTAGTTGAATCTTTGCAAGGACATATTATATTGTTATAGTTGAGACAAATAAAATAACATATGTTGGCACCGAAATTAGTATGACATGCAAACATATAATTTGCACTATGGTTGAACATGAAATGCAAACATATAATTAGCGCTATGGTTGAACATGAAAAGATAAAAGTGATTTATAATTATAAAATTAGCATTATAAGAGAAAAGTGATTTATAATTGTAAAATTAGCATTATAAGAAAAAAGTGATTTATAATTATAAAATTAGCGTTATAAGGAAAAGGTGATTTATAATTATAACATTAGCATTATAAGAAAAAGTGATTTATAATTTTAGAGTTAATAGCAAAAGAGAATTGTACTCATATTTTTGACGTTATTAATAAAACAGAATTTTAGTCATATTTTCACCGTTCTCAATGAAAATGAAAAGAAGTCTTATTTTCACCGTTTGTGTTAAAGTAAGAAATTAGGATTATTTTTACCGTTTAAGTAAAAATAAGAATTTAAGATTATTTTCACTATTATGTTGAATTATGAAACTTAGGTTATTTTTAACGTTATTTGAGAAACATGAAAATAATCCTATTTAGAAAAAGAAGTCATGTTTAATATATGATATATATTGATATATTAGAATCATGAGACTGCATATGAAATAAAACATGTCAAAGGATCATGAGACTGCATATGAAATGAAACATGATTTAGAAGCGTGAACCGCATATGAAAATTGAACATGTTCTAAAAAGCATGAAGTCGCATATGAAATGCATAATCAAGAAACCGCATATGAAATAAAAATTCATGTTTAGAGTAGTATTACTGCATATGAAATGAAAGGCAAATCTTGAGATAGCGTTAATATATGTATGATATTCAAACATACTTAAGGTTTATGCTACCATATTAAAAATAAATATATTTTTAAGATCATGTTCATATAGTAAAAATGAACATATTTTTGATGTCGTGTCTATATATTGAAATAAGGTCCTTTTTATTTGAAAAGAATTAAACGTTTAAAAGACTTTAATTGTATATATGTTGGCTCTAATGAAATGATATAAAATAAAATATCATTTTTATTTTGTATGATTGTTGAAATAAAAAGAATAAATTGTTGAATTATAAATTCTTTGACACGATTAATGAATGGACGATATATTTATATGCACGATTAATGAATGGACGATATATTTATATGCATGAAATGAATGTACGATATATTTATATGCACGATTAATGAATGGACGATATATTTATATGTATGAAATGAATGGACGATATATTTATATGCATGAAATGAATGGACGATATATTTATATGCATGAAATGAATGGACGATATTTATGAAATGAATGGACGATATATATATACATGAAATGAATGGACGATATTTATATTTATAAAAGAATAAATAACGATATAGAATGGTTTGCAAATTAAATATGCGAAGATTATTTGGAAAGTCCGAGACTCATCTCATTCCAAATAATTATACGACGTTAAATCGGAAAATTGAAGACGGTGACAAGACCGACAATCTTCACATCGAACGGATGTGATGCTATTGAGGCCCATGATGGGAGTAGCTACATTGAAGGGGCTGAGATGGTGTCCGTTCAGACGTAGTGTTGATTCGTACGGATTTGACTTTCGCTCAGACCCAGAGCATAAGTTTATAAATGGAATGTATGTCTGACGTTGTAGTCCTTTATACTACATTCGTTGATCTCTCTTAATATATATCTGTTCGGTGGTTAACACCCTTCTCTGAGACGTACGAGCTTAGAGGTTATATATTGGTAGAAATTAATGGTATAGTATGGACTGACAATGTGGCATGCTAAGATGCATTGATCAAGGCTTTTGTTGAAAAGCAGGCCTTGTGGTTGATGATCAAAGCACGGCCTGTTTAGGCGTAGCTTTGTGTATAGCGTGACTTCGCGAGCCTCACACCCCGGTATGAGTCAAAAACGGGATACGGACTGCAGGGAGTGCACACGTTTCTTTCTAGCTAGAGTGGTGTCAGTGACCTACCAGCCCTGACATTTTACTTATGTGGATGATGGATTTTGAGGCGCCTCGTTATTTTTATAGGCCGTTGGTGGTCATACTATAGGTCCAAAGGGACCGGGAAGCGTGTGTTCAGGCATAACTAATCCACTGCCCATATGCGGGGACCGGCCCTGAAGATCCAAGGGTTCACTGCGGGGGATCCTGAGGCATTTGCTAGAGTGTCTCGAATCGGAGAGGAGCTTGCCCCTAGCCTCGACTCATGATGGAATCCAAATACCAATACGATCTTGCGGTTTTGATTGTAGAACTAGTATGGCGACATAGTAGGATGGGGTACTATGCCGTCTATGATTAATACATTATGATTTAAATGTATATTATATATATACCTATATATATACACACTAATAATAATAATATCGTTTTCACGTATCAAGCATCTTTTTGACCATTATAAGGTAAAACCCTATCCTCTGGTGTGCGTTGCATTGTGTGATGGGACCTGGGTCTTATAATGGTTTCATTTTTCCAAAAGACATTGCGTTATTTCTCGATTTACTTTGGTTTATGCACCGGCAATCCATTGGAGTAAACCCGTTCCGCGTTAGCGGCGTGGTCCTTGGATTTGCCTTATTACTATTAGTTAAACTAGTTAAGAATTCTCACACCAGTCCCATGACTGACCCGTAGTTTGTTTCACTTTGCAAACTCGGGTGCCCTCTTTTCCACACGGGCAGTCGAGTTGCTTTTTGTAGATATCTATTCTTTTAGCAGGATCCTGGATCGAAGCTTAAAGCTGTGTCCAGAGCTTAGTAGTCTACCGCTGTTTACTGTATTTTATTTAATGTATTAAATCTTTTGTAATTTATCTTCCGCTATAATTTTATTTCAATGTACTCTGATATATTCTGTACTCTGATGTAACATTATATGATATGTTAATAAAAGTCTGTTGTTACTGTTCTGATGTTTTGTATTCCCAAAGTTAACGTATGCGAGTTTTGAACGGTCTTGGTCGATTTTGCGATCGATTAAGGTCGGGCAAAATCCGTGTCGTTACACATGCACCCATAGGATTATAAACACATGCGATTCCAACTAAATACATTTTATATTTTTGTTTAATCATTAAACAATACCCAGTAAGTACGACTAGTAGCAGTACACTTAAGTGTGGATCTAGATCTTTTACCAATCTTTTCACTATAGCAGCAAATTTTGGATGCAAAGTAAGTTGGTCGACCTTGAGGATTTTGGGCTCGTTCCCATTTGTATCGGGCATTTTAATCTCGTTATGTCTACCTTACTCATTGGAATATCCTCAACATATCTAGTTACCACTTCTAGATTAAGCTTTATACAGACCAGCGTATTCATAGTACTCACATTCCCATCTGCTTACATTCCATTATTTAATCATGTTTTGGGATCTCCATATTACATTTATTCCCCTATGTTATAAATCTCTGGGGCATCATTAAGCTAACTCCTTTGAATCATATTACACATTAATCTAGTAATTCAGTATTTTAAGTATGGTGCCTTCTAACGTAGCACCAATCTTTGCTACTTAGCTAATTCAAAAAATGGAATATATGATAATACATATCAGTACAATTTTGTCATTAGGAAATGAAAGCTGGCATACCCTATCCTACACTACTATGCTGTATACGCGAAAACCAAGGTTTTCATACCGTGCATTCCAAGTTTTTCAGCAGCATATCCTTCACGTTACTTAACCCGTGTGTACCAAGTAATAAGAGTCGTGCGCCTCAAGCCATTGTTTTCTGTGTGCCCCAAGCTCTTCTTCTTCTTTAAATACTATTGTTATTCTCTCACTCCAAAATAAAAACATCAGCAAGATGACGTCAAAAATGAAAGCGTGCCTTTTTAACATCAACAGGAAATCGATTCCTTTAGAAATCAAAAGGGATCCAATTAAAATTTATCGTTTGTTCCTCTATCTAACACAAATCAAATCACTGATCCTTTATTTTCCAAAAAAAATCGTTCCTTGCTCAAAGGAAATCAGCCAGCCATCTTGAGATTTCAAAGTCTAAAACCCAATGATTCATTCAATAAAAATTCGAACTTGGATCAGCAATCGAAAGCCTCAGCCTCAGTTATCGTTCGCAGGAAGAGACAGGTTTTAAGCGTGCTTAGCTTCAGCACTACCGGAGCTAGGGAAGAGATAGTCTTTCTCATCTATGGCATTGAGTTCGTGATTGGAAGAGACGAGTGTCGTCTAGTGCTGGAGGGGTTTGGATGCGAAAAAGTTCGCATTGTTTTCTTTCCATTTGCTGTTGTGGGTTTTATTTAATTCGAACCAAAAAGGGTTCGCATATTTTACTATAGCATGGGTGTCGGATTGTGGTATTTGCTTACAAAGAGGAGATGTTGGAATCCGTCATGGAGAGGAGGTGAAGGGGGAGGCAGCGACGTCAATGGTTGGGCGAATGATGAAGGGTTGCCTGGTAAGAAAGGAAGGATTAGCTAATAGTTAAACGTGATAATCAGTTTATTAATTAATTGATGATTAAAAGGATAATTATTATTCTAACATATAGCGTGTGTGGACTGGTTTTATTCTACAGGGTTGAAATTGTTGGAGAGGAGCTGATGTTGGGAAAAGAAATGTTAAACGCGTGGTTTTGGGGGCAGAAGTGGGTTTTCATCGGGTGACCAAAGGTTGTTGAGAGAAAGACGGAGGTTAGCTCATGATGCAAATGGGTTGCGTTGAGGTTCAAGGTTGAAGGCGTTTTAATAGAGTAGACAACTGTGTGGAGGTGGTTCTATCGAATAAGGAGTACAAGGGAATGGTAATGAAAGTATTGGGCATATCAGTTGAAGCTTCGTGGATTAGGAATACCGAACAGGGAGAGAAGACAGCTTGATATGCTAAATCACGTGGTAATCAAATAATTAAAGTTAATTATATGGCCTAAATGAAAATAAATTATATATAATTATATATATAATCAATAGCTTATAAAATGTATAACTATCTCATATAAAAACAGAATCCGGCGAAACTTGTCACATTGGGATCGTAAAGATGAAATCTAGGTTGTGGAGCTAGCATTTTGTGATAAAATCAAACACCTATTTGATTTTAAACAAAATAAATACAGAATCATCAACCGCGAAACAAGGTGCGTAAATTCACTGACACTGCCTTGTTTATAATTTTATATAAACGAGTTTTAATTTTATTTATAGTAATTCTTATACTGTGCAATGGTTGATTGGTTGAATAGTGATAAAATTGGTTGAAATGGTTGATACAATTACATCGTTGATCGTTTATTAGTCCTGACACTTCAAATTGATGTGAAAATAACATTATTGATGTTGATTAACATCTGTGGATGTAGGGAAACAAGTTGGAGGGATCCAACTGGATTCCTCAACATTTATTATTGTGTTTGCATTGATTGTGACATAAGCTGTGATACGTTAACTGTGATTGATTTTGTTGTGCCACTGGCCCTAGAATTTTGGTATTGAATACCGTAAAATATTTTCGAATATAAAAGAGGAATTTGAGATCTAAAAAGGAAATTATTCTCCAAATAGGAATTTAATTTCAAATAAACTTAGAATAAGAAATTATGTTAAGTAAATAAAATAAGAGGTGGATTATAAATTAAGTGAATTAATTGTCCTTGGATAAAATACAATCTAAATTCAAGTGTGAATTTATATTGAAAAAGGAGAAATCAAGTTTTGAATCAATATTTTTAAATGACATTTTAAACTTAATAGTTATAAAGAAATTTAAAACAAGATTATAAATGCTTGGGATAAAATTAAGATATTCCATGAATAATTCTAAATGGATGTCATAACAGGAATTTGGATTTAAGATGATATTTATAAGTACAAGATCAAATGTATTTGATTTCAGGGGTTTGGAATGTGTAGAAGTTGAAAGTAGGAAAAAAAATTGATTGATTTATATAAACGGAAGGATGTCAGTAGTAGTTTTATGAACAAAATTTACAAATGAAGTAGAATACGATTTGGGTTTATAAAGTGACTCGATAGCTGAGATTTGAATCTGTAATGATAATTGTAAATAAAATCAAATTGATTTGATGAAACGAACTTAGATCCCTATTTAAGGAATGGTATTCATTTCTCAAAGTGAAGAACGATTTGAAACGAATTTTTTACGAATTGAATTAATTTTAAGGAAATTTGAGTCAACCTTAAGAGATAAATTTATTCCGATGTTTGGAATATAAATCGAATATAGATTATTCGAGAGAGAGTTAATTATTGGAATTCGATTATATCGAATTTAAACAAGTAGCACTTTTTACTTTCCGTTTGAATTGAATTTCATTATTTAAATATTTATTTACTTATTGATTTTATTGAAAATTAATAAGTACAAGTTTTATTTGAAAACAGCGATTATAACGCTATCGTTATAATAAATATTCTATAAATCTAAACAACGATTTTAGGATGTTGTTATAATAAATGTTTTGTAAATCTAAACAACGATTTTAGCTCTGTCGTTATAATAAATGTTTTGTAAATCTAAACAGCGATTTTAACGCTGCCGTTATAATAAATGTGTCATAAATCATTGGAAACAACAATTTTAACGCTACCGATGTAATCAATGTTTTTCCGCAAAAGAAGTGCATTTTACATTGAACCCGAGAGTCGCATAAGAAATGTTTTGTATGAGGTTGTAAGCTTTGACTGTTTTAAAGTTGAGAATGTTGTTCAATTAAGGTCTGAGAGGTAATTATACCCCAACTTCATTGACTTCATGATTGATGGGGCAATGGTTAAGGTTCGATAGTGAAAATTAGTTAGCAATATGGTTAGTTAGTAAATGACAAATGGTTTGCGTAATAATAACGATGTTTTATAATATCACGTTAATTTGAAGGATTTTTGAAATGTTTTCCCCAAATAAAACAAGAGCTATTTTCTACGTGTAGAAAATGAAATGAATTGGTCAACCAGGAATTTAGAAATGGAATATGGAAGTATTTTAGGATATTAATAAAGTATATTTTCTGAATATAGAAAATAAGGAACCGTGAATATATAGAATTGTTTCCTAACTGGAATAAGAGATATTTTCTCGATTAAAGAATTTGGATTTTTGAAAATGTTTTACAAGGATCGAGAGAGAAAAATCGAGCTTTGAAATGATAGGAAAGATGGAAATTTGGAATTGATAACAAAATAAGGAATTTATATAAATAGGGGCCAGTATTGCTTGATGGTTGATAAGTAGAATTTCCATTTGGAATTTGGACCGTTGATTGTATGGATATTTCTTTGATAGTTAAATCACCAACTATCAAAGTTTTGATTTATTTTATACCCCCATTGTCAATATGGAGAGACCGGGATCAGATTTAATATCTGAAAACCACTCCGTATTGGTATAAGCGTTATGAATCAACTTATGCTGAAGAAATTAAAGATGGAGTAAAATGCAAGGGCTGTTCTGTTAGAAATTTCCCAAGATGGATAAATAGAACGGTGCCTTCGGTTTGTCCAGACCCAGGACAACTAGTATGGACGAGTGTCGGGCAGAGTTTTTTCCAGAGGGATTACGTACGTTGATTCCTTTAAACGTACGAAGTTGGTGGCAAAGAAGGGAAAGTTCTTTAGCCTAACAGTATGAGTATTTTTGTGTGAATCAATTAGTGATTTCCAATGGATCTGACGATGTGGCATTCAAAGTGAATGGTAGCCAAATTGTAACGACCCGGAAAATTTGAACCAATTAAAAAATAAATTAAATTGGCTATTTTAGTGAATTTTAAGTATTTAAAATAAATATTTTAAACAATAATGATGAAAAGTAAGTTTGAATCGAAGTTGAAAATAAATATAATTACTTTGAATTATAAACATGGCCTGAAATGGCGCGGTAGTTTCAAAATTTGAATTCAAACTTTGACTGACTGTACCGGGTGCAAAACAAAACGGATTTGAGTGAAACCAAAAATATTTAAATCTGTTAGTGAATATCTTTCTAACAAATCTGAAAAATCAAAGTTTCATAGCGGGAAGAAAAAGTTATGGCCAAATGAATTTTGAGAAAGGTCGCTATAGAGTTTATATAGCCCGTGAAAATGGCCATTTTGCAAACGAGCTCGGAATTCAATGAAACCACTTTTGTTGGATCCGGGGTGTGAAGTTATTGCTAGGTTTCGAATTTCATAATTTTTGAAGCTAGTATGTGAGCGTGGCTAAAGAAAATGTGTTTGGTCGATTTCTATTAAATTGGATCGACCAGAAATGGGCCATTTTTCAAACGGTCTCAGAATTCGACGAAACTAGTTTTGTTGGGACCGTATCATCAAAACATAGCTAGATTTATTTTTTGGGAATTTTTCGAATCAGTTTGTGGCCCTGGCAAATTGAAATGTACGTTCAAATTGAATATTGAATGTTTTATACTTTAATTTGAAGGAAAACTGACTGAGACAGTCGAATGGCCCTTCGAAACATATCCCATTGTGTTCGGAATGAGGGTATTCAGCTAGGGACGACAGTCGTTGGGTTTGGATTGAAGTTCGTGTGTGAAAGGGGGTATTTTCGGATTTTATAAAATATATAAATATAAAAAAAATGGGCCAATCATATTCTTTCTTCCCATTGCCGCGTTGACTCCCAAATTCGCTCCATCTTCAGACCCGACGGCGGAAAAACCTCAGCACCTTCTATTCCCTTTTTCTCCTCCGTCCCTCAACCGAATCGAGCGCCACCACCCACGTTCGAAAGTCCTCTTCCCCCTCTTTAAATCTGTATAGGCCTCGACCTCCCAAGCCTCGTCTTCAGTGAGAATCGCTGTAACAACCCGAAAATCTGGGCCAGTTTAAATTTTTTATTTCGGCAATTTTAGTGAATTTTGAACATTTAAAATGGAATTATTTTAAATAATATCGACGAGAAGTTTATTTTGAATAGAAATCGAACGTATATATTATATATGTCGTCGTTAGAATATAATAATTATATATAATTATAAAAGGAATTGAAAATGGTGCGGTAGTTCGATAATTCGATTTCAAACTACAATTGAATGTACCGGGTGCAAAACAATCCGGATTTTAGTGAAACCAAAAATAATTGAATCTAATTGTGAATATCTTTCCAACGAATCCGAAAAAATGAGATTTCATAGCGGGAATCAAAAGATATGCCCAGTTGAAAATTCTGAATAGTCGCTATGGAATTCAGGCCCTTAAAAATGGGAATTTTGCAAACGACCTCGGATTTCGACGAAACCACTTTTGTTGGGTCCGTGATGTCAAATTATTGCTAGGTTTCAAATTTCATAATTTTTCGAATCAGTATGTGAGCGTGGCAAAGGAAAATGCGTTTGACCAGTTTCAGTTGATTTTAATCGACTGGAAAATGGCCATTTTTCCAACGGTCTCAGAATGTGATGAAACTAGTTTTGTTAGGACCGTATCGTCAATACGAAGCTAGAAAATATTTTTCTGGGATTTATAGAGTTAGTATGTGACCCCGGTAAAATGAAATGCGCGTTCAAAATCAATATATAGAGTTATATGTTGATTTTGACGAAAACTGATCGAAATGATCGAATCAGCTTACGATACATATCCCATTGTGTTCGGAATGGGAGTGAAACGCTATGGACGACAGGCGTTGGGCCTCGTTTCGAGGTCGAAATAAAAAGTCAACTTTTCTTGAAATTAAATAATATAAAGTTTAAATCTCTCTTCCTTTTAGCTTCTCTGCCCCCCCCCCCCCCCGTTCAAAATCGATTCAACAAAAAAGAAAAAAAAAGAGAAAGAAAAGGGGGCAGAGCCCCGCCCCGTCGGTCTCGACGCCGACCACCGCGCCAAGGTTCCCCCTCCACCTTCACCCGCACCCCCTTCGATCCCTCCTCTTCCCTTCCTCAATCGAACGGCCCCCCTGGAGCACAAAACCCGCCACCAAAGCCCCTGCCGCCGCCGCTTCTTCCAATCCCCTCTGTCCTCCGCGCGACGAATTCAGCAGCCCCCTCTTCTCCCCTCCGCCTCCTCCAGTGGTCCAGCGCAGCCAACCACCTCCTTGCTCGATTCAAACAACGAAACCCCGCGCCCCTTTCCCTTCTCTCCTCCTCCCAGTGACGCAG
Organism: Allium sativum; assembly: GCA_030737875.1. Taxonomy (NCBI): domain Eukaryota; kingdom Viridiplantae; phylum Streptophyta; class Magnoliopsida; order Asparagales; family Amaryllidaceae; genus Allium; species Allium sativum. Next base: position 230,759,036 of record CM060910.1, on the reverse strand, counting down.
CGCCCCCCCCAGCACCCCTATCATCGCCTGAATCCGCCACTGCAGCACCTTCTTTCCGTCATGCATGAACTCCCTTACTCCAGCGATCGAGACCAACCCATGAACGTGAGTTTTTCTAATTTATTTATTTTTATTTCATTAAAACCTGATTTTGAATAGCTAAAATATTTGATTTTGATCGGCTAAAAGATTAGATTTTTTCTAACCAAAAGATTTGGGTTTTGAAAACAAAAAGGAGTGATCTTTATATAAGTAGTGAGTTCAAAATGTGATTTTTATTCATAAGAAAACCATAGAAAGATAGGATTTTTAAAGTGTTAAAGATTCGATTTTTACATTTGAAGAAGATGAGATTTTAGCGAATAAAAATATAATTTTTATATGATGTGAAGATTAAAAATATAATTTTTATATAAGGTAGAGAATAAAAATGTGATTTTTGTACTAGTGGCATAATAAAAATATGATTTTTACTTAGGTAGAGGATTAAAAATATGGTTTTTGTTAAAGTAGAAATATAAAAATATAATTTTTATATAGTTATGATAATAAAAATTCAATCTTTATATAAGAAGCAGAAATATAGAAATATAATTTTTATATAGAAAAAAGCGTTGTAAATATATGAAGTGAAATAAAAATCTAAACTTTATTTTTATCGTGAAGTAGAGAGAATATAAAAATGTGATTTTTATATATGTAGCGTATGCGGACAATGAAAGTGACAAGAGGAGTGACGATGAAGATTTCCTACATATGAAGAGTCGTGGCGTTTTGATTAGCTTTTGGTGAGAATTTCTCACTTTAATTTCCTTTTCTAGTTATAAATATATACTAGGATGCAGACGGTGTTTAGTAGCACCCGACACCATCGTCCACAGACCATGGAGTTGTTTGTTTGGTTGCATAGATTAGTTAGATTATTTGATTTGGATTTGGTTGTTTGGTGAATTGAAATTGATTTGATTGATGTGTGTATGGCGTGGGCTATCACTAGACCGGGGATAAGGCTAGGCCTTGTCCCGTTTCTAGTATCGTGCCGTTATGCCGCCGAAATTTTCTAAAATAAGTTAGAAAAATAAAAATATCATTTTATTGTGTAAATGAACTGAATAGTAATTCATGTGTTGAAATAAAATGTTTTATCGTTAAAAATATAATTTTTAACGTGAATGTGAATAAATAAATATTCATTTACAAATCGAACGATTTGTTTATGTTCACCTATTTGAAGGACATTGATTGGGACGATAAATTTTACACATCGCCCAACTGCACAAATAAAATCTGTGTTTGATTGTTTGAAACCCTACACGGGTATTGGGATAATATATAACATACACTAATCCCAATAATTAGTTGTATGTCGATCGATTGATTGACATGCTGTTATAAGCGTTAGATATCTATATTTGATGCTTATACAGTGTAGTGCACTTTGGATGATGGTTGATTATTTATCGTTGCTATTATATACATTTTTCATATGGAATCCATATAATTAACTTTATATGGTAATTGATTGGGCCTCATTCCAATTTAGAAAATAAAGAATATTATAAAATAAAGGTTCATGTGTTGACAGTACTCATCCGTTGAGATTAGTCATGTGTTGAATGAAATATTTTAACAATAAAATTTACATCTTTATCATATATAAAATTAGAAATTAACTGGAAGATAGATGAGATGAGTGGTCTCCTGGATATTGATCTGATGTTGGTTTCGGCCTTCGGGGTTAATATTTGGAAAATGAGCGAGAATGGAGTATCACCAGTTTTGCTCCAAAGAGATAGTTAAATCTTTAATTAGATTTGAACGTGAAATGGTAATTAATTTTACCGATAACACCGTGGTGTTATATATGGAGTATTACCAGTTTTGCTTCATGGGATGAATAGGTTGGGATTGGGAAATAAAATAAATAATTACTTCGGTGTGGTTCGCTAATCTCGACTAGTTTGAAGAAAAACCATAATTTGGTTTGAAATGACATCCAAAGGAAGATTAAAGGATAAATTTTAAAGAATTTATCTTGGATAAAATTAATGGGAACCTTTCCCTAAGAATATGAAATTTAGAAACTAGCTGTAGGTTAGTTAAGAAGAATGGTTTCCTGGGTATTGATCTGATGTTGGTTTTGGCCTTCGGGGTTAATATTTGGGGAATTACTCTCTTACTGATTTACGGTTAGTGACTAATGAATTGGAATGAGGCGTATGTTGTGTTTGTGTAACAATTGTTTTTAATATACGCGGGTTGTTTGGAAAGGCCGGGTTTATACCCATTCTGAATAACCGATTCGACGATAAGTCGAAGATGAAGACGGTGGTGGAAGACCGGAAGTCTTCACATCGTTTGGGTGATTACTGATGATCTTGATTGGGTTGTACACCCAAGATGAGGTAATCAGTTGTGGTCGTCCAGACGTACTTGGAGATCGATGGATATGCGAGGAAAGTGCCTCCGGTTTCGTTCAGACCCAGAACGAACTTGTAAATGGATTGTGTGTCTGACATTGGATTTTATTCTGTGTTGATTGATTTCTGTTAAATATGTATCTGTTTGGCGGCGGAGAATTTATTCTCTTGCTTAACGCCCTTCTCTGAGACGTACGAGCTTAGAGGTTATATATCGATAGATATCAATCGCATGGCATGAATTGCCTGTGTGGCACGCTGAGTTGCATGGATCAAAGCTTCTGTTGAAAAGCAAAGTCTTGTGGTTGATGATCAAAGCACAACCTACGTGGAAGCTTTGTGTATAGCGTGGATTCGCGAGCCTCACACCTCGGTATGAGTCAAAAACGGGATGAGGACCCAAGGAGTGCACGACGTTTCTTTCTAGCTATGGGTGGTGTCAATGACCTACCAGTCCTGACATTTATATACTTTTCACCTTTGTGGTTTGGATGCGAGGCGCCTCGACTATAGGTCCTATAGAGCCGGGAAACGTGTGTTCAGGAATAATTAATCCTCAAACGTAAGAGAGGACTGGTCTTGGAGGATCCCAGGGGTTACCCACAGTGTGTAGTCCTGAGGCATTTGCTAGAGTGTCTCGAAGAGGAGAGGAGCTTTCCCCTTGCCTCGACTCATGACGGAAATCCAATTTCCAATACGTGTATTGCGGTTTTAATTGTAGAACTAGTATGGCGACATGATATATGGTACCCATGCCATCTATGATTGATATTTATGATTGAAAATGTTTTGACACTATACACTTATAATAGTATCAAATGATTTGTTTTAAACGTACCAAGCATGTTTGGCTATTATAAGGGAAAACCCTATCCTCCAGCTTGCGTTGCATTGTGTGATGGGACCTGGGTCATATAATAGCTTCATTTTTCGAAAAAGCATTGCGCTGTTTATTCTATGCACTGGTATTCTTGGGAGGAAACCCGTTCCGTGTTATACGGCGTGGTCCCTTGAATTACTCTCTTTTAAAATAAAGTTTTAATAACTGTTTTAGTTCTCACACCAGTCACATGACTGACCTGGAGTTTATTGTTTTAACCTAAACTCTGGGTGCCCCTATTTTCGACACGGGCAGCTAGTAGTTTGGGTTTTGCAGATTTATATTCACAGGATCCTGATTTACAACTGGAACGATGCTCGGAAAGCTCTGTATCCGTGTATTATTTTCAGTTGTGCTTTGTATTATTTTCCGCTGCTATGTAATTTATTGTGATCTCTGATATTTGTCGAATGTAATTTATTCATTCATACTCTGTATATTCTTGTATATGAAGGAATTGTTGTAATAGCAATGAAATGTTCTTCCGTCTGCGTTCTGATTTGTCTTGTCCTCACAGTAATTCGTTCTTTCTCATCTCTTCGGAGACCGGGGAAGTTCGGGTCCCTACAATCGCACCCTCCAACCTGCTCCGTTCGCACCTCGATTCCGCCGCCACCTGACCACCGATTCAGACCACACCACCATGAGCAGGAGCGCCTTCCTAGCCTCTTCATCGTGCTGCAGTCTGATCTTGTCCACGTGCCACGGATCGAAAGTTTTCGGCAAACCCTTTGTAACACCCTGTGTATTTTATAACAGTGAAATTCACAAATTAAAGTATAATAAATTTCAAATTAAAGTATTAAGGGAAACGGGATAAGCCAATGCGTTCGTCTCGGAAAAATACGCGAAATAGAGTCCGAGTTTTCGAAAAACGGAGCCCGTATGACCTAATTATGGTCCGATGAAGTTTCAGAAAATTCAAATTTCGAAAACAGATTTGAATTTCAGCCCAATCAGAGTAGGCGGGAAAATTCCCGCCCAAACCTACCAGGTCGACCTGGGTGTCGACCCTAGGGTCGACCTTCCAGGCCAGGTCGACCTGGGAGTCGACCTGGGGGTCGACTAGGGAGTCGACCTGGCCCCTGAGCCAGGTCGAACCCAGCCCACCCTGGCTGGCCTGGTCTGTGTTTGGTCGATTTTCTGAGCCTTGCCTTGTCACTAGGTCTAGGTGTCAGCTCCTGATTGGCCTCTCCTTTGAACGAACGGCTATTATTAAACCAAGCTTCATCGACGGTCTAAATCAACTCACAAACTCTATAAAAAGGACCTAAGACTAACCCTAATTCACACAAACTAAAATGGAGATGAGGCCGTCATGCTGCTGAGGAGAGACTGAGGATAGCCGTCAGAAATAGAGAGACAATTAGGAGATAATTCAAAGCTTAAAGCAACGTTAATCGAATCAACGCCTACAACAAAGGATAGCATCTCCAAATTCAGAATTCAGATTCCTGAATTGAAGATTCGTCATACGTTGTAAGTAGAGTGCTATTCCGATGTGAATTAAAAAATTGTGTTGATTTGTGTAATGTAAGAAATGGAATTGTGGCGATAATAATCTATATTTGTACGTTGCTTTGATGCTAAACGATTTGGGAATATTATGGTATACGATTGGATATTTGCAAGTACGCGATTTGCGTTGGAAGTTAACAATGAAATGGAATTGTGACAATAATAACCTATATTTGTATGTTATTTTGATTCTAAACGATTTGGCAATGCTATGGTGTACGATTGGATTCATACAAGTATATGGTTTATGTTGACAACCACATGTTGTGGAATTTTAATTGGGATTCATGCAAGCATATGATTCATATTGAAAACTACATGTTTGTGGTAGTTATTTACAACACCCATTTGATAATTGCAAGTATATGATTCATGTTGAAAGTAACAACTATATGTTGCAATAGTTTATTTGAAATTCATGCAAGTATATGATTTATTGTTATGCCAACATGATGTATAATTCTATGGTCATCTTTAGTGTAATTTGGTCCATTTGAGTATTATGATTCATATGAAGTTATGTTGGAATTGGCATTATAGTTCAAGTATAAAAATCCTGCTTTTGTGATAGTGACAAAAGCAAGCATCTTTGTAATCTTGTATTAATTTTATGAACATGACTAAACTATGTTTGTTATTATGCCTAGTTGAAAACATGTTTTTAGGCTTATGTTGTTATCATAATCATATGATAATATATGTAAGTTACATTAGAATTACACTAGAATTACATCCCACTTGCAAGTTACATAGATAGGATAAAAACCATGATTATATGAATAGTAGGATTCATGTTCAATTATGTTTATGCCATGACTATATGAATAGAAGGTCTCATGTTCAATCATGATTATGCCATAATTATATGATTAGAATGGTTCATATTTAAGTATTATTTATGCCATGACTACATGAATAGAATGATTCATGTTTTGTTTATACCATGATTATGTGAATAGAATGATTCATGTTTAAGTATTGCTTATATTATATGTTGTTACAATTGCAAGTTCACATGTGCCTACCTTATGTTAATTGAATCGTTATGTTGCAAGTTCATGCGTTCACACTCCCCTTTTTATGTTACCTTATAAACACCATGTTATAAGCCTCCCCTTTTCATATGGCTAAATTGGGTTTAAGTGTTAAACCCAACACACCTTACATTGGAGCGAACGTATAAAACGGGGGTAATGACGTTTGGGCTAAAATATAGAACATATGTGTTGGCATGTTTGACGCATGCCCACAACCTTGAAAACCAATTAAGTGGCATAAATAAATCTTAATCAATAAATATGAATTTGAATAATGGGCAGCAAATATTTACATATACAAAGAAAAGAGACAAAATATGTAAATGTAGAAAATACGATGTGTTTAACCCGAGGTTGGATTGAGTTGTGATCTAAACCTGCCCGGAACCGCCCGGCTGTCCAGTAGTCACAACAATGCCTATCCAATGTGGGTGGTTAAACACGGAGCCCAATAAGGACCCGAGGTTAGACTGAGTTGTGGCGTAAGACTTCCCGGACCCAACCGGCAACAGGCAGCCACAACAATACCTGTCTAATGTGAGAGGTCAAGGCTTTAATAAGACAATTAAGGCTGAGTCAGGATTGATAGGATTAAGTGAATTAAGACTTAATCAAAATAGAACATGCTAAACTAAACAGACAGATTGGGGGTTAGGTTTATAAAACACTTAACCAACTTAACATGTTGGCTAAAAATAGAAAACCTAGTAGCGGGGGACCCTTTTCAGCAGTAACCCTACAAGGTATCATGTTACCCTGAAACTAGGCAGGGTGGGGCACGATTACTGGGCTGACTGTAAGAGGTCAAATCGACGGCGGTGGTGCAGCAGTGTAGGTTCTAACGGGGTGCGGGCATGCACACACTCCGGCACAGAAAAATAAGGCACTGGGCACCAGTAGCATACCTGTGCATTCTAGGATTGTGTCGGGCCGCCACCATGGGACTTGATACACCCCATGGTGGGACCAGCATCGGTAACTACAACAACGGGGGCCGTAAGACACATGTAACTATGCGAGTAGGAGTCGATCATCAAAAAGAAAATGGATCACTTCACCCTGATTATGGGGTGCCTGTTGGGAACTAGTTTATATGGGTACAGAGATTAACATGGGGTACGATAGTATATTCGACCCTAGACAACTTAACTTAGTTTATGGTGCTTTCCCATTTCTAGTTTATACTTATCATACCCAGTTCTTTATTCATAGACTGAATAGTCCTAGACCTACTCAGGATTTATGTATGACTCTACTTCTCTTTCGTCTTCTTTTCTTCTGTTCCCCCCTAGGTCCGCAGGGAGGGAATACCGCAGCTTGACCAGTTTCCGCATCCAGCTTGAAGAGAAGAATGTATTGCTTGGATCTTTTCCGTTTTGGACTATGGCTTGGGACAGCAATTATGAGACTTTTGCAGTTTATTTATGTTTTCTTTATGCTTCTTTAAATAATGTAATCAAGACAGTTATGATTTTGGAAGTATTGTAAGACAATTATGGCATGGTTTGTGTAACACGTATTTTGATGAAATAAAAGTTGTTGTTTTTTTTCCGCTGTTCAAAAATATGTGTTATTATATCTGTCTTGTATATCTGTGACTTATACATATAAACCTCCACCAAAATTAGGGCATTCCCTTTGAGAGTGACCCTAATGGAGGTGGGGTGTTTCACTTGGTATCATAGCATAGGTTTACCAGATAAGATAAAAAGTTTTGAAAATTTATTTTCAAAAAGGAAATTTAAAGAAACATTTTTAAGATAAAATATTATTTAATTTTAAAAGGCAAAGTCCCCCCAAAGCCATAGGAACTATCTCTTATCCTTCGTTTTGAATCTATCCTTTTTGTTTCAGCATGTCCGAAGAACTTAACTTGCCAAAGGGTGTACCAATACCTGGTTGGTTTAGACGGTTCTTAGAAGCAAGGGCCACTCAGCCAGGTCCTACCGTTCCTCCTCCCCCAGCTGCAGGAAATCATCCAGCTGCAGCAGCACCTCTTCCTCCACCTCCTCCGCGGGGAAACACTTTTGCTAAGATATGTAAAGATTTTAAAGCTATGAGAGGAAAGGATTTTCATGGAACTGAGTCCTTCGTGGCAGCTAGAAATTGGCTGAAAGAAACCAAGGACTTATTCATCATCTTTGAGGTAGAGGATAGACAGAAAGTACAACTGGCAGTATGGTTACTTAAAGGCGAGGCTTCCTACTGGTGGGAAGTCACTAATGCAGAAAAACCAGTGGAAACATGGGAGGAATTTAGGGCAAGGTTTGAGGCTAAATTTCTCTCAGACGCGGAAAGGAGTTTACAGTTGGAAAAATTCTTATTTCTTAAGCAAGGGAACAAGACAGTCAAAGAGTATGTTAATCAGTTCGATGAGCTGGCTAGGTTCGGACTGGACCTAGTCAACACCCCGCACAAGAAGGCTCTCCATTTTGTCAAAGGTTTGAATGAGCCATTACACAGTTTGGCCATGACCCATATACCCATGGGAGCTACGTATGAAAGGTTGGTACAGATAGCGTTGCTGAACGAAGAGAATAAGGGCAAGAAGGAGACAAAGGCAGAAAACTCTCAAGGGAAGAAAGAGGGTTTGCAGCCTAAGAAGACAGACTTTAAGAAGGGCGGGAAAGGCAACAAAGAGAAGAGGAAGTGTAATTTCTGTGGCAAAGTGGGGCACTTAGTGAAAGATTGTAGGAAAAAGAAGGCCAAGATGAATGGTGGGTGCTTTTCTTGCGGTGAGACAGGCCACATGGTTAAGGACTGCCCAAAGAAACGAGGACAGGGCTAGAGGGCTGGATCCACCTTAGGGGCACAAGTTCATGTGCTAGAGGCGCCACCTCTGCAACAGCGAGGTATAAATACTTCTGTAGAAAGTGTAGTTTATCTTTATGATCACCCCGTTCGCACTTTATTTGATTCTGGCGCATCACACTCCTTTATCTCGTCTGCTTTAGTAGAATCTCTGCACCTAAAAACTAGTATGGTAGAGGACCCCTTAATTGTTTCAAACCCAATTGGGGGCCCAGCTCATTTGTCTATGATCTGTTTGGGATTGAAAATGTCTATTTTAAGCGTAGAATTTCAATGTAGTGCCTTTGCTTTGGGCTTTTCGGGATATGGTTTGATTTTGGGCATGGATTGGCTATCCAGTAATGGGGCCATCCTTGATTGTGAGAAAAGGGTTGTTAGGCTCCTAACCCATCTCGGTAACACTTTGGAAATTTCTTGTAATCCCTCGTATGCGGTTATGCTTAGTTACCTTGAATCGCTAGATGCCTCCGTTGAAAATTTGCAATCGGTTAGAGTGGTCCGGGAATATCCGGATGTCTTCGAAGAGGTGAAGGGCTTGCCTCCGAAGCGGGAGATAGACTTCCGCATATACCTTATAGATAATGCAAAGCCCGTTGCGTTGCCCGTTAGACACATGGCTCCACGGGAAAGGAAAGAGCTCAGTAAACAGATTAAAGAGCTTCTAGAAAAGTGGTTCATTAGGAGGAGCATTTCAGAATGGGGCGCTCCAGTGGTGTTCGCTACAAAGGCGGATGGTTCACTCCGTCTATGTGTTGACTATAGGGAGCTCAACAAGCTAACGAAAAAGAATAGGCACCCTCTCCCCAGAATTGACGATTTGTTTGATCAGCTTGTAGGAGCGTCTGTTTTCTCCCAACTCGATTTAGCGACCGGTTTTCATCAGCTAAGGGTGGCTGAAGATAGTATCGATAAAACGACATTCAGAACCCCAGACGGCTTCTTTAAATGGCTTGTCATGCCTTTCGGCTTGACAAATGCACCTGCTTACTTCGTGGACCTGATGAGTAGGGTATTCAGAGATTTCCTCAATAAGTTCGTAGTGGTCTTCGTAGACGAAATCCTTATCTTCTCAAAGAATGAAGAGGAACATGCTCAGCACTTAAGGGCAATCATGGAAACTCTGCGAGTCCATCATCTAAAAGCCAAATTCTCCAAATGCCACTATTGGAGAGAAGAAGTGAGGTTCCTTGGGCACATAGTATCCAAACAAGGGTTAGCAGTGGACCCTGCTAAGGTAGTGGCGGTACAGGATTGGAAGACACCAAGGAATGCAACTGAGGTCTGAAGTTTTCTAGGACTAGCAGGTTTCTATCGAAAGTTCATAAGGGATTTTGCGAAGATCTCAGCTCCGCTCACAAAGTTGACCAAGAAGAATCTAGTGTTCAATTGGGACTTGGATTGCGAGTTTGCTTTCCAGCGACTGAAAAGGGCTCTTACAACAGCCCCGGTTTTAACATTACCAGATGGAAGCAAGATGTTCACAGTTTATACAGATGCATGTGGGACAGGGCTAGGCGCTGTCTTAATGCAAGAAGGAAGGGTAGTAGCTTATGGCGGAAGACAGTTGAAAGTGCACGAAAAGAACTACCCGACCCACGATCTTGAATTAGCTGCCATCGTCTTTGCACTCAAGTCTTGGCGACACTATCTCCTAGGTGAGAAGTTCGAACTTTACACTGACCATAAATCGTTGAAATACCTTTTCTCGCAGAAGGACCTTAACTTGAGGCAACAGAGATGGATGGAGTTTCTTGCCTCGTATGATTTCGAGATCTCCTATACTCCGGGCAAAGGCAACGTAGTGGAAGACGCGTTGAGCCGAAAGAAACTGACCCTAAGCCCGCTGTTTGTTGAGAGACAAAGCCTAGAGTTTATAGCCAGCTTTGACTTTAGGCCCTCCTCCGATTTTGTACCAGGCTTGCTAGCATCTCTCGAAGTACGCCCGACTTTAGTGGACTCGATAGGGACAGCACAACGCGAAGACCCTCAACTTGTGGAAACGATTGATAGGCTAATTAGGGGTGAAACTTCAGGTCACCTCAACAGATACTCCATCGATAATAAGGATTGGCTAAGGCGAGATGGAAGACTATGCGTCCCACAAACAAGGGATTTAGTAAAGAAGGTTCATGAGGAAGCACATCACTCCAAGATGACGATACACCCAGGCGGAGATAAAATGTACAAGGACATAAAAAGAACTTTCTTTTGGAACGGCATGAAGAAGGACGTGGCAGATTTCGTTTCTAAGTGTATGGTGTGCCAACAGGTTAAGGTGGAACAGAAAAAGCCTGGCGGTCTGCTACATCCTCTAGAGGTCCCACAGTGGATGTGGGATAGCATCTCAATGGACTTCGTTGATGGGCTACCTAGGTCTAGGGGAGGCAACACTAGCATTTGGTTAATAGTGGATAGGCTTACTAAAAGCGCCCACTTTTTACCTGTCAAAAGTAAAAGAACTGCCTCATCCCTAGCATCTCTTTACCTCAAGGAAATCGTTCGACTCCATGGAATACCATCCAGCATTGTTAGTGACCGAGACCCTATCTTCACAAGTGAGTTTTGGCGGAGTCTGCAAGAAGCGGTAGGCACACAGTTATGCTTAAGCACAGCCTATCATCCCCAAACCGACGGCCAAACAGAAAGAGTGAACAGAGTTTTGGAGGACCTTTTAAGACTATGCATCCTTGACTTCGGAGGGACGTGGGAAGACCATCTTCCTTTGGTAGAATTTGCCTACAACAACAGCTATCAAGCAACCATCGGAATGGCGCCCTTCGAAGCTTTATATGGAAGACCGTGCCGATCGCCCACTTATTGGTGGGAGTCTACTGATAAGCTCATACTTGGACCAGATATGATCCGAGAGACTTCAGAGAAAGTAGACTTAATACAAAGAAGGATGAAGACGGCCCAAGACAGACAAAAGTCCTACGCCGACAAGAGGAGGACCGACCTTGAATTTGAGGTTGGAGACAGAGTTTTTCTTAAGGTATCTTCGCTAAGGAACGTTGTTCGTTTTGGAACCACGGGAAAGCTAGCACCAAGGTTCGTAGGGCCATTCCCTATCATTGAGAAAATTGGGAAAATGGCCTATAGATTAGAGCTACCAGAAAAATTGGCCGGAGTTCACACCGTCTTTCACGTTTCACATCTCCGAAAATGTCTACATGAGTCTGCTGAAGTGGTAGAGCCAAATATCCTAGAAGAAGCTGAAGTGGAACGCGAAGCAACCATAAGGAAAGTTCCAACCCGCATATTAGGAACGGAAGTGAAGAAGCTACGCAACCGCGAAGTCAAGCTCGTCAAAGTTCAGTGGAGCGACGCCGAAGGAGATACAACTTGGGAAACTGAAGCTAAAATACGCGCAGCCTACCCTTTTCTTTTCGAGGGTACATCTTTGATCTTTCCTTTTTTTTCCTTAAGTTGCGCTTTTATCTATCTTTTTAGGTATATCTCCTCGACCCTATCTTTTTGGTAGAAACCCTTTGGATGAAAACATGTAATTGAAACATGTTATGGATGATGATTGCAAGTGGTTGCAAGTGATTGCTAGTGGTTGCTCGTGGTTGCATATACACACACAATCTAGGTTTTAGATCGGCTCAATCACTTCATATTGCATATGACTATATGTTTGCATTTGTATATGGTTGAACTTTAATATGTGTCATATGGATGTTGCATTTGTATGAATGATTGTGCACTCATGTAGAATCATGAATAGGAGGATTTGCATACATAATGGATTCATAGCACTTACATAATTCGCATAAAGGAGGTCAACTGAATCAGTAGACCGCCTGATTTTGCATTAGATAAGTACATGTACACACACACTTCGCATATTATCATGAAGCATTAGAAGTCTTTTAAGGACAATGGATGCTCGTGTTTGATGGATGAGTAGATGGATGTTTGGATGTTAGGATGTACATTCTTCCTGAACTTGAAGATTTCGGGACGAAATCCTTTTAAGTGGGGGAGAATGTAACACCCCGTGTATTTTATAACAGTGAAATTCACAAATTAAAGTATAATAAATTTCAAATTAATGTATTAAGGGAAACGGGATATGCCACTACGTTCGTCTCGGAAAAATACGCGAAATAGAGTCCGAGTTTTCGAAAAACGGAGCCCGTATGACCAAATTATGATCCGATGAAGTTTCAGAAAATTCAAATTTCGAAAACAGATTTGAATTTCAGCCCAATCAGAGTAGGCGGGAAAATTCCCGCCCAAACCCACCAGGTCGACTTGGGGGTCGACCTGCCAGGCCAGGTCGACCTGGGAGTCGACCTGGGGGTCGACCTGCCCCAGGCAGGTCGACTCTAGAGTCGACCTGGGGGTCGACTGGGGAGTCGACCTGGCCCCTGAGCAAGGTCGAACCCAGCCCACCCTGGCTGGCCTGGTCTGTGTTTTGTAGATTTTCTAAGCCTTGCCTTGCCACTAGGGCTAGGTGTCAGCTCCTGATTGGCCTCACCTTTGAAAGAACGGCTATTATTAAACTAAGCTTCATCGACGGTCTAAATCAACTCACAAACTCTATAAAAAGGACCTAAGACTAACCCTAATTCACACAAACTAAAATGGAGATGAGGCCGTCATGCTGCTGAGGAGAGACTGAGGATAGCCGTCAGAAATAGAGAGACAATTAGGAGATAATTCAAAGCTTAAAGCAACGTTAATCGAATCAACGCCTACAACAAAGGATAGCATCTCCAAATTCAGAATTCAGATTCTTGAATTGAAGATTCCTCATACGTTGTAAGTAGAGTGCTATTCCGATGTGAAATAAATAATTGAGTTGATTTGTGTAAAGCAAGAAATGGAATTGTGGCGATAATAATCTATATTTGTACGTTGCTTTGATGCTAAACGATTTGGGAATATTATGTTATATGATTGGATATTTGCAAGTACGCGATTTGCGTTGGAAGTTAACAACGAAATGGAATTGTGACAATAATAACCTATATTTGTATGTTATTTTGATTCTAAACGATTTGGCAATGCTATGGTGTACGATTGGATTCATACAAGTATATGGTTTATGTTGACAACCACATGTTGTGGAATTTTAATTGGGATTCATGCAAGCATATAATTCATATTGAAAACTACATGTTTGTGGTAGTTATTTAAAACACCCATTTGATAATTGCAAGTATATGATTCATGTTGAAAGTAACAACTATATGTTGTAATAGTTTATTTGAAATTCATGCAAGTATATGATTTATTGTTATGCCAACATGATGTATAATTCTATGGTCATCTTTAGTGTAATTTGGTCCATTTGAGTATTATGATTCATATGAAGTTATGTTGGAATTGGCATTATAGTTCAAGTATAAAAATCCTGCTTTTGTGATAGTGACAAAAGCAAGCATCTTTGTAAGCTTGTATTAATTTTATGAACATGACTAAACTATGTTTGTTATTATGCCTAGTTGAAAACATGTTTTTAGGCTTATGTTGTTATCATAATCATATGATAATATATGTAAGTTACATTAGAATTACATCCCACTTGCAAGTTACATAGATAGGATAAAAACCATGATTATATGAATAGTAGGATTCATGTTCAATTATGTTTATGCCATGACTATATGAATAGAAGGACTCATGTTCAATCATGATTATGCCATAATTATATGATTAGAATGGTTCATGTTTAAGTATTATTTATGCCATGACTACATGAATTGAATGATTCATGTTTTGTTTATACCATGATTATGTGAATAGAATGATTCATGTTTAAGTATTGCTTATATTATATGTTGTTACAATTGCAAGTTCACATGTGCCTACCTTATGTTAATTGAATCGTTATGTTGCAAGTTCATGCGTTCACACTCCCCTTTTTATGTTACCTTATAAACACCATGTTATAAGCCTCCCCTTTTCATATGGCTAAATTGGGTTTAAGTGTTAAACCCAACACAACTTACATTGGAGCGAACGTATAAAACGGGGGTAATGACATTTGGGCTAAAATATAGAACATATGTGTTGGCATGTTTGACGCATGCCAACAACCTTGAAAAACAACTAAGTGGCATAAATAAATCTTAATCAATAAAGATGAATTTGAATAATGGGCCGCAAATATTTACATATAAAAAGAAAAGAGACAAAATATGTAAATGTTGAAAATACGATGTGTTTAACCCGAGGTTGGATTGAGTTGTGATGTAAACCTGCCCGGAACCGCCCGGCTGTCCAGTAGTAACAACAATACCTATCCAATGTGGGTGGTTAAACACGGAGACCAATAAGGACCCGAAGTTAGACTGAGTTGTGGCGTAAGACTGCCCGGACCCAACCGGCAACAGGCAGCCACAACAATACATGTCTAATGTGAGAGGTCAAGGCTTTAATAAGACAATTAAGGCTGAGTCAGGATTGATAGGATTAAGTGAATTAAGACTTAATCAAAATAGAACATGCTAAACTAAACAGACAGATTAGGGGTTAGGTTTATAAGACACTTAACCAACTTAGCATGTTGGCTAGAAATAGAAAACCAAGTAGCGGGGGACCCTTTTCAGCAGTAACCCTACAAGGTATCATGATACCCTGAAACTAGGCAGGGTGGGGCACGATTACTGGGCTGACTGTAAGAGGTCAAATCGACGGCGGTGGTGCCGCAGTGTATGTTCTAACGGGGTGCGGGCGTGCACACACTCCGGCGCAGAAAAATAAGGCACTGGGCACCAGTAGCATACCTGTGCATTCTAGGATTGTGTCGGGCCACCACCATGGGACTTGATACACCCCATGGTGGGACCAGCATAGGTAACTACAACAACGGGGGTCGTAAGACACATGTAACTATGCGAGTAGGAGCCGATCATCAAAAAGAAAATGGATCACTTCACCCTGATTATGGGGTGCCTGTTGGGAACTAGTTTATATGGGTACAAAGATTAACATGGGGTACGATAGTATATTCGACCCTAGACAACTTAACTTAGTTTATGGTGCTTTCCCATTTCTAGTTTATACTTATCATACCCAGTTCTTTATTCATAGACTGAATAGTCCTAGACTTACTCAGGCTTTATGTCTGACTCTACTTTTCTTTCGTCTTCTTTTCTTCCATTCCCCCCCCCCCCCAGGTCCGCAGGGAGGGAATACCGCAGCTTGACCAGTTTCCGCATCCAGCTTGAAGAGAAGAATGTATTGCTTGGATCTTTTCCGTTTTGGACTATGGCTTGGGACAACAATTATGAGACTTTTGCAGTTTATTTATGTTTTCTTTATGCTTCTTTAAATAATGTAATCAAGACAGTTATGATTTTGGAAGTATTGTAAGACAATTATGGCATGGTTTTTGTAACACGTTTTTTGATGAAATAAAAGTTGTTGTTTTTTTTTTCGCTATTCAAAAATATGTGTTGTTATATCTGTCTTGTATATCTGTGACTTATACATATAAACCTCCACCAAAATTAGGGCATTCCCTTTGAGAGTGACCCTAATGGAGGTGGGGTGTTTCACTTGGTATCAGATCATAGGTTTACCAGATAAGATAAAAAGTTTTGAAAATTTATTTTCAAAAAGGAAATTTAAAGAAGCATTTTTAAGATAAAATATTATTTAATTTTAAAAGGCAAAGTCCCCCCAAAGCCATAGGAACTATCTCTTATCCTTCGTTTTGAATCTATCCTTTTTGTTTCAGCATGTCCGAAGAACTTAACTTGCTAGAGGGTGTACCAATACCTGGTTGGTTTAGATGGTTCTTAGAAGCAAGGGCCACTCAGCCAGGTCCTACCGTTCCTCCTCCCCCAGCTGCAGGAAATCATCCACCTGCAGCAGCACCTCTTCCTCCACCTCCTCCGCGGGGAAACACTTTTGCTAAGATATGTAAAGATTTTAAAGCTATGGGAGGAAAGGATTTTCATGGAACTGAGTCCTTCGTGGCAGCTAGAAATTGGCTGAAAGAAACCGAGGACTTATTCATCATCTTTGAGGTAGAGGATAGACAGAAAGTACAACTAGCAGTATGGTTACTTAAAGGCGAGGCTTCCTACTGGTGGGAAGTCACTATTGCAGAAAAACCAGTGGAAACATGGGAGGACTTTAGGGCAAGGTTTGAGGCTAAATTTCTCTCAGACGCGGAAAGGAGTTTACAGTTGGAAAAATTCTTATTTCTTAAGCAAGGGAACAAGACAGTCAAAGAGTATGTTAATCAGTTCGATGAGCTGGCTAGGTTCGGACTGGACCTAGTCAACACCCCGCACAAGAAGGCTCTCCATTTTGTCAAAGGGTTGAATGAGCCATTACACAGTTTGGCCATGAACCATATACCCATGGGAGCTATGTATGAAAGGTTGGTACAGATGGCGTTGCTGAACGAAGAGGATAAGGGCAAGAAGGAGACAAAGGCAGAAAACTCTCAAGGGAAGAAAGAGGGTTTGCAGCCTAAGAAGACAGACTTTAAGAAGGGCGGGAAAGGCAACAAAGAGAAGAGGAAGTGTAATTTCTGTGGAAAAGTGGGGCATTTAGTGAAAGATTGCCGGAAAAAGAAGGCCAAGATGAATGGTGGGTGCTTTTCTTGCGGTGAGACAGGCTACATGGCTAAGGACTGCCCAAAGAAACGAGGACAGGGGCAGAGGGCTGGATCCACCTCAGGGGCACAAGTTCATGTGCTAGAGGCGCCACC
This sequence comes from Allium sativum, assembly GCA_030737875.1. Classification (NCBI taxonomy): domain Eukaryota; kingdom Viridiplantae; phylum Streptophyta; class Magnoliopsida; order Asparagales; family Amaryllidaceae; genus Allium; species Allium sativum. Next base: position 230,741,693 of record CM060910.1, on the reverse strand, counting down.
TCTGCAACAGCGAGGTATAAATACTTCTGTAGAAAGTGTAGTTTATCTTTATGATCACCCCGTTCGCACTTTATTTGATTCTGGCGCATCACACTCCTTTATCTCGTCTGCTTTAGTAGAATCTCTGCACCTAGAAACTAGTATGGTAGAGGACCCCTTAATTGTTTCAAACCCAATTGGGGGCCCAGCTCATTTGTCTATGATCTGTTTGGGATTGAAAATGTCTATTTTAAGCGTAGAATTTCAATGTAGTGCCTTTGCTTTGGGCTTTTCGGGATATGGTTTGATTTTGGGCATGGATTGGCTATCCAGTAATGGGGCCATCCTTGATTGTGAGAAAAGGGTTGTTAGGCTCCTAACCCAGCTCGGTAACACTTTGGAAATTTCTTATAATCCCTCGTATGCAGTTATGCTTAGTTACCTTGAATCGCTAGATGCCTCCGTTGAAAATTTGCAATCGGTTAGAGTGGTCCGGGAATATCCGGATGTCTTCAAAGAGGTGAAGGGCTTGCCTCCGAAGCGGGAGATAGACTTCCGCATATACCTTGTAGATAATGCAAAGCCCGTTGCGTTGCCCGTTAGACACATGGCTCCACGGGAAAGGAAATAGCTCAGTAAACAGATTAAAGAGCTTCTAGAAAAGGGGTTCATTAGGAGGAGCATTTCAGAATGGGGCGCTCCAGTGGTGTTCGCTACAAAGGCTGATGGTTCACTCCGTCTATGTGTTGACTATAGGGGGCTCAACAAGATAACGAAAAAGAATAGGCACCCTCTCCCCAGAATTGACGATTTGTTTGATCAGCTTGTAGGAGCGTCTGTTTTCTCCCAACTCGATTTAGCGACCGGTTTTCATCAGCTAAGGGTGGCTGAAGATAATATCGATAAAACGACATTCAGAACCCCAGACGGCTTCTTTGAATGGCTTGTCATGCCTTTCGGCTTGACAAATGCACCTGCTTACTTCGTGGACCTGATGAGTAGGGTATTCAGAGATTTCCTCAATAAGTTCATAGTGGTCTTCGTAGACGAAATCCTTATCTTCTCAAAGAATGAAGAGGAACATGCTCAGCACTTAAGGGCAATCATGGAAACTCTGCGTGTCCATCAGCTAAAAGCCAAATTCTCCAAATGCCACTTTTGGAGAGAAGAAGTGAGGTTCCTTGAGCACATAGTATCCAAACAAGGGTTAGCAGTGGACCCTGCTAAGGTAGTGGCGGTACAGGATTGGAAGACACCAAGGAATGCAACTGAGGTCCGAAGTTTTCTAGGACTAGCAGGTTTCTATCGAAAGTTCATAAGGGATTTTGCGAAGATCTCAGCTCCGCTCACAAAGTTGACCAAGAAGAATCTAGTGTTCAATTGGGACTTGGACTGCGAGTTTGCTTTCCAGCGACTGAAAAGGGCTCTTACAACAGCCCCGGTTTTAACGTTGCCAGATGGAAGCAAGATGTTCACAGTTTATACAGATGCATGTGGGACAGGGCTAGGCGCTGTCTTAATGCAAGAAGGAAGGGTAGTAGCTTATGGCGGAAGACAGTTGAAAGTGCACGAAAAGAACTACCCGACCCACGATATTGAATTAGCTGCCATCGTCTTTGCACTCAAGTCTTGGCGACACTATCTCCTAGGTGAGAAGTTCGAACTTTACACTGACCATAAATCGTTGAAATACCTTTTCTCGCAGAAGGACCTTAACTTGAGGCAACAGAGATGGATGGAGTTTCTTGCCTCGTATGATTTCGAGATCTCCTATACTCCGGGCAAAGGCAACGTAGTGGAAGACACGTTGAGCTAAAAGAAACTGACCCTAAGCCCGCTGTTTGTTGAGAGACAAAGCCTAGAGTTTATAGCCAGCTTTGACTTTAGGCCCTCCTCCGATTTTGTACCAGGCTTGCTAGCATCTCTCGAAGTACGCCCGACTTTAGTGGACTCGATATGGACAGCACAACGCGAAGACCCTCAACTTGTGGAAACGATTGATAGGCTAATTAGGGGTGAAACTTCAAGTCACCTCAACAGATACTCCATCGATAATAAGGGTTGGCTAAGGCGAGACGGAAGACTATGCGTCCCACAAACAAGGGATTTAGTAAAGAAGGTTCTCGAGGAAGCACATCACTCCAAGATGACGATACACCCAGGCGGAGATAAAATGTACAAGGACATAAAAGGAACTTTCTTTTGGAACGGCATGAAGAAGGACGTGGCAGATTTCGTTTCTAAGTGTATGGTGTGCCAACAGGTTAAGGCAGAACAGAAAAAGCCTGGCGGTCTGCTACATCCTCTAGAGGTCCCACAGTGGAAGTGGGATAGCATCTCAATGGACTTCGTTGATGGGCTGCCTAGGTCTAGGAGAGGCAACACTAGCATTTGGTTAATAGTGGATAGGCTTACTAAAAGCGCCCACTTTTTACCTGTCAAAAGTAAAAGAACTGCCTCATCCCTAGCATCTCTTTACCTCAAGGAAATCGTTCGACTCCATGGAATACCATCCAGCATTGTTAGTGACCGAGACCCTATCTTCACAAGTGAGTTTTGGCGGAGTCTGCAAGAAGCGGTAGGCACACACTTATGCTTAAGCACAGCCTATCATCTCCAAACCGACGGCCAAACAGAAAGAGTGAACAGAGTTTTGGAGGTCCTTTTAAGACTGTGCATCCTTGACTTCGGAGGGACGTGGGAAGACCATCTTCCTTTGGTAGAATTTGCCTACAACAACAGCTATCAAGCAACCATTGGAATGGCGCCCTTCGAAGCTTTATATGGAAGACCGTGCCGATCACCCACTTGTTGGTGGGAGTCTACTGATAAGCTCATACTTGGACCAGATATGATCCGAGAGACTTCAGAGAAAGTAGACTTAATACAAAGAAGGATGAAGACGACCCAAGACAGGCAAAAGTCCTACGCCGACAAGAGGAGGACCGACCTTGAATTTGAGGTTGGAGACAGAGTTTTTCTTAAGGTATCTCCGCTAAGGAACGTTGTTCGTTTTGGAACCACAAGAAAGCTAGCACCAAGGTTAGTAGGGCCATTCCCTATCATTGAGAAAATTGGGAAAATGGCCTATAGATTAGAGCTACCCGAAAAATTGGCCGGAGTTCACAACGTCTTTCACGTTTCACATCTCCGAAAATGTCTACATGAGTCTGCTGAAGTGGTAGAGCCAAATATCCTAGAAAAAGCTGAAGTGGAACGCGAAGCAACCATAAGGAAAGTTCCAACCCGCATATTAGGAACGGAAGTGAAGAAGCTACGCAACCGCGAAGTCAAGCTCGTCAAAGTTCAGTGGAGCGACGCCGAAGGAGATGCAACTTGGGAAACTGAAGCTAAAATACGCGCAGCCTACCCTTTTCTTTTCGAGGGTACATCTTTGATCTTTCCTTTTTTCCTTAAGTTGCGCTTTTATCTATCTTTTTAGGTATATCTCCTCGACCCTATCTTTTTGGTAGAAACCCTTTGGATGAAAACATGTAATTGAAACATGTTATGGATGATGATTGCAAGTGGTTGCAAGTGATTGCTAGTGGTTGCTCGTGGTTGCATATACACACACAATCTAGGTTTTAGATCGGCTCAATCACTTCATATTGCATATGCATATATGTTTGCATTTGTATATGGTTGAACTTTAATATGTGTCATATGGATGTTGCATTTGTATGAATGATTGTGCACTCATGTAGAATCATGAATAGGAGGATTTGCATACATAATGGATTCATATCACTTAAATAATTCGCATTAAGGAGGTCAACTGAATCAGTAGACCGCCTGATTTTGCATTAGATAAGTACATGTACACACACACTTCGCATATTATCATGAAGCATTAGAAGTCTTTTAAGGACAATGGATGCTCGTGTTTGATGGATGAGTAGATGGATGTTTGGATGTTAGGATGTACATTCTTCCTGTACTTGAAGATTTCGGGATGAAATCCTTTTAAGTGGGGGAGAATGTAACACCCCATGTATTTTATAACAGTGAAATTCACAAATTAAAGTATAATAAATTTCAAATTAAAGTATTAAGGGAAACGGGATATGCCATTGCGTTCGTCTCGGAAAAATACACGAAATAGAGTCTGAGTTTTCGAAAATCGGAGCCCGTATGACCAAATTATGATCCGATGAAGTTTCAGAAAATTCAAATTTCGAAAACAGTTTTGAATTTCAGCCCAATCAGAGTAGGCGGGAAAATTCCCGCCCAAACCCACCAGGTCAACTTGGGGGACGACCCTAGGGTCGACCTTCTAGGCCAGGTTGACCTGGGAGTCGACCTGGGGGTCGACCTGCCTCAGGCAGGTCGACTCTAGAGTCGACCTGGGGGTCGACTGGGGAGTCGACCTGGGGGTCGACTGCGGAGTCGACCTGGGGGTCGACTGCGGAGTCGACCTGGGGGTCGACTGCGGAGTCGACCTGGCCCCTGAGCCAGGTCGAACCTGGCCCCTGAGCCAGGTCGAACCCAGCCCACCCTGGCTGGCCTGGTCTGTGTTTGGTAGATTTTCTGAGCCTTGCCTTGTCACTAGGGCTAGGTGTCAGCTCCTGATTGGCCTCTCCTTTGAAAGAACGGCTATTATTAAACCAAGCTTCATCGATGGTCTAAATCAACTCACAAACTCTATATAAAGGACCTAAGACTAACCCTAATTCACACAAACTAAAATGGAGATGAGGCCGCCATGCTGCTGAGGAGAGACTGAGGATAGCCGTCAGAAATAGAGAGACAATTAGGAGATAATTCAAAGCTTAAAGCAACGTTAATCGAATCAACGCCTACAACAAAGGATAGCATTCCAAATTCAGAATTCAGATTCTTGAATTGAAGATTCGTCATACGTTGTAAGTAGAGTGCTATTCCGATGTGAATTAAATAATTGTGTTGATTTGTGTAAAGTAAGAAATGGAATTGTGGCGATAATAATCTATATTTGTACGTTGCTTTGATGCTAAACGATTTGGGAATATTATGGTATACGATTGGATATTTGCAAGTACGCGATTTGCATTGGAAGTTAACAACAAAATGGAATTGTGACAATAATAACCTATATTTGTATGTTATTTTGATTCTAACGATTTGGCAATGCTATGGTGTACGATTGGATTCGTACAAGTATATGGTTTATGTTGACAACCACATGTTGTGGAATTTTAATTGGGATTCATGCTAGCATATGATTCATATTGAAAACTACATGTTTGTGGTAGTTATTTAAAACACCCATTTGATAATTGCAACTATATGATTCATGTTGAAAGTAACAACTATATGTTGTAATAGTTTATTTGAAATTCATGCAAGTATATGATTTATTGTTATGCCAACATGATGTATAATTCTATGGTCATCTTTAGTGTAATTTGGTCCATTTGAGTATTATGATTCATATGAAGTTATGTTGGAATTGGCATTATAGTTCAAGTATAAAAATCCTGCTTTTGTGATAGTGACAAAAGCAAGCATCTTTGTAAGCTTGTATTAATTTTATGAACATGACTAAACTATGTTTGTTATTATGCCTAGTTGAAAACATGTTTTTAGGCTTATGTTGTTATCATAATCATATGATAATATATGTAAGTTACATTAGAATTACATCCCACTTGCAAGTTACTTAGATAGGATAAAAACCATGATTATATGAATAGTAGGATTCATGTTCAATTATGTTTATGCCATGACTATATGAATAGAAGGACTCATGTTCAATCATGATTATGCCATAATTATATGATTAGAATGGTTCATGTTTAAGTATTATTTATGCCATGACTACATGAATTGAATGATTCATGTTTTGTTTATACCATGATTATGTGAATAGAATGATTCATGTTTAAGTATTGCTTATATTATATGTTGTTACAATTGCAAGTTCACATGTGCCTACCTTATGTTAATTGAATCGTTATGTTGCAAGTTCATGCGTTCACACTCCCCTTTTTATGTTACCTTATAAACACCATGTTATAAGCCTCCCCTTTTCATATGGCTAAATTGGTTTTAAGTGTTAAACCCAACACACCTTACATTGGAGCGAACGTATAAAATGGGGGTAATGACATTTGGGCTAAAATATAGAACATATGTGTTGGCATGTTTGACGCATGCCAACAACCTTGAAAAACAATTAAGTGGAATAAATAAATCTTAATCAATAAAGATGAATTTGAATAATGGGCCGCAAATATTTACATATAAAAAGAAAAGAGACAAAATATGTAAATGTAGAAAATACGATGTGTTTAACCCGAGGTTGGATTGAGTTGTGATGTAAACCTGCCCGGAACCGTCAGGCTGTCCAGTAGTCACAACAATACCTATCCAATGTGGGTGGTTAAACACAGAGCCCAATAAGGACCCGAGGTTAGACTGAGTTGTGGCGTAAGACTGCCCGAACCCAACCGGCAACAGGCAGCCACAACAATACCTGTCTAATGTGAGAGGTCAAGGTTTTAATAAGACAATTAAGGCTGAGTCAGGATTGATAGGATTAAGTGAATTAAAACTTAATCAAAATAGAACATGCTAAACTAAACAGACTGATTGGGGGTTAGGTTTATAAAACACTTAACCAACTTAGCATGTTGGCTAGAAATAGAAAACCTAGTAGCGGGGGAACCTTTTCAGCAGTAACCCTACAAGGTATCATGATACCCTGAAACTAGGCAGGGTGGGGCACGATTACTGGGCTGACTGTAAGAGGTCAAATCGACGGCGGTGGTGCAGCAGTGTAGGTTCTAACGGGGTGCGGGTGTGCACACACTCCGGCGCAGAAAAATAAGGCACTGGGCACCAGTAGCATACCTGTGCATTCTAGGATTGTGTCGGGCCGCCACCATGGGACTTGATACACCCCATGGTGGGACCAGCATAGGTAACTACAACAACGGGGGCCGTAAGACACATGTAACTATGCGAGTAGGAGCCGATCATCAAAAAGAAAATGGATCACTTCACCCTGATTATGGGGTGCCTGTTGGGAACTAGTTTATATGGGTACAGAGATTAATATGGGGTACGATAGTATATTCGACCCTAGACAACTTAACTTAGTTTATGGTGCTTTCCCATTTCTAGTTTATACTTATCATACCCAGTTCTTTATTCATAGACTGAATAGTCCTAGACTTACTCAGGCTTTATGTCTGACTCTACTTTTCTTTCGTCTTCTTTTCTTCCGTCCCCCCCCCCCCTAGGTCCACAGGGAGGGAATACCGCAGCTTGACCAGTTTCCGCATCCAGCTTGAAGAGAAGAATGTATTGCTTGGATCTTTTCCGTTTTGGACTATGGCTTGAGACAGCAATTATGGGACTTTTGCAGTTTATTTATGTTTTCTTTATGCTTCTTTAAATAATGTAATCAAGACAGTTATGATTTTGGAAGTATTGTAAGACAATTATGGCATGGTTTGTGTAACACGTATTTTGATGAAATAAAAGTTGTTGTTCTTTTTCCGCTGTTCAAAAATATGTGTTATTATATCTGTCTTGTATATCTGTGACTTATACTTATAAACCTCCACCAAAATTAGGGCATTCCCTTTGAGAGTGACCCTAATGGAGGTGGGGTGTTTCACCCTTGTTTGAACGGTATTAGAAAAGGTACGGTTTAATTTAAATAAACTGTTTTTAACATTTAAAAGCGTTACGAATGTTGGTTTTACAATAAAAATCATATCTTTTTGCTGTGTTACCGAAATTCGGTGAAACAAGAGACGGTGGACTCGTGTAGACGTCTTCTACATTCTAGAAGAGACCGCATATTTTTCTGAGCCTTCTGCTATTTTTGGTGGAGTGGAACCCAATGTGAGATTTCTAAATTATAAACGATATGGAAAACGACGATGTATAAATTATATAGTCGATGTATGAGTTATATAAGCGTTGTACACCTCATGTATAAGCGTTGTATAAGTTGTACGTTCGATATATAAGTTATATATGCGTTGTAAAAATTATATATGTGTTGAATAGTAGTGAAATGCTTATATATAAATATATATATATATACGCCACTCGTCCACAAACCATGGACGATATTTATTGTTTGTGATTGGTGTGAAAATTGATTGATAGCGAATGGTTGATTAGGATTATTTGTGGTTGAAATTGATTGATTGTGGTTGAAAATAACCGTTTGTGGTTGAGAAACATTTGGTTGAAACCACATAGGATTAGTCTGTGGAAATGAAAAAAATATACATGTCGCCTGCGTGCGAACTAGATGCATGAACCCCCAATGTCAAAAGCTGCGAGGCTTTAAGGTAGAGCGAGGAGTCGTACTAGGGACGGCCCCGGTTTTAACTACCCTGCCGTTATGCTGCTGAAATTTTTGAATAATATTCATGTGTTAGAATTATTTTCATGTGTTGAAACTATATTCGTGTGTAGAATAGAAATTCATTCGTTGAATAGAAATTCATGTGTTGAATGGTATTCGTGTTTTGAAGTAAATTGTTTTATAATAAAAATCATATTTTTATCATCTATATGAACTATGTAAAATAGTCGTGTTTTGAAATAAATTGTTTTATAATAAAAATCATATTTTTATCACCTATATGAACTATATAAAATAATCATGTTTTGAAATAAATTGTTTTACAATAAAAATCACATTTTTTCTATATACATGAATAGTTAAAAATAGCGAAGTGTTGAAATAATTGTCGGTTGGATAAAAATATCATTTTTATCAAATGTGTGAAAAGAATATAATTTTGAAATCGAAGAATCGATATACATATATATATATGTATATATAAATAGAATTGAAATATATCGAATAACGAAGCTACAGTTCGTATTTTGAAAATGTGATTTCAAACGATTAGTGCGGGAGATCCGACCATCGGATTTTCCCGAAACCGAAACCTTTGGGTTCGCTTTGGAAAGATCTTTCCAACAGCACCAACTTTGTAAAGATCCAACGGTTGGATTGTCTGGAATGTTTAATTCAAATCTGAAGAAAAACAGCGCCAGAATCGATTATATATATATATATATATATATATAAATATAATTAAATTAAATCGAATAACGACGTTGAAGTTCGTATTTTGAAATCGAAACTTCAAACGAGTGTACCGGGAGATCCGACCGTCGGATTTTCCCAAAGCTGGAACCGTTGGATTCATTTTGAAAAGATCTTTCTAATGATGTAAATTTTGTGAAGATCCAACGGTTAGAATTTCAGATATGTGTAAATCAAATCTGAAGAAAAACAACGCCACAGCCGCGTTATGGCCCGAAGCGTCATTTGAATAAATGAGTTATTTTAAATAAATAAAAATAGCGATAAATCGTTATAAAATATTATAAACGGTATGGAATGTGAAATTTAGAAACTAACTGAAGGTTGGTTAAGTCGAATGGTTTCCTGGGTTTTGATCTGATGTTGGTTTCGGCCTTCGGGGTTAATATTTGGGAAATCATCCTCTTACTGATTTACGGTTAGTGACTAATGAATTGAAATGATGTGTATGTGTGTTTGTGTTGCATTTGTTCATTATATACGCGAGTTGCTTAGAAAGACCGGGTTTATCCCATTCTGAAACTGAATCGACGATAAGAAATCGAAGATGAAGACGGTGGTTGAAGACCGGAGATCTTCACCTCGTTTGGATGGTAACTGATGTCCTGATTGGGAGGCATCCCGAAATATGGATAATGAGTGGTGATCGTCCAGATGTACATGGAGATCGATGGGTATGCGAGGTATATAGTGCCTCCAGTTTCATTCAGACCCGGAACGAACTTGTAAATGGACTGTGTGTCTGACATTGGATTTTATTCTGTGTTGATTGATATCTATTAAATATACATCTGTTTGGCGGCGGAGAATTTATTCTTTTGCTTAACGCCCTTCTCTGAGACGCACGAGCTCAGAGGTTGTATATCGATGGACATCAGTCACATGGCATGAATTGCTAGTGTGGCATGCCTAAGTGGCAAATGATCAAGGCTTCTGTTGAAAAGCAAAGTCTTGTGGTGATGATCAAAACACCGCCTGTGTGGCGTAGTTTTGTGTATAACGTGAATTCGCGAACCTCACACCCCGGTATGAACCAGAAACGGGAGAAGGACCTCAGGGAGGGCATGCGTTTCCTTCTAGCTAGAGGTGGTGTCAGTACTTAAACTGGCTGACATTTATATTATTTTCACCTATGTGGTTGTTGCTGTTGCGAGGCGCCTCGGTTATATCGGTTTGATCCGGGACCGATGGAGTCATTCGTTGGCTCATTGACGCCCCATAGGGCGGGGAAACATAGTGGTCAGGAATTTAAATCGACATCGGTGGACCGGCCCTGTCGCTCCAAGGGCCCACCTGTGTCTGGGTCCTGAGACACGGGCTAGAGCGTCTCGAATTCGGTGAGGACGATCCCTTGCCTCGGTTCATGACGGAAATCCAATTTCCAAATACGTGACTGTGCAGTTTTGATTGTATACCTATATATGGCGACATAGTGGTATGGGGCATTAATGCCGTCTATGATTGATAGTTATGATTTGAAATTGTTTTTGAAACATATAAACTGTAATGACCCGTATTCTACACATCATAGGATCGTAGAATATTTATTTCTTTCCCGTATGAAGTCGTTTGGTCATGTAACTTTGGGAAACATCTATTAGAGTCATTTCCCATGTTCATGATTTTTGTTGATTTTTAACTGACCATTTTGCCCCTAGTTGGTACTGTTTTGGCCATAACTTTTGATTGGAAAGGAATTTTGACCTGAAACCACTTCCATTTGATTCGTTTGATGGTTTACCTTTCCGTAGAGTGGTCACAATAGCCAAACGGACTTACCGTTTGGGAGATATGGCTAAAACAAGGTTTGGAGGGTGAAAAACTGCTTAACCAGGCCAAATCGGGTGATTAGTGAGTAGGCCCATAACCCATTTCGGGATTAGGGTTATGGGAGGGCTGAAATGAGATGGAGAATCATTCCATTTCAGTTTTCTAGCCTCCACTTATCACCAAGGATCCCTAAAAATGGCCTCCAACCTCTAAATCACCTTCAAATCATCTTTTGGTCAAGGATTTGGCTTAGCAACCCCTAATCAAGGAAGATCTTCACCAAAGCAACAAAGGAGCTTCTGTTTGGCATTGAGATTCACATCAAATCAGAGAATTATTTCAGATCTTAGTTTATTTTGTGGCTAAGGTGAGTGATTTGCATAGTTTTGCACTAATTATGGCTAATTAGGGTGATTAGTGTTAATTAGCGAATTTAAGCATGATAAAATTCTGGAAAAATGTTTATAAAATTCGGAATGATGTTTTAGACCTCTGATATGAATTTGAGTTAATTTGGTTAAGTTTTGATAATCCTATCATTAGTTTCACCTAAATATGCTTAAGGGGAAAATATGGGATTTTGGGTATGTTTGATCCCTTTTTACCTATCATATTGATGTTTTGATGTTTGTGGTTGATTATGCATGTTGCTATGACTGTATGAAATGCTTTGTGATTGGTTAGAATAGTTGGAATGGTCGAAAACGCCGTCGAGGGGCGTAAACAGTCGCTGGAACAGCTGCAGGAATTATGCAGGGATCCGGATCGGATCGCATGCCACGTCCACGATCCGTTGATGCCGATCCGATCCGATCACGACTTCACGAGACGACCCGGATGAAGCAACCCGACCCGCTCCTATCTTCCACGATCCATTCCAGCCTGGGTGTCACGATCCGCCTGAAGGAACACGTCACGATCTCAGCAAGGTGGCACGACCCGAACCAATGGGTATTCACGATCCGACCCGATCAGAAGGCACGACCCGACCCGGATGAAGCAACCCGACCCAACCAGAAGTGGTGACGTCGATCCGAACTAGGAGGAGGAGCCACGAGCTGGAGGAACACGATTCGATCCGCAGGGGGTGTTGGCGATCCGAACTAAGCCGATCTGATCCGATGAGGATATGTTGAAGGTCGATCCGATCCGATTCGATGGTGATGACCAATAACCCGAGATGCAAAGGTAGTCCAAACGGAAGTTAGTGCTCAGAATCCCGGAACCAGTTGGGAACCAATGAGTTCACTTCATGGTTGGACTTTGCTGCGGGACGTGTGCTAAGGAGTCGTCGACGTTCATAACTTCGATTCACCACTAAAAAGGAATGATGGGCTACTTATCAGTGCAGTAGGGTCATTATGACCTGAGGGGCAAGGTGATGGTAGCAAGACTACGTTATCAGTGCAGTAGGGTCATTATGACCCGAGGGGCAAGGTTATGCGTAGTAAGACTATGAGCCAGTGCAGTGGGGTTCTTGTGACTCCATGGGGCAAAGTGGACATAGTAAGGATTGGTAAGGCTATGAGCCAGTGTAGTGGGGTTCTTGTGACTCCATGGGGCAAAGTGGACATAGCGAAGGATTTGTGGCTACGTTATCAGTGCAGTGAAGCCATTTATGACTTCATAGGGCAAAGTGATCGTAGCAAGGAATGTTGGGTGATCGAAGTGGTGAATATCGTATGCTTTACGCACTGAGTGAGAGATGTGAGGATGGATGCTATGCTTGATTGTTTGTCATCATTATGACATGCACACCTCCCCCACCTCCGTATCTTTACACCGTTTGATATGGTACCTTAGAGTGTTGTATAGTATGTAGTGCTAACTCTTTGGTTGCAGGTCCAGGTTCAGTTATGTTTTAGTCTACCTGTTATTGTTCACTTTAGATGCTTATCGCTCATACCAGGCTTTATGTCTGACCCAGAGTTTTATGTCTCCTCTTATTACTCTGGGTGCTCACACGAGCAGACTAGAGACAGGTTAGCTGGTGATGTGCGAGTAGCTGATTCGGAGGCGGGCAGGAGGCTTCCACGTATGATATATATATGCACATTCTCCCTGTGTCGTTGGTGGTCGCTACTTGGGCATTAGTAGTGTGCCTCATTTATCTTACTTTTGCTTTGAGACAGTTTGAAAGTTGTAATAAGCTGTATTCTGAATTTCCGCTGCTATGATGTTTAGTTCTAATTTTCAGCTTATGCACTGTCTCTCCTGTTTTATGTCAAGTATATTGTTATTATATTTTATTCTATGCGCGGTGAGACATTCTACAGGTTCTTTGTATGTTCATTTCCTTTCTTCCTTTTCCTTCTGACGACCCGTTCCGTGCTAACTAGACATGTGTACAGCGCACTTTGGGGTGAATGTCGGTTGGTGCGGGGCGGGCCGTCACACTTGGTATCAGAGCTCTAGGTTGCGTAGTTAACCTAGGGAAAGACACTAGGGAGAGTTAGTACGTATATGAGAGCGCGTATTTGTGATTACTTTGGTTTTCAAAAGCTATGTATGTATATATTATTAGTAGTATAAGAATGAAGTCGCACTGTACTAGCACCACTATGGGGTCGTTAATCGTTTCCCTTTTTACGGATTAACGATGAGCCGAGACACGAGGGGTGCTGGTAGAGGGACCAACCAAGGGAATGCCGCTGACATGAGGGAAATGTTTACTAACCTCATGAGAGACATGCTCAGAGAAGAGCAAGGGGCAATTCCCAATCCCGGAGTTGGTGTTGGCCCAATAGTGCAGGCGCCTAGGGTCGATTTCGCCAAGTTGTGCAAGGATTACACTAATCTTGGTGGAAAGCCGTTCCACGGGACGGAGTCGGCCACGGATGTTCAAGACTGGATGGATAGCTGTGACCGTATCTTTGATGACTTGGGTCTTGAGGATGCGATGAAGAGAAGGCTAGCGTCTCGTCAGCTACAAGGGCGAGCGATGAATTGGTGGAATGCCATTAGAACAGCTACTCCAGAGGATCAAGTTACTTGGGATCAGTTCAAGGCTCGCTTTAGTGAGAAGTTTATCCCAGCTGCCCAGAAGTCAGTGTTGTTTAAGAGGTTCTTGGAACTTAAGCAGAACGGAAGGGCAGTTTCTGATTATATTGCTGAGTTCGACACTTTGTCGAAGTATGGACTGTCTCTTATTGATACTCCTGAAAAGAAGAATGAGAAGTTCATTACTGGTTTAGATGGATACTTGGGGGAAAGGCTTATCAACCACATCGATGAGACTTTTGAATCGATCATGGGGAAAGCTTTGAGATCAGAGAGTCTTTACCCTAAGTCCAAGACTGAGGCTGCATCTGCAGAAGGGCCAAAGCCGCAAGCAGGTGGTGGAGGCAAGAATAACTCTCAGAATAAGAGGAAGCAGGACCAATCAAAAGGTGGCCAGAAAAAGAGCAAGAAGGATGTTGAGTGCTTCAGCTGTGGAAAGAAGGGCCATTATGCTAAGGAATGTCGGGCCAAGCCAGCGGAAAGGAAGTGCTACAACTGTGGTCAAGTGGGACATCAGAAGGATAAGTGTCCGCAACCTCTTAAGGAGAAGCAGATTGTGAAAGCATATGCTATTGATGTTGTTCCTTCTTCGTCGAATGCCCCAACTGCGGCGGAGAAAGGAAAGAATGTGGTTATTCAAAGTATGCTTTCTATTTATGATGTACCAGTTCGAGTTTTGTTTGATACTGGGGCTTCCCGTTCCTTCATATCTAGTGACCTGGTAGATAGGTTGGGACTGGAACCCGAGATGGTCGATAGACCATTGGTTGTGACGAACCCGATTGGTGGTTCGACTAGCCTTAGTATGATTTGCAGGAATTTGGTCTTATCGAGTCATGGATGTATGTTTGTTTGTGATTGCTTTGTTTTGGGCTTTACTGGGTATGGCATTATATTGGGAGTCGATTGGCTCCAAAGATACGGGGTGGTGGTAGACTGTAAGGGCTTTTTGGTGACAGTGAGGGCGGATGATGGGCGGAGGGTAGTGTTTGGTAGCCTACCTAGTGATGGGGTTATGGCTAGTTTTGTAAATTCCCTCGACATCCCGAAGGATGAGTTGTCAGATGTGCCCGTGGTTGGCCAGTATCCGGACGTCTTCGAGGAGGTGACCGGGCTTCCACCACACCGAGAGATTGAGTTCCGTATTGATTTAGTGAAAGATGCCAGACCTATAGTGATGCCACTTCGTCGTATGGCACCAAGGGAGCAGCGAGAGCTCGGGGTGCAAGTCAGCAATCTTTTGAAGAAGGGATTTATTAGAAGGAGTGTCTCCGAGTGGGGAGCACCAGTTGTGTTTGCCACTAACGCAGATGGTTCCCTTCGTTTGTGTGTGGACTATCGCGAGTTGAATAAGGTGACAAGGAAGAATAAGTATCCTCTACCACGGATAGATGATTTGTTTGATCAGCTGGAAGGAGCTAGAGTGTTCTCCCAGTTGGACCTCGCGACAGGATTTCATCAGCTTCGAGTAGCAGATGAGAGTGTTCCGAAAACGGCATTTAGGATGCCGTCTGGATTTTATGAGTGGTTGGTCATGCCGTTTGGGTTGACCAATGCACCAGCCTATTTTGTGGATCTTATGAATCGAGTATTCAGAGATCAGTTGAATAAGTTTGTTCTTGTGTTCGTGGATGACATCCTTGTTTATTCAAGGACAGAGGAGGAACACAAGGGACACTTGAGGATAGTGATGGAGGTGTTGAGGAAACACCAATTGAAAGCGAAATTCTCTAAGTGTCATTTTTGGAGAAGGGAAGTAAGATTCTTGGGTCATGTTGTTTCCGAGAG
Organism: Allium sativum; assembly: GCA_030737875.1. Lineage (NCBI taxonomy): Eukaryota > Viridiplantae > Streptophyta > Magnoliopsida > Asparagales > Amaryllidaceae > Allium > Allium sativum. The sequence continues at coordinate 230,726,092 of CM060910.1, read as the reverse complement.
TGGTATTGCCGTGGACCCAGCAAAGGTGGCTACGGTACAGGATTGGCCTACACCCAAGAATGTATTGGATGTAAGAAGTTTCTTGGGATTAGCTGGATATTATCGTAAGTTTATCCAGGACTTCTCCAAGATTGCAGCACCGTTGACTCAGTTGACTAAGAAGAATCGGTCCTTCGTTTGGGACGGAGTGTGTGAGGATGCCTTCAAGAGTCTAAAAGAGAGGTTGACGCGTGCGCCAGTGTTAGTCATTCCTAAAGGGAATGAAGAGATGACGGTATACACGGATGCTTGTGGTACCGGACTGGGTGCAGTATTGATGCAAGGAGGTAGGGTTGTAGCTTATGCTAGTCGACAGCTAAAGCCGCATGAGAAGAAGTATCCTACCCATGATTTGGAATTAGCAGCGATTGTATTTGCGCTGAAGATGTGGAGACATTATCTCTTGGGGGAAAGATTCGAGTTGTTTACCGATCATAAATCGTTAAAGTGTCTCTTCTCCCAGAAAGATCTGAATCTCCGTCAGCAAAGATGGTTGGAGTTCTTGGCTTCGTATGATTTTGACATCGCATATACACCTGGGAAAGGTAATGCGGTAGCTGATGCCTTGAGTAGGAGACATGCCAGCTTAGGGGCAATGTTTCTTGAATGGAAGCAACTAGAGTATATCGCGGGGTTTGATTTCAGACCAAAGTGCGAGTTGGATCTAGTTATGCTAGATAGTTTGATGATCAGACCCACTTTGATAGAGCGGATTGGTTCTAGACAGAGGAACGATCCTAATTTATTGGAAATCATCTCCAAGTTAGAGATGGGTATCGATGAGGAGATGAATGTGTATGGGCTTGATCGAGATGGATGGCTTCGGAAGAATGGAAGATTAGTTGTGCCCAACGTGAATGGTTTGAGAGATGAAGTGCTTAGAGAATGTCATCACTCAAAACTGACTATACATCCCGGTGGTAATAAGATGTATCGAGACATGAAGCAGACTTACTACTGGGAAGGGATGAAAAGAGACGTTGGGAAGTTTATATCCAAATGCATGAATTGCCAGCTAGTTAAAGCCGAGCAAAAGAAGCCTAGTGGGTTGTTGCAACCATTAGAAATTCCCGAATGGAAATGGGAGCAAGTCTCGATGGATTTCATCGATGGTTTACCAAGGACTAGATCGGGATATGATAGCATTTGGGTAATTGTGGATCGATTGACTAAAAGCGCAAGATTTATACCAGTCAAATCGACCAGAACGGCAGCCAAGTTGGCGGAATTGTATATGAAGTGGATAGTGAGATTTCATGGAGTACCCAAAAGCATTGTGAGTGACCGAGACCCGTTGTTCACTAGTGGGTTTTTGAAGAGCTTACAATAGGCTATAGGGTCAAGATTACATCTCAGTACCGCATATCATCCTCAGACCGACGGTCAGACGGAGAGGGTGAATCGTATATTGGAAGATCTCTTGAGAGCTTGTATATTGGATTTTGGTGGATCATGGGATGACCATTTGCATCTAGTAGAGTTTGCATATAATAATAGCTACCAATCCAGTATCGGTATGGCTCCATATGAAGCTTTGTACGGAAGACCGTGCAACTCACCATCATGTTGGGTAGAGACTGGCGAGAAGTTTGTTCTTGGACCAGATGTGGTGAGGGAAACTTCAGATAAGATTAAGGTCATTCAGCAACAAATGAAAGCTGCTCAAGATAGGCAGAAAAGTTATGCCGATAAGAGGAGAAGAGACTTGAAATTCTCCGTTGGTGACTTGGTGTTTGTCAAGATTTCTCCGTTGAAAAGCGTGATACGATTTGGCAGGAGAGGCAAGTTGGCACCAAGATTTGTTGGCCCATTCCCTGTTCTTGAACTAGTCGGGAATTTGGCGTATAGAGTTGGCTTACCAGAGAAGATGGCGGGAGTTCACAATGTATTTCATGTTTCCCAACTAAGGAAGTTCGTTCACGACTCAGATATGACTATTTCACCTGATCAGTTAGAGGACTTCGAAGTAGAACCCGAGGTGGTTGGGAACCGCAAGCCGATTCGTATTGTGGGGCATGATACGAAGAAACTTCGAAGAAAGGTGGTGAAGCTAGTCAAGGTTCAGTGGGGCGAGAACGAGAATGATTGTACTTGGGAGACAGAGGAGAGCATTAGGAAGATGCATCCAGAACTCTTTGCCTGGTAAGATTTACTTTGCAATTTAGTTATTCCGCATGCCAGGATAGATTTATTTTACTTGCTTTGCATGATTGATGGTTGTTTTATGGTTGATAGGCATGCGGGAACCTTTGTGTATGTTTTGATTAGGGAATTTCGGGGGCGAAATTTCTTAAGGGGGGGAGAGTGTAATGACCCGTATTCTACACATCATAGGATCGTTGAATATTTATTTCTTTCCCGTATGAAGTCGTATGGTCATGTAACTTTGGGAAACATCTATTAGAGTCATTTCCCATGTTCATGATTTTTGTTGATTTTTAAATGACCATTTTGCCCCTAGTTGGTACTGTTTTGGCCATAACTTTTGATTGGAAAGGAATTTTGACCTGAAACCACATCCATTTGATTCGTTTGATGGTTTACCTTTCCGTAGAGTGGTCACAATAGCCAAACGGACTTACCGTTTGGGAGATATGGCACAAACAAGGTTTGGAGGGTGAAAAACTGCTTAACCAGGCCAAATCGGGTGATTAGTGAGTAGGCCCATAACCCATTTCGGGATTAGGGTTATGGGAGGGCTGAAATGAGATGGAGAATCATTCCATTTCAGTTTTCTAGCCTCCACTTATCACCAAGGATCCCTAAAAATGGCCTCCAACCTCTAAATCACCTCCAAATCATCTTTTGGTCAAGGATTTGGCTTAGCAACCCCTAATCAAGGAAGATCTTCACCAAAGCAACAAAGGAGCTGCTGTTTGGCATTGAGATTCACATCAAATCAGAGAATTATTTCAGATCTTAGTTTATTTTGTGGCTAAGGTGAGTGATTTGCATAGTTTTGCTCTAATTATGGCTAATTAGGGGTGATTAGTGTTAATTAGCGAATTTAAGCATGATAAAATTCTGGAAAAATGTTTATAAAATTCGGAATGATGTTTTAGACCTCTGATATGAATTTGAGTTAATTTGGTTAAGTTTTGATAATCCTATCACTAGTTTCACCTAAATATGCTTAAGGGGAAAATATGGGATTTTGGGTATGTTTGATCCCTTTTTACCTATCATATTGATGTTTTGATGTTTGTGGTTGATTATGCATGTTGCTATGACTGTATGAAATGCTTTGTGATTGGTTAGAATATTTGGAATGGTCGAAAACGCCGTCGAGGGGCGTAAACAGTCGCTGGAACAACTGCAGGAATTATGCAGGGATCCGGATCGGATCGCATGCCACGTCCACGATCCGATGATGCCGATCCGATCCGATCACGACTTCACGAGACGACCCGGATGAAGCAACCCGACCCGCTCCTATCTTCCATGATCCATTCCAGCCTGGGTGTCACGATCCTCCTGAAGGAACACGTCACGATCTCAGCAAGGTGGCACGACCCGAACCAATGGGTATTCACGATCCGACCCGATCAGAAGGCACGACCCGACCCGGATGAAGCAACCCGACCCGACCCGAAGTGGTGACATCGAACCGAACCAGGAGGAGGAGCCACGAGCTGGAGGAACACGATTCGATCCGCAGGGGGTGTTGGCGATCCAAACTAAGCCGATCCGATCCGATGAGGATATGTTGAAGGCCGATCCGATCCGATGGTGATGACCAATAACCCGAGATGCAAAGGTAGTCCAAATGGAAGTTAGAGCTCAGGATCCCGGAACCAGTTGGGAACCAATGAGTTCACTTCATGGTTGGACTTTGCTGCGGGACATGTGCTAAGGAGTCGTCGACGTTCATAACTTCGATTCACCACTAAAAAGGAATGATGGGCTACTTATCAGTGCAGTAGGGTCATTATGACCTGAGGGGCAAGGTGATGGTAGCAAGACTACGTTATCAGTGCAGTAGGGTCATTATGACCCGAGGGGCAAGGTGATGCGTAGTAAGACTATGAGCCAGTGCAGTGGGGTTCTTGTGACTCCATGGGGCAAAGTGGACATAGTAAGGATTGGTAAGGCTATGAGCCAGTGCAGTGGGGTTCTTGTGACTCCATGGGGCAAAGTGGACATAGCGAAGGATTTGTGGCTATGTTATCAGTGCAGTGAAGCCATTTATGACTTCATGGGGCAAAGTGATCGTAGCAAGGAATGTTGGGTGATCGAAGTGGTGAATATCGTATGCTTTACGCACTGAGTGAGAGATGTGAGGATGGATGCTATGCTTGATTGTTTGCCATCATTATGACATGCACACCTCCCCCACCTCCGTATCTTTACATCGTTTGATATGGTACCTTAGAGTGTTGTACAGTATGTAGTGCTAACTCTTTGGTTGCAGGTCCAGGTTCAGGTATGTTTTAGTCTACCTGTTATTGTTCACTTTAGATGCTTATCGCTCATACAAGGCTTTATGTCTGATCCAGAGTTTTATGTCTCCTCTTATTACTCTGGGTGCTCACACGAGCAGACTAGAGACAGGTTAGCTGGTGATGTGCGAGTAGCTGATTCGGAGGCGGGCAGGAGGCTTCCACGTATGATATATATATATATATAT